>JAKSZT010054544.1:9048699-9542634 GCA_026826555.1 Tolypeutes matacus
CGCTCCATCCCCGGGCTGGCTGCCCTGGCCCAGGCAGGCTCAGGGGGCCACTCCACAGAGCACGTGGGGCCGCAGCGCCGCCTGGATGGCGGCAGCCAGAGCCTGAGGCGTGGGGCTCTCTGCGGTACAGCTCACCGGCAGGCCCTGGGCGGCCAGGGCGCGTGCCGTGGTGGGGCCGATGGCAGCAAACTGCAAGGAGAGAGGAGAAGAGGTCTCAGCTAACTGCAGGGGAAGGCAGGTGGGGGAACTCGTGCCGTCCCTTGGTTCTCCCACAATGTGGGAGCCAGGCAGGGCTTCTCCCTGGCACCAGTTCAGAGCGGGAGGAGGGAAGCTGCTGTCCCACAGGGGCCTGTGCTCCCAGGACCCCCACACTGCCACCCTGCTGAGCGCCCTGTCCTTAAGACACTCCCTGAGCAAAGAACGAAGGTGGACCCCTCCCTCATACCATACACAAAAATTAACTCCAAATGGATCAAGCTGTAAAACGCCTAGAAGAAAACATAGGTGTAAATCTTTGTGACCTTGGATGAGGCAATGTTTCTTAGATACAACATGAAAAGAACAAGCAACAAAAGAAAAAACAGATAAACTGGACTTCATTGAAATTCAAAACTTTTGTACTTCAAAGGACACCATTAAAAAAGTGAAAAGACACAGAATGGGAGAAAAATTTTGCAAATCATCTATCTCATAAAGGACTCATCCATACTATATTAAAAACTATTAAAACAAAAAGACAAAAAACCTAAATAATTTTTCGAAAGGGCAAAGGATCTGAACAGACATTTCTCCAAAGAAGACCTAACAAATGGTCAATAAGCACATGAAAAGATGCTCAGCATCATTAGTCACTAGGGAAAAGCAAATCAAAACTACAAGGATGTACCACTTCATACCCACTAGGATCCCTATCATTAAAAAAATGGAAAATAGCAAGTGTTAGTGATTTACAAGTCCGTCACATACTCAATTTTAAAATGAAGAGAAATAAGAATCCTCATACATTGCTGGTGGTGGGCTGGTGGTATAGCCACTTTGGAAAAAAGTTTGATAACTACTCAGAATGTTCAACACTTATTGTATGACCCAGCAATTCCACTCAGGTATAACCCGAGCGAAATAAAAACACATGTTCACACAAAAAATTTGCACACGAATGTCAGCATTGCTCAAAATAGCTCAAAAGTGGAAACCCACCAGATGTTCATCGACTGATGAACAGAATGTGATGTATCCATACAATGGAATATTATCTGGCAATAAAAAGGAATGAAGTACTGACCCATGCTACAACTTGGATGAACCGTGGAAATATCATGCTAAGCGAAAAAAGCCAGACATAAAAGACCATGTATGATTCCATTTATATGAAATGTTTGAAACAAGCAAATCCATAGAAAAACAAAGTAGATAAGTGGTTGCCAGGGGGTGGGGGAGAGGGGAGACAGGGGAATGGGGAGTGACGGCCAGTAGGTACAAGGTTTCTTTTTGGAGTGCTGAAATATTCTGGAATTAGGTAGTGGTGGCTGCACGCCTGTGAATATGCTAAAATCCAAAGAATTATACTCTTTTAAAGAAGGATAAATATGAATTCATGAAAAGTGGATTTTCTGCTATAGAATTATACCTCAATAAAGCTGTTTAGAAAAAGAAAGGAGGGAGAAGGGGAAGAGGAAGGAAGGAAGGGAGGGGAGGGGGGGGGAGGGGAGGGGAGGGGAGGGGAGGAGGAGTCCTTGAGATTGGGAACCAGTAAAAAACAAACGTGATTGTCGCAGGGGAGTGGGGCTTATCAGCCGTTTGGGTGCAGCATAACTTTTCCACCCGTGTTTTCAACCCCCTGGATTTGATCCTGGGGGCCGGAGGAGCAGCCGCTGAGGGCTCCAGCAGGCTCACCCTGCTGGCCTGGCCAGGTCCACGGAGCTCGGGGCTGGGCCTTGCAGTGGCACTGGGAAGCCCAGGGCTGGCACTCTCGCTCAGTTGCAGCGCAGCCCTGGGGAGCGAGTGCGCAGCTCCGGTGTGGGGCTGGCCACCCAGGGCAGAGCCCAGCTTGGCCACTGCTGGCCACAGGACCTCCTGGGCTACAGGGGCCCCTTCAGAGGCCTGTGTGTGGGTGAACTCTTAGGAAGCTGGTTAACAGGATGTTCAGTTGCCTTGCTCAGTTTTGTTGTTGTTACGAATTTGTTCTGTGATTATTCCTTTGGGGCATCTATAGACATGGGCATAGATGCATAGGAAGGCATGGTCTTCCTAAAGCAGCACCAAGGAGCATCAGGCCAGAGGTCACCCCTTGACCTCCTGCTGTCACCTGCACTCCATGCACTGCTGTACAGTCAGGGGAGGCAGCGGACTCCTGGGGAGGGAGGGATGCCACGGAGCCAACCAGGGCAGAGCTGAGACAGGCCAGCTCAGCTGCCAGATCCACAGGACTGAGGACTGAGTCCCCTACTCTAGAAGCTCCCACAGGAGGTAGCCCTAAGTTGCAGTGGTGATGGACGAGTGGCCGATGCAGAGAATCTTCACCGGCCCCTGACAGTCGGCATTAACCTCCAGTGCTGTCCGGTCGCTGCTCTTTCTCCTCCTTGGCATTAGCAGATCCAAAGCACCCTGGCGGTGTACTTAGCAGGTGGGTGGGACATTTACTGCTGCAGTAAGAGGTGACGGGAGGGTCTGGAGGGTGACGGAAGTGCCTGTGGCTCCCTCAGCCCCCAGCGGCAGCCCATTCACAAAGGCTGGCATTCTAAGTTTAGATTTTAAGTGTCCAATTGTGCTTTTAAGAATGTTTGTTTTGACAAAATATAGTGTAATTTAAAAAATCTTTTTTTCTTCATTAGGGCGGACAAGCACTAAGGAAGCAGCCTGGGGTGAATTCTGTGCTCTGTTTATAGTACGGCGACATTCGGGTGGGCTTGTCTGCCAGGTGGGGACAGGCAGATGGCGCAGAGGGACAAGGACTGCAGGTGGCACACCACCTGGACTAACCCCAGCCTCCAGTGTGCAGCGGGTGCACCCCAGGTGCCAGGGGCTCTGCCAAGCCCTTGACAGGTCTGTCTTCACGGTCCTCCCAGCCCTGAGAGGTACACATTCTTTTTACTCCCCAGTGACCCAGGTGCCATCTTGCATCTGCCGGGAAGTTGCCACATGACTCTGGCAGGTTGTTTAACCTCACTGGGCCTGTAAGGAGGCCGAAAGTCCCTATTTCTCAGGATACCCTGAAGTTGGCGGGAATTACATACATGAGATTTCACCGTGTGGGCAGTGCCGTGCGAACAGCTGAGCAGCTCCCACCAGCATGAGGACAGACGGCTGTGCCCAGCGATGTGGAACTGACCTTCACAGTCGAACTGCAGCTGCTGCTTGGCGGGGTGACCCCGGGCAGGACCGAGCACTCCCCAGGCCTACAGCGTCACCTGGGGAATGTCCCACCCTCCCAGGTGCACTGAGAGGTGACGTGTGGTGAGTCCTCGAAGCTGTCAGCAGCGGCAAGGGCTCACAAGGGGGGCCGCCTCATCCTGGCTCCAGGGCACCCCCTGCCCTCTCCTCCGCTCCCCCTCAAACCAGTCCAAGGAGATTTCTATCCACAGGATGGTGATTAAATGTTCCCATGTAACAAAAGAGTCCTGGAAAAGTGTGACTGTAACTGTTTTGAATTAGAAGATGTGAAAAGGGGGAACGTCTTAAATACAGAAAATAATTCCAAGACTTTTAGAAGGAAAAAAGGGAAGCAAAGGGATTGAACACGTGTGCCAGAACCGAAGCTGGGGGTTCTGCTTGAATTCTCTCATCTCATCCTGAGACGAGTCCTGTGCACAGAAGGCCACAACACGTCTAGAAAGGCCACAAAGGGATAACTGCCCCCATGCTACAAATGAGGAAACTGAGGCTCAGAAAGGTGAAGTGACATCTAGGAAGTGGCACCACCGGGCTTTAAAGTGGGGCCTGGGGATTTAGAATCCCCACCTTTCCAATTCCACAAAGTGGCCATCAGGGCATCTGCCGGGCCAGGAGTGCTTTGATTTTACAAGGAAACCTTAGGACAATTAAAGACAACAAACAAACAAACAAACAAAAATCCCACCCAATCGCACAAAGACCAAGAAGCCCACGGAATAGCTCACCTTGATCTGACTGATGCTGTCACCAGATAACTCTAGAATATGCTTGAGACTGTACATGAGGCCAGAGGGGCTGAAAAACACGATGCTGGCAGGAGCGCCCTGCAGGGAAGAGAGCTGGTCAGTCCCTGGCCACGCGTCCAGGAGGAGGAACCTGCCCCGCAAGCACGCGACAGCCTGGCTTGACAGGGGAGTGGTTCCCGTCCACTGAAAGTGCAGGCTGAGGTCACTGCCGGACCCAGGCCCGAGGCTGCCTGGCCGGATGACGCTGGCACGGGTGGTCACAGTGCCTCACAGACTGAGGCAGCACCTCTTGCTCCTGGGGCCAAAGCAGCCGGCCAGCTAAGGCAGCAGTGGGCCCTGTCCACCCCACCCGCCAAGAAAGAGTGCGGGCAGCGACAGCTGCAGCCTGCGAGGCCTTTCTGTGCTGGGAGGCTCCTTCAGCAGGGCCTCCTGTGCCATGCCGACATCCTGGAACCTGTCCTGGGCGACGACGGGGGCATCTCACTGAGGATAAGTGTTGAAGAGACAAGCGACTCAATCAAGAGCCATCCTCTGCCTGGGGCCTCCGCAGCCTTCCAGACTCAACGCAGGACTCCTCGGTGGGCCCTGCAGGCCCTCCCCAGCGGGGTCCCGGCTCCTCTGCCCAGCCCTGGTTCCTGCGGCCCTCAGTGCCGCACACTAACGGAAGAGCAAGGACAGCAGCCAGATGGCTGCTTCCCTGGGTGCTGAGGGCCAGAGGCTGTGCCAAGGGCTCTGTCTGCATAAGCCAGCACCCCCCGCCTCGTGCTAATCTTGCTAGGTAGCTACACTCCCATTCCACAGGAAGAGACGGAGCCTCGGGAGTTGACTTCCTCGGAGCCACGCAGCTGGCGGCTGGCGGCCCCACAGTTAGACCCAACGTCTGGGTGGCAGGTGCCCTTCACCCCTGGGCCTCCGCCAGCTGGGGGCTCTGCCCTGCTAGAGCCCTCCCTGGAAACACCACCTACCAGCTTGGAGAAGTAACTCTGCAGGTTCACTTGGATTCCTGGATGTGGAATCTTCTGATAGACAGCTATGCTTTCCATGGGAATCCCTGGACACAATCAAAACCAGGAAACAGGCTTTATTGCGCTGGGAACACAACGGCAGCCTCTGCCCTCTGGAACCCTCTGGAACCTTCTGGAACCCAGCCAAGCCCCCCAGAGCAGTGCAGCCCTGCTGTAATGGGCTGCTGAGAGGAGCGGCAGAGCCTGCTCAACGCGGGGGAGCGGCTCCCAGGGCAGCCCTCCTTCATACCCACGGCTCCTTTTGCCTCGGCGTTTACGTGGAATTGTCCGCCTGGGACAGCCCCGAGCCCCCACTCCACGAATCCTACACTGAGGCCAGGAGTGGTGCAGAGCTCGAGGGAGGTTTCCAAGCCCCAAGGCTGAAGCCAGCAGCCGGGAGGGCCTTTGAGGATCCTGACACCTTGGTCCCGAGTGACCCTGGGCCCAGAAGCCATGTTCGAGGTCAGCCCCTGGGAGAGGCCCTGAGTCGGGAAAGTGTGTGTCAGCCGGAGGCAGGAGCCCCCACTGCACCCCGGCTCTGTCTCCACCTGGCCCCCATCTGTAGACAAGCTCATCAGGCTCTGCGCCCTCCGTTCGGTGACTCTGAACCATCTGGAGTTTTAGGGCTGGACATGGGGCGGGGGGGGGAGGCACTGGAGTAACTAATGCCAATTTCAGATACGTGGATTTGCTGGGGGCAGCCATGCAGTAAACGAACCCATATTAAGTAGTGAAAGCTCAGGCTTAAGACAATGGAATGTGACAGAAAAGAAAATTACCAGAAGCAGCAAGATGATTCCAGGAATAAAACAGCAACCTATCTCTACTACATACCCAAGAACTAAAGGAATAATCAACTCTGATTACTACATGGTTTCTTTAAGGATACCCAGGACCAAACTTTCTCTTTTGTTTCCTCCTGGTGTTTTTGGTTCTTGAAAGGCTACCACCCTGCTGGCTATGGTAGCTCATGTCCTCTGCCCTTACCCTGGGAGCACTTAATAGACAGCATCAGTAGGAGAGAGAAGGGACGAGAGGGGGCATCCCTCACGTAGACTGTGACAGGTGCAAAAGAGTGGGAGCGAACATAAGAACAAAACGAGTAATAAGGGAAACAGCAGCAGCAGGCCCGTGACTTGCTTGCTGAGAGCCAGGCATCCTGCCACATACCTCACAATCACTCTGTGCAGGAGGTGCTGCGGTTATGCCCATTTCACAGGCGAGGATGCTAATACACAGAGAGACTCTTGTCACTTGCCCTGGTCCACAGAGCCAGCAGCCAGCAGAGGAGAATTCTGTCTCACCCTACAGCTCCTACTCCAAGCCACTGAGCACCCTGAGCTCCCAGAAAAGGTGCAAAGGGCTTTCAGTGCCCCAGAGGCATGGGCTGGTCCTAAACCCTGAGGACCTGGGGACAGGGGGGCTGGGCCGAGGACTCTGCGTGCTGCTGTAAGAGCAACTCCATCCTTACGTGAGGAAACGTGCAGGGCCACAGAGAGCCAGACTCGCCGGCCCCCTCACCTCAGTCATGTGCCCGGGGTCCCCTCCAACACCCACCACCCACCCCCTAGCTGAAGCCGCCCCGCTTGAGCCGGGCAGGCTAAGGAGGGCGGATCCCAGGCCCGGACTACACTGCCGTGTGGAAGGGAAGGTGCGTCCGGGCCGCCTCGTGGCCTGGCCTTCCAGCCCAGGACCACACTCCCACAGGTGGTCTCTGTGGCTGGCCGCGCCCGTCACCAAGACGGACCTGGCAGACCCCAAGGAGGTGAAGGGGCAGCACCCCAAGGGCCTGGGCATCCCAGTCACCTTGGTCCTTGAGCATCTTCGGCAGGGTTTCTCCTTTGAGGGTTCCGCAGGGAAAGAGAAGAGGCAGCGCCGATGACTCCCCTGTGAACAAATGAACAGACCTTGTACAAAGGTAACTGGGGCAGGTGGAGGTGCCTGTGCACAGTGGTGCCTGTGGAAGATGAGGCCAGCAGGATTCCAGGCCGGCTCTGCTCCTGGGGTCTCAGCTTCAGCATGTGCAAAATGGGGAGGGGAACCGCCACCCTGCCAAATGTGAAGCGTTGGGATCTGAAGCACCTAAGGGTAATACAGGCGAAAGTGCTTAGACCTGGGGGCTGCTGTTAGCCACACTCTTTAGAACCCCTCCATCCTGCGTGGCCCCTGGGCAGCAGTCACTCTTTAGAATATAGGGTTTGCATCTTAACCGAAGATCAGGCCTGGTGCCGGCACCTGAGCATACGTCCTACCTCTGGAGAAGGCCCTGGTGGGACCAGACTGCTGGAGGCAGGGCTCGGGCTCAGGAGGAGGCAGGCATATGGCAGCCAAGAGCTCCTGTTTGACCGTGACCCCAGCCCCTCTGCCAAGTGCCCGAAGGGCTGATGCAAGGGCCGGAGGTTAGCCTGGCCTGCCCCTCACCCCCATCCCACCGCCTCTCCGGGAAGACTTAAGGTATTTTCAACTCTAAGCTGTTTGCAGGACTGTGAAGACGGTGACACAACTTGGACACCCGTTTATAGCAATACCATCCAAAGAAAACTGGCCAGCTGTTGGATGCCAGAATCGTCCCCAAGTGTGAAAACAAAGCCTTTTAATAGAACCGTTTCCCCCTTTCTGTTTGTCCACTGGATGTAAGACATTTTAATGGGTATTGGTCGTGTACAGACACTTTATTTTCCCACATCCCAAGCCCCTCTCTGAATACACAGCCTTTTGGTGGTTGCAATCAGAGGAAGACACAAAACAAGCTCTTCCCACCTAGCAACGTCTCCACAAAGCAGCGGCTCAATAACAGCCATCAGCGTCGGCCACTTTAGTTCAAGTTATCAAATAACTAAAGGCTGGTGATTTTTTTTAAAAAAATAGAAACTGCTCTGTAAATAAATATCAGTACTGATAGAACATAATGAACCAGAAAAATTTTAGATATGGATAGTAGATGCCCACTGATTTCCCCTTTCCACAGTCTCTGCAGATGCCATCCCTAGATAAATACTGTCAAAGCCATGTCCAAAGTACTTGGCTCTTAACCAGAGCCCAAAGCTGCTCCCGCAGGCCACCCCCAGCCGCCTGCCCTGGGCCAGGGGTGGGAAGCCAGCAGAACAGGGGCAAACTTTGCAGCAAGCACGACCCCAGGGGCTTGCAGGGGGCCCTTGGAAGGAGATTAAAGAGCCTCTGCTTCTAAAGGTCATGGGGAGAACTGAGCCACTGCTTCTGATTCTCTGCCTGCTGGTCACTGCTTAGGATCCAGGCAAATGGTCCTGAAGGCAGCAGCAGCACGGCCCTCCCCAGGCTGAGCTCCCATGGCCCAGGCCTCCCACCATGGCACCCACGGCCTTCAGTCCACTCAACTGGTGACAATGGAAAAGCACCAAAGAGTTTAAAGTTCTCAAGACATCCTGGCCAAATCCTCCTGTGCTGTGAAGGGGGGAATCTACCGCAGCTATGTTGCTAGGGAGTTTGAGAAGTCAAAGGCAAATTACTATTTCTTTTTGGGATAACTTAATGTCTGTGGATTTAATTCCAACCCAAAGAGACAATGCAGTGGTTCTAACTGGCTGATTCTGCCATGGTGAGAGGCCAGGCATGCCTGGGGTGACAGGGCAAGAGGAGGGGGCTGGCAGGGCCGTAATCCAATGTGAAATTGGGGCTCCCTTTTCCATTTCTGTACCAGGAAGGAAGCCTGGAGGGCTGGGCTGCCAGGGCTGAAGACATGGTGTTGAAAATCATAGGAGAAACAGGTGTAATTTGGGGGCATTTTTGGGACTTGGGAATTATCCTGCATGACATTTCAATGACAGATACAGACTATTGTATATCATGTAATAACTTACAAAAATGTGTGAGAGTGTAAACTACACTGTAAAGAATAATCATCGCTTAGTGGCAATGCTCCAAGGTGTGTTCATCAATTGTGACAAAGGTACTACATTAATGAAGGATGTTGTTGATGTGGGGAAATGTGGGAGGGCTAGGGAGCGGGGCATGTGGGAACCCCCTGTATTTCTTGTGTAACATTTATGTAATCTAAATTTCTTTTAAAAATAAAAAGTAAAAAAAAAAAAGGAACTCATAGCAGAGTATTATGCAGCTGGGGTGGGGGCAGGATAAATAGTTACTGTAGGTAATTAAGATAATGAGGCCATGATGTTAAAATGTTATTTCACTAGGAAACATGTGCACTTCTGTAAACTCTAACAATGCCCAGGTCTGCTAGGACAGAGCGCTGCTGCGAGAAGCCAGCACTGCGCAGTCAGTTAATTGCAGATAATTATGGTAACGAGGCTGCTGGGAGAGGGGGCAGCAGAGGTGGCAGCAGAGCCGGGCACACACCCAGGCGGGGAGGACGTGGCCGTGAACAGCAGCTCCACCCGTCTGCCTTTCTTTTAGAAGTTATCGCTGTCGTCTACCTTTTACCATTTGATTTGTAATTACTTTTCCTTTGAAGGAGATCTCGGAAGTGGGACCAGGCCTGATAGTTTATGTGGACATGCCCCGGGGTGGGGGCAGCCAGGCCAAAGAGGGGGCTGGGGCTTTGGGCCAGGTCCTGGCAGCTAGCTGGACCTCTAGGGAGAGGAGGGGGCTGCAGAGCCAGTTCAGCCACGTGGGCGTCAATCAGCCACACCCAGCTCGGGAAACCCCGACAAAAACGCTGACACCTGAAGCTCATGCCCACCCATGGGGTGGTGTAAGAGCCGCGTCCTACCTCTGCGGGGAGGGGACACGGGAACTTCCCTCTGACCTCAACCTGCCCGTCTCTGCTCCTGGCTCTTCCCATTTGTCTCTTTCTTGCTATAATAAAACTGTAATCCTAAACATAGTGCTTTCCTGAGTTCTGTGAGTCTGTCTAGTGAATTATCAAAACTGGGGGGCGGGAGGGGACGGATGTGGCTCAAATGGTTGGGCGTCCATCTCCCATATGGAGGGACCTGGGTTCGATTCCCGGGACCCCCCGGTAAAAAAAAAAAACAACTAAAAACTGGGGGGGGGGGAACCTCAAATTTGTAAGCACTTGGTCCGAAGTGTGGGTGGCCTGGGAACCCCCAAACTTGCAGCTGGTGTCTGAGGTGAGGGCAGTCTTGTGGGGATATGTCTGGACCTGGGGGTCTGACTTCCTTAATCGCTCTGGGACAGCCAGAACTGACCAGCAGGGCAACGATGACCCCGGCCGCGACTCCCAGCACAGGAAGGAAATTCTTGGCTATTAAGGTCAAACTTCAAAGTTTATTGCCTTGGTGAAGCCCTGGTGAAGGCCCTCCTCGCAGTCACCATGGGTTTTCACTGCGATATTCTAATTGCAAACTGAAGCTGCATTAGGACCCATGGGCACACTGGTGATGAATCGCAGGAAGCTGCAAAGGCTCCGCCAAGCAGGAGGCCACAGCCCTGAGGACAGGCAGGTAAGCAGACCCTTCTGAGCCTTAGGCCAGTCCATGGAAGGGCTTAAGCGCTATCAGACGTGTGCTGATCCTTTCCACCCTGTGTTTCCAAAGTGAGGGGCAGCAGCTTGATGGCGCTGGACCTTAAAATGAGCAGAGGCCCACACAGTTCCCTTCCATCTGCTTCCAGAACTAATGAGTCCAACTATGAGTCCTGAAAAGAGGCTGGAGCCACCTCTTCCATTAAGAAGCTAATTCTCTTCCCACCCATATAACCAATAATTCTTCTCTATAACCCTGGCGTTCATTCCACAGGGGAATGCCAAGAGCCACCGTTCACATTTGTGTTCCCACTGGTAGAGATGGGCTCCGACACCAGCCCACGCCGGGACCCTTCCCCTCTGAACCACCAACGGAGCAGAGCCTGGAGTCGGACCAGGCCCCGGGTGGCCCATCACTGCCGGCTCCTCGAGTCGTCGGGGCCGAGGCTGGCTGCCCCCAGGGTGCCACGTGGGGCTGGGGTCTCAGGGCAGGCCTTGCCTGCACGGCTGGAGCACCTGCCCTCGACCCGCGCAGACCCGGCGGCCGGACTCGACACCTGGCCGCACCAAGGCCACGGTCAGCACAAGACCCCCGCTTCCCAGCGCCGCTGGCCCGCACGGCGCCTTTTGTCCAAGGAGCTCCACAACTGCTCCGCCTGAAACGCCCTCCTCCATGACAGGGTAGCAAGGAAGCACGCCCCAGGGCGGCTCTGTCCTGTCCTCGCAGCCCAGCGGCCACAGAGGCAAGGCCCCAACAGTCGTCATTAGCTGCACGTTATCCTCACCGGGAACTTTTTCTCACCCCAAATTACAGATTCCTGAATCACGTGTTTTTCATTTCAAAATGTCCAACAGTTCTGACTTATAAAATTTTCTATGGAAAACCCAGCAGCGCTGGCCCTTCTCTAAGCACAGTCCGTGGAGAGACGGGGCCGGCGACTGTGCGCCTGCGCTGGTGCGGCCCTCCCCTGGCGGGCCTTTCCCACGCCGTCTGCCAGGAGGGCGCAGCTCAACCCGACAGCCCCGCGGGGATCCCAGGCAGCACCAAGGCGGGAGCTGAACCAGCCCTTCTCATGTTAAAAAGCCTACTTGAACTTTGTCACCTGATGGAAAAGAACTGATTACATTTTGGCCTAAAGTAACTTCTAGAAGCACGACAGAGCCAGGGAATTGGGGAGACCTGTGGAGTCGGGCAGCCCTGGGTGTGAGGCCAGGTCCAGCTCCTGGCCAGGTGTTTCTCCGGACCAGCTGCCCCCTCTCAGCAGCTCTGTTTCTTCATCTTAAATAATCCCCATCACGGGCATGGCATGACCAGAGTCGACAACCGAGGACACGGCACAAAATGCCACGCCTCACTGGCTACGATACCGCCACTGCGTATTGCTGATGTGGAGGCAGTGGCCACTGGCAGGTCTGAGGGCAGGGAGGGGGAGAAACAGGTGAAATATGGGGGCATTTTCAGGACTTGGGAATTGTCCTGAATGACATTACAACGACAGATACAGGCTATTATGTATCTTGCCATAACCTACAAAATTGTGCAGGAGAGAGTGTAAACTACAAAGTAAACTATAGTCCACGCTTAGCGACAATGCTCCAAAATGTTTTCATCAATTGTAACAAATGGACCACACTAATGAAGGATGTTGTTAATGTGGGAAAATGTGGGAGGTGTAGAGAGTGGGACATATGGGAATCCCTTATATTTTTATGTAACACTTATGTAATCTAAATATCTTAAAAAAAAATATATATATATATATATATATATACATATATATATATACATATATTTCAAAAAAAAATGCCATGCCTGCGGGGCGCACAACAGGCCTCTGTCTCTGACCTACTCCTGATGCGAGGGTGCCTGCTGGTGTCTGTTATCCCTGCCGAGTCCCCAGGGCCGCCCTGGGAAGCTGCTGGACCCCTGAGCCCTGGAGTAGCACCCCAGGGCCTGCTTTTCACTCTCCTTGGTTTGGTGATTTCTCTTTAAGTTGTTAGAAATACTTTCTTCTCACTAAGGGATGCACTTAGGAGAGACTCCCACAAAGTCCCAGTGGCTCCCTTTTGGGCCCAGTTGTGGTGGAAGGTGCCAAGGCAGGGAGCAGCCTGCACTGTGCCTCTGTCCCGGCAGCAACCCCTCGCCCTGGGCCTGGGCCCCCGAGCATGGGGGCAGGGGGGAGATGCCACACTGCAGTGGCTCCTGACTATGGCCATCACTCGGCAGCCCCTCCACGGCCCTGCAGTTCTGTCACACGCTGCAGACTCCCTGGACAACCCTTTCCATGCGCCTTCTCTCCGCCCGGAAGCCCTCTCTGCTGCAGCAGCCGCCTCTGGCTGGAATGGTGTGGCCTTCACAGTCTCTATGACCTCAACCTTCTGTGGACGCACAACCCCTTCCAAACCCTGTCCACCCCAGCTGCACCACTTACTGATGCCTGGGCGCCCCCCTCCCTCGTTGCCCCGCCAACTAAGCTGGGAGCCCCAGAAGGCAGGAATGGCATTTGATTTGTCTCTCTCCTAGGACCCCTCCCACTCCCCAATGCAAAGGGCCTGATACCCAGCTGTTCCCAGGGAAATGTCTGCTCAACCATATTGAATGGATTTGTTCTCAGCATAACCTGGGAGGGAGTATTGGGGGGTAGGGGAGAAGGGATGAGAGATGTGTCAATCAATGCATCAAGTGCCAGAGAAACCTGTCCAAGCTGGTGCATGCACCCCAGCTGAGAGCCGGGCAGGGGGTTTCTCAAAGGCTGCATCACCCCATGGCTGGAATTTCGCCTTTGAAGGAGAGTGAGCAGAAAAGGCCCATGCAGCTCTTCAAAGCTGGCACCAGGGAAACCTCTGAGGCCTCTGGAGGCTCTGCTCTTACAGCTGAGCCGGGCACACGAATCCCCCCCAGAGTCTCCTCTGTGTTGACCCTGCACCACTGTGGGAGCCCAGATCACGCTAAACCAGAATGGAAGTGGCGCTCGGCTGGCGGCCTCTGGAGGGCAGCCCGGGGCCTGGGGGAGTGCGGTGCCCAGCGCGGGTGGGATGCAGGGAGGTGCCCAGGTAGGTGCCAACTCTGCAGCGTCAAGCCAGTCCTGAGTCTGAATGCCAATCATGCTGCTTCGCAGCTCTGTGACGTTAGATTTGTCTTGTGTTCAGGTTGTCTCAGTCCTTTGGTATGGAGGGTGGAAGGAGGTGGGGCTAAAGCTCAAACCAGAATAGCCGCACATAAAGACAGAAATACTCAGAGGAGAGTTTAGATGCTGGCACCTCAGTCAATAGCCTCATGGAGCATGCTCCAAGCAAATATTCTCTTCTCCAAGTAGTGGTGGTGAGAGCAAAAGACAAAAAAATAAATGGGCTTCACTTGGATAAATTTTTTCTACTTACTGGAACAAATATATTCTGCGAGCTTTTCTGCATTTCCACATTTTTCTCCTTCTATATCCAGGCCAATTTTACGCACTGGAAAAAAAAAAAGAGAGAGAGAGAGAGAGATTTCTTTAGATGGTGATTGAAATCCTTTTGTGCATGTGTTGTTTTTCACAGGCAAATACACAGGCGTGCATTTTACAAGTCATACAGAGACAGCCTCCACTTGAAAGCGGCTTGTGAGGATCGCGGGCCCAGAGGCAGACCCGAGGGTCCATTTCTTCCCAGACCTGAGGTTTGGGGCAAGGCGCCAACTTCCCTTCCCTGAGCCCCACCTCGCTCATCTATAAATGGGGAAATACCAGCCGTGTGGGACTGTTCTAAGGATTACCTGAGGCGACAAGAACCAGCTGCTTACAGTCTAGGAGGAGCTGGGCGCGGTTGTTCTCTTCCCGAGAGGCTTGTCAGCCCATCGAGACAACGGGCACTTGGGACCCTGCTTTTCGCAGGGGTCTGCCTTCACCCTCATTTTGTGAGGGAGGTGAGGGCAGCCTGAGACGGAAGGGAGGCGAGGAAAGGCTCCCTAACAATCTGCCAGGGGCACCCAGACCATGCATGCGGGTCTCAGGACGAGGAGCTTCTGTGGGACTCCTGTGCGTGAAGGACCAGGCAGAGCCAGGCAGAGACGCTCGATGGAAGCGGGGCCCGGTGCCAGCTCGCTCGGCGCTCGTTCCCTGCTCACAGCGACGCGGGACTTCTCTGAGGAGAGGTGCTGTGGGCATGCCACCTCAGAGTCATGGGGGCGGCTGGATAATAACAAACTGCAGCTGTCATGTCAGCACCCAAGGCTTTTCATTTACAGGCCATGGAAAAACGTGCTGCCTCAAAGAGAAAGACGTCACAGTCGCACTCGGCTGCGAATCTTCAGGAACACGCCCCGCTGGGCCTCCCCTCCTCTGTTTGAGGTAGGAAGGTCTAAATGCCACAAAGAACCCGGAAAGACTCCCAGGAAATGACGGGGGAATAAGTACCTGCAGAGCAGGTGGTACTTTATGTTGATATTTGTATGCATTTTTCTCTAAGTAACTCAATAGTAGGAAGCGCACCTGTTTTGTGTTGTTTTTTTTTTTAAATCAGAAAACGGGCTTACTAAAACCTTCTCTATGAAAATCAAGAATCACAGACACAAAGTGCTTAGCCCAGTGCCTGGTGCATAACTGGCTCAAAAATAGTAGCTGTTGATGATGCTGATAAGTGTAGATGAGAATTTGTTCCAACACTGCAAATATATGTACCTCATAATACAGTTATCTTATGATGAGTCTTGCTATGTTTTGGGGTGAGTTAATTGCTAAGCTATCTTCCAGGGGGTAATTGGTGAGGGTTTACAGGTCCAGGTACCAGGGACCACTAAATGGCTCCCAGGTATCAAGCCTGCAAATCAGCCTCTGCTCTCAGATGGGGGCACACTTCACTATGGGGCAGCCGAAAGGTGAGGCTTTCCCCAGGGGTGCTGGCTGAGACTCAGGGTATCAGCCCAAAAGCCAACCAATTCTGCTTCTGCAAAACAAACTGAAATCTTATTAAAATAAGCACAAATTATCCAACTGGGGCAAAATAATATTCCCAGATCTTATACAGATCAAGAATCAAGGGAAGCGGATGTGGCTCTATCGATAGGGCTCCCGTTTACCATATGGGAGGCCCCGGGTTCGATTCCCGGTAAGGCAAGCCAGCCCGCGTGGCACGGTGAGCTGATGCAGCAGGACGACCCAACAAAGGGGGACAAGCAGACACAGAAAAACGCACAGCAAATGGACACAGCGAGCACAAGCAGCAAGGGGGAGGGGGGGATAAATAAATAAAATCTTTAAAAAAAAAAAAAGAATCAAGTCACACAGCATGTCAACTTTTCTCCATCTACTAATATCAATAATTCTGCAAAATTATTAGTCAAGTTGCAAAATTTATGAAGAAACACAAACATCTTGAGAGGAAGACCTTTTCTCCTTGGACTTCCACACTGACACTCTTGCTGCTCAATAAATGTTGGTTTTCATTTCTGCTTTGAGAAAAATTTCTGCCTTTTTCTCTCTGCTCCAAATGTCCAACTGGCCTGACCCAGTCCACAGCTCTGGGAGCCCCACTGATCCCTGGCTTTCATGCCCTGGTGTCATCCGTTCCCCTTGGGTGTGGGCTGGACTTACTGACTTCATTCAAACAAAGAAGACAGAGAAGAAAGGATGGGATGTCACTTCAGAGGTCAGATTCTAAAGACTGTGGCTTCTTCTTGGGTGCTCTCTTCGATCGCCTGACCATTGGGGAAGCCAGCTGCCGTGCTGTGAGGCTGTCACTGAGTGAGCTGGGAGCACATCTCCTGAAGCCTGCCGACTGCCACATGAGACAGTGCAGATCCAGCTCCTCTGCCACTTGAGCCTGGAGATGCCTCCAGCCCTGGCCAGCAACTTGACTGCGGCCTGGTGAGAGATTCGGAGCCAAAAGGGCCCAGTTAAGCCAGGGTCAGATTTCTGGCCCACAGAAACTGTGAGATGATAAATGTTTGTTGTTTCTAGCCACTAAGTTTTGGGGTGATTTGTTACACAGCAAAAGATGACTAATACACTGGGCCTCATCTCCTCTCAGCTGTCTGTACTCAACTTCATCTAACTCTCCAGGCTCCTGCTGAGACTCAACATGAACCGAAACCTCAGGGGGTTCAAACAACATCTCTTCCCTGTACCCACTTAAGAAAGCCCCCTCCTCTTTTATGTCTTTTCTGAAAATGTGGACTATAATGTTAAAAAGTTGGGTGAGTGACCTCCTTGTTAAGGTAAGATGTGAATTTGTCCCAAAAAAATAAAAATTACAAAAATCCTTGATTTCATCTCCCTTTGATAATGCTTCCAGCATTTAGAATGTGTCTTTTTCCTTCACAAGTGAATAAACAGGGACCACTTGAGGCTGACGAGTGCCCGAATGGGAGAAACACCGCTGCCTGTGCCACCCTTGGTGATGGTTCACTCTTGTCTTCTCTGCCCTAAGTCTCAGAGACATCCATTTCTCATCACTGTATTACCATTTTCTTTTTTTCTAGTTTTCTTCTCATTTAAAGAATGGTGAGAGCAAAATGCATAGTGCTGTTGCTACACTCAAACTGAAGGTTGGATAATAGCTCAAAATGTTCTGTTTATCAGCTAATGTATGAAATAGGAAAATGTACAGTATACCATATATTGGATAGTTGAATTTTTGGTATGTAAGTCAGAAATCAACTATATTATTTTCTATTCTCTTCATGCTCAGAAAACAGAAAAGTAAAAGTACAAACAAGCTCTTAACTTACTTTTGAGGGGTGGGAGAGTGGGGGTGGTTCCCTTGGCAACACAGCCACTGATTCCCTCTTTCTGGTTGATACACTGAGCGTGGGTGAGCTGTGCTGTGTAGGAAGCTATGCCTCCCCCTGTAGTTAGCCCAGCAACTCCAACCGCCTTCTTCCCCAAACTGATTTTGTTTCTGGAAAATGTGCTTCTAATTCTTAAACTATTTTCACTCATACTGTACCTTTCCCTGAGTATTTTTAAACTCATTTGAATAAATTGAGCAGTCTTAAAGTTATATGTTTATTTATTCACAATTGCTAAGCATTGTTTTAAGTATTTAAAATGTTTTAATGTTAATTTTTAATGATTCACTGTTTAAATTTTGTGCTTTAAAAGATAATATTTAAAATGCTGAAAGTTTAAGTAAATTATAAATATACAATGTATATAAATAATAAACAACTGTCCTGGAGATAATTACTTCAATATTTGGTGATTTTCCTATTAGGCTTTTTTTTTTCCCCAGGGGAAGGAAGGCTACCCATCTATTTCAGTATCTATATTTTTTTAATTAAATGTAAATTGTGGGAAACAAATGTGGCTCAAGCGATTGGGCTCCCGTCTATCATATGGGAGGTCCAGGGTTCGATTTCCAGGGCCTCCTGGTGAAGGCGAGCTGGCCTGCATGGCAAGTTGGCCTGCGTGGAGTGCTGGCCTGCGCAGGAATGCTGGCCTGCACGGGATGCTGGCTGGAGAGGAGAGCTGGCGCAGCAAGATGACACAACATAAAGAGACACAGAGGAGAGATAATAAGAGATGCAGCAGACCAGGGAGCTGAGGTGGAGCAAGAGATTGACCACCTCTCTCCTACTCTGGAAGGTCCCAGGATCAGTTCCCAGTGCTGCCTAAAGAGAAGACAAGCAGGCACAGAAGAACACACAGCGAATAGACACAGAGAGCAGACAACGAGCACAAAAACAGCCAGGGGGTAGGCGGGCAGTGCAGGGGAGAAATAAATCTTAAAATAAAAAAAAGATTGATGGGGACATGTCAAAAGGACATGGGAGTCACCTTGAAGGGGCTGCCACTGGTCACATTGGGGACAATTTGAAAAACAAAATAAATAGGCTTAGTAATGGGTTATAGCCAATTAAATAATATAGGAAATTATGAATCTACTCTGAAACAAAATAATTGAACAGATTGAAAGTGTGATGGAGAACAGGTTATTTTCATAGTCTCAAAGCACCTCTCCACAAGATACTCATTAATTTTAAAGAAAAAATCAATAACATCAAAGTGGAGAAGCTTGGAAAATACCACCTAAATTAAGGGATCAAAGTGAACATCATCAATAATAAGGCAATGAGAAAAAAACAGTGATATTCCTGCCAGAGATGTATACTCTGGATGAATATAACTGAGGAAAACTCAGACAAATCCAAACTGGGGGACCTTCAACAAAAGAACTGGCCTGTAATCTTTTTTTTTTTTTTTTTCAAAGATTTTATTTATTTATTCATCTATCCCCCCCCGCTGCCTGCGCTCGCCGGGTCAGCCAACCACGCCGTGCGGGCGGGCCTGCCCTCACCAGGAGGCCCCGGGAACCGAACCCTGGGCCTCCCATATGGCAAACGGGAACCCTACTGATTGAGCCACAGCCGCTTCCCTGGCCTGTAATCTTTAAAGTGTTAAGGTCATGAAATTCAAAAAGAGTCTGAGAAACGGTTCTAGCCTGAAGGAAACTGAGGCCATGTGGCCGCTAGATGCCATGCAGGGCTCCAAACTTGATCTTTTTGCATTTATAAGAGACACTCGAGGGACAACTGGTGAAACTTAAATGGGTCTGCGAATTAGATGGTTGTCGTATATACATGCTAACCTCCTGATTTCGAGAGTTGTATTGTAGCTATACAGAAAAATGTCCTTGGTTGTGGGGAATATATACTCAGCTATTTGGGGGGGTGATGCAGCATCATTTTGGCAACCTACTCTCCAGCAGTTCAGGAAAAATTCAGTTCTTTTTATTGTTCTTGTAACTTTTCTATAAGTTTCCTCTAAAACCGAAAAAAAAAAAAATTATAACAGAGAAAAGTAGCTACATAAACATCATATAGACAATTTACTTAACTGTTCTCCTATTATTGGATATTTTGGGGGGGGGTTCATTTTTTCACGATTATAAATAATGTTATGATATACATTATCATAAAAAAGACACTTCATTTGTCCTATTTCAGATTATTACCTTTGGATATATGATCAGGTGGGCCGAAGAGTACAAACATTTTAATAGAGCTTTTGGATATACGACCAAGATTTCTCAAAAGATTTGAACCAATTTTTTTTAACATATCAATTTTATTGATACATATTAATAAAGCATACAATTGAACCAATTTTAATGCTAGTTAGCAATATTTAAATATATTTGTCTCACTGCACATTTATCAGCAGTATTATATATTTAACTAACTACTTTTTGAAAAATTTAATAAGCAAAATATATTTTTAATGGAATTAACATATTTAATTTAAAAAAAGACTAAGCCAATTTTCTGGTAGTTTATTTTAATCTTGACTGCTTACCTACAGAAGCAGTAGCACTTCCAACCACATACACTGACTTGGCATTCCATTCTTCTTTCAGAGATTTTTTCCATTCTGTAAAATATGAAATTATAAGTGAATTGCAAATTCCAAAGGGGCCCAAGGTTGCTTGTTCATCCTAAGAAACTTGTGAGCAAGGCAAACTACTAATAACTAAACCTAAAAATATCATCTCAAACTAATTATATCTATAGGCAAATTTTTAAAAGCCACTTTGGTAAATGTTTCAGTATGCCTTGCTTTAAATATTAACTGGTTTCCACAAGTGGCACTCAAAGCATTTTTAATGTGTACTAGCAAACAAATACAACTTACAGAATTAATTTTCATGGTAATATAAAGTGAAAACATCTAGACATTTAAAGAAAATGCCACTAGTCATTATAAAAAAACAACTTAAACGTCTAATAAAGCAGTAAAATTGGTTTTATTGGGGACATAAATCTGAAAGCAGTCAACAAAGTGTAATTTCAGATTACACTCCGAGGGTTCATTTAATCCATTAGGATCAAAGTAAAGATAATAAATTTCAAGTCCATAAATGAACACAACTTAATACAGAACTCTACCATGTTGTGATAAAAAAAAAATAAACATCTTTAAATTAGGATTAAAGAAATACAAAGAGAAAATAGATTGTATAAATATATCATAAGGCCACTGGGCATTCAATACATTTTCAGAAGACAAGTAAACAACAGCTCTTCCTAAAATCTGGTTATGAGCATAGCTTTCCTTTAAATTCAACAGGGTTTTCCTACCTTTTTACTGCTATGGGAAATTCCTTTTTAAATAGGAACCAAAGATTGAATTTCACCTTCTTTCTTACCACAGATACGTAAAGAATATTTTTAATTAAGAGATTAGCCTTGCAGCAGAATTACCATTGGAAAGAGCACGGGATCAGGATTAGGTGTGCTTCAGAGCCAGCTCTGCCCCAAAGTCCTCGTGAGCTCCTGGGCAGTCACTTAACCCACCTTGTCTGTTACTTCAGCAGGAAAACGGGGATTAGCTATACCTCTCCTGCCTATTTCGCATGGTTGTTGTGAGACTCACAATGAGAAAGTAGAGGGGACAGTGCTTTGAAAGAGGTAAAGCATGCACCAAGCTACAGTGCATGTTCTCATCGTCCTCATCCTCCGTGCACATATAAAAGAAAACAATTTGACTGTAAACCAAAGCAACCGAAGCCCCGCTGGGAGAGCACACGTGCTTCTCCATCTTGAATTCTCTTTCCATTTTGAAAATAACAGGGTGCCTGGTTCTGAGTTGTCACACCGATTCCACAGCATAGCTCCTCATCCCCAGGAAAATTATCAAGCTTTTTTCTTTAATGAGAGGTGAATGCGTGTATGAAATCACTAAGAGGGCAAAATTAAAAATATAACAAAAGCCTAATGAAAAATAAATAACAACCAATTGTCACTGTCATTTATTCAATGCCCTCTACGTACCAGGCAATGTCCTGAAAGCTTTTCTTTGGGATTCAGACTCTGTAACGTGAACCTCAAAGCTGCAACTTACAGGCTGGGTAGTCCTGGAAAGATTCACACCCTCTGCTCTCCAGGCTCCTCATCTGTCATGTGGAAATACTAATCGTAGCAGCCCCCCAGGTTAAAGATTTAGGAGTGTCTGGCCCAGAGTAGGCTTTCAGTAAGTTCTAGCTGGCTAGCAGACTTAGTAATTCTGTGGTGTAGCTACTGTTACACCTGGTTTAAAGACAAGGAAACTGAGGCTTAGCAAGGTCGAGGAACTAGCCATGCTCAGAAAGGCCGTCTCAACCCGGGGATCACTCCAAAGCCCTTGCAGGTCACCACTCTCCCCTGCTGCCTCCCACTCAGAAGTATAGCATTTCAGGTAAGAGCATGGGCTCTGCGGCGAGTCAGGCCTGGACCTGAAACCTGGCTCTGCATTGACTAGTTCTGTGATCTTGGACAAGTGCTTAATCTTCCCAAGTCTCAGCTTTCTCATGGGTAAAATGAGGATCACAGTAGTGTAAGCCTGGCTTGTTGTCCAGGGTTAAGTGAGACAAGGAATGTGAAGTATTTAACACAGAGTCTGGTATACAGTAGATGCTCGATAAATGGTAGCTACAGAGCTTTTCGACTAGGCAGGTTGTCGAAGGTTGGGTCTGAAACCCTGGTCAGTGCCATTGGCACACTGTTTTGATGGAGAGGAAAGGAAGAAGAAGGGTCAAAGAGACGGCTGTGTCATAAAGTGCCTGGTACAACACTGACTGTCTTCTCATCTATGGTTGGATTTTCCCATCATCCCTTTGAGGAAAGTGGTACTTAGCCTATTTTCGGAGGAGAAGACTGGTGCCTAGTATATTCTGAGGGGAGATACAAATGCCCAGCAGGTAAACATTTACAAGTCTGGGTGAGAGACTCAGCCTCGGCGACACCTGCCTGGGAGCTTTAGATGCAGCCCGTGCTCCTGTTGCCAATGGAAGTAAATGAGCCCCAGAAGCACTAAGCACTCACTTCATTAGAAGGTTAGCAGGTCATTCTATGTTGGACATTAAGAAACTGTTTTATAGAAGAAAGGTCATTTTTTTGCTCCCTCCAAAGGTCATAAATCATGAAGAAACTTGGTATCTAAATGCTTTTTGAGCTAAAAGTTTTAATTTTTCAAACCTGAATTGCAGCTATTTCTGGAATATTGTATGCCCAGTGGGAGAAATAAGAATAAATAATGTACAGTGGGATTCACAGCAGGCCCACCCTCACCTTCAGTTTTGTTGTCCTTCTCCAAACACAACTCCACTGCTTCTACTGCTCTGGGGCTGGTAAAAATGAGCCCCCCATAACCTTCAGGATGAGACAGCTACACACCAAAAAAGCAATAAAGGCATTTTATGTAATGGCTAAACTCAACATCTCTCTGTGAACTGTGACCCAGAATCCCAGGGAAGAGAAGTAGGTAAAATCACAACAGAAGTAGCAGGCACACTAATTCCTTCTTTCCTTCCTTTCACGCATCCACCCACCCACCCATCTATCCATCCAGCACATTCTGACTGCTCACCATTGGCCTGGAACTATTCTAGACCTTTTATATATGCAAGTGAATTAATTAGACACTAGCATTTCTCACAAAAAGCTCACTGTCTAGGGGAGAGACCAGTTGGCGATGAGTGTAACTGGAGCAGAGTGGGGGGGCACCTAACTTGGTCTGGGATTGGGGGAGAGGGATATAGGTAGGAGGGTAGACTTGACATGCACTTGTAATAAAACTGGAATAGTCAGCGGTGACATCCATTCTGAAACCCTGATTTTCAAATAGAATAATGGTGACATAACTGACTGAACATTTTATTCTGAGCTGGGGACTGGGCTGCTTTAGACACATTACCTCACTGACTCTGTTAAACTACCCTGTGATATGGGTGGGATTAGTGTCATCTCATAGATTTAGAAAAAGAAGCTTGAAAACAGTAAGGAACTAGTCAAGGTGAGTGGCCAAGCACAACCCAAAGATGTGCCTCGATGATTCCAAGTTCGCACTCTTATTCACTATACAGCATAAACTTATAGAGAAAGCACAGACATCCCTCGGCAGCACACTGCAGACTGTAATGGGATAGGCTTCTGGGAGGCTCGAGTATTTTTATCACCTCATATCATGAGCTCTTCTTTTTCCCCTTTAAAGCCGATGCAGAAGAGGATCCCATGCCAATTTGGGTCCCTCCAACATAGCTGCCTAGGCACACAGACCCAGTGCATGGGGACAGAATAGATGTCTGTTGAGTAAAGTATTGGATGAATAAGGGGAAGACAGAAAGTCTTTCCAGAAAGAGTGGTGGGCAGGGTGTTGAGGAGCAGAGATAAATTCCTGGTGCTAACAGAGGCCGTGGAGCCCAGGGAGCAGGAAGGGCATGCCAGTCCCATGAACTCACCTCTGGGGCTCTTGTCCCCTTGTCTAGAAAGGAGAGCGGCTCTGGCCGCTGGCAGTGATTGAGTGTCCACTGCTGCAGGCTCCCTGGGCACTGAACCTCTAATTGGAAACATGTGGTGAGCTTTGCTGAGCACGGCTCTAGCAATATCTGTTACTCCCCAGCTGGCAGCAGAACTGAAGTTGTGGGAGAAGTCCTGGCTTTGGGTCTCAAGCCTGCCTCTTACTTACTGGCGGCCTTGGCCAAGTTGCCTAACCTGGGCCTTGAAGCTAAATGACCTCATCTCTAAAATGGAAAAAATAACGACTGCCCTGCCCACTTGCTGGATTTGGGGGTAGGGGTGGACTAGATGAGAGGATGAATGTGTAAGGATGCTGAGAGCCGCTGAGAGCAGTGCAGAGGTTTGCGCTCTCACCGTGCCCTTTCCTGGGCCTCCACGCAGACCCATCCCTCCAAGTCGGGGCAGCTCCTAGGAGGAACTGATGTAGAGGCCCAGCCAGAGAACCCCAACAGCAGCAGTGCCCTACAGCTCGTGAGGTGGTACTCCCCGAGTCCTGAGCTTTGGTAGTAAAATGAGGACTGGCAAGGATCCCTGGAAAACCACCCCTGAAATGGTGCTTGGGCACTGCAGACCTTACCTTCTCAGAGAGACTGGGAAGAGACAAAAATTCAAATGACAAAACTGGGATCAGTGTGGCTTCCAGTCCGCATAATCCTAGTTCCTGCAAATGAAATACAGTTCTGCACTGGCCAGGCTTTTCTGAAACTAAGGAAAGGGTCATGGGATGACATTAACAACGAATTCTGGGCCAATTCCTCTGAGTTTTAGCAGCTCCCCCAGCCCCCTGGACTTCATAAGTAAAGAAAAAGAAGGCGGCTCAGCTCATGCTTACCCTGATATATGGATCCTGACCACAGTCGTCCTCTTTAGGGTCTTTCAGTAAAAGAACCTTCATCATTACCGGGCAGTCCTTCTAGGGCACAAGACAGACAAGGGAAAGAGATGCGAATTAGACCCAAAGACCCCTCCTAAGCGACGCTGGATCCGGCCAGTGCGCAGGGAAGAAGGGAACCAAGGCTGGCGAGTGGGACTAACCCAGGCCCACTGTGACTTAGCCTGAAGGGGCTGCTTCTCCTGAAGACTGGTCACTGATAAGGCCCAGGGCAGCCTGTTGGAACTTGATACCACTTGGAAAGGCAGATGAGAGCTGTTAGTTAAAGCCACATGTCCTACGCACAACGTCAATGGCTTTTAGAAGAGAAGTCAGGCAAACTCTGGGGCATATGGATAACAAATAGAGAAATAGTGTTTTTCATTTTAAGGAGATATATGTCTATTTCAAGATAAATATACTATAAAGTTATGATTATGAAGTAAAAAAAAAAAAAAAAAAGATAAATATACTAAGCAGCACATAAACACATCAGGTAATAATTATACCAACTACTTCTCAAAGGAGATCTTATAAATGTTGTCAAATGTCATTAATCTTCCAAAATTTTTCTACCAGACCTGGAAAACAATTTGTTGATATATATCGAAAGTCTTATGTGGTTCATACTCTTTCTTTCTGTAATTTCATTTCTAAGAATGAATACTAAGGCAATACTTATAAATGTGTACAAAGATTAACATAAAGATGTTCCTCTTGGCATTATTTATAATTGCAAATAACTGGAAACAATGTAAATGTCCAACAATAGAATGGTTAAACAAACCATGGTACAGTTATATGAAATCATTTAAAAAATCATAAATAATTTACTTACATGGAAAAGGGATCACAAAATAGTTAAATACAAAAAAGCAGGAATCAGAATTACATAAATGTGTGTATGAATGCACCAAAATATGAAAAGATTATGCACCAAAATATTAATGGTGTTTCTTTGATTATTTCAGGGTGGCAGTTTAGAATGATTAGTTTCTCCTTTATCTCTTTCTTTACCAATTTTTTTTTTACAATAAACATTATATTCTTCTTGCATTAAAGAAGGAAAAGTGCATTATACCCACCCCCAAAGGTCTCAAAATAAGTGCTCATAAAGAACTGCGGAATAAACTCTACAAGCAGCACAGACTATATCACCCATAAGCAGCATTAGCTCCTCCAATTAGCCGCTTAATAAATATTGCAGAATGGTTGATTATACTCAAATGGAGTGTATTGTTTGGAGCAGAAATTTAACTCTGGAAATGATTACTTACGAACTACTACTGAATATACTTTGGAAACCTTGGCCCCAAATGAATTGCTTTTTAAGCAATCAACCCTGGATGAATAAATAATGATTATGAAATCAAATTCTAATTATTCCATCTATTGAGCTGCTAGATTAGGGTTTTGGAGAAATGGGCAGTATCATTTCTATCATTACCAGAAGTTACTCAAAATGTGTTTCGCACAGAAATTATGACCCTACCTTTCTGCTATGATCAGCTTTATGTGTCAACTTGGCTACGCTATATTGTCCTGTTATTCATAAACATACTGTAGGAGCTGCTGTGAAGGTATTTTGCAGACAGGAGATTATCCTAGATAATCAGGGTGGGCCTAACTCAATCCTTTGAAAGGCCTTAAGAGCAGAACAGAGGCTTCCCTGATGGGGAAGAAATTCTACCTGTGGACAGCAGCTTTAGCTGGCACCCAAGAGTTCCAGCCTGCTTTTCCTGCAATCACGTATGCCAACTCCCTGCACTTAATCTCTTACTATACGTCTCCTGCTGTTTGTTTCTCCAATTGAATGCTGATTGATACACCTGTCAGTTTTCAGGCTGCAGGAAACTGGCATGTCCCTGGATGGCAGGTAAAACTTGGCCTTTTCTGCTAAAGCACAACTCCTTCTGGGGATTAAAAGGCTGAAGCTGAATGCTGTTGGCAGCCACAGTCCTGTGGGCAGACATCTTTCCTCAGCCCCTACCACGTGCCTGCCATGGGCCTGGGCTCTGGGATACAGAACCCCAGACACTTTTTCAAAGAGTGTTTTAGTCATGTTTCCAAATACCAGGGGCCAAGCTCTCAAAAGTGTGTCTACATAGTTCTTGGACACAGAGGAGGCCTCCTCTGAACCTCCATCAGGGAAATGAGGCCTGCATTATCTACTGGAGGGGGGGAGGGGATGGGGCAGGAGAACAACAAAGATAGTGAGGAGTGGGTGGGGGTGCTGGTGGCTAGTTACCTTTCATTTGGATTGAGATCAGAATGACAAAAGCAGTGAGAAGCATTTGAGTGTGAGGAAAAGGCCTGTGATGTCACCAGGAGAGAAGAATGGTGTGGCTGGAGCATAAGGGGCAGAGTGGACTTTAGATTTTATAAGAAATGGGAATCCACTGAAAGGCTTGAGCCAGGAGTGACAATGATGGGATTACACTTTGGAGAGGTCACTGGCTGCTGTGGAGGTGGGGACGGAGGGGGACACCATTGGCCACGGCAGAAGGTTAGGCAAAAAGCAGCCATGGCTTGGACCAGTTGTGGTAATGGTGGTGGTTCTAGCAGTGGCTGGATTGGGGATTCACACTGAAGAGAGAATGACTCGTGTAATTTCGGGTGAAACCACCTGCATATAGACTGGCTTGAAATAGTTGAGCTGATGCTGAAAATGAGTATCTTTCATCTTTCTGTCCCACCTGGATCCTCCTAGGTTTGTCCAGTTTAATCCTTAAAAGGAAGCACTTGGCTGGAACGTGGATAGGCGGCCAGCCCCTCTGTACCTTGCAGACAAGATGATGATGGAACAATTAGGCAGGAGTCTGGGCCCTGCGTGGTGAGGACCTCCTCAGCAGCTAGGACTTTCCCATCAAAGAAAAATGAAGTGCTGTCCTGTTCCAGCTATTGTTAACTTGGATGTCTGATAGAGTTGCCGACCTATATCTTAACTAATACAAAGACTTAGAATAAGAAAGGCTTCCTGGAGGAAGTGACATTTAAATGGAGACGGAAGGCTGAGCAGGAGTAGCACACTGCAGAAGCTCTGACGTAGGTGGTCTGTGGGATAAACCTGACTGGTAAATGCATTTTGTTTGGCAAAGGCTTTAAAAATCAAGAGTGTTCCTGTAAGAATCCAGAACCCCAGCGTCTCTTGAAATGGAAAGATCTGGCAAGACTGGGTCCACACAGCCACGACTGGCTGTAGGTGAACAGCAGCTGTCACCTTTAGATGGGGAGACATCCTCCAGCTTGTCAGTCTCCTCCACCATTCTCTCAAAACGGGCTCAGGGTAGATTTAGATTACTGCACTGGCCCCTGAAGCATTTAAGGTTGCACCCCTGCTTTAAAAACCTATCAGGTCAAGGGAATGCACTTAAAGAGGGCTAGCTAGGGGCAGGGATTCGAGTCCGACTCAATCACCGACCAGGCTGTGCCAGGAACGGTGATAGGCAGACACCCGAGGCTCGGATCCGGAGACCTTCCAGAGCAGTGCACCCAGACCGGGGCCCACTGCCAGCAGGCTGCAGCCTGGGGGGGCCAATCCCGACTTTGTCGCATACTCGCTAGTGACCGCCAGCGGGTCCCTCCAGGACTGCGGGCCTCAAGTCCAGGTCCGTGCAAGAGGGCAGCGATACCTACCTCGCGGGCTGGGGAGGCCCGAATGGGCTACGAGATGGGACCCAAGGAAGAGGCTGCTGAGGCTGCAGGGGCAATGACAGAGGCTGTGGTCGCCCCCCTCACCACTTCGCCTAAACTGCCATCGCGCCGACCCGCCTGGGACCCGAGGGCACCCAGTACCCTAGCTCGGGGTCGCACAGCTGAGAGCTAGCGCATGCGCACTGACATCCAGGGCCCGGGAGGGGGCGCTGCTGGGTGGGTCGTACCACTGCGCGAGGGGGCGGGGAAGCCTTGGAGGGAAGATGCGGGGAGAGATGGAGGGGGAAAATGCCGTCATGGAACAACGAACTTGACTTAACACGGAGGGACTTAACACGCGGAACCCAGCAGGGGCCGTGGGGGTGACGCTGACTCATCGACGAGGTTCTTCGTAGTTTCCCACGCCCTCGGCTTTGTGGGCCGGTCCGGAGGTCACCGGGGCCGTCGCGCAGGCGCAGCGGGTGGGGCAGCAACATGGCGTCCAGGGCTAAGAGGCGCGCGGTGGGGAGCGGGGATCCGCGGCCTCCGCAGCGCGACGAGGAAGTAGAGAAAGAGGAAGTTGAGGATGAGGACGAAGATGATGAGGACAGTGACGAAGAAGAAGATGAAGATGACGAGGTTGTTGACCAGGTGAGACGCACACGTGACCCGTTTGGGCGACATCTGGAAAAAAACTTCATGGCAATAAGAGCCATGTGAAAATGGTATGAGCTGCTTGGAGTAGTCCTTCCTGGCCCTGAGTTGTCAGTAAGCAGAAACTGGAGGTGATAAAGTCTTACTCAGGTCCCACTTTAGTCTCTTCTCCTACTGCAGCCGCAGTAATTATTTCCAAAAGTCCCACCTCGGGCCTGCCCTCTCCCAGGAGTAAAAACCCGCCACAACAACACATTCTGGGGTGGCTTTCTGTAGTTTTCAGGCTAAATCTCCTAAACCTTAAAGGGCAAACAAGGGCCTGCAGAGTTAGTAGTCTGCCTACCTCTCCAGCAACTCTGCCTTGTTCCGTTTGCATGCTTCCGCAGTGTGCCCCCCCGCCTTTTTTTTGTGTGTGTGAAGGTTTCCTGTTTTGTTCGTAGAGCCTTTTCAAATGCTATTCCTTCATCCTGGAATGTTTTTCCTTCCTTGTTCACATCTCAAGTAAGCTGTATTTAATGCCTCCCAAGGACAACAGACCCTGACCCCTCTCACCAAGTCCAGGTCATATTCCTTGATTGTGTGTTTTCAAAAAACTAGGTCCCTTCTCTTCCAAAGAGCTCCTATCATAGTGTTTGGCATTAGGTACCAAGTAGGAATAATTAGGATGGAGAGCTGGACTGGATGACCTTTAAGAATGTCTAATAGGTAACACGTGGACATGCATGGGCATGTAATTCATTCCCATCTTCCCTGGTTCACCAGTTGTTCAAACCCCAAGCTTGGGAGTTTAATTCCTTCCTGTTCCTCATCCTACATCCAGCCCATCATTAAATCCTATTAGTGCTACATTCAGTGCCCAGGTATTTTCATCACTGATTCTGCAACTTTAGTCTACATCTGTGTCACTCTTGCTGGGACTACTATAGTTGCTTTCACTTGGCCTTCCATTCTTCTTCCCCTACAACCTGTACTTCAATAGCAGACAGGGAGAGCTTTTTCAAATGTAGGTCTCTTCTCACTCCCCTGCTCAAAAGGTGCCTATGGCTTACCATTTCACATACAAAATGCCTTTCTGTCCTGCAAAAATGGTAGGTTTATTTCAGCTATCTTTTGGTCCCCTCTATCTGGAATTTTCTTCCTGCAGACTTTTCATAGGGCTAACTGCTTCTTGTCATTCAAATGCCATGACCCAGAGAGGACTTCCTTTACCACCTATCTATAATTTGTTTTGCTAACCTGTTTCCTCATTTTATTGGCCCTTGAGCACTTAAACGCTTCCTGAAATTGTATATTTATGTGTTAAGGTGCTTATTTCTATGTTTCCAGTGCCAAATTAAGGTCCAGGAGAGCAGGATTTCTCTCTCGTTCACTACAGTGTCTGCAGCACTTATACAGTGCCTGGCATATAGGAGTCACTCAACAAATGCTTGATGAATGAATGACATCTCTTCCAAATTACTTAACCTTTCTGAATCTATTCCCTTATCTATAAAATGACAGATTGGTTGTAAGAAATGAGTGAGATGATATATGAAGCATTTCGATTGTGTTTGGCAGTTGGTAAACACTTGATAGCTGCAGTTACTTTAATTCTTTTCCACTTCGAGATTCTGTGATAGGCAAAGTACAGGAGACAAAAGGGGAAAGAAGGAACGAGCATGGAGGGGGAGGATATAGAGAAGTGTGGATGCCAGATTAGGGGTGAGACTGGTATGGGTTACAACTTCCAGTGATTAGAACTTTCCCTTACAAATCCGCTTTTTACTTTGGCCCCTTGTCTTGAATGTGGTCTCACCATTTTTCACTTAGAAGAACTTTGATCTGCTATTTTGCTTATTTTGGGTTATTCAAATCAGTATTTCTTGCATTAATATGGATAATCTCCTGTCAGACTGCCAAACATTAAAAATGTGTGTATGTATTGTGAAAAATTTGATTTTTACCCACAATTAAAAAAAGAAAAAAATGTATGTAATAGCCATTGATGATAATGTAGGGAAGTAAGTATGTACATACACTGTTGGAAGGAGTATAAATTGGTGCAGTCTTTTTGGAGGGCAGTTTAACAGTATCAAAATTTAAAATATATACGTCGCCTGATTCCATAATTCTAACTGTAGGAATTTACCTTCCAGCAATCACTCATTTAATGCTCACTTCAACCCTCTGAAATTAGAAATTATCTCCAATTTCACAGTAAGTTAAGTGAAAAAAGCAATTTATATAACAGTATATGTATATTGACAGTAGGAAACTCTGGAGAGTGGGAGTGGGGGGCGGGTAATAAGACAAAATTTGTGGTTTTACCGCTGGCATGTATTACTTTTTTTTTTTTTTAACATGATAAACTTTATTTTTAGAGCAGTTTTCAGTTTATAGAAAAATTTCAGAATGAAGAGTTTTGGTTTACCACTCCTCCACCCCTCCCCCACATAAGGTTCCCCTATTATTAACATCCTGCATCAGTGTGGCACATTTGGTGAACCTGTATTAACACATTATTAAGTAACTAAAGTCCACAATTTACATTATGGTTCACTCTGTGTTGTATAGTTCCATGGGTTTTGACATACCATGTGTCCACCATTAGGACATTATGCAGAACAGTTTGCCTGCCCAAAATGCCCTATACCCCTGTCCCTTGCTGCTGAACCCTTGACAACTGCTCTTCTCTTTACTTTCTCTATAGTTTTGCCTTTTCCACTTTGCCAGAATGTGACATATAGTTGGAATCATACTGTATGTTGCCTTTTCAGTCTTGCTTCTTTAACTTAGAAATATGCAGTTAAGGTTCCTCCACGCCTTTTCGTGGCTTGCTGTCTTTTGAATAATATTCCATTGTATGAATGTACTGCAGTTTGTTTGTTTTTAATCAGTCACCTGTTGTAGGGAATCTTTTTTGCTTCCAATTTTTGGCAGTTATGGATAAAGCTGCTATATACATTCATGTGCAGGTTTTTGTGTAGACGTACATTTTCCACTCCTTTAGATAAACAAGTGCAATTGCTGGATCATATGGTAAGCCTATGTTTAGCATCGTAAGACATTGCCAAACTGCCTTCCAAAAGGGCTGTGCCATTTTTGTATTCCCACCAGCAGTGAATGAGTGTTCCTGTTGTTCTACATCCTCCTCAGCAGTTGGTGTTGTCAGTGCATTGGATTTTAGCCAATCTTTAACAGGTGTGTAGTGGTAGCTCACTGTTACTTTAAATCTGCAATTCCCTAATGATATATAATGTTGAACATCTTTTCATATGTTTACTTGCCATCTGTATATCTTTGGTGAAGTGTCTGCTTAGCTCTTTTGCCTATTTTTTAATTGGGTTGTTTTCTTACTGTTGAGATTTAAGAGTTCTTTGTATATTTCAGATATAAATTCTTTGTCAGATACCTGTTTTGCAAATGTTTTCTCCTAGTCCATCACTTGTCTTCATTCTCTTGTCTTTTGCAGAGCAGAATTTTTAAATTTTAATGAAGTCCAAGTTATCAGTGTTTTCTTTCATGGATCATGCTTTTGGGTTGAATCTAAGAAATCAGGGCCAAGCCCAAGGTCACTAGATTTTCTTCTCTGTTATCTTCTAGACTACATTGTATAGTTTTCTAGTTCTGCATTTTACAGTTGGGTTTGTGATCCATACATGTTTTTGACATGGTTATTTAAAGCCCTAAAGAACATGATTTTAAAAAGTGGTTATGAAAATTCAAGGAGGAATATGAAAAGATGAGAAGAAGAGAAAGAATAGGCTTGTTTAGTTAAGATTCTTGTGGGAATATGGTTAGGACTCTTGCTATGTTTAATAGAAATGCTTGGAGATAGCTTCAGCAGAAAGGGGCATTTGTGGTAAGGATATCCAGGGAATCTTGTAGACACCAAGGGCCAAAAAGCAGCTGGGCCTCTGGACCCAGGGAACCCAAGAAGTCCCTCATATCTTTCATCTCTGCTTTACTCTTCTCTATTGCATTCAGAATACTTGGGCTTTCTTCCTGTTGCTATTCCATATAGCAGAACGTGGAAAATGCAGCAGCACCTCAGATTTTCATTCAAGAGCATAAGCAGGCTGGATAGCACATTTAGTTTTTTTTTTTTTTTTTTAAAGATTTTATTTATTTATTCATTTATCCCCCCCTTGCTGCTTGTGCTCGCTGGGTCAGCTAACCACGCTGTGCGGGCGGGCCTGCCCTCACCAGGAGGCCCCGGGAACCGAACCCGGGGCCTCCCATATGGTAAACAGGAGCCCCACTGATTGAGCCACAGCCGCTTCCCCACATTTAGTTTTAATTCTAAATCACCTGGAGGTGAGCAGCAGCACTCTGTCTTACAACTATGGCTGTTCACACTGAAACCATAGGGATGGGGAATCCATACTGGGGAAACTGGTACTGGGCAGATAAGTATTCCGGATCCAGTGCAGTGGTGGTACCATGAAAATCGGGCTGGGACAGAGGTCAGAGGCAAGGAAAAAAACACTCAAAAAAGAGCATTGTTTAAAGAACTGACTGATTTCTAAGGAATACATTCAAGACCTGAACAATAAGAATTGGTTTAATTTGAACCTGTTTGTACCCTGCTCCTACACCCCCCCCCAGGGTTTTACTGCTCACATAGTCCAGCTAAGGCCATTTCAGAGTCAGGATCTCAGGTCTGTGGCTGGATTTGATGCCCAGACCCTGGCAACTTTTTTTTTTTTTTTACCGGGAGGTCCCGGGGATCGAACCCAGGTCCCTCCATATGGCAGGCGGACGCCCAACCATCTGAGCCACATCCGCCCCCCCCCCCCCCGGCAACTTTTAACAGCCAAAGGCGCACTTACATATAGCCAGGGTCAGAGTAGCAAGATGACAGAAGTGAGCCTGAGTTTCCTTTGTGACCTCCTTCAGCTAAGACCCAAATTCAGAACCTGTAAAACTTAAAGTCTAAGTAAAGACATTATTTAATTAGAGTCATAGGTTCATTGTGTCACTTAGCATGATATGATAAAGGGTCCTTAAGACTGATCTTGTGTAGCATTTAAAAGCATCTAAGGTTTTATTTTTGGTATGAAGTAATACTTTCATTTATTTATGGGCTATTTCGGCGGCATCATCTCTTCATTCTCTTGTTTTTTTTTAAAGATTTATTTATTGACTTTATCCATTTTAAACCCCCCCTTCCCCATTTGCTGTTTTGTGTCCATTCGCTGGGCAATTCTCTGTGTCTGTTTCCTGCCATCTCTTCTCATCCTCCTCCTCCAGTCTTCACCAGGATTCGATTCTGGAGACCTCCGATGTAGGAGAGAGGTGTTCTGCCACCTGCGCCACCTCGGTTCCTGGTTTTCGGAGCTTTCAGAGCATCTCGCCTTGTCTCTCCCCTGCGTCTCTCTCCTGTTACATCATCATCTTGCTGCATGGCTCCCGGGGCCTGGCGGCTCACCGACACACAGAGCCTGGCAGCCCATGCGCCTTCTATATATATTTATTTTTTATTTTACCGGGAGGTCCCAGGGATCGAACCCAGGTCCCTCCATATGGCAGACGGATGCCCAACCATCTGAGCCACATCCGCCCCCCTCTTCATTCTCTTGTTTGCAGAGACAGATCAAGGAGCCCAGCCATCTCCATTCTTTCAGTCTCTTGTACTTGCCATGTTTCCTCCTGCCTTAGGGACTTAGCATGTGCTGTTCTCTCTGCCAGAAACTCCTTCCTTGTTCTTAGCTCCCAGCTCAAGTGTCACTTCCCTAAGAAAGCACTTCCTGGCCCTTCCTGACCTCCTCAAATCCATGGGCTGAATGAAGCTTCAGCAATTCCAGGGACTTTGAAAGTGATTTTTGTTCTTTGCTCACCCTGATTACTGTCTAATAAATAATAATTTCTTCTTTTGGCTGCTGTGAATTTATCCAGAACAGACCTTTGAACATTTCAAGTAGGTCACTTTGTTTTGTTTCTATAAGGCTTGTGTGTCAAACTGGGAAATAGTATGAAGTGCTTCGTAATCTGTAAATAGAATCTACACATGGCAATTCTGGTAATGTTTGCCAGTGTCAAAAATCTAGACATTTATTGTTCTTAAGTTAACAATTTTCTTCTTCCTGCCCTTTTCTTGTATATTCTTTTCTGTCATAATCTTCTATGGATGAACTGATAGATAGGGAAGGGGGAGGGAGGAGGTAGAGGAAAAAGAACCATCTTAGATGATCTGCAGAGTGGAAAGCATACCTGAATTATCTTAGCTGTGAATGATGACTTATTTTGTGTGTTTTTTACAGGAAGTGAATATTGAATTTGAAGCTTACTCCATCTCAGATAATGATTATGATGGAATTAAGAAATTACTGCACCAGGTATTGTCTTTTATCCTTTAAACATAAACTTGTTCTAAGAAAATCCAGACCCTTTGGCCCAATTTTCTCCAACCTTATCCTTTGTGTTTCAGAATTTCCATTTCTGTTTGCCTTGTTTGGGGGAAGGAATGTTCCCCTTCTTTTCCAAGGCTCACCCCTCTGTTTGTGCCTTTGCCCAGGGATCCCTCCTCTCATGAACAGATTTAAGTATTTTGTGTCCTAAAATACTCTTTCACCTGCTAATTATTGAATCTATGTCCACACTTTGTGGGATAGAAGAATTCTTATCTAATAGCCACATATGTGACTGCAGCACCTGCTGCTACAACGTGGATGCTCACTGCTGCTCCTTATTGCCTTACCTCATGTCATGCGGCTTTGGCTCTATGCCTTTCGTGGCCTCCCAGTGTCCTGGTCACCAAATCCTTTGGCCTTATATCCACCCTTCTCGTCTCACTCCACTCCTCTCCCCTTTCCCACACTCTTTTCTGGTACCACTAACCACCTCTTCCCTGGCATTTTGGTACCTTTAGCTTCTGTAACTCCCCTGGGTTATCATTTCTGCTCTTGATGGGTTTTCTAGAACATGTTTATGGAAATTTTGTTAATATGGGAATTAGAAGTTTTATTTGAAATCATGCTTTGACTTGAATCTAAAATACTTTTTCTTTTCTCCTTTTAGCTCTTCCTAAAGGCTCCCGTGAATACTGCAGAACTAACAGATCTCTTAGTACAGCAGAACCACATTGGGAGTGTGATTAAGGTAAGCAGGAGAGCTGTGTTTACTCTGATTAAATTAATCCGTCATCCTGATTTACAGCAGGCAGGCCCGACACTCAGGTGTGGCTATGATGTGGCGTTTGGATTGGAAAGTAGTAGTATTTGAGAAGGGGAAACTATTAGAAGGCCACTGCAGCAATCCAGAGTTATTAAATGCCGTAACCCAGGTAGTGGCAATGGCGAGCCAGAGAAATGGGCTGCTTCAGAAGATGTTTAGATTGAACTCGATAGGATTCAGTGACTGAGTTGGTCAGAGACCAAGGAAAAAAGGAGTCAAAAATGATGACTTGGTTTCTGGCTTGAACAACCAAAATATGGAAGAAGATTAGCTTAGGAGGGGAGGATGAGTTTAGATTTGCACATTTTGAGTTTGAGTTGCCTGTGATACATCGAAATGGGATACTGAGCAGCAGCTGGAGCTCTGGAGAGACTGGGGCCAGAGTGGGAGATGGGGGAGATTTCAGCAGATGGCAGTAATTGCTAATTGGTTGGGAGGGCAGGAGACCGCCCCTTGGTAATAATAACCTTATTCGGATGAGTGAAATAAGTGGAGCCTGAAAGAAGACTTAAACGGAGTGACAGGAGAAAATTCTTAAGGTTGGGATATCTCAGAAAGCAAAGGGAGCATTTGAAGGAGGAGGGGGTCGTCATCATTGCCAGATATTTAGAGTTCGCCTGACTGAGGACTGGGTTGAACAGCTCTTTTTGTCATCTGGTGACTTTGGTTATCTGTTGCTGCCTAACAAATTACCCCACAACTTTGAATAGCAGCAACCATTTATTAGACTCCTGGGTCTGCCGTTTGGGTAGAGCTCAGTGGGGCGACTGGTCTCTACTCTGTGTAGTCTTAGCTGGAGAGGCTCAGCGGGGTGGATTCACCTTCACGATGGCTCATGTGACTGACAGGTGAATGCTGGCTGTGGCTGGGAGCCTCCTGTCCTCTCCATGAGGGTCTCTGCACACAAGCATCCCCAAAGAACCAGACAGAAGCACATAGCATTTTTATGACACATTGTCATTTCTACCATTCGCTTGATTAGCACAGACACAAAGTTCTGCCTAGGTTTGAGGGGAGAATGGGATGGGGTGGGAGTTATTTTGATGGGATAGAGAAAGCATCCAGCTGGGAGGGTTCTTGGGCAGGCAGGTGGCTGTGGGTGAGGCTGCCGTGTGACTGACCCCGGGCCTGCGGAACGGTGGACCCATGACCAAGCCCAGCTCGAGGAGAGGACCATTATGGGTGTTCCAAGGGTGCTAATGGTTTGTGAGCCAAATAAACATTGGGGGCGGGGGGGTGCATTTCTTAGGGTTTGCTACTGAGGATCCCTGCCTTTGTCTTGTCATTGTTGCATAGGTTTGTCACAGCAGTTGGGGCCCACCGATGTGCAGGGAGACGGGCTAATGTTGGTCTTGGAGGGCCAAGACTGGTTTATACCTGACTCTTCTTGGGAATTTCTTTTCCCTTTACTCTTCCATGAGCAAACTGACCTTTTGTCCCCTCACTGAAACTGTTAGTCTCCTCAGGAGTTTCTTTGTGATTCTCTACTTTGGTATCCTCTTGTTGTGTTGATCTTGAGACTTCTCTCATCTTGGCACAGGGTAGATTTTAATTACCAAGGCCCTGGAGACCTAACCTGCTCCACCCTGTCACTTGTGCTCTGCTCCCACTCCATTCGGCAGGAATGCTTTGTTTTGAAGCCTGGCAACTCCTTTGCCTTCCTCATTGCCATGGCATTGCCACCATAGAGCCACGAGACACTTCCTCCCCCAGCCTTCAGTGTGCCTCCCTCTCCTTCAGGCTCTGGTGTCCTCTGACTTCCTGCCCTCCCCCTCCCCCCATTTAGAGCTGTGAAGTACAAGTTGGAGTCAACCATTCCCTTTTTTTTTTTTTTGAGGTACCTATGCCGGGGATTGAACCCTGGACCTCCTATGTGGGAAGCCGGCACTCAACCACTGAGCCACATCAGCTCCCAACCATTCCATTCTTTTGTTTTTCTTCACTCATTTTGTTGCTTGCCCCCTTTTTCCTTCTCTTGTGCCTGTGTCGTAGATGTAAGTGAAACTCAGGCATTGTTCAGTTTCACTAATGGTCAAGACTGGCAGAGCTTGGGAAGTATAAGTTTTAGGTAAATCAGTGTGGGCCGGCAGAGAAAGAGGGAAGGGCTGGCTTCAGCCAAGTAGCTTAGAAAACAATTTAAAATGGTTTATTTCATGAGTTTTTTCTGTCCTGAACTTATACTGAGACTCTGGTAAAGGCAAATATCTTAAGAATCTTGGAAAATTTAGGCATGGATTTAGAGCAAGATGGGATCATCTGGAATGTAAAAAAGAGGAACAGGGTCAGGGAAGTGAAGTGACAGGAACAAGGTCACACAGTAATTGACATGTGGTTTTCTAAGATGACCACAGTGCTGCAAAGTTGTGCTTTTGAAAAGTGAAAAATAAATGAGGCCTAGATTTAATACTTGGTATTATACTTCTTCCCAACCAATATAAATTTAAAATGTTTCTCTTTTTAAAATAGCAAACAGATGTTTCAGAAGACAGCAATGACGATTTGGAAGTTGATGAAGATGAGATTTTTGGTTTCATAAGTCTTTTGAATTTAACTGAACGAAAGGTTGGTTTCATTTAGCCCCTGATGAAAGTGCCTTTAATGTCAGAGTGATACTAACTCTAAGGCTCTGTGTTCTTGTGAAATCTTGATGTAACCCTTTTGTGAGTATGAAGGTGTTTTGAACCATCTGTGCACCCAGTTAGTCATTCATTCCCTGTGGTACTAGGGAATCGTTTGGCTTTGCACTAACTGGTGTTCTGATGTTGGTGACACAGGACCTGTTTGTGTGTCGCTGAGACTGTCCCTTTGCTACCTATGAAGTGTGGATATTCGGAGGCGTCACTGCTTTCTGAAGTTGAGGGTACTTACTGACGTTTGTGTTTGAATCATCTCTTATCAACTCATTGATGAGTTCTAATAAAAAGTAACGAGCTGCTCACCCTCCTCAGAATAAGATGCAGGCTACACTTTATCTTTAAATATTTATATGGCTTTTCCAGTTATTTCCATCTTAGGAGATGAACTGGAATTGCTATTTCAGTGTCTGCGTGTTAGTTATAACCCTCTTCTTTCCACTGCTTATGGGCTGGTCATAACAAGACATAGTTACTTTTGAGAAATACTTTTAAGCAGTCTACCCTGGAAACATCCAATATTTCAGAAGCTATGGCAGGAACTGCCCTTCCCTTTGAGACAGAGAGTGACAGCTCTGTTTCCTGTTTCCTCCTGTAAATGATGGCCTCTATTAAAAAGCCAGCCTTCTCTTTGCTTTCTAGGGTACCCAGTGTGCTGAACAAATTAAAGAGTTGATTCTAAGCTTCTGTGAGAAGAACTGTGAAAAGAGCATGGCTGAACAGCTGGACAAGCTTTTAAATGACACCACCAAGCCTGTGGGCTTGCTGCTAAGTGAAAGATTCATTAATGTCCCTCCGCAGATCGCCCTGCCCATGCACCAGCAACTTCAGTAAGAACGTGATGTTTTCCCAACTGGATTCAGAAATGTCGTTTAAATAGAATATGTTGATAGTGTGATGGGAGCGGAAGAAACATCCCAAGATGTCCAGATTGTTAATAATTGGCTTTTTAAAGTTTCAATTATTTGTGGCAGTAATCTTAGAGGTAATGCTTTTAAAGATTTAGATGAGGAAAGCGGATGTGGCTCAAGCAGTTGAGCTCCTGCCTATCACATGGCAGGTCTAGGTTCCATTCCCAGTGCTGCCTAAACAAGATGAGCAAGACAGATGATGCAACAAGAGATACATGGAGGAAATCAATGAGAGACGCACCAAAGCACGGAGTGGAGGTGGCTCAAGCGATTAGGCGCCTCCCTCCCACATGGTAGGTCCTGGGTTCAGTTCGCAATGCCTCCTAAAAAAAAGAAGACCAGCACACAACAAACAGACACAGCAAATGCAAACAATGAGGGGGTGGGGAGAAATAAATCTTAAAAAAAATTTAGATGATATAAAAATAGGTGAATTTTATATAAGTTGGCTTTTTACTCCTTATTTGATCAAAGCTTTCACCCTCTTCATAGATAAATCTCTGTGACATGAATAAATGCTGAACAATTACAACAACGACGACGAAAGCTGACTAAAGGCCTAAATTCCTTTGGTCTGTTTTGTGGATGATGAAACGAGTCTGAGACTGCCTCTCTGGCTTCACAGGCTTTTTCTTGTTTTATTTTTAATGCAGGAATTTGAAGTTTATAGAAATATTTTATTTTTTAATTTATCCCCCCTTCCCCAGATGGTTCCCTCGTCTCTCTGCTCATTTGTTTGTGCGCCTTCTCCAGGAGGCACCAGAAACTGAACCTGGGACCTCCCACATGAGAGGTGAGTGCCCAGTGGTCTGAGCCACATCTGCTCCCCGTGGGCTGCGGCATCTGCTGGCTTGTGGCCTCTACTGGTTGTGATGGGTGTGGCGTCTGCTCATCTTTAGAAGGTACCGGGACCCAAACCCGGGACGACTTCCCATGTGGTAGACGAGCACTCAACTGGTTGAGCCACATCTGCTTCCACAACAGAAATATTTTACATGTGAGAAGAGCTGTGGATCTGGTCTTGCCTGTGCTTTGAAATAAAGGTAGAGAATGTATATAGGTCTTCTAGGTTTCATGGAACATTCTTCTCAGTGGCCATGGTACCTATGTTATGGCTCCCCATTAAATATTTTGTGGGAATGTAGCTGCAGCCTGGAAACCTTTAGGTTTCCTATTTTCCCTCTGTAGATTCGTTGCTGCTTAGTTTTGCTCCTGTTCTCCCCCTTTCCCCTCAGTTGCTACTTCTATTGTACTTCTGCTGCCACAAGTGTTTTGGTTTTTTTGCCTGATCAGCTGAGTTCACATTGATTTGGCTTAATGGAAAAGTGATCTTTCTCTTGATCCTCTCTCAAAAGAAAGCTGAAGTGGGTTGTTCTCTGAATTTCTTTACATTTTTCTTTAGAGACAACCAGATGCATAGAGTTATGTGTTGTTTTCAGAAGGAAAAATTAAGGCTACATTCCAGTTGACTATTCTAGAATTATCCATGTCTTGTCATGAGTTTTCTGCAGTATGGTTGAAGTTAGTCCCAGACTTTAGTGATTAGAGGCTGTATAGCAGTCACATGCTCTAGTGACACTGGTTACGACCATATAAGCAGAATGTTCATTGCTTTAGAAAATTCAGATTCTTATAGATTTCTAACTTCTCAACCGGAAGAACAGTGATGGCATGCTGAGTTAATGAGATGCATCCATCATTGTCTGTGTATCCACAGCTCTAAGAATAGTTTACCAAAGCATAATCTTGAGAGTGTTATCATATTATTTATTATGAAAAGCAGTGTCGTAATCAGTCTAGAGTACGTCTGGACTGCATAAGTAAAAATCATTGCTTCAAAGCATCCCAATCCAAAGTCTGTTCATTAAGCTTGTGTCACTGCAGAACCCACTGAAGATGCCTCACAGGTTTTCTCAAGTGCTCTGGTTGGTTGAGGGACTTAACCTGACCCGGCTTGCAAACTTTCTTTGTGTCTTATAGGAAAGAACTGGCCGAGGCACATAAAATGAACAAGCCATGTGGGAAGTGTTGCTTCTACCTTCTGATTAGTAAGACATTTGTGGAAGCAGGAAAAAACAATTCCAAAAAGAAATGGAGCAACCAAAAGAAAGATGAGCTAATGTTTGCAAATGCAGAGGAAGAATTTTTCTATGAGGTAAGACTATCCTGTTTCATCTGTTTCTTTGGATGTAAAGAAGGGCTTTTTTGACAGTAGTCAAGATTTATTGCTGTACCATTTTATGTCAGAGTCCTTTGAGTGTGGCCACTCTTTTTCTCTGTATCCCCAGTAGCTAGCAACTAACGTAGTGCTGGCATATAGTAGGCACTCAAAATGTTGGTGCCTCCCCCTGCCCTCTTTGGTGATGACAGTGAGGAGGAGGAGAATGGCAGCCAGGATGCCAACAGTGATAAGGGTAGTGTGTAACATGGACAACGAAATACCAGAGACTATTCTTTCTCATGCTGTCCTCAGAGAACCTTGAAGTAAATCTCTGATGGGGAACATATTTTCCTGCATTGGATATCTCTCATTACTCTAATTTCTACTAAAGCCTTAAAGCACCCACAGATTCAGCTCTGTCCTTATTTTTCAGGAAGTGAATTATAAATATAAAATTTCTTGTCTGAAGTCCTCAGCACTTAAGGCAGACCATTTCATGGAAGTCTGGAGTTTTATGACAATCTAGTTATACAAACTTACCGCTTGTTGACACTGCAGTGTGCTGGGGCAGCAGCTCAGGGTGGAAGCAGACCAGTGCTGGAGACTGACTCTTCTCACCAATTGTCAGACTTTTGGGAGGCTTAACTTCACTTGTCTGTCAAGATTATTTTAATAGAGAACTAAGTGATGATATGAATTAACAACAGGGTATAAATGGGTAGTAGTGCTAATACCACTTAGCTGCTTGTCCCCTTTTAGAAACGGGATGGCTCTATCCATGCTCCCCACGGAGGTTACGAATCTATCTGGGAGTGTGTTAGAACATCTGTGAATGGCCCACTTGAGCTGAGTTTGAGCTTTGCTTCCTTTAGCCGTCATTCCTGTTTAAATATATGCCCAGCATAGTTTTCTTTGCCATAGAGTATAATGAGTTTGCTTTTAGGCTGTCTGGATCTTTGATTTGTGTTTCTTTGTTTGGTTTAGAAGGCAATCTTGAAGTTCCACTACTCAGTGCAGGAGGAGAGTGACACGTGCCTGGGAGGCAGGTGGTCTTTTGATGATGTACCCATGAGGCCCTTGCGGACCGTGATGGTGATTCCAGCTAACAAGATGAATGAAATCATGGACACACTCAAAGACCATCTATCTGTCTAACCCACTCCCCAGGGAAACTGCCAGAAAACTCAGCTGAGATTTACTGAAAAACTCATGACTTTATTTAGATTAAGGTCCTCTACAAAAAGTAGGGTTTGTGACACATTCCCCCCAAAAATTTTTTTTCATTTTGGTCAAATTAATTATGTATATAGTTGATTAAAAACTTTTCCAACAAGAAAAACACAGACTAGTTATTTAAAGAACTCAATAAAAACTTTTTCTTTTTTTTTTTTAAATATACAAAGTGTTATTTTTTCCCCAGACTCTCCTGGTGGGTATGATTCCTTTTTTGTGTTAAACATCTGCACATCACTAAGTAGACCACTTGCAGTAACTTTGGGGGTACTTATTGCACATGGTGTCTCCGTGGAAAGCAATTATGAAGAGTTATTGTAAAATGCATCTTTGTTCAGCAGTAGTTTCCGGGCACTTCTCATACATATTCTGTTCCTTTTTCATTGTTGAAATGGGTGACAGGTGATCCGTTACTTGCTGTAGAATATCCTTACTTTCACTAGGAGGCAGATTACTGAAGTAGTATTGTGGTGCCAGTTGCATAAATCTGTTTGTTTAAAAAAATTATTTTTTTTTAGTGAGAGATACCAAACATGATACAGGGCACTTTCTGGCCCTGTAGAATCTACCTGTAGCACTGGTATTTAATTCAAACTCCTTGGTGTTTTAGTCTGCCCTTGTAGAGTAAATGCTTTCTGTGGTTTTCATGGCACCACTCCAATAGCATTTCTAGAACAATCTGGCTTCTCTGTGTGTTACACAGTGCAAGTGAGGCCCACTACTCTAACCACTGGTGAGGGCGGGTACTCCCCTAAGGCCCACCACAAAATGAGAAGGATCAGACCCTATTCATAGGAGAAATTTGGGTAGGTAATAGAGGTGCTGTTTTTTGCCTCTTATTAACTAGAACTGCTCCACATCCAGCTGCTTAAGCTGGACACCTCTGAGTTGTTTTTGGTTCCTACCTTGAACATGGCTTTGCTCAAGCTGTAGTGGTACCTTTAAAATGGACCTAGAATCAGTTCTGCAATAGCCTTCAGACCGGTCTCTGTTCTCACTGTTGCCCCCTTCAGTCTGTTCTCTGCTTAACAGCCAGAGTGATCATTAAAAGCATATAAAGAAGATTTTACTCTGGCTTAAAACTCTCAAGTGCATTGTACTGCACTTTAGAAAAAATCCGTACTCTCTCTGTGGCCCACAAAGCCTTCAGTCCTCTGGCTTCAACCTCATCTTCTCCCTCCCCCTCCCCCTCCCCCAGTGGGCTCCAGTCTCAAGGCCTTGTCTGTCCCTGAAGGATGGCTAAGCTCATTCCCCACCTAGGTTTGTACACCTGTGGGCACTGTGTTCCTCCAGCATTTGATTCCTCTGAAGATGTATTATCCTTTGTTTTCTGTTCCTTTACGTATTCTCTTTTTGTGTTGTAATAATCTCAAAAGCAGGAACATTTCTTAAATATCATCCATAAAGCCCTGTTTGTAGTAGGTCCTTGTATCTCATCATAAATTTAGATTGGTTCCCATGAAAACTTCTTATAACTGAAAATGTGATAAAACCGAATTTCTTCCCCGTAAGCTTACAGTTGAGGAGAGATTTCCGAGGTAGTCCTCATGTAGTTGCTCTCAGAGATGCTGAAGCTGTGGAAGAGCACCCACTCTGGCATCTTCTTGGTGACAGAGTAACTGGAAAGGGGATGCAACTGAGCAACTTGCTTGTGTGTGAGCATTAAGTAGTTACCTGATCCATCAACATCCCGAGCAATCTACCAGGCAGAGTTTTAAGGAAAAAAGGCTTTGCATTAATATGGAGATCAACTCAAAAATGCTTGGTTAAACAATTCTGAAGTATTTCATCCATAATAGTTAAAACCACAAAATTGCCACCCATATTTCCTCTTTTTAGATAGAGAAAATAAGGCATAAACCTATTTTGCCCAAAACGTTGAGACAGTGATGAAGATGTCCGCTAACTTCAATTTCAGGGCAGTGTACTAAGATAGTGCAGCTACAAAGGCTAATGTTTTGGTCATAGGATAAAAATTAGCATATTACCTGGCCAGTTATAGACTATTCTCAAATGTCGGGTGCTTTGGAGTTGAAGTTTTAGCTCATTGAATCGTCATAATAACCCTGTGATATAGGTACCTTTCTCCTTTTCCTTACAGATAAGGAAAGCTATGCTAAAATGTCCCTTTTTGTCTGTTGAAAATGCTTTAGTTATGTGGCAATACCACAGCATTTTTCAGACTATGAGATGCCTGCATGTGCTTGAATCTAGAGGAGTGGCACTAGTCAGCCTTCACTCGGGAAAAAAACAGAATGAGACCTTACTGCTACTTGTTGGGCATTAGTATCACTGGTTAAATTTGAGCTAATATGCGAACAGGGGAGATGGGGCACTATACCTGAGGTTCAGCAGAAAATAGTGATTGCTTTAATAACTTTCCATTCTGTACTGAAAAAGACCTTTTGTTTTCTTTTGGACAAAGTTAATATATGCTGGCTTGGGCCTTTGAGGGGAAGTATGTTTCAATACCAAATCTTTAATAACGTGGGTTTTTGTATCTTAAAAGGAAATAACCCTCAGCCATTGTTTTAGGTGAAAGATCCCTGGCAGGAGGTCCTCAACATGGAGCATTTTGTGCAGACCATGCTAAAGGCAGCCTTATCCATTCTCACCTGCATGAAGTAACCAGACAGAAGAGCTTTCTTTATATTCAGTGTGTTTTCCTTTGAGCCAAAAGCAGGTTCTGCATAGGGAAGCTCGATCCGCTTGATAATCTCTGAGAGTTCAGCTCGGATGACATCGGCCATCCTAAGCGCAGAGCAGTTGAGGAAGTGATCGTGACACCACTTCTCAACACAGTCTAGGAGCCAAAGGACAAAAGACTACTGAGAAATCATCTATAATCAGCTAAGCTGCCCAGGCTAGGATGATGCTCTGTCTTAAGTCCTTGAAGTCTCCTGCTGCTAAAGAGGTTATACTGTGGCAGGGATCTCTGGTGGCTATGAGAGTGGCTGCTGGCACTTCAAAGAAGGAAGGTGGCAACAGGCAGCCAAACACACTCGGGCTGTTGAGGTTCCGTGACCCCATCCAACTATGGAAACAACATGTTCCGAGTGCTGATGAAAAGTTTATCACCCTTAATCTGTGGTTCATAAGAGGATAGAGCTGATTGTCTTAGGATCAACATTTAGTCTCATGTATACAGCAAGGATGTACATGGCATATTTAATTAAATTAGGAGGGAAAAAAACAAAGTCCTCTGATTCATAACAAATACTAAATATATGTTATTTAATTATAAGAAAAGGATTACTCCTAGTCTGGCCTGGGAAGTAATTATGTTATCTACTACCCGAGCTGTAAATTTCATATTAAAATTCAGTCATCTAGTTCAGTTTGAAGATATTCTTTCTTGCCATCTATAATTAAGATGGACCCTGAGTTTTGCCTTGACCTGGAATGTACATGGCCTTGTATACAGTGGGGAGAGGACCTCATTTACACCGTCCAGTCCACTCGGGCCTACTCTAAGCAGCAGGAACATGTCCTTGGTCACCAGTGTCACACATCCTGCTTGCTCTCAGAAGGTGTATCAAATTCCCCGTGTCCTTTCTGGCCACTGACAACTTTTTCTTCTCAGCTTTAAATCCTAACTCCCTACTCTTTATACAATCCTCTGTCTTTCAAAATGCTGTTGTAGTTTTCATTTCAAATATTTTTTCACATTATCTGTTGGAACAAAGGTGGTAAAAGAAAATCAAGGTGAGGGAATCCTCAAGGGGTGGCCCTCTTTGTAGGCTCCAGCCTCTTGCCACATGCTAAGCTCCCCTGCTGGCCTTTCACTCCCAGCACAGGTGTGTCATATACAGTCAGCTCCCGCTCCCTCAGCCCTGGGTGCCCTCCTGTGAGAACCCACATGACCACTGTCACAGGACCCACACAGGCCCTCCTGCCTCTTTTACGCATGCCAGTCTGATTTTCAGGTTGTGCTCTCCCCTTCCCTCTGCCAAACAATCCCATCCAACTCCTCTAGTTGGCTCCAGTCAAATCCTCTTGAGCCTCACCTCAGCACAGCAGCCTACTTTTACTATTGTCTGGAGCTTGGTTTTTTATGCTCTACGTTCTCTCTCCAGCTAGACTGTGGCTGTACTGTGAAACGTAAAGCACAAAGCTCAGCCTTGGTAAGTGGACACTTGGCTATGTTGGCTCCTTTCCTTCCTCCCCAGACCCGAGAGGGCAGGAGCTGTGTGAGTCTCTGCATCCCTGCGTCATTGTGCTCCAAGCAAGCTCACTCAAGACTGGCTGCGCTGAGTGCTGGAGTTCCACCAATAAGGCACACAATTACCAACTGCTCAGCAGAAACTCAAGTATGCATTTAGTGCCTTGGGCGCCATTCCATTTGAGGGGCCAACGGGGCTAGAGATAAGGGTGGCTGACGAACAGCTCAGCTTAATTTTGGTAAAGCATGGTGGACCCAGTAGGTGATTTCTGTGAATCATGAGCGTTTACTTACACTCACTGGTGGAATTCAGAGTTGTGTCTTGGTAGGCCTTATAAATGTTGATGAGGGTGAAGTGATCTCCTTCAGGATGTAAAAATGTCTTCCAGCAAGTCAAGGCAGCCTCCTCAGCTCCATGAGGCAGATGTGAAAAGCAATTAGGAGCTTTAAAATGCAAAGGGTCACATGCTCAGCAATCCTGAAGACATTTCAGCTCCAGCACAATATGTGGGGTAGGGGGAGAAGGGGGGAGAATTGCTCCTGTGATTGGTTCTCTGGATAAATAGGTTATTTGTGTTTACTTATAAATCAAAGAAATTTAGAGTGAGTCATTATAATTCTCTCTCTCTCTTTTTTTGCTTTCCTAAGCTGCTACCCTGCAGTATTTCAGTGGCGGCACTCTGAGGTGCCCAGATGCAGGAACAGGATTAGAACTTAGGGTTTCTAACATAGCACAGCATTTGGTCTGCTCTGCCAGGAAAACCAGGACGAATCAAACTGGTGGGAAATAAAAACCAGACATGCATAGTTATTTGGGGATGGATACTTTTTGTGATGTGTTTTTCTTAGTCTGCAGTGGTTACTAAATATAGATGATACACCTGAGATGACAGTGTAAGTTCCCAAACAGGACAGCTTTCTGGGTCTCTCCATGTGAAAAGTCAGCAAGTGATAAATGGCATGGTGAAACCATTAAGGGAATCGATGCACTTTAATACACACAGTGTCCCTGGAGCCCAATTTCATTACTTTGCAAAAGCAAATTTGGCATGCTTTCATGTTTCTCTTTAAGAAATTCACTGAACTTTGATATGGATATTTTCATAATATTAAGATAATTCTTCAATATTTTTCCTTTTTATTAAAATACTTCACTATCGTTTCAAAAGATTAAAGGAATTAACCACTGTCTCTGCTATGTACTTCTTAAAATATGATAATTTCAAATGCATCTCATTTAAATCTATACCAGGTTTAGATTCTCAATACAAAAGAATAGTGTGTAAGGAATACCTGTTACCATAGCAGCAATTGTTAGCATTTCATCTACACAGTCAAATTCACAGGCTGCTAAGATAGACTTTGAGAGTTGTGGATCAAGTGGAAACTCTGACATGATGATTCCAAATTCAGAAAGATTTCCATCATTATCCAGTGCTGCCAGGTAATCTAAGTCTTCCAATGCCTGCATCAAACTTTCTGGTGCTAGAAAGAAAAAGAAAAATCAAAAAGTCTTGTACAGCTCCAGCCAAGATGGAGGAACAGATACAGGATCTACTCTCCCAACTGAAACTAAACAATGGACAAAATATGTTGAACAACATAACATACTGCAAGACTCTGAGCATCAGGCAATGAAGGACAGGGATTCCTGGGAGAGGAAACGGGTGAGGTGAACCCTATGACTGCCCAACTCACTGCCTTGAAGACAATTTCCAGGCCACTGCACAGGGAGGGAGACTCAGGTGGGACCTATCAGACTGAGGTTCTAGGGAGACTAAGGTGGCCAGGTCAGAGTACTGGAGAGGAGGAAGCGACACAGATGTGTGAGAGTTCCCTTGACCATTCCGCAGAGTACCACAAGGCACGTGGGTAAGGAAACCGCCCAGGCCAGGGAAAGAACCATCTGAGGGATCAAGAAGGAACAGTGCCTGGTGCTTACACAGGACTGAGAAGAGCACCTATTCCCACCAGCCGGACTGGGGAAGCTCAGGATTCCAGGGCACTGGGTGGAACAGGCAGAGGGGGAGTAACTGCTGCTCGATGGCCACAGCTCCAGTCCTTGTACCCAATCCTAAAAGCAAGACCTGAAAGGAGCACACCATCCCCAAGTAACTGCAGCCCACAACAAAGCTCAAGAACATTTATGGGCACACAAAATTATCTAGCACCCAACAAGGTAAAATTTACAACGTCTAAGATCCAATAAAATATTAGGCATGAAAAGCAGGAAAATGCATCCCATAACTCAGAAGTCACAGACGACAGAATTAGTAGACAAGGTCATTAAAAGGGCTATTTGCCAGTGTAAATAAGGACACTGAGCTGATTTTTTCTATCCCTTTATTTCTCTTTTAAGTTTATAGAATATTGATAATGGTGTGGAGTTTCTATGTGCTTAACCTTCACCCCCGCCCCAAATTCGTTTATTCAAAGCAAGGTAGTCTCCTCACCCTTACAGAACAGAGTTATATAAAAATAAATACACGTGTTTTTTCACTTGTCTGGCACTTGGTATTGCAATAATGGACACACAAAGAAGCAAATCACATAGTATAGAGCTGCTGTACTGTTCTACCCCAGAAATGGAAGGATCTAGGGGAGTTATTAGATTGCTTTCATTTGTCTCAATTCCAATGTGTGCATTGTAGGTAGGAAATGAAGACTTTGGGGACCTAACAGCAATCTAGTCTGTCTGCATCTGGGAGTTCAAAGTAACAAATAGGAAAAATTAACTTACTAGTTTTCCAGACTTTGACCATTAAGTTATTTATCAAAATTTCAGGCAAATAGTGTAACTCAAAAACCCAGGCACAAACTGAGACTTGAGAAAATTCCCCCAACATGTTGCTTTGATAGGAATGGAGGAATTTTACTATGTTTGAAAAATAATTCACGGATGCTGAAATGCAGTTTCTAGGGAAGCGGCTGTGGCTCAATCAGTAGGGCTCCCGTTTACCATATGGGAGGCCCCGGGTTCGGTTCCCAGGGCCTCCTGGTGAAGGCAAGCCCGCCCGCACGGCGTGGTTAGCTGACCCAGAGAGCACAAGCAGCAAGGGGGGGATAAATGAATAAATAAATAAAATCTTTAAAAAAAAAAAAAAAAAGAAAGAAAAAAGAAATGCAGTTTCTGGAAATCTCTAGTCCTTTGGTTGGTAAGAGCAAAGGCAAGTAACAGACCTGATTTTAGCCTTTGGTACATCAATTGCAAACAAACGATCAGTTACTGGGAAAAGCAAGTGTCAGGGACTGGGTGGGTGGTAAGAAATGAGCCAAGGCAAACCTGCAGAGAACCCAGACATCTGCTTGAAGACTCTGAAGAAAACACAGGTTTAATCTCTACCCTGGAGAAAATAGGTTTTGTGTCCCTACTGTTTCTGATTTAGTTCATCAAGATCTAAAACTGAGAAGATCATGGTTTCCCGGGGATGTTCCATCTATAATGCGATCGGTTTGTGATCCCTCTGCCCTGTTGTACTACTTGTTCATTCTTGTGGACCCTGGTGTAAATCAATCTGGCAAAGACAAGACCATGAGAAGTTAAAATCCCTGGGAAGAAAACAGATAGGCTATTTACAGAAAAAAGTTCAAGAGTTCCATCGGTGAGCCATGAAATGAAAAATAGCTCATCTGCTAGAGAAGGTGCAAGAAACACAATAGAAAACAAGCATCTTAGATTAAACAGGGCAAGAGGGGGCTGGGAGAACAAACTTAATTACTGAAAGCTTTTTAGAAACCAATTTCCATAAATCAGCAAAGCTGCTGCATTATAAGCTCCAGGATCTTTGGCAATTGTCTCTATCGGCATCTGGCTTGACAGCCTGGAACGGTCCCAAAGGACACTTACTTCTCATTTTTATGCCCTGGAGTTGAGTTGGCTTCCCCCAGGGTTAGTAACAGAAATGCCTTCACGATTCTGCTTCCTAGCCCTACCAACACACAAGGAGGATGGGCTTGAGGTTTTGTTATATTAGAACAAGGTAACAGAACGCAGGTTATACAGGTGAAGGAATAAGAATAAATAACTGCAGAGAACTCACTATATTACATTCTACATTTTAAGACATCTCCCCAGTGTGGACCATAAAGCTGTCTTAGCTAAAAGGCAGAAGGGTTTAGATGAGGGTTCTTTATGACATTGCTGGTCAAGTGTAACCCATGGCAAATAAGGCCAGCAAATGGGGTAGAAGCGTTTTAGCGTGAGACCTCTTCCTTATAGCAGTGAAAAACCAGAATACTTTATTCTGAAGACCATTTTAATGTGAACAAAACATCATTTTCATTAAGGTTTCTTGCCAAAGGCAGCCACACTCCCTTCAGAGTAGCCATGTCAAGGTCATACCCACCATCATCATTCAAAGTATCCTGAAGGGCAGTCACCACAGAATTTCTTCACTGTTCTGTGCGCCCCTTTTCCACAGAGCCCTAAATGCTAAGCTCCAGTGTTGTGTCTGTGTTTTCCTTCTATGGGATCCGCAGAAAAGCTAGTTACAAAGGGGTCAGTAATTCGTATAAAAAGACATAGTCCGTCAGCCAGAGGATGGGCCGAGTCACTGCTGATTTCCATCAAGTGCACAAGTGGCTCAGGAGGCGACTGTCCCACTTGGCATGTTCCCTTTAGAAGGTCATGGACACAGCCCAAACCTTCCTGCCCTCCCAACAAGTCACACTGCTCCCACCCAGCCTGGCCACAGAGAGCACTACACAGGGAGACAGAAGCCAAGTTTGTCTCCCCCAGCCGCCTTTGCCCATGCTCTCAGGAAGAACACAGAGCCATATCTAGTCGGTGTTCCTCAAAAATCAGGCCACTGGGAAGCAGATGTGGCTCAAGTGATTGGGCTTCCATCTACCATATAGGAGGTCCAGGGTTCAGTTCCTGGGGCCTCCTGGTGAAAAGCAAGCTGGCCTGAGTGGAGAGCTGGCACCGCAAGATGACGCAACAACAACAAAAAAAGAGACACAGAAGAGAGACAATAGGAGATGCGGCAGACCAGGGAGCTGAGGTGGCTCAAGAGATTCAGCACCTCTCTCCACTCCAGAAGGCCCTGGGATCAGTTCCCAGTGCCGCCTAAAGAGAAGACAAGCAGACACAGGAGAACACACAGAGAGCAGACAGTGAGTGCAAAACAATGGGGGGGGTATAAATAAATAAATCTTAAAAAAAAAAAAAAAAATCAGGCCACTGTTAAAGCTCTGCTACTTCAGGATTACAAATGGTACCTCTAGCCACTCCTCTCCCCAGGGCAATTTGTTCTTACAAACCCAGCATGGCCTCAGGTTGTGGTCATGGTGAGTAGCTGAGGGCTCTCCCCACCCCCATCCCATCACAGAGAAACACCTTTTAACAATATTCATTGCACAGATGGCATGGGACTGGTGATACCAGAACCACCCAGAAAAATAAACAAAAATAAAGTATGGGCTTTAAAATGACCATTCGATCAAAGGTTTTCTAAAACTAGCTCGAGGGTGTGATGTTTCTTCTTTGTTGGTTTACTTGTTTTCTTGTAAGGATAATGCTCAAGCCCCGCTCCCCGGCTCCCAATGCATTTATGAGTATCTTGTGCAACCAGGCCCTTGCAAGGCCCAGGGGGCAGGTTCACACTGGGGTTGGCGATCTCACCACGGGAACCCCGTAAACCAGTCCTCACACTGTACTGCAAGTGCACTCCAGCCTCCTCCCAGTCTCCCTTTCCAGGCACTGTACCTCCACTCCACATCCCACCCTCAGAGAAGCATGATTCTGTATGAGGTGACTACCCCTCTGCACCCCTTCCCCCCAGCCACAGCTGACTGGTTCTGGGGGTACCTCCTCAAACTGAACCCGTGCCTCTGTTCCTCAGGAGGTCTGGGCTTTGGACCAAGAGAACTCAGAGAAGTCTCTCCAGTGGCCGACTTGGTCTGTAGCTTCGGGCAGAGTGAAGCTAAGAGTCTGCCATGAAGATTGGAGAAACAGGCACACAGAGACAGGAGAGACAGGAAGATGAGAAAGTCGAGAGACTAAGAGAAACAGAAGAACCAAGAGATGGAGGCAAGAAACGGGAGAGTGCCGATGCGTTAAGTCGGTCCTGAGGCACAGCTACATTCCTGTGTTAGTTTCATGACACCCAACTTCCTTATTATAATAAGCTGTTTGCTTCTGCTAGAGTGAGTTGTATTGCTGGCACCTGCATCCAGAAGAATTTTAACATATACGTTACAACACAATCAATTTTATCACAGAGGAATAGTGTAGTCAAAAGTGCCACGGAGCCCAAAAGGGCAAGGGACAGGTCTGCCCAGGGAAGACGAGTAATAGCTACACACACACACACCACTTCCTAAGTGCCAGACACTCCTATCACCCAGACACATACATACACATGCACACAGACAGACAGACAGAGCTAAAGTAGTAGCTTTAACTAGGAGAAAATGACATTTCTGGTATGGATTTGTTTTATGACTGGGACTTGGGCACTGTGTACACTCGGGTAAAGAGTCCAACGGGGGGAATCTGGAGATCAAGAGATGGCACTGGTTTTGATGGCCTGGACTTTACAACGGTGGCTGGGAGTAGGACCGAGAGATTGGCTCTGAAAAGGATGGGAAGGAAAAGCTCCTGTTTCACAATTCCCCAAGGACATGCTCATCAAACCTGGCATTTGCCTACTCCTTCATAGTATACACAGCACTTTTCCATAAACTATCTTATTTGAACCTCTTACTAACCCCATGACACAGGGGGACAGACACTCAACCATCATTTTACAGATGAGAAAAAGTCTCCAGCCGAGTGACCTGCCAAATCGCTAACTAGGTCTGTAAGATGAGGGTGTGAGCCCAGGTGTGGTGGCCTGCAGTGCCCTTACTCCCACCCGGCACACCCCAGCAGCACAGCTGCCACGGGGCTCCATAGTTTCTGGCTCCAAGCCCAGTGTTCTTACTATTCTCCACCAGGGCTCTCTGCAGGCGGGAGTGCAGGCTCCCAGGTAATGTGGCGGTCTCCTAACACCTGTGGGCCGCCAGCTGCTTTGCACACCCATTAAACTTGCCCATTGGAGCATCTTCTGCAACACAGGGCTTACTGCCTCTTCAGGCCACATCTGAAAAACCCTGCCTTCGGTTTCAGAGGCAGGTAGGAGTTACTCAGATGATAATGGTAATAACAATAGCTTAAGTATTTACTTAGGTGTCAGCTGCTGCTCTGAGGGGTCTACATATATTAACTAATTTATCTTCTTCAACCACTCTGTGAACCAATTTATTTTATCATCACCATATTCAGATGAAAAAATGGAGGCCCTGAGGGCTATTTGTCAAAAAAACACAGCTAGTGAGTGATGGGGTGGGACTGGAACGCTGGCAGGATGGCTCCAGGGCCTGAGCTTTCTCCTCAATGGGGGTGGCCACATGCCCCCCTTTGCCCAGGACAATCCCTGCGCTTCCACCTCTTGTCCCAGTTTAACTTTTTTTATTTTTCAAAGATTTATTTATTTCTCCCCACCCCCTAGTTGTTTTCCACTTGCTGTGTCTGTTTCGTCTTCCTTATTTCTTTAGGAGGCACCGGGAGCCGAACCCGGGACCTCCAATGTGGGAGGGAGGTGTCTATCACTTGAGCCACCCCCGCTGCCTGCTTTGTTGTGTCTCTCGTTGTATTTTTCCTCCCCACATCTCTTGTTGTGTCATCTTGTTGTGTCAGCTCGCTGCGCCTGCCCATCGCGTCAGCTCACTGTCTTCTTTAGGAGGCACCAGGAACCTCTGCTCCCTGCTTTTGTTGTGTCTCCCATTATGTTCTTTTCTTCGTGTCTCTTGTTGTGTTAGCTTGCCGCGCCTGCCCGTCACGCCAGCTCGCTGTCGTCTTTAGGAGGCACTGGGATCCAAACCAGCAACCTCCCATGTGGTAGGTGGGAGCCCAGTTGCCTGAGCCACATCCGCTTCCCACCAGTTTAATTAATTAATTAACTAATCCCCCCCCACCTTGCTGTTTGTGCTCGCTGTCTGCTTTCTGTGTCCATTCACTGCACGTTTCCTCAGTTTTTGCTCGTCTCCCTTTGTTGCGTCATCTTGCTGCACCAGCTCTCTACGGGCACGAGCTGTCAGCTCTCCGCGGGCATGGAACCGAACCCAGGGCCTCCCATATGGTAGACGGGAGCCCAACCACTTGAGCCACAGCTGCTTCCCCCACCAGTTTCATTTTTAATAGCATCCTCTTTCACTCTCAGAAACATCCTGGTTTGAATGATAAATCACAGGATCACTGTACCCATAAAGGGCCTAGCGGATGTCAATGGCTAAAATCGCCCCCAGATTTTGTCTTCACTTTCTGTAAGATTACTTTGTCATTTCCAAGATGCTCCAAAATCGTCACACACTGGTTCCGAAGATTTTTTTTTTTCCCAGTATATTCACCCCTCTTCTTCAATCTGACATCCCTCCCCTGCTCCCCCATTTGAATACAGCAATAAATTTTGTGTGGATTTAAACAGATAACAGTATAACCTTCATTAACTTAGAACTTTGCCTGTGGCCTTCTGTCAGCTTAGTGTCGGAATATCTGCTTAACCCTCTTGGCTGTTTGGTGGTGGCTGGCAGCATAAATCCTGCTGACAGACACAAGAATCTGCCTCACGGCTCTGGTGAGGGCCACGCAGGAATGTGAAATCAGCAGCAGCCTCTCTTCTCCCATGTTCGTCTTAATACGCTGTAAAATTTTAAGACCATTTTGTAATCTGTAAAACAGAACCCTGAGTTTTCAGCGATTTATACAAAGCCTAGGTTTACTTCTCTAGTACACTCACGAAGTAGGCACTTAGAGCATTAAACAGTAATCCAGAAGACCATGATTAACTGACTTTTAAAAAATATCATTTATTAATTCTCTGGTGGAAAATCTGCAATGCCATCACAGGTCAAGCCTTTGCAGAATCTTCAATCCCTCTTCTTGCCAGCACCAGCACTGGCCTTTGCAGCCCCCTTGTCTTTCTTCTGTTCTTGCATTCCTTTCCCTGTTTCCTGAGGTCTTTTTGTTGTCATACCTGGCATGTCTGGGAAGTGTGTGTGTGTTACTTTCTCTCTGCAAAATCCAAAGACTCATAAATCATTCCAAAGTCAGTTGTCCTACCACCACCAAAATGAGTTCTGAATTTGAATGTGACTTTTGATGTAGTCTTGTACATTTTGGCTAGTTTTTTTTTTTTTTTTTACTTTATTTTGTACATTTAATAATTGAAAATGTAAACAAAAACTAAAAAGAAAACACAGTTGAATAAAAACATACATTTCTCAATTAAATGTATTGGATACGTAGAAATTTTTTTTGAATCATACAATATGTTGCACAATATATTTGGTTCATAGTAACGCAAACATAGAGTTTTTGTCCTTTTCTGTCTGGCTTGCTTTGCTCAACATAATGTCCTCTAGGTTCATCCATGTTGTCATGTGCTTTACGACTTTATTTCTCCTTACAGCTGCATAATATTCCATCATGTGAATAGACCACAGTTTGTTTATCCATTCATCTGTTGATGGACACCTGGGTTGTTTCCAACTTTTGGCTATCACTATGAACATCAGTATGCAGATGTCTGTTCGTGTCAGTGCTCTCAGTTCTGGGTATATACCCAGTAGTGGCATTAACGGGTTATGTGGCAAGTCGATGATCAACTTCTTTAGGAACTGCCAACAGTCCTCTATAGTGGTTGTACCATCCTGCATTCCCACCAACAGTGAAGAAGTGTTCCTATCTCTCCACATCCTCTCCAACACTTGTAGTTCTCTGTCTTTTTAATAGTGGCCATTCTGATAGGTGTGAAATGATATCTCATTGTAGTTTTGATTTGCATTTCCCTAATCATGAGTGATGTTGAGCATTTCTTCATGTGTTTTTTGCCATTTGTATTTCTTCTTTGGAGAAATGTCTATTCAAGTCTTTTGCCCATTTTGTTGAGTTGTAACATCTGTTTACATATCCTGGATATTAAACCCTTATCAGATATGTGATTTCCAAATATTTTCTCCCATTGAGTTGGCTGCCTTTTCACCCTTTTGACAAAGTCCTGTGGGGTGCAAAAGTGTTTAATTTTGAGGAGATTCCATTTATCTATTTTTTCTTTTGCTGCACATGCTTTGGGTGTAAGGTCCAAAAAACCACCACCTACTACAAGGTCTTGAAGATGTTTCCCTACATTTTCTTCTAGTAGTTTTATGGTCCTGGCTTTTATATTTAGGTCTTTGATCCATTTTGAATTGATTCTTATATAGGGAGTGAGATAGGGGTCCTCTTTCATTCTTTTGGTTACAGATATCCAGTTGTCCCAGCACCATTTGTTGAAGAGATTGTTTTGTCTCATTAACATTAACTTGATAAGTTTGTAAAAAACCAGTTGACTGTATAGGTGAGGGTTTATTTCTGGGTTCTCAATTCTATTCTTCTGATCGATGTGTCTATCTTTATGCCAATACCATGGTGTTTTGACCAGTGTAGCTTTGTAATATGTTTCAAGGACAGGCAGTGAAATTCCTCCCACATTACTCTTCTTTTTTAGAATGCTTTTGGCTATTTGGGTGCACTTTCCCTTCCAAATGAATTTAGTAATTGCCTTTTCTAATTCTGTAAAGTAAGATGTTGGGATTTTGATTGGTATTGCATTTAATCTATAAATCAGTTTGGGTAAGATTGACATCTTCATGATATATATTCTTCCAATCCATGAACACGTCTTTCCATTCATTTAGGTCTTTTAAAATTTCTTTTAGCATTGTTTTGTAGTTTTCTGCATATAGGTCCTGCACTTCTTTGGTTAAATTAATTCCTAGGTATTTGAGTCTTTTTGTTGCTATTGAAAATGGAATTTTCCCCCTGATTTCCTCCTCAGATTGTTCAGTACTAGTGTACAAAAACATCACTCATTTTTGCATATTGATCTTGTATCCTGCCACGGTGCTGAACTCAATTATTAACTCAAGTAGCTTTGTCGTGGATACTTCAGGATTTTTCTAAGTGCAGGATCATGTCATCCGCAAACAGTGAGAGTTTTACTTCCTCTTTTCATGCTTGGATGCCTTTAATTTTTTTTTTTTTCCTTGTCTAATTGCATTTTGGCTAGTCCCCGCCCCCCCAATTTCTGTCTGGGCACTGCTGCCTTCCCAGGGTAAATACAGCCATGGTCATCGGTTTCCACTGAAGCTGTTGTTGCTCCCAGGCCTCCTGATCCAAACAGATAGTTACTGTCGCTCAGGATGGAGGTCAGTTTTCCTCCAGCCAAGGAGGAAAAAAGTAACTGATTTTTTTTTTAAAGACCCGTATCAAGAGGATTCACTTAATAGTCTTTAGCCCAGTTATGCCAAATTCACTTTCATATAGTTCGTGAGTCCTGAAAGAGGTAACAAGTTTGCTACATTTGCGTATTTCAATTATAAGTTGAATTAAATGCAGCAGCTGCAAGCATCATCCTTTTTTTGTTTTTGTCTTTGCTTCTAAAACGATGAGTCAGAATTAATCCACAGTTACATTTTCCCAAAGCACAGCAGAAAGTAGTTACGTGCGTATTGTCAGGAGACAAAAAGAAATGGTGACCATAACCCTTTTGTCCCCCAGTTGCTGGCTTTAAGCTTCATGGTGTGAACGGCACAATGAATGCCACTGAGAGGAGAGCAGTGGAATTCCACTGCACTGCTGCCACTTGCTTTTTAAACTTTTTGCCATTCCCAAGACTGCCTTTTCTTTTGCTTTCATGTCTAGCCCACCAAACATCTACTATCCGGGGCAAGAGGATGCCTAGGAAATCAACAGATGGTGATTCTTGAATTTAAGAAATTAGTGGGACTGAAAGAGCAATTTTCAAAAACTAAATGTGTTTCTTCAGAGGATGGTCACTGGAAGATCTCTGGAACAATAACTGCAGCTGACCAGCTTAACAAAGAAGCCACGCTTTAAAGTTTCAAGTTTGAAGCTCTGGCCACCAGCGAGAAATGGGGATGAAAGTGGCAGAGACCCTCACCTTCCAGAACCCTTCTTCTTCAGGCACCAGAAAAAAGGAAAGAAGATGGCTTGACTACTCAGAAGTTAAGGCGCCCCTGCTAAGAGAACACTGACCCCGGCATCTCTGGGCCTGTCTGGGCCATAGGACCCCTCCCTCCGCCCCTAACTCAGTTCCCTCTCGAACCTGCCACAATTCTAACCATTCTAAGAATTTCTACGTAAGAAAAATGACTTGGACCAGAGTTTGCCACATACATCTTTCAGCTTCACATCACATTCTTCGGACTCTTTCCTTCCTCCCCTTTTTAGACAGCTATATTTACCACAAATACAACCAATACTTCAGCTAGTTAGGAAGGGGCCAATCTCATGAAATCTCTTTTTTCAGACGGGGAGACTGAACCAAGGAAAGTTCAAGAACATCCTCAGAGTCAGGTGGTCAGGATGGGGAAGCCTTGGTTGTAATCCGGGGGAGGTGCTAACTCTTCCCTGGGGCAGAGCTAGACCATATTTCAGAGAACCCTGTGGAATCTAAATTTCAAGATCTTCCTTCCATACATTTCATTTAGGCCTCTCTTCTAGCATGCCTCCGAGTTGCAGCCTCTGTGCATTTCATGACTCCTTTCCTTTTCTTATTCTGGAGAACTTCCCAAATCACAAGAAGCTCTGAAAAACTGATCTCCTAAGCCCCCAAGGAAGCCACAGTCCCTGGGGCAATTGCCTTTGTCCAGGAACAGCCTCGCCCAGGGCTCCAAGGCCCCTCCTGGGGATTCAGGGGCTTCCAGGGCACCTCATCTTTTCAGGCTGATTCAGCACAGCAGGTAGCAAACTGGGGAGAGGTGCTGTACATTTTTGTAGAAAATCTGTCTGCAGCCCTTTTCTTACAGAAACAGAAAGCTACAACTGGAGGCAATGGCTGTAGAGGAAAGAAATCTATTTTAGAAGAGGGAAAGGGAACTCATCTGGTTTTTGTCCCTCTTAAGAGATTCCAATGCTCCTTTATGTAACAGTCATTTTTGAAAATTTAAGATCCCAAAGGACTCCCTAAAGTAACTGATTTTTCAGTGTTTATTGGGAGATTTTCAATATAAAACTCCCTAGTTGGTTCTAGGGAGGGATTCAGCATTGCTGACGAGCAGGATCTACTTGTCCTGACCTCCAGACAGGAAAACCTGATGCTGGAACGGTGTTCCAGGTGGCAGCCACACCTCTTCTCCAGTACCCGCCCTCCGCCCCCGTCTACTTCTTAACTCGTCCTCTTTGGCACTGCTCCTGCAACTATCAACTGCGTCCAGTCAATCTTCCCTTCTACCTTTTTCTTTCAAAGGTTAGCATCCTTAGGTGACCCTCTTCTTACTAAAAAACCGCCTACTCCAAATTCTACCAGTCATTTTAAGGAATGTTTGAGGAAGAGCAACTCTAAAAAACCTTTTTTTTCTCCAGTGCTTGCAAACACTACTGGCACACCCTTGAAAATATGATGGAAAAATACAGGGATCAAGAGAAAACACTGCAAAAAAGTAGACCTTACACAGTTTCCATTTTAAGTCCACCCTCTGGTTAAAGGATCTTTTGGGTAACCTCTGTTTACGCATTTGATACCCACCATGAACACCAAAGCACCCAGATTTAACAGATTGTTATTCACCCCTTTGGTAAACAATGAAAATTTCAACCACTGGCCTAAGGTGTGGAAAAAATTAAGGAAGTCCCTTTTATATAAAGCACAAGTAAAATATCAACTGAAGGGCAATCAATACTTTAACCCAGGAATCTTTTTGTGGGGACTTAAATGCCCACTTAATTTCAAAGAAGCTAAGCTGCTACATGCAGAGAACAAAGATGCAGTTCCAAAAGGCCTTGCCTGGGGAAGCTGGGAAGGATGCTGCCCAGGTAAGCTGGAGTGTCTGGTCCTGGGACCCAAGCTGTCCTGGCCCTCAGGAGCAGCAGGCAGGTGGAATTGGGTGGGACTGGGTGAACTGCACTCCTAAGTGCCCATGACGTGTGCTCAGAATTTCTAGATGGTCAGTGGGAACATCTGACAGGCTCCATGATGGCCAGGGGGGGGGGCAGGGGGGGAAGGGAAGGGGTGGAACCATCAGACATCTTTTAGAAGGAAAAGAAGGCATCAATGACCAGGAAAGGTTCTTTGGGAAGTGGGAGCCGGTTCAGGGAACACGACAGCAGAGATTAAGAAGACTACAACCGCAGGGCCAGGGTTGAATTCCACCTTCTCCATTTGTGTAAGTTACTTGACTTCTCTGTGACTCAGTTTCCTCATCTTACAATAGAATGAATAATAGCACTTACTTCACATAGCTGTTCCAATTATTAAATGACTTCATATATGCCAGTAAACACCACATAAATGTTGTTGTTCCTGAGACAACGGATGTTTAAATGAACAAGAATAAGCAGAATATTCGCTGCTTTCAAGCTTTTCTCACCAGCTGGTTTGTTGACATTTTAAAGCAAATAGCCAACATCACCTCCCAGATACTATAGCCAGAGTTAGAGATGTCTACCCCCCAGGCAGAATAAGCTCCCTAGAAGAGCTGAAGGAACCATGGGGTTAAGAAGTAGTAACTTTGGCTTCCTTTACGAGCATGTGGCATCCACTTTGCCATGTGGCTTGGGCAGCTGCTACATGGGTAGAGGTTGCCTGCTCTGTGCCTTTTTTATCATTCTGGGGGCTTTTAACAGGAGCTGCAAAGGTCCCAATGAAGTGGACCGAAGAGGAGAGAAAGCCAAAGCCTTTTCCATGACAGAGGGCTTTCCTCAGTGCACTTTTTAGAGGAGAAATTCCCCTAGAAGAAGAATGTTCGGATTATAACGTCTCAGTCCCAAGCTTAAAACTTAACACCCTCTCAAAAACGTTTGACCTAAATTTCAAAGGAGTGTAATTCCAGTGGATTTTCCCCAGGTCCTTCATGAGGCAGAATCGTTTGCCCACAAATGTCTCTACCAAGTGACTCTGCAAAGAATTTGGCTTCTACCCTAAGCCGAATTCAGCTGGACACTTCAGGACTTCACCATCCCTCCTGGTCTCTGCTGTTCTGGCCTTGCTCCCTATGTCGCATGTCTAATGGCAGACAGTTTCCCAGTGTCACAGTGTCAGAACAGATTGTGCCTAGTGTTTTTTTAATTACCTGCAGGGTATTTTTACCTCTAAGGGGGAAAATTGCTTTAGTACATACCAAATCCCCATTCTTGCTTGCACTGCTACGTACCACCATATCATTCGCTCTTAGGACTGGGAATGGGCATAAGGTAAGAGGATCAATCTCAGCCTAGGTGTCCTGATAGCCCATGAACACAAAGCTACCTGGTCTATTCATGAAGTCACAGTGGCCTAAGCCTGCGATGTCTATCCTCTTCATAAGCAGCACCATGCTTGTTAGATTGGCTTCCTGCATTTCTGCTGGCTTCAGTGGCTTCATGTGTTTGGAGGCAAACTCTTCAGAGTACAGACAGAAAAGTTTTCCTAAAAGAAACCAAGGAAAATGGCTGTAATGACTCTGTGTTGCCTTCATGCAAGAATTTACAGCATTTAGTTTGCGTGTCCATAGTAGTACCTGAAGAAGATGGACTGAGAATTTGCTTGCGTATTTCTGCTTGGCTTTTGCTGATGGGCTGCGTGACAAGTGAGTTTGCTCTTATTCTAGGGTTGTACACCTTTAAATGGAAAGACAGCATCTTTAGCATCAGATAACTCAGGATTTAGCAGGCTTCCTGGACTCAAAGTGACTATGCTGTTTGCAGCACTTTACTTTATGAAATGCTTAGCTACAGACTCATTTTCTTTGTACAATATTTATTATTGTTTCACTTGCCTTGGAATGGAAGCTGCAAGTGTTTTGATAAGTGGATTTAAAGGTTGTCTGCTTTCATTGTAGTTTCAGTAAATATTGGATCTCTGTATTGCCTGCTGAGGTACTAGTGTTGTCACATCTCAAAGCACTGCACTAGCGAATGCTAACAGATACTCACATGTCACTTAGAGAAAAGGATTATCACCTGATAGTGCTGTGTTTCTACATAGTTCTATTCAAACTGAAGGTGACTCTGTGGTCTCCCCTTTATAACATGCTGAGCTTCTCCAGTCATAACAACTAATACAAAAACGGCATATGGCGCTAACAGTGATTTTTCTTTTTTCTTAGTGATGTTTTCAGGGGTTAAGTGACAGTGAATGGTGGACTAATTCAATCAAGGTCAACCCAAACCGGGTCCAAGGGAAAGTGCCTAATGGTTAGACTCCTCTGTTACAGTTAGGCCCTTTCGGGATAAAATCCTGCTTGACATGGTTTACTGGCAGCAGAATTGATAGCTGGAGGTTTTTTCCAGCTCTGAGATGCTATGAATTCTGAAGTACTAGTGTCTTTGAGTTTGAGATACCTTATTTTCATTTTTTCTGATTTTTTGTTTAAGATAGTAAAAAATATTTAAATAATATTTTTTAAAAGTTAGGATGAGGTTTTATCATGTCAGTTAGAAAGCCAAACTTGCTAAAATAAAAGACAGGGTACTTGAAACTAATTTCTAATAAATTCCCTGGGGGAAGATGCTAAATTACCTTGATAAATTGGCTCTCCAAAATACCCAATAGATGTACATAAGAAAAGATTAGTAGTCAAACAATTTGCTTTGCTAAAGAAAAAAATACTAACAAGGAGAACCACTACCTTTATGTTTTAACAGCCATGTCTTTCCTCAAAACTTTTTCCTCTAGCACCTCAATCCATTCAGTTAGTTTGTTTCCAAATGCCAATAATGAAAGACAGTAACATGTAATCCAGAATTTTGTTACTGGCTGCAATAATTCTCTTTTGACCAAATAGAATCCCTGTTCACAGAGAGCTCAACCTCACTTTCTTGCCAATAAAATGGTAGGAACCCAGGAAGCTGATTCCCAACGATCCCCAGCGGTCGTCTCACCTACTCAGTCATGATTACCTTTCTTCTTTCCACACCCACATCAATCACAAATTTGACTCCACTGCTCCAGATCAAAGACTCTCCAGAGCTGGTAGTTAAGACCACTCTTCTTTGATAAACTTGGCATCTTTTTTCTGTTTCATCATTTGGCTTGAACAATGTACATTTCTCTTTTGGATACAAAGGAACTATCACCAGTTCTCCAAGATCTGGGTTTAAATCAGATCCTTCCTGACAGACAATTTCATAAGCTTTTTCAATATCCTAAAATAAAAAAGTAACATCATCCATGAGAATAAAGCACAATACAAACAACTTTACTATTTTATTTTTTAAAGTCTGAGTTAAATAAAACTATAGCCAAAAGCTGTACAATCTATCCAGGGAAAGAAATGCCTCCACTGATGCCTAAGTGTGTCATTAAATAAGGAAATAAGGTATAACTGGATGAGAAAATTTCTTTGGGGAAGTTAAATATAATTTATCAACAAATTCATTGCTTTTATTCCAAAATGGGTTTCCTCTTGTGAAATATGCTATCTTTGCCTTTATCTATTTACCCTGCTCTTTTTCTAGCTTGATGCAATTTCTCATCAATGACAAGTAAACAAAAGTTATTCTCATATCAATGACAAAGTAACACTGTGCTTTAATGGTGGCAGAACAAAGAATTACAAAACAATGGCTAGATTTCCTATACAAGTACATATACAGGACACTCAATCATCAAGATTCCTATCTGGGTCATTGTTAGAGTGGCTCTGACCCCATTAGCACTTTAAAATAGCAGAAATGCTGTGAAGTAGGCAGGAAAATATTCACCACCATTTATGTCTTCGCATGACTCAGACATTTAGAAATACCCTTTTAAATGCTTCACTACCAACCTCATATATTCTTATTATATTTGGACCACATATAAAAATGATGTCACAATGTAATTCTTACTCTTCTTAAAATTAGGTTTCCAAAATTTCTACCTAAATAGCCTAACAGACTATCAATGGATGAAGTCTCATTTACACGACAAAAAGTTTCATGAAAAATCTAAGTGAAAAAAAGGTGACTTCCCACAATCATTATAGTTTTTAATATGCATTTTCATTTTCCATTTCTCTAGCTTGCTTCTCTTCCCACCCATAGTATTTGCAGAATGGGGCTGGAATTAACTGAAGGGTTTTGTAGGAGGACAGAGTGTTCTCAGGATTTGCGTAGAAAACTGGCAAGGCACTGCAGGTCTCTAAGAACTGGGGTGAGCTGCAGAGGAGCTGCAACAGGCTCCCAGGAAGCAGGGGCTGTGGCTGCTCCTTGGGGCTCCCCATAAGCTGATAGGCAGGCATGTTTTCTTGTTCACATTTCCCTTTTCTGCACATGCTTGGTCTCCTTGGGACAGATTTTATTACCAAACAAGCAGGATGACTGTTGTGCTTACTGGATGAAAACTCACCAACTGAAATAATTAGAATAAAACTACTCCATTTTTATGATTCTGATCACTGTATCATTTTATGTAAGGATAGTGTAGAAACTAACAGGAAAAGAACAAGGACTTAAGCTGAGTCCCCTGAGCTCGCTGCTGCTTAGCCTTACTAAGGACATCTCTCCAGATGACTAGAGAGCTTCTCACTGGTGATACTAAAACCCTCAACATAAAACCTGGAGTCAGAAAAGGAGATTCGTTCCTCGTGAGTAACCTCCTATCAAAATCTTTGAATTGCACTGAAATATTTATTCTTTTATCTTATTGTTTAAAAAGTAATTTTTACCACTAATTTTCATTTACTTCTATCTACTAAAATTTTTTAGTTGTAGGTGGGTTCTAATGTAGAATTTTTTTCCAAATGGGAGAAAAAAGAATAAAAGAAATCCTGAGAAGGTAAAGATCTCAGCAAAATAGAAAGGGATATGGTATGTGGTTTAGACTCCTCAAGCATAGCTGATATAGGACTTTGAGGCTGTAATCTTCAGAATCTGAAAAAAAAAAAAAAAAAGCTTAAAATATGCATCTGGTGCTTCAACCCTTTTGTTCATTCATCTCCTTGATTTTTATTCAAAATACATTTACTTATGTGGGATTTTTCCTATAATTACCTGCAAAGGTAGGGAAATCATGGCAAAATAGACTGAAGGATTTAGCAGATATCTGGCACCAAAAAAAATGAAAGAAGACCCACAACTAGTTAGAACATTTCCCAGGAAAAGCTCCAACCTAAAAACACCTTCTTTCCAATAGCTTAAAGTTGCATAACAATTTGACTGGATATTACCATAAATCTCAACTTATGTCTTCCATTTAACTTAGTTTACTTTTTGGTTTCAGGTTAAAAGGTGGTTAAGCATAGGAACCATACAGTAAACACCAGGTTCTAAGTCAAGTTAGTACCAAGAGAAGTGAGTTATGGGGACTCTTCGACACCAGGTGTGGTGCTGAGTACACAGCAGGGGGAGATGTGAGCTCGCCCAGTGTGAAAGGACTACTGGGTCACCACACCAAAATGTCTGAATGTATTTTGGCAATTTAAAATGTATTTCTTAAAATTAAAAAGTGACAATTGGTACGTTTCTATTAGACTGCTTGGCTTTGTTTTCATATGATATTTAAGTGCTATGGAGGGTGTTAAAAGTTTTATAGAGAAATCAAGAAAGCTTCAAATACATGGGGGGATATGATCAATAGCTCTTAACATGAATTTCAGAGCCAGACAAATTCCAAGAACATAGGGAAACCAAATGGTAATCTTGACATAAGTAACAACAAAAGGAAAAAAAAAAAAGTCCACCAGAATATTGAACCGTATTCAGCTTGTTAGGTGGTAGAGGGGAAAGGAAAACCAGGTAACATTTATGGAATCTGGGGAAGTGTGAGGAAAAAACTGACTGCAGATAATGTCTGCTGAAGGAGGAGCTGCCTCAGGGACTCCAGGCTGTACCCCACCCAGGTCAGAGCAGCAGCCCCCACCACAGGAGCGGCCTCCTCTGCACTGGCAAAATCCTTCCAGAGCTTTCACTGTATTTTCACTGTCTAGATTTTAAGTCTCGGCAAGACTGAGGATTTCTTAATAGGAGACGTCTTTCAACCTGACTTCATGGAAGATTATATACCTTTCTCAGTCCTGTGAATTTACAGTTTCCACTACCAGCCTAGGTGAACACACATCTTCTCAAGTCTGACCATTCAAAAGTCACTAAGCCTCTAATTACAGCTTTTATTACACTTATAAGAACCAAACACTCTAAGACCACATCCCTGCCCTCGATTTTGCTATGAGCTTTATTTTTCAAAAGCCCACTTTAGAATTTTTCCTTCATCTGATTTGAAAAATGACTATTCACACTAAGTCTCAATTACACTTTTTTTTCCCAATTGCAAAATATATGTCTTTTTCACCTGGCAGTTCTAACTTTCAAATGATTTAGACTTCAAATTTTGCCATTTTTCCATTCCTTAGGCGTACGTATCCAGTTACAAAGAGAACCTCTAATTGTTTTCATAAATCTTTCTCCTATCTCCTTAATCATTTAATTACCTACTTCAGATAATTACTGAATATCTTGGATCATACAGGAAACTTATTTAGGGAATGACAATACAAAGAATAAATCACTGTAAAGCATAGAAGGCTTAATTCACTTACTATCCAAGAGAATGTGTATAACATTTACACAAAAAACTGATAAATATTCTGTCGTTTTATGTTTGAGATTATACATGACTTCCTTTAAGGAAACAGTTAAAATCTAAGCTGCCTAAAGCTAGGAGGATTAGTCATCCTTTATGCTTTGAATATAAAACAGAAAGCATGTGGATATTTAAGCTCCAACAGGTAGCTGAGAAACTTGTCTTTGTTCAGCTAGTGGCTCAGCCAATAGCAAACAATTTTATTTTATGTTTCTGTTAACCACTGCAACCACTACAGACTCGGGTCATGGTTTAAAAACAGTGCTTTCAATCTCTGAATGAGAAGATGGGCAGGGGAAAAAAAGGCCTGACAGTCTCTAAGAAGAAAAGTCTTAACTCTTAAAATTGGGTGGCTTTAAATCAGTCAACAGAGTAGTGGAGAAGGAAGTAGGGGTCAGTGTAACTGCAGTTTAAAAAAAAAATGCAGGGAAGCGGCTGTGGCTCAATCAGTGGAGCTCCCGTTTGCCACATGGGAGGCCCCGGGTTCGGTTCCCGGGGCCTCCTGGTGGGGGCGGGCCTGCCCGCGCGGCGTGGTTGGCTGACCCGGCGAGCACAAGCAGCAAGGGGGGGATGAATGAATAAATAAAAATAAAATCTTTAAAAAAAAAAAAATGCAACTCCAAATACACCTGGACTATATGAGAGCAATAACAGAATGGAAAAGATGCTCAGCTGTATATTTCCAATTGCCCTTTTGAAGAGCCATTTTCAAGAAATCTTGAGTTGAGTTTTCACATTCATCTTTTTAAGGAAAGGAGCCCCAATACTGGGGCTATGCTGTAAATTATTTTCTTCTGACTAAATACCCCCCTATGATTACTACAGGAACATTTGTGGGTAATTCTGTGTTACAATGTTCTGTGCCATGCACGAAGGTGATATTCCTGATCTCTGGGAAATGCTCTGGGGCGGAAGGGAGGTAGCCAAGAGCACGCCAGGAGTCAGCATGTGACGCCCCTACAAAGAGACAGCAATTTACCACGAGCACAAGAAGTGCCCACTTTGCATCTGGGGGAGCACAAGATTCTGTCTGAGTCTAGTGGATGTTGGCTCTGGAGATCATTTCTATAAACCCCACAAAATGCCTCACCCTTCCTTTGTTTTCAGAACAGCATGTGATTTCAGAAACACTTCCTTGTTCTCTCAGATGTCAGTAACTGGCAACACAGGTGTTAGTCTGTGTTTTTTCTAAAGTATAAAAAATAAGGTGTGTTGGAACCAAATATTTAAACAGCTAATTAGCAAACGGAAACCTGTATGTTAGGTAATAAAAGCTTCCAAATGAAATGCCTTAGGGCTCTGTTAGGTTAGGATACTACTTACTTACCTGTTCACAGGCCAGAAACACTACCACGTCACCCTTCTCACCAGACTGGTGAATTTCAAAGATAAGGTGCAAAACAGACTCAAAAGAATCCTTTTGAGCTCCACTAAGGTACACAACCTCCACAGGGTGCTTATTTTTCACTTCTATGAGAGGCACGTTTCCATAATAAGAACTTAGTTTGCTGATCAGGTGAGGCGAGGAGTTAATTATGAGCTTCAGTTCTGGTCTTGCTAGTAACACATCTTTAAGAAGTCCAAGTAACACATCTGTTGCAATGCTTCTTTCATGTATATCATCTAAGATGATGACCCCATAGCTACCCAAAAAAGGACTGGACATCATTTCTCTTTGCAACATATCATCAGTACAATACCTATAAAGAAGAAATATTAAAGTTAGAATACTCTTAAAAAGCCATACAAAAAAACTTCCTAACAACAATAAAATTGCCCTTCCTATATAGTCTTTTCTAAATCAGTAGTTCTAAATCATTATTGGAGGCCACAGATTTCACTAAGGTGATAAAATCTACAGACCGACAACACAGAAAATACATATGAACAAAAATTTATACACAGTTTGCACCTGAACCCGAAGTTAAAGACCTGTCCTAAATGTTTAATATGAGTATTAGCAACAGCTGCATTTCACACGTGCCCTGAGCTTTTCAAACGAAAAAGTAATACCACAAAACACTTTTAGCATTTCCCCCCTCTCATTCATCAATGGCCGAGTTTTTAGTCAAAGCACACACATTCCAAGGGGAGAAGAAAAGAATGACTGTCCTGACTCAGGCTCACTGCCCAGCTAGTCCACCATCAGAACTCTGCTGGTGGCTCACTTGGGGAGAGATTTCAGCAAGATGTTAGTGTCCGCAAGTGTGAAATGTGGTCCACATAACCAACCAAAAACATCGAAAAAGTAACTACTTATTTGAGGGCAGCATGGGAACTGGCCAGCATTGGGGGTGGGGGGGGAGTTGATGATTCTAATGGAGTTTTCCAGTTCTTGGGATCATAATTAAAAAAAACAAAACAAAACTACCTATTAGCCATCTAGCACCATGCACACATCTTTCTGATACTATTTATATATTTTCCCATGTTATTCCTTGAGGAAACCAATTCTCTAAGTTTTCTACCCAACTGGGTGTTCACTTTGTGTGTGTGTGTGTGTGTTAGGGATCTACTTTTCTTTGTCCTTGTGTGCACAATGGTCAACATGGCACTTTTGAGGCTGCTCTGTTTAGAAAGTCTGCTTGCAAGATGGATCCTTGGCTGGCTTCTGGGAACTTGGACTTAGGGAGATCTCCCACCGTTTCCCAAAGCGCGAAGGGGGGCTTGCTGTCCCTAAACTGTATAAGCAATATGCTTTATGCAGAGCTGCTTTCCTTCTGGGAGTCTGGGATTCTGTTATTTGCTAGACAGAGGGTGTCTAAATGACCAGCCCCCAATTAAAAACTGTGGCCAATGAGTCTCTAATGAGCTTCCCTGGGAAATTAAGCTCATCACCTATGATTGCACCGGGAGAGGACTCTGGGAAGCCTGTACCTGTTTTCCTCCAGACTTTACCCCAGGTACCCTTTTCCCTTTGCTGACTGTGCTTTGTATCCTTTTGCCTAATAGATCATAACCCTAAGTACTACTGAATGCTGTATCTTGGAGCTCTCCTAATGAATCATCAAAGTTGGGGATGGTTTGGGAGACCTCAACACAGTCCTCAATTAATCCCTTTCAAGGGAAAAGGAAGGAAACAAACATTTATTAAGCTCCTTTTGTGCACCAAGTATTGTGCTGATGCATACATTTTCTCATTTAACCATCATAATAAATCTTCAAGGTAGACATTAGTATCCTGTATTAATAAATGAGGAGACTGGGAAACGGATGTGGCTCAAGAGGTTCGGCGTCCGTCTACCATATGGAGAGACCAGGGTTCGATCCCCGGTACCTCCCGGTAAAAATAAATAAATAAATAAATAAATAAATAAATGAGGAGACTGAGGTTCAGAAAAGGTAAATACTCTGCCCAAGGTCATAAAGCCAGGGGCGGAGTCAAGATTTAAACCCAGATAACTATTACAATTGATGTTATTGTTATAAAGATTGCTTCCTTGGCCTCAAAGGTTTTGGTGATAAAATCCATATTCATTCTCTCTGTACCTTTATGGGACCAAAGTTTTTTTTGAGGGGGAAGGAGGGATTAAGTTAAGGGTCCTTTTTTGAACTTATTTCAAACTTATAGGACAGTTGGCAAAAATAATGCTTCTGCTCTCTGCTTTCTTCTCATCCCTGTTTCATCCTGTCTTTCCAAATGAGTAGTGACACATTGTTGATCAAATTTAAAAAGAATACTGCAGCATTATACTTTGTATAAGATGTACACAAAAAGAGATGCATTTGAAATTTAGCTCTCAGATCTTTTGCTGAGGTTAGTTGATATAATGATAAAACTATGAGTGCCTCTTGTCTAAAAACACATTTTAAAAATATCTGTGTTACTTCTTTAATGTTTGAAATTAAATCTTTTTGCCTTTTTAGAAAAATTCATATAGGCACTGATCTTACAGGAAGAAATGTTCCCTGTATGGCGAAGGAGGTATGTGTGTTGTATAAATATATGAAAGCTTAATTAAAAGGAAGAAGATAGTGATTTATTTGAAACTCTGCTATACTCAGCAATCAAGGCAAGCAATTCCAGATGATTATATAATACTAAGAGAATCACCTTTTTGAAGTATAATCCTAAAATTTTATGTAAACCTTCATACTTTACACACGTCAAATCAAGAGATATATTTCTTACCTTTTTGTTGTTAAAATACATATGTGTACAGTGTTTTAAAATAAGTGCCGTTACTGATAACTACGTAAAAATAGATATATAGATATAGTGCCTAAGTTTCAGGAAATGCAGTTGATATTTTAAATTTCTAAGGCTAAATTCTGAAAGTTAAGATTGTCATAAAATATTAAAAAGGTTTAATTAATATTAATAGTTTCATATATATATCAGGTTTGGCCTTAAGTGAGAATTTGAGAAGTTTTTTAAAAAATCTGTATGCTAGAGGGTCAAATTTGAAACCAACATGTCACTTCTACAAGATACTTTCTAATTCAGAAAAATTAGTTTAAATATATAATATTCAGGTGTCCATTGTTTCTAAAAAAAGGTCAGGAAAAAGCTTAAAGACAAACTAGGGTTTGTATATACAGGGTCCCCCAAATGGCATTAGGCATAAAGATCAGCTTTACTAAGTGCCTATTATGTGCCCAACACCATATTAGATACTAAAGGGTTACAAAGGAAATAAAAAAGACAATACCACATATAGAACATTGCTTCCCATAGTCGAGTCAACCTTAAGTGCTCTGATTTAAACAGCTTTTCAGTCTGCGAGTATTCAGAATTATGGCTAGTATACCTCTCCAGGAAAATGCATCTGGTTCTAATTTAGCTTTGTTAGTACAGAAATAGATAACATATACAGAGTGCTTACTACCTGTCAGCACATTTATTTACCCCCGGCATCCTCACAACAACCTTGTAAGCAGGTACGTCAGTCACCCCGTTTTGCGGATGAGGGAACCTTAACACAGAGAAGTGGGGTGACTTGTTCAAGGTTACAAGTTAGTGAGTGGTGGAGACACTCATTTGACAGCCGTTGCCTGCTCTTCAGAGCACAGACCACCAGGAGGAATATAAGGTGTTACTTTCTTTCATCAAAGGGAGGCTTTTCAGTAGTTGTGGCCTTTTCCCCACAATTCAAATGATGTTAATAAAGCAAAGAGATCTGTTGACTCTGTTGATTTGGGTGTAGAAAAGCAATTCCAAAGTCCCAGCAACAAGAGTCATTATAAAGTGAAGATATAACAACAATGAGAGGACAAGGCAGCACGGCAATGGCAGAAGGAAACAGAACCTGCAAGGGCCAAGGCAGGCCACCAACTTCCATGTACCTTCAAAGGTGCTTGCTTTGCAGCCTCTTCCACATTAAGAAATGAATACTACATGCAGATAGGGACTAAAAATATTTCTATATAATATTCCTTTGGCTGTCAGAATTGTCATGCTTGGGTTTTTCACCATAAAATAAACACATGAAAATCTAGTCTCCACACATAATAGATGTTTAAAAGGGAGACATGTCTTTGACCTACTTAAACAACACTATTAGCTTTTTTTTCACAGTTATTTATCTCTGTGGCTTTTGGACAAAGTAAGTATATGTGTAAACCTGATTCCATATTAAGATAAAAAACTGCGAATGGCATTAAAGATATAAAAATCTATACATTAGCTTTAGAACCTAGACAGAACCATCATTTAGTTAAAACCAGGACAATTCAAAAGGCTGCTTTAAATTATAAAGGATTAGGAATGAACCTGCCACTTTTCAGATTTGTAAGTTCCTAAGGAGCAGGGAGGTTTTTATATATCTTTTGTATCACTCATGAACCATTTGCATAATAAGTAGTTTATAAATATATATTAATTCAATGACCCAAGGACATCACGGCTATAACAACAGGGGGTACCATATATTCAAGAAGTCCAAGTCACAGTTCTTTTGGTCTAAAGATTCCCCATAGCTTGCCCTGATAATAGTATAATAAAGACTAAAGCCTTCTATTTCCGAAGATAAACATTTGAGAGAAAGCAACTTAGTACAAACCAAATGAACAGCATGGACTTTCTGAATGGGAAACAGAACCACACCAGAGAGTGCAGTTGCTAGTAAGTGGCCAGCTGGGCCAGGGCAATCGTCCTTTCTTCCACTTTCAAATTTATTGAACATCCTCCATGGGCCAAACATCATGTTGGACACTGGGAATATGGATATGAAAAACTACCCTGCCCTCTTCTACTAGAGCAGAGCTTCCCAAATGGCATGCTAGGCAGCCTGGCATGCCACACCAATGGGTTGCTGGTGGGCACACACTGTGATCCTGGGATGCTTATGTTCCCAGCTCTTGGGTATCCAGGTGAGGCTTAGAGCAGCTCAAGTCCTTGGCATGGTCAACTTTGGCTGCAAGTAGCTTTGACCATTTCATTGAGGTGTTGTACAGATAGTATCATTTCCTGTATAGGCTTAGATATAAAAGTGCTCGACAAGTATTTTTTCCCCAAATTTTCTTCCTTTCCTTTTTTCTTCTTTGTATTAAGCTCTTAGAACTCATCAGAAAGCTAAACACAAAAGAGAAATAAAAGGACTGTCCCCTTTCCTACAATTTGCTGTAGCCTCTGAGAAGGCTCGCTGGAACCCAAAGGACTTTGAAAAGTAGTCTGAACAATACTGATCTAAACTGATGGAGGTTTATACACAGTTCTGCAGCTGCCCAGTGGAGGGTTTTCCAATTTAGACCACGGGAGCATCAGGGAATGCTCTACTTTCTGGAGTAGGTGGCCCTTGCGCCAGACTTGATTAGGAGGAATCAGTCAAGCCCAGAAGAGGCACAGGCACTCCAAGCAGGAGGACAGGAATGGATAAAGGCATGAGGTATGAGAGCCAGGGGGCACCCGGAGAACTGCATATGTCAAATGGCCGGCACGGGGGCAACATGGGTGGACCCATTGTGAGGCAGAGCTTGAGATGCACAGCTTGAGGGACTTTGGGGGCCAACCTAGCTCGTGTACTTTTTCCTGAAGATTATGGGGCATGATGGATGGCGCCAGTGTAGGAAAACAACTGGAATGTGTCAGGCTGGTGGCAGAGACACCAGTTATTATCACACACCATAGAGATCAGAGTAATGTTCTCTTAGCATTGTAGAACCCAAGCCGAGAGTCATCAGGGGAGAGCAGATGAAACCCCAACCAACCTCAGGATTGTTTCACTGGTGCAGCAGTTTTCAAAAGGGATCACGTAGCCGACCTCATGACCAATGTTAACATCCATTTCGTCGGCCACCCGCAGGGCGAGCTGGACCGCCGTCTGCTTGTGAGCCTGCGTGCAGACCACGCCCCCATGCTGGTAGTGGATGGAAAGGCAATATTCAGCACACCACTGTGGAACCTTTAACAGGGAAAAATGAGGAGGGGTCATATAGCACCGTCTTTGCAGGGCTCATCTTATAAATGAGTTTTGCTTTCACCCCATTTAATCACCAGTGGGAAGGTCTTATTTAGTGAAACTGAACAATCTGTACTTACACACAGAATTATTACTAGCAAATAAAGTTAATAATGAACAAGAGCAAGCAGGGACTGTGAAAACTTAACTCCCAGACTAAAGAAAGACAGATAAAAATAAAGGGCAAAAGTAAAACTTTTTTTTTTTAACCTCATTTGTTTTTTTGAAAAGATTAATGTATTTACAGATTATTATTTTCTTTCTTGTTATAAGAGGCGGCTTTTGATATCAACTATTGTTTTAAGCAACATAAATATTAAATAGCATTAAATTAGCAACAGTGAATCAAAATTAAAGTATTTCCATTTAAAATAATCTAAATGATGAGAACAAAGTATCTAGAGAAGGTTACTTAACATTTCCCTACTGTATTAGTCAGCCAAAGGGGTGCTGATGCAAAGTACCAGAACTCTGTTGGCTTTTATAAAGGGTATTTATTTGGGGTAGAAGTTTACAGTCATAAGGCCCTAAAGAGCCTCAGAGTTACTTAAGAGGTACTTTCTCACCCAAAGTCTGTTGCCATGGGTTGATGCAAGATGGTGGATAATGTCTGTGAGAGTTCAGCCTTCCTCTTTCCTCTTAAGACTCTGTGGTCCCAGTTTCTTCTGCTCTCAGCTGTAGGCTGGCATAAGGCTTGTCTCTCTCCCCAGGGCTCAGCTGCTCTGGTCTCTTCACAAGGTCAGCTGTAGACTATCAGGCTCACCTAACTTCCCCGGGCCTCTGCCATGTTTAGTGAGCTGTCTCTCTTCCTCTGTGTTCTTCTTCTCTGTGTGTCTTCTTCCGTGTGAGAGTCTGTTTTATCAGCCCACAAGGGGGCCGGGACTCAATGCTGAGTCGCACTCTAATGAGGTAGTTGAATTAAAGCCCTAATCTTAATGTAATTTAACCAGATGTCCCAGTTAACTCTAATACAATCAAAGGGTTATCACACCCAGAGGAGCAGACCAGTTTACAAACATAATCTCTCTTTTTGGAATTCATAAATACCAAATTGCCACACGCCACCCTCTGAATTCCAAAAAGACATTACAATATTAAAAAGACAAACAAACAAAAAATACCTTAAATCAATAACAATGCTAAGTACAAAACCATATCTCAATCAGTTTAAAGAAATACAGTTTGTCTTGGGACAAAGTCCTCTTAGGCTGTAGACCTGTGAATTTTACAAAACAATTTATCTGCTTCCAATATACAAAGGGACAGACAAAGGACAAACATTTGTAAGACCATAAGGAGAAATTGGGAGGGAAACATGAGTCATGGGTGCCCTAGAGTTCCATAAACCTGCGGGGCATACTCCATTAGATTTCAAAGTCTGAAAGTCATTCTCAAGATGATGGTTTCTTCTCCCTGGGGCCTCATGGGGACCCACCCTTTCCACAGGCTTGCCCAATGGCCATTTTTCTTGGTCCCACCCTCATCAAGAATCTGGGTAGTGAACAAGCTCCAGACCTCATCCTCTAAGAACATTGGGGTGATGGCCACAATTTACCCAATCTTTGGGGTAGAATCTCAACCCCCTTAGTACAGTGAGGGGGGAAGTAACATTCTTCCTAATCTCTGGCCTACAGGCCCAACCTTCTCAGAGCAATGAGTTGGCGACTTGACCTTCCATAATCTATGGGGGGGTGGGGAAGGGAGGCAGGCCCACCCCTCTCAGACCTATGGGGTGTCAACCTTACTCTCCCCAACCCTTGGGGAATGTGCTCTATCCTCTCAGTAGCCTGGAATGGGAAAACTCTCCCTGGGACATCCACCCTCTTCAACTGCCTGGGTAAACTCACCCTCTCTGTACACATGGGTGGAGTTCCTCTCCTTGCCCAAGGAGATGTCTTAATTCCAGATCTCAGCTTCCATGGTTTTCCTCTTAAAGCTGGTTTCCCTTCCATCTTTCCCCTGTGTGTTCCTTTTAGTCCAGGCTGACAGTGATTTTGTTCATACAGCTCTCCCCAAAAGCTTACTGGTTTAGCATGCAGGAAACACGGGTCCAAGCCATCAGACAGTAAAACTTTCTACAAGTCTTTCCTGGATAACTGCATTTTCAATTCTGACTTACAAGTTCGAAGTTTAGTTAAGTCCTCAAATGGGGCACTATCATTTAGGGGCTTGATTTCCAGAGGCCTGGAATTTCCGGAATCAGTTTCTGGTTTCATTGTGCCCAACAATTCAGTTCTCAGCTTATCTCTCTTGTCTAGTATTTTACTATAAGATGAAAGGAGAAGCCAAGCCACATTCTCCAAATTCACTTTGGAAAGTTCTTCAGCTAAATGCCCAAGCTCACCATTTTCAAATTCTGCCTTCCATAAAACATCAGGAGATAATCTTGCTAAGTTCTCTGCAACTTTAAAACACAGATCACCTTTCCTCCAGTTTCCAATAACAGTTTCATCATTTACTTCTAAGGCCTCATAAAAAGTCTCTTTAGCGTCCATATTCCTATGAACAGCGTCTTCAAAGCACTCTAAGCCTTTTCTATCAAGCATCTCACAATTATTTCCTTCTAAGGCCTTATCAGAAATAACTTTAGGCTCCATATTGCTACCAACAGTCTCTTCAAAGCAATCTAGAGTTTTTCCATCAAACATCTCACACTTCCTCCATTAAATACCCCCTACCCATTTATAAAACCATTCCAACATTTTGGTAAATGCAAAAACACCACCCCACTCTCAGTACCAAATTCTGTATTAGTCAGCCAAAGGGGTGCTGATGCAAAGTACCAGAAATCTGTTGGCTTTTATAAAGGGTATTTATTTGGGGTAGAAGCTTACAGTTGAGCTAAAGAGCCTCAACGTTACTTAAGAGGTACTTTCTCACCCAAAGTCTGTTGCCATGGGTTGATGCAAGATGGTGGATAATGTCTGTGAGGGTTCAGCCTTCCTCTTTCCTCTTAAGACTCTGTGGTCCCAGTTTCTTCTGCTCTCAGCTGTAGGCTGGCATAAGGCTTGTCTCTCTCACCAGGGCTCAGCTGCTCTGGTCTCTTCACAAGGTCAGCTGTAGACTATCAGGTTTACCTATCTTCCCGGGGCCTCTGCCATGTTTAGTGAGCTTCCTCTGTGTGTCTTCTTCCTCTGTGTTCTTCTTCTCTGTGTGTCTTCTTCCGTGTGAGAGTCTGTTTTATCAGCCCACCAAGGGGGGCTGGGACTCAATGCTGAGTCGCACTCTAATGAGGTGGTTGAATTAAAGCCCTAATCTTAACGTAATTTAATCAGATGTCTCACTGAATCTAATACAATCAAAGGGTTATCACACCCAGAGGAGCAGACCAGTTTACATGCATAATCTCTCTTTTTGGAATTCATAAATAATATCAAACTTCCACATCTACCAATAAAAGCTAAAATATACTGGAAATTTATCATCTAAATACATTAAAAATAAGTTAGTGAGATAATCAACAAACCCATCTAGATTTGGAAAGAGTCAATTCCCATCCCAAGGAACACAGAGAGTCTACAACTGCAAGCAAGATAGTTCCATCCACCTGTCCCATGGGATCTAAGCTCCCTCACAATCAGAGGCAGAATGGGTATGACCATTCCAGAATCTTCAGGATTGGGGAATGAACGATGGACTATAGTAGACTTACTGCTATTCTATTATAGACTTATTGTTATTCTAGCAATGGAAGAACTTTTATCATCGATGTGGAGGTAGTGGCCACCGAAGGTTCTGAGGAGAAGAAGAGGGACAAATTGGTGTAATATGAGTGCATTTTGGGGACATTGGAATTGTGCTGGATGTCGTTGCAATGACAGATACAGGGCATTATATATCTTGTCATAACTTACAAAATTGTGTGGGAGAGAGTTTAAACTATAATGTAAACTATAGTCCACACTTAGTCGTGGATTATACTACTAATGAAGGATGTTGTTAATGTGGGAAAGTGTGGAAGGGGAAGAGAGTGGGGTATATGGAAATCCCCTACATTTTTTATGTAACTATCTTAAAAAAATAAATAAAAATTGAAGGAAAAAAAGAGTCAATTCCCAGGTGCTCTTGAGCCATTTATTTTAAAAATCCATTTATCTAAAATATATAATGTATCAACTAATTCTTATCAAGTTTTTTGTGCAAGGATTATTATAGAAGAAATTTTTGAATTAATTTGTATGCTACATCTTAAAGCACTGCAAATAAATAAGGATTTATATATATATATATATTTTTAAAGAAATCATTTCAAGAAGTGTTTTTAATAGAGCTAAGGTATTTAAAAGTTTTCAGTTTTAATTTTCTTGAGGCTTTCTATTTACTACATAGCATCATGAAAGTCTTAGATTTTGATTCTCACTGTAATTTGCAAGATCAACATAACTTACCAGAATTAATAAGCAATTCCAAATTGAATGATTGCTATTGAACTGCTGTAGATTGCAAATTCCCAAAGATTAAAATGTGCACATGCACTCCTTCCATTTTAAGATGTCAGCCTTGTCAACAGGTTGAAAATTAATCAGTAATTCTTTACTGAATACCTACTGTGTGCTCTGAAAGATGAAATGTAAGATACTTGGTTCAGCTGCCATAGGACCTGGTAATCCCGCTACTAAGAATATATTCAGAAGAACTGAAAGCAAGGACATGAACAGACATTTGCACACTAGTGTTCATAGTAGCATTATTCACAATTGCTAAAAGATGGAAACAACTCAAGTGTCTATCAACCGAAGAATGGATGAACAAAATGCATTATATACATTAATGACGGAATATTATTCAGCTTTAAGAAGAAATGAATTTGGGATGCATATGACAACGTAGATGAACCTTGAGGACATTATGTTGAGTGGAATAAGTCGGAAACAAAAGGACAAATATTGCATGGTCTCACTAATATGAACTATGATGAGTAAACTCATGGAGTTAAACAATAGAGTATATATACATATAGTTTATAGAATCTATATATCTATATATACACACACATAGTATATAGTATATAGTTTATCTAGGAGATAGAATGTGGGTTGAGAAGGGGGAGCTGATGCTGAATGTATGTAGGCTGTTCAATAATGGTAAATGTGGGAAAATGGTTAGAGTTGACGGTAACACATTTTATAATGACTATAATCAACACTGCTGATTTATAAATATAATAGTGGTTGAAGGGAGGTTAATGTCAACTGAAAGAAAGCTAGATAATTTAGGGGCTGTATAGCAGTTACTTTGGTGGTAGATGATGACTGTGGTTAACAGTACAAATACAGGAATGTTCCTCTATAACAAGAGGACTGAACGAGGCATGGGACTATATAGCACAGTGAACCAACCCCGTGGTGAAGAATGGACTGTGGTTAATAGTACAAATATGAGAATGTTCTCTCATGAACTATAACAAATGTACAGTACTAATACATGGTGTTAATAATAGGATGGTTGTGGGAAAAATACACCAAATATGAGTTATGGACTATAGCTAGTAATATTATGGCAATGCTCATTCACCATTTGTAACAAATGTGTCACAAAAATAAGGTGTTGGTGGTAGGGTGATGTATGGGAATCTTGCACAATATGCATGATTGTTTTGTTAACTCATAACTTCTCAAAAAAAAAAAAAAAGTAGAAAACAAAACAAAACAAGATACTTGGTTCAGGAAATGTGGACTCAAGGCAAGACACAAGAAATAACAAGGCAACTAAGGGACCAAAGTCAGGCGTTTTGAGCCTGGCTTGCCACTAATTTGTTATATGTAAATCACCATTTCTCTAAGCTTTGGTTTCCATGCCTGTAAAATGAATGGGTTGAAGAGATAAGAGTTATTTTCAAAGTCTGTGATTGCATGTCATTTTCTCCACAAGGCTTGTTACAACCCCCTGGCCATCAGATCCCACAGTGTATTCCCCAGTCATGGCGCACACACTTCCTGCACTGCCTGTCTGTTCTGATCACCCACCTGGCCCCCGTAGACTATGAATTCTGAAAGTGCAGAGCCCTATTGGTCTTGATCACCCAATAATCCCAGTATTCAGTAAGTACTTGTTGGGTGAACAAATTAATTTCTTATACTTTCCAGAAATATTTTTAAATCCTATGATCCCATATGCTCTACCTTGCATTGCTTCATCTCAATCACTGTCACCAAAGTGGGAACTGACATAAAATTTTGTCTCCTTCATTCCTAGCAAAATGAGAACTTTTCATTCTCATCAAATTCTTACCTTTTATACTGATTCCCTTTGTGTCAAGGTCCATGGCCATAGCCTTAGGTGAGACCTCAGCATCATTCACTTGAACAATTGTGTTAAAACTGCTTGCTTGAATTTTTGTCTCCCTACTAACTGGAAGATCCTTAAAGTGCACATGTGTTTTTCAACTTTGTTCCCAATGCTTAGCAGAAGGTCAGACACATAACAGGGAAAGTAAATATTTGGATGGATAGATGGATAAGGACATCATAATAAAAAAGCAGGCAGAGAAAGGCTTGGACTGAGATAATGGCCTTAGCCTGGGAGAGAAATAATGAAATCAAGGGACATTTATTGCAAAAGAACAATGAGCAATACTGACTCACAAGATAATTATGCACAGGAAGAAGACAAGTATTCAAACATTTCTAACTTAAAATACTGGGATAATGGTGGGAAATTGGAAAGTACAATAAAATCAGTGAATGAATGGATAACGTTAAAAGTAGCATAAGAAAAGAAATGGAAAGAAAAGAAATAGCATAAAGTTATTTTGGGTAGGGTGGGAAATTAGAGGGGTGTATTTGACATTTGGGAAAGTTAGGAAGGAGGTCAGTGGTGTTAAGGTCACCTAGAAGGAAGGACGTACAAGTGTAGCTATTCCAAGATCAACTGAAGAACAGGGCAGGAGAGGAAGAAAGAGGCCAGAGTTAGAGGCCGGCAAGGAACTCACAGCATTTTAGAGCTGAAGGGAATCTTCTGAAAGCATGTAGGCCAACACCCTCATTTTTCATGTGAGGGAACAGTCTTGCCCAAGGTCACACTGCTAGTAAAGAGCAGAGCCACAACTGGATACAAATCTTTCCAATTTTCTTCTAGTGTAATCTCTATCATGCCATGGTTGCTTCTAAGTCATTTCTACCCAAAGGTGGTAAATGAAGCCTTGAGATGCTTAGACAACCAACATTCTTAGTTACTCCTTCTAGCAAACTGGCAGTGTCTGGGTGACAATTCTATGATGACAGTGGCATTGTTTTATACAGAATTTGTTGCTGAAATTGCACTATCTAGTTTTACAAAAACCCCCTGGATATGCTCCAAGTCTAGTTTTTATTCTTAGGTCCAGGATAGCTGGCTTCAAACTCTAGAATTCTACATGATTCTAATGATCATGGGCCACATTTCCAAAGCTTTGGATTTTGTTTTATGACTGCATTTCATTTATTTCTATCTACTCATATTAGCAAATTCTACAAGATTAGATCATTACAGTATGTTTATAATGATATAAGTATCACTTGGGCATGTAAGTACAATAAATGGATGGATCCAACATTCTTCAGTTTCCATTTTTGTCTTCCTTCACAATGGAGCAAATTATTTCACCCATAAGGTAAAGGAATTAATTCAGGAATGGGGATAGCCATTCCAAATATCAGTTAAAATAACCAGGGGAAGACTGAACCCATGCATATTTTACTTAACATGGAGATGTTTGTTTGCACAGCCCAGCAACCAGTTGAGCAGAAGTCCCAGGTAACTGCAGAGGGCCCACTCAAGTGTGGCCCTGACTACATGTGATGCACCTCCCCTTTCAGTAACAGCTGCAAGGGATCACAACAGCAAGGGATGCAAATACAGACTGAAAGGTTACCTCTGAACAGAAAGGAAAGAAACATGAAAGCATTTGCCCCACTTATTAGAATGTCTGGGCTTCTGCATACCTTCTGAATAACTCTCTAGGCAAGGTAGGGCACCTCCTTAAGTTTGATGCCATAACAAACTCAAAGATTTGGCCAGAAAAAAAAAATTACAAGCCAGCAAATGCTGGAAATCTGAACATTTCATAATTTCAAAGGACAGTGAGATTACAGCTTTACAAGGAACTCTTGCATTCTCTGCACTTATAATAATTGCTACACCCTGATGGGTCTTCCTTGTGCTGATTCTGATTCTCCTCTGGGTGATGACTTGGCAGATTTTGCTCGGTCCCAGTTGGTACCTTACTCTTTTCACCAATGAATGGTGTGCCTTGTAATGGTTTTATTTCTCTGCTGTACTTTCTCTGCCCCAAGCCTACCTCAGTCCGACATGGGGGCAATCAGTGTCGGGGTGTGCAGTGAGAATGTATGTCCTCTGGCTCTTATGTCCTGCCCGAAAGGAAATCACTAGAACTCTGGCCAATCTGCTGCTATGAGAGGAGGTAAGAGGAGTCCTCTGGGTAACCAAAATCTAATCTACATCAGGCTTTATCAACTTGGTTAGTAACTAGAGCTCTACAGCTTGTAAAAATTCAGAAGGCAAAGCAAAGAGGCTCCATTCCCAACCAGAGGCAGTACACACAGAGGCTGGGTTGCTGGATTCTGGGAGACCCGGGGATCAGGGTACTTGAGGTGAGTTGTAGGAGAAGCTACACTAAGAATCTGCAACCAGAGGCAAATCAGAAGCAAGACAACTGTAGCAGCACTAAGCATCCCTGTAGGATCTCACTACTGCCACTGTGGCAGGGGGACATTCTTGTGAGAGTTATACTAGGACAGAACATTCTATCATTTCCATCTGCTGATAGAAAGTGTTTCACTCCATTTAGTGGGCATAAAATTAAATATGAATAAATGAAGTGAGAAAAAAGTCCTCCATGAGACACAATGCTACTACTGCTCTCTGTTAAATACATCCTCATTCCAAAATCCCTCTGCCTTTTGTATCAGTGCTTTGCTTTCACTAGTCTGCCCAGCCTTAATCCTCATCTGCTTTCTTCTCTTAACATTCCCAGGACCACCAGAGGTGCAGCTAACACCAGGCTACAGACATCCCCTTTCTATCAGCACCAGAATCACGGAATCTAAGAGCTGAAAAGAAACTGAAATTCCACCAAACTCACCTACAGACAGCAATCCCACTCCTACGTTCCTGCCAAGTAGACTCTCTGCTTGAGCCTGACCTTGCTCCTGGGGCAGCTCATTCTATCCAAGGTAAACCAATCTGGCAGAATATATTACTGAAGAATGGGTCTCCTTCTAAATCAAATGCCAGACATCCCTGGATATAATTTATACAAATCTTGGCATTGAGTAAACATAGGGAGAATCTACCAGAAGGAAATGGTGGGCAAGTTTACTCAGTTAGTAGGATGGACATGATCTATGCACTATAGTTTCTTAATTTAAATTACATTTTAGTTACTTCATCTAGATAACCCATCCATTTAACAGGAAATTTTAGAAAAACTCTAGAGAAGGATAGGAAAGCAAAATAGGTAGTTCTAAAATGTTTCATTTTCTTTCAGGCTGTTTCATAAATTTGCCCAAAAAAGAGCTAAAGGCTCTATAACCATGTATGGAATTGTCCTCTTTTCTCTTAGGCAGTCACAAAATATCCTTCAAACCACATGTACCAACGACAGATAGATTTTTAGGCTCCATCTAAACACTTGTGGGCCTCTTTGGAAGGCTTGGCTTTCAAGACAAGCTTTTCTTTGAAAGGTTTAAAACTCTGAGGAACAAGAAAACTGCCTTGGAAATGCTTTTAAACATAACCAAGTTGTTCCCAGAATTAAGTAATCAATAAAGGCTTCCACTATTTAAATTAGTTTAGAATACCATTTTTTTCATGGTTTGAGTACCATTTTGATTTCTCTCACCTTGCAGATACATACTGCATTCCCACTTAACAGAAAACAAGATGATTTATTAAAGTGATTGAGAAGTTAAAAATGACAAGAAAAACCATTGCCAGGTATTAACGTAACATGTTATCACATGATATGTGGTGACAATTCTTGCTCTTAAAGATCACAAATTCTAAAAGAAAACTCAAGGAGCATGTATTTAAATTTTTCTTCTGTTTTTTTTTATTTTTATTTTTCCCATAGTAGTGTGAGTTAGCAATTCTGAAACTGCATTATGTGTATTCTAAGATTGAACAAGTTAAATAAAGGTTTTGTGAATAAAGAAAGCCAGGTTTCTCACTGTTAGAGAAGGGAGTTACAATTACAGAAGGCTGGAATGCACTATGTGAGGCTGAACTGGTATCAGAGGTGCCAGTATAAGCTCGTGGTTTTTAAGACAAAGATAGAGAGGTAGATAGATTGATACAGAGATAATAAAATAGAAATGCACATATGAAAAATATGCATATAGAGAGAGAAACAGAAAAAGAAATATCTACAGAGAGAAACAGAGCTAAGAGATAGAGAAATAGTTATAGAACTAGAGATACATAGAAAGGCAGACAGAAATGTGTGCATATGCCAAGATACACTTTTATTTCCTTGCTCTGTCCACTGAGAGGGCCTAGAAGCAATGATACACTGATGGCAATGGGCATAGCTAGTACCCAAATCTTGGTTTCTAAATACAGCTCTCTTCTAAAAGAAACCAGGGCTTTTTGAGAAAAAAATAACTGTTTCCAGGACTAGAACAGGGAATGTCTAGATAAGTTTTTTGGATCTTATGGTGCCAGAAAGCAAAGACGTGCTCAAAGAATGATGGAACATGTCAAAAAGATACAGAAGTCATCTTGAAGGGGCTTACGCTGGCCACACTGGGGACAATCTGAGTAACAAAATAAATGGATTGAGTAACAGATTATAACCCATAGAATAAAATAAGAATTTATGAATCCACATCGATATAAATAAATAATTAAACAAATGATGAAGACAAAGCATGTCTGCCAATTAAATGCAATTTAATTTTGCATTGGATTTTGGACTAGGAAAATTGTTTTTCTTTTATTATAAAAGCTGTAAGTGGGAAAATTGGTGAACTCTAAAATGTCTATAGATTAGATAATAATGTCAATGTTACATTCCTGATTTTGATAACTATATTGTCTATACAGTACCAGTACCCAGTTTTTAGTGAATACTCACTGAAGTATTTGGAGGCAAAGTGGCATCATGTCCTCAATGTACTCTTAAAAAGTTTAGAATAAAAATAATATGTGTGTGTGGTGGGGGGGGAGAGAGAGAGAGAATGACAAAGCAAATATAGTAAAATCTTAACATTTGGGGAATTTGGGTGAAAATATATGGAAATTTTGTGTACTCTTCTTGCAACATTTTTTTAAGTCTGAAATTAGTGCAAAATAAATTAAAAAAAAAACTAAAAAAAAATTTTTTTAACTTGCTACTAGTCCACAAAAACCAGGAAATTACATAATCCAGTTCTCATCATTAGTTTCTCATTATAACAGTAAGTCAGCATAACAAAAAACAAATCATAACAAAACCCTTGCTATAAATTAGATTTTAAAAACACCTGTTGTCCAGCCCTCCTCTTTTCAAATTATGTTAAAATAAATAAGCCCCAGAGGTAATAAATAACTTGGAAGCAGCAATGTGTGGTGGAAACTGTTCTTATAATTCCAACTCAGAAAGCTCTGTGAGATTAGACAAATTACCAGACCTCTCTGGGCTTCAGTTTCTTCATCTGAAAAATGAAGGAACCCTATTAGATTATCTCTTTGGTCAATTTTAATTCTTAAATTATAAGAATCTATAAATACACTTCATAACAAAATACTTATTGCCAGATTTACAATTTAGGAGTAAAATACAGATCTCACTTGAACCAAAAACTTGAGTTAAATATAGTTAACAACAAACTGGAAAGTAAGTATTCAGTAACTATCTCTCCTAATTCTTTCCCCTTAGATTAGATCCCCAAGTGTGTCCCTGAATCATATTTGGTCACTCAGTTATTTCTTATAGCTAGGAACTTAAGAATTCCCTCGTATTTTTCAATTTCTGCAGCTGGTTAAACAAGCACCTCCAAAATCTTGAGTATCACACTGCTGAGCATGTGAACAGAGTACTGAATCCCTAAATCCATGGTGGTCAAATAACATCTATAATTTTTAAAAATATAATATGCATGAAAAAATAATTTGAATAGATTTGTTACCATGCCAGAGATAATTCACTGGTACAGTGAACCCAACTAATAGCCTTATAAGTACAATTAAACTGTTACATAGTTGGCAATAATGAACAAAATTAGGTAAGTGACCTAACTGTTGTGCCTTAATTACTAAAGTTCCTTTTGGGGGAGGGGGGATTAGATAATATTGTTATTACAACAGATCACTATACTATGGCATTTTAATTATTAACTAATAATACAAACACAGCATACCAAGCAGATGGCTCTTTGTAGTGCATACTCACCTGAGAGCTCTTGCCACACTTAGCATCTCCTGAAACAATCACAATTTGATTTTGTAACAGATTCTCCATAAAGGAGTATTTTTCGGTCCATATTGGAAGCTCTTCTCTTTCTTTCAGAAGTTTATAATAACGCGATGAATATGGCAATCCATCAAAAGGGTTAAGTTCCAGATCCTCACAGGCCGGACTTCCCTCCTCATCCCCATCACTGGAATCAAGGGATTCAGGAAAATAGCGTTTTTCCGAGGAAGGGTTTGAACATCCCAGTGCTGCTTCTTCCATCTTGTCCAATACTGAGCTCAAGAAGCTGGCATTCTGCAACCAAGTTTTTCCTCTCAATAACCCGCTGCAAACAGGCTTTAAACAGCTACTTATAGAAAGTCAGCCTTGCCAGGCTCCAGACTTCAGGTCGCGCTTCCGGCAAGGCGAACGCCTCAAGTCTCCGTGGTTCTTTGCTGCTGCGTTACCCACTGCGCTGGCTCACGTCAGCACATTAGAGGACCGTCGCTAAAACAGGCTAAAAAGCAAGCAAACAAAACAAGAAAAGAAAGTCAGGCACACATACAAAAAGAAGTTTTTTTTTTTTTTTTAAAAAAAGCACAGGCATTCAAAACAAAAGCATTCTCTTTCCCATTAACTGGCCACTGTCTGTTGTTTCTGCTGTTTAAATGGCCAGGAGTGATTTCAGCCAGTTTTCAAAGTCTGGTGGCGACCTTTTTCTGCCAGGTTGGGAAACAGCAGGCACTGGACTTTGGCTCCGACCTTTACCCCGCCTCGGGCCCAGCATCTTGCCTGCCCGAGACTAGAAAGCAACAGGGGACGTCATTGTGATGGTTGGGTGAGCCGGTCACGTGGTCGTGGTCACCTAATCCCACTACAAAAGCGATGCGGGACCCTAGAGAGGGGAACTCGGGGAGGCCCGGGGAGCATGCCTCTAATGTGGGCTCTTCTGTGTCTACCACAGGAAAGTGTTTTTTATTATTATTAAGAAATCCTCTGGTTGAAAGGAAAGTGTTACGGAACCTTTTCAAGTTTACTAGTGCCTTCAAATGAAGAAAGTGAATTTATTATTAGTTTTTTAAATCTAAGGTTATGGCTGGCTTTTATTAATAAGGTCTTTTGTTAGTTTAATTAAACCAGAAATCTCAAGCATACTTCTTAAGATTCCTGGGTCTTGAGCCCAACATGTTAGATTCCAGAGCCAATAAAAGAAATCTTTTAATTTGATTTAAGCAAAAAAGAGAAATTATCTAAGAAAGGGAGGAAAATTTACATCAGTAATTTATTCCCTAGATGTCAGGTAAGGGATCCTTCTTATTCTAACCATTAGGGGTTAAAACAAATAAATAAGGAGAAGTATCCAATCAGTACTGCTGCAGATAAGTCCCTTTTCACATTAACCAGGTTTAAATTTTTAAAACAAACAAAAAATCACAGCAAGACTCAAGGAAAAAAGAACAAATCATTAAAAAACAACTCAGGAATATTTTGTCATGTAATTGGCTCTTTGTACAGCATCCGACTTACCTTAACTATTGCTTTAGATCAGAGGTTCTTAACCAGGGGTTAGGATTTCAGGGGGTCCATGAGCTTGAATTGAAAATTCAAAAAAACACTTTTCATGTGGGGACGTGTTGGTGTGGGTGTGATAAAAAAACTATCTGCCACTACATTCTGAGAAGGGTACGGGATTTTCACCTGACTGGCACAGGGGTCCGTGGAACAAAAAAGGTTAAGAACCCTTGCTTTAGATTGCGTTAGGGAACTCCAGGGAATAGTAGCACCTCATTAGTAAGTAATTAAAAAAAAAAAGTTCTCCCTCTATTGGTCCAGCTAGGCTCCAGGAAAACAGTCTACTGCTGGAGAAACAATTCCATTAATATACTCGGCATACACCTAAAGGCTATTTTGAGGGTGGAATCATGAAAAACTTACACACAAATAGACTAAAAGAGGCAGAAACTAATAACCAGAGGGGGAAACCTTTATAGCTCTACACAAGTAGAGTTCTTCAAAATTCGTTCTGAAAGTCCTTGTTTCGGAATTAAAATGGAACTATATTATGATGGTATGCTAACACAAATGTAACACAGGTTAACTTTAAAAGCTTTGCTGCCCCCACAGGGTGATGCGAGACCCACAGAAGAACTTTTGGCCGTTTCATATCACGTGAAACATGGGAGTTTGGCAGCAGAGGACGAGCTACCTCTACTGGTTAACAGAAGTTAAAATTTAATTTTATATTCAATTTTTCTTTTTTTTCTCGTTACAATGACTTCCAAGGGTTCTCTTCCTACCTGAAAACGAAATTGTTGTTATTACAACTAGCAATTGTTGTAGATATTATTTCTGAGGGGGAAAAAAAAAAGCACAGCTATATTTTTACCAAATACAAGCCCAGAAAATATTTCTCTTAATTTTATAAAACTCACCTAAAAGTGTACGGATTTTTAAATTACAGTAAAATTGTACTTATAAAGCATTACACTTTGAACCCATTTCTCCGTTACAGTGGATTAAAGATGGCTGCAAATTCTTTGCCACCCCTCCCATGAAGAAGTGGGCTCTATTCCTCTCCCTTTGAATCTGAGCTGTCCCCATGACTCGCCATGACCAAAGGAATGCAGCGGAAGTGATACTGAAATCACTTCCAAGGCATTCGCATGCTTGAAACACTACCTCTTGGAACCAGCATCAAATTGTGAGAAGCTCAAGCAGCACAAGAGAGGCCACTGGGAAAAGAATTCAGCTGAGCTTCCTGTCAATAGCTGCCCAAATTGCCACTCATGGGAGCACCCTCAGGCGAGCCTTCTGGTGACTGTGACCCCAGTCAACATCACACCTTAGCAGAAGAGCCACCCACATGAGCCTAGTCAGCCCAAAGAATCATGAGAGCTAATAAATGGTCACTGTTGTTTTAAGCTACTAAGTTCCAGGGTGATTTATCACGCAGCGATAACCAGATTTTTGCTGACCTGAACAGTGTCTACTCAACAATTCAACCTTTTCTTCTTGAAGACCTAGGGTCGCAACTACATCAGTGACCATACCAGAAGGATGCACTCCGCTTTCCCTAAGGTGTGCAGGGTGAAAGCCCAGACTGCTATCCTGGAGCTCTGCCTTACTCCAGGATTCAGTACCCATGTTGCCTGGTGATCAGCATGCTTATCTGGTGAGGCCCTTCCCTGCTTTCCTAACCTCTTCTCCTACCTGGCACAATAGAAACCAGATTGGCCTGTTTGGCAGAAGTATTTGTAAAGGCTGAGTCTACAAAGGACTCTACAATGACTCAAATGAGCCTGAGGGGAAACCTATGAGTGAAGTTCAGAGACTTTGGGACATCTATTTCAACTACTCAGGGGGACTTTTTCCTGCTCTATGTTTGGGTTTCAGATTAGGAGAGAGACTGGCTGAGACCCAACTAGACTGGGTTTTGGTTTTTTGGTTTTTTTTTTTTTAGACTTATTTACTTTATCCATTTAACACCCCCACCCCACCCCACCCCACCCCACCCTACCCCTTTTGCTATTTTGTGTCCATTCACTGGGCAATTCTATGTGTCTGTTTCCTGCCCTCTCTTCTCATCCTTCTCCTGTCTTCACTGGGATTCAATCCCGGGAACCTCTGATTGGGAGAGAGGCATCCTACCTCCTGCACTACCTCAGTTCCTGGCTTTTCAGTGCATCTTGTCTTGGCTCTCCCGTGTCTCTCTCCTGTTACGTCATCATCTTGCTGCGTGGCTCGGTGGGGCCTGGAAGCCTGCGCACCTTCTATGTGTGTGTGTGTGTGTGTGTGTATATATTTTTTTTAATTTTACCAGGAGGTCCTGGGGATCGAACCCAGGTCTCTCCATATGGCAGATGGACACCTAACCATCTGAGCCACATCCCCCTCCCCCAAGCCTGGGTTTTGAGCCCACTGATTCCAGGGACATACACACATCTCCTCAGTCATCCTACAACTGTGGTGAGCCATGTCAATGTTTTCTTCCAGAAGTAATTAAATATGTACAAGAGATCCTTGGCCTTTGGAAAATTTAATAGTACCTTACTTCCTTAAATAAGGAAAAACAAACAACATGGTAGGTATGTCATTCAAAATAAAATTTAGTAAAAATTGTTCTGTTAGCAGTATAAACAATAATCCACCACAATTTTAAATTTGAAAGACTGGCATTTGTGCAAAGCTATCTTACATGTATATTGTAGACTGCATAAATTTATCAAGGACTGCCCTTCAAAGCAAATCTATTAGAAATTGGGGTATCTATGAAAAGTATACATATCTAATATAACTTTAACAACCTCAACACAATATAATTAGAAGTTGATGTAAGATGAAGCTATGTGCTTGTCTCTGACCCAGTAATTCTAGAAATATAGTTCATAGAAAAGGAAAGATAAAGTTTGCAAGGGGTTAAGACAAGATTATGAAATTTGCCCTGAGTAACTTTTGCTTCTAATTCATTTTCTGCATTATTCTCCATGTTCAATTAAATATATATGCATTCCTTATGTGCATTTTGCAGAGATTTGGAGATTTCCCAATATTTAGTCCCTGGACCTCTTCCCTTTTCTCATTATACTAGGGCCTAGATGGTCTCATCCAGTCTCATGGCTTTATATTGAGGACTCCAATTTATATATCTAGACGGGTTCTCTCTCCTAATCTCCAATTTCATGTATCCAACTACCTACACATCATCTCCTACTTGGCTATTTGAGAGAATTTCACTCTTTACATGGTGAAACTAAGCTCCTGATTCCAGCCCAAAGGCACAAACCTGGTCCTCCTATCTCAGTTAATTCCATCTTTCCAATTGCTCAGACCTAAAACCTTGAAGTTATCCTTGACTTTTATCTCAGATCTCAGATCTGATCCTTTAATAGATGTGGAAGGCAGAATAAGGGCCCCCAAATATGTGTATGTTCTAATCCCCAGAACTTGTGAATATTTCAGCTTGCATGGTAAAACAGACTTCACAGTTGTGATTGAGTTAAGGACCTTGGGATAGGGAGATTATCCTGCATTATCATGGTGGGCTCAGTCTGATGGGTGCTTCAAATTGGAGAAACTTTCCTAGCTGTGGTCAGAGGGATATATGACTGAGAGATATAACACTGTTGGCTTTGAAGATGGAGCCAAGGAATGAAAAGGTAGGCTTCAAGAAAGGTGGAAAAGACAAGGAAACAGATTCTACCTTAGAATGTCTAGAAGGAAACAGGCCTGCCAACATCTTGATTTTAACTCGGTGAGACCCTGTTGGGCTTCTAACCTACAGAACAGTAAGAAATAAATTTGCGTAGTTTAAGGCACTAAGTTTGTGGTAATTTGTTACAGCAGCAATAAAAAGCTAACAGGGCCCATTACATCAGTTTTACCTTCAAAATAACTCTAGAACCCCACAGTCTCTATTGGGAACATGTGATCTGAATCACCATCTTCTCTCATCTGGACCTCACTTCATGAAGATCTTTACCAAATGTCAATTTCTCACTTAGGCCAACTGATTGAAAATCTCACTCATTCCCCCTAAAGGAACCCACTTCCTATCATCTTTTCCAGCTTTTTTTCTCCTTAACACTTACCATGATCTAACATTAGACACATTTTACCTATTTTGTTTATTGCTGGAGGCCCCTCCAGACTGCAAGCTTCACGAGGCAGGGATCCGTTCTGTACATCTACAACAGTGCCTGGCACATATTAAGCACTCAATAAGTGTTTGCTGAATGAATGAATGAATGGTGTTAGTACTTCAGAGATATTTTTGTTAAAGTTGCCCTACACTAAATTTGTCACCAAGTCCTATAGATTATTCCTTTAGAACTTCCTGGGATTCTGTTCCTTCCATTTCCCTGTCCTTGCTGGGATGCCTGTGACAATCTACTTGTTCTCCTTTGCCTCTCCCCTGCAATCTATGTTGCTTACAGTTGCACTTTCTCATTTCACTCTTCTCAAAATTTCAAGTTTTCTCCTTACTACTGATGAATAAGGTTTAAACACTGCTATTAGGAATTCACTTTATTTCTAGATTTCTCTGACTTTTTTATTGCTTTTCACTAGTGATATATGGTAAACCCCTGCTTTTCATCAAGGATATGGTCTAACATTTGGTCAAATCCCCAAATCCACAAATTGAAATCGCTGTATGGGCTCTTGGTACAACAAACCACAAATTAACTACTTTTCAGCATTCATTAAAGTTGTTTTTTCCTTGATCACTTCAGAAGAGTTATTGTGTACAAACTAACAAAGCTACACTGAGGTTCAAACAATGGACACATCATGCTTGCTTCCATGCTCTTGGGAGTTGCTTGCAAATAGCCAGCATGAGGAGGCTATTCAACCACTAAGGAGCCACAACCCTATATGACTCATTATCTTTCCCCATGTTCTTTAGTCTCTCTTCTTAGAGTATTATTGGAGCTTTCTTCTTCATTTGTAATTTCCACAGTTGTGAACAGAAATATAGTGAGTGATTAATTAACAATTATAGGAGGAATAGCTAATGAATGAACCAGCTTCCCATCTTTGGGGGTTTTATGCTTTTAAGACTAACATCTGATTGCATTTTATCATAGCTATCATTCATAATAGGGTTTCTCTAAGCCTCAAGTTTTCAATCCTGCCTATATTTTCAGGTCTTCCTTTACTTATTCAACAAATACATGCTGGTGACATGTGGGAACAAGGTAGATCTGGTTCCTGTCCTCACGGAGCTTCGGTTCAGCTGAGGCTTAGGGTGCAGCATGGAAATAGAGATTCTTTGTCTATGACAAGCAAAGATTCTCAGTCATGATACAGCCAAGTAGTTAAAGAAGGAAAGTGTAGAGAGAGAGAAAGACGTGGGTACAAGATGAGATCAAAGATGAGACAGGCCAGATCACAAAAAAATCTGACAGGCTATGGTAGAAGTTTGTGTTTTATTTTAAGTGCTATGGGTCTAATTCACCCCAACATTTCTTGATCAAAATTTTCAGTTTTACTCTTTCTGCTTTTCTTTACAATTTTCCTCTTAAATTTGATATGCTACTTTACTTTGTTTAATATTATATATAATCTTTCTAACACCCACCTTCCATTTCTTAAGAGTCATTAGTGCTACCAAGTTCTAGGAGAGAGAGCTGGTGACAGTTTGAGGCAAATGGCAGAATGGAAGAGAGAGTGGTAATGAGGAGGAGGCACATCAAGTAAGGCAGTAAGAGAAAGCAAAAAATCACTGTCACGCAAAAAAAAATTCTAAGAAATATTAAAAACTAAATAACAGTTCTTAACTTGAACATTTTAAATTATTTGCTAATAGGTCTGTGAAAATAGATCTGTTCCTGAAAGATAGCCATGATCTAATTCATAGCCAATCCTTTTCATTTCCATTCTTTAGGAAAAGAGCTCTGAATATATACACAAGAAACTTGTCTTTTAAAAATTATCCATTTTACGTGACTCCCAAATTTGTTTTGGTAACATCTGTTTGGCTATTGCATCCCTGCCCACCCCCACCCCCCTTTTTTTAAGGAGAACCAGGGATTGAACCCAGGACCTCATACATGGGAAGCAGGCGCTCAACCACTGAGTTACATCCACCCTCCAAGACTAATGCAGTTTTTGAAAGAATCTGTGGTAATTTTTATCAAAACTTTACAAATATTTTATTATCTATATGATGTCTCTTCATTTTTCTATACAACAGGGAATCACTTATTCATACATTGAATAATATATAGGATCAAGTAGAGAATAATAACTTTAAAAAAACAAAATTAAGGATCTATCTATAACACTAATCATAAAAAGTTGTGTTTCTGTCATTTATACCTAAAATCTAAGATATTTCCTAGTGTTACAGATTTTTGAATCTCCTAGAAGAAACACTACTTTGATGAAGTGAACTCTGATCTCTATTACGGTAGTATAAATGCTGAAAGAGGAAAAGGCATTAATTCTGTTGCTTTATGGGAAAAACTTGGCAAAGGGAGACATCTATCTGTCTACTTGGGACCCAGTATACTACTACTGCAAACACTCACTGCATGTATTCAATACATTTATTCAGATTTTGACTTTTTTTCTCTCTTGCTCTAGGTAGATTTCCTGAAGGCAAGATCTTTTTCTGAGTCATCTTTGCAACTCCTACAAAATAAGATATAGGACTTTCCACAGACTATGCGACTGATAAATATTTGCTGAACAAATAGACCATATACTTATAACCTATGATTATAATGTCTAGAAAAGGGAAGATTAATGAAGGTATTGCAAGTGAATAACAATTGTCTTCAGCATGAAGATCTATTATTTGGGGGGGATGGGACCATTGGTCCAATTCAACACTAATTCCACACTAATTCTACGCAAAGAACTGGTTCTTGGCAAGATAAGGAACTTGCACAAGAATGTAGATCAACACACTGCTTCCTTCATCAAAGAAGTCTTGCTATTTAAAAAGTCAGCCGTGTAGGGCTTGAGCAGGATAGAGGGATTGAGAGGTGACTGCTAAGGGGTGTGGAGTTTTTCTTTCTGGAGTAATGAAATTGTACTAAAATTTTTTGTGGTGAGGAATGCACAACACTGTGATTATGTATAAAAGCCATTGATTGTACACTTTGGATGGACTGTATAGTATGTGAATACTTCTCAATAAAGCTGCTTTTTTTAAAAAAAGGTCGGCTGAACTAAACAGAATGGTTTCTGACATAGCTGACTTACATTCTGGCATAAGCTCCTATCTCCCTGAAAACCAACTGGTCTGTAGACCACACTTTGAGAGCCACAGATCTATACCACCATTAGAGAGAGACTAACAATAATGAGAAAGATGATTCCACCAATTAGGATTTATAGAGTGCTCACTGTGTGCAGATGCTACATTAAGCACTCGATTGGGTGATTTCATTTAAACCCTTAAGGACACCGTGAGGGATAACTTTATTATTTCCATTTTTCAAATGAGGAAGTTAAACCCTTCAGAGGTTTAGTTAAACTCATCCAACTTTCAGCAGCTAGTCTGTGGTCGAGCAGATAGTTGAATTCAGACAGTCCAATCCCAGCTTAATCCTGGGGTTAAATATATAATATAGGCTAACCTACCCCGTACCATACTGCTTCCCTCCTACACTGAAGAAAACGGGCTCACACTGCAACACTGTGGACTGAAGAAACAGCCCACACTATGGAAGATGACAGGCAAGGCAGTCTGGAACAAATGCCATAAAATCGAATATGTGTAGTTCTTTTATTGCCCATGTGGAGTTACAGTCAAATATTTAATACATAAACTTTATCACCCGGGCATGTTATGCTTTAATTAAACAACAGACTTACCGTTATTGGGACTTTTAGAAAGCTACTTTTTTGTTTGCTTTTGTTTTATTTGGCTCAGAGCCCTCAAAAATATATCCTACTTAGCTTCCAATATCTACTGACACTATATATGGAGGTCTAGAGCCTACTTAAAACCTTTCTGGAACAAAGTAAGGTAAAAATTCTGAATTTATTTTCAAAAAGCTTATTTCTAGGCTTCTAAAAAGATGACTATTTTGGGGAGCAGGTGTAGCTCAGTGGTTGAATGCCTACTTCCCAAGTATGAGGTACCGGGTTCAATCCCTGGTACCTATAAAAAAAAATTGTTTTGAGTTTAAGTAAGGAAATCAAGTTAATGAGTTTATTTAAAACACTCAAAAAATGATTCACATTTAACTCAATAATTGATTCATACCAAATATAGTTTGAAAAACGAATCCTGTACGATTAGGGTTTTTTCTCTTCTAATGATATTTTAAAACTCTGACTTATATACAGAAAGACTTCCCAAACCCAATCAATGCTCCAGAAAACAAAAATATCCCACTCCTCATAAATATGTAATTTAAAGGTTTTGTTAGCATTTCAAATGACTGGGCTATATAATGTTTTTCAATATTATTTTGATGATTTCTGATCACATAATATTCCAAAGACTGACATTTGAATCAAAGCAGAGCTAATAAAGTATATAAAATATTAATTTGGCTTATTTGAGCAATCCAGATAGATATATAAGCCGGTATATATCAGAGCAAATAAAAGCTAACCTCTAAATAATAGGTTATTTTCAGTCTCCCCAAGGAAGTCACCGCAGTTATTTATTTAACTTCTGAATATACACAAAGTGAACTTTTACCCATCTTTTTTTAAACACTGTTTGCTTGGGACATCATCATAATCAACTTCTGGAGTTACACTTTAGTTGAATTATTGTTCCAAACTAGAGATTGTGAAAAACCACAAATATCAGAAAACTTTCCTTTTTTTATTAACAAAGTAATGGGTAGTCATTTTGCATTAACTTTAATAAAACAATAACAGAGTAATGAACTATAGGGTTTATTCTATGACAGAGAAAGGAAAATACAATTATTTCAGGGAATGCCAGTATGTGAACTCCTCGAGAGAAGGGATTCTGTTTTCTGAATCTTTCCAGGCTTTCAGCTTACTTTCCTGCACATTCCTCTCTAGTCTCTGGGTTCTTCTACTGCCCACCACCACCACCACCACCAATTCAATTACTGACGTACCGCAGGGTTCTATCCTCGATCCTCTTTTCATTCCACTTATTCTCTCTGGAGGAAATCATTCATATTGAACTTCAATTATTGAATGCTTAATATAAATTTATATCTTCATCACAGAAGTCTTTCTTTAGTTCTAGACCTCCAAAGTCAACTACTACTTATGGGACATCTCCAGTTAGATGACAGGCACCTCAACTGTGAACGTTTAAAACTGAACTCATCATCTACCCCATTTCCCACACTCCTTAAAAAAAGAAAAGAAAAAGGCTCCCTTTGGTCCTTCTGTCTGTCCTTCCATCCTTTCCTTTCTTTCCCTTCCTTCCTCCCCCCATCCCTCTTCCTTCCCTCCCTTATGTTCCAGATTTCAACAGCACAACAATCCATCTGGGAGCCATCCAAGGTTTCTCCCTCTTCTTCGCCCTTTATATCACCAAGGCCTTCCAATTTTACCTCTTAAATCTCCCCCACTGGCCCTCTCCTCCCTATATTAGCCTTTACTGCCTGAGTTATCCCATCATCTCTTCACCGAATTATTCCAACAATCTTGTTTCCCCATCGATCTGTCATTCATGCAGCCAGTGATTCTTTTGAAATGCAAAAATGATCACACTGCTGAACCCAAATCCTTCTTATTACCTTTACGAGAAAAACCACGGTCCTTAGGTTCCTTCGGATTAGCCTTTACTTGCCCTTCCCGCCTCCTTTTCTGCTACTCTAACATGTGCTCTACGTTCCAGCCACAATGAACTATTGCTCACTTGTTCTCCCAAGCTGTTCTTGTGCCCTTACATACAATTCACCCGGTCATTTCCTGTCCACCCTCAGGAAGAGAAACCTCAGAACCTAGCAAGAACCTACTGCATGGAACCGTAACTGCCCTTTACATAAAAAAGTTCCTTGGAATATACAAGTTATTTTCATTTATAACTAAATAACTATTTGAGTCTCTTAAACAAAGATTCAACTCAAGTTGTATCATCGCCACTTATTTATTGATAAAGAAATAGCTCCTGACTTTGCCTCTATTGCAGAATTAAAAATTAATCCAGGGAAGCGGCTGTGGCTCAATCAGTGGGGCTCCCGTTTACCATATGGGAGGCCCCGGGTTCGGTTCCCGGGGCCTCCTGGTGAAGGCAAGCCCGCCCGCAAGGCGTGGTTAGCTGACCCAGCAAGCACAAGCAGCAAGGGGGGGATAAATGAATAAATAAATTTAAAAAAATCTTTAAAAAAAAAAAATTAATCCAATTACTCCCAACTAAAGTCTTGTCCTCACTCTATTATTGGCCTTCTTAAATTATCAGGTATACACTGGAAGGCTACTATGTGCTAAAATGGAATACAGAAGAAACCTAAGTCATGGACTCAGCTCCTAAAATGTTTAATTGGGGGCACAAGACCCACACACAGAAAAGGAAGGAATACGCTACAAGAAAGTATAGCACAGGACCAAGTGCTAAATTGTGTAATGCCCCTAGTGGAAGAGAGAAGTGCAATTAGTGGGCATTGGCATAATCCTGGAAGACTTCCCAGAGGAGGGGAGGCAACATGGTCCTGCAGCAGGATTATGCTGTGGATGGGTAAAAAGTATGAGATGGCCATTCCCCATGAGTCCAACAATTTACATGAGTGCAGAGCATGACATGTCCAGAGGACAGAGAGGAAACACATCAAAAAAATTTTAATATTCTGTCAGTTATTGTGTGGGTCTAAAAAAGTTTGCCACCTTTGATTGACCTCCTTATGAGTTTTAGAAAGCAAAGGAAAGCAGAGAGGATAAAAGTACCTTCACTCTGGTTTTAAAAAAAAATCCTCCAACTTATGATGTAAGGTTAGGAGACAGGCAGATCACATTCTACCTTGCTACTGGAGTTATTTTTCCTTTGAATTCTGATGTGGCCAAGACATTCAAATAAGAAAAAGAACAGCTACATCTTTCTCTTCATTTTCTGCCTTGCTGTTCCCTGGTGATAATGCTTTGCTTTGCTACATTTAGGTAAGCATCAGCAGAGTAAACAATAATGTAACTATTCTATCCAGTGTTGAGCTTGGAAATTTAGAAAAAAAAAAAAATCAGTATTCTATTGTTTCTCACATCACCACAAATAACATACTGAACATGCCAGTGAAAAAAGGGGAAAATCCTCAAAGGGGACAGCTGATACCTTCACCATTTATCTCCACCTCCTATCCCACGATCAACTTTCTGACCTCAGAATATTTTCTCCACTAATAAAGCAGGCTGCTTTATCTAAAGCATTTTCTATAAAGCTCTTCTCATTCATTTCAATAAACATTAACCAGTACATTGTACTAGATGCTGAAGGGAAAAAGAGAAATTGGATATTGTCCTTGCCTTGGACATTTTAGTATGCTTCTCTCCCACTGCCTACCTCTGCCAGTCTTTTCTTCCATACCTATACTATCTATCCCCTAAAATCAAAGGTTGCTTTTCACAGTTGCCTTTACCTATTACTTAAAGTATTTCAAGACTTCCTCAACGTCAACTTGAAAGCTACTGATAAAACATATTCTTCTATGCTGTAAAGTACTTCACCACTCCATATCTCCATTTTCCTAACCTTAAAATCTGAGTTCAACTATCAAATTCTTGAGTCCTTGTTATCTTAGCATGGAGACAGGCAATGTTGTGGTTTTTGCTTTACTTTTAAAAAAATATAAACGCCCAATCCTTTACCATTGGGGAAAATTTAACCCCACCTTTTTTTTTTTTTTTAATTAAATATTTATTTATTTATTTTTATCCATTTTTACCCTCCCCCCCACCTCGTTTTTGCTGTTTTTGTGTCCATTCATGGGGCAATTCTCTGTGTGTTTCCTGGCCCCTCTTCTCATCCTTCTCCTCCTGTGTTCACCAGGATTCGATCCTTGGAACCTCCAATGTGGGAGAGTGGCGTCCTACCGCCTGTGCCACCTGGTTTTTTGGCGCATCTCATCTTGGCTCTCCCTTGTGTCACTCTCCTGTTACATCACCATCTTGCTGCGTGGCTTGGCAGGGCCTGACAGTGCACCCATGTATAGGGCCTTGAGGGCTCACCCGCTTGCGGGGCCTAACGGAGCACCCATGCACAGGGCCTAGTGGCCCGCACACCTTCTATATTTTTCTTTTTTAAAAATTTTTACCAGGAGGTCCCGGGGATCTAACCTAGGTCCCTCCATATGGCAGACGGATGCCCAACCATTATGAGCCACATCCACCCGCCTGCTATATCTCTTAAGGTTGACCAAAGATACCTAGAGTTACAGTCATTTCCCATACAGGATGACCATACAGGATGGTCATATAATAAATCAGGCTTGGTTTATCACTAGCATTCTAAAAACCAGACCTAGGGAGAAAAACTAGGTCTGGGGACACATACATGGTTTCTAATAAAGCAAATGTTTAGCCTACCCTGATTATCACAAAATCAGGACAGCGACCACCCTCTTTTAATGTCAATAAACATCAGGTGTTTGTTTTTATTAAAATCACTATCGTGTCACTTCTGATTATAATATTACTGATGAATATCACTGTAGTTTACTTCTTGGATGAAAACACCAACTTGTGATTTTGTTAATGATATAAAGATTAGAATTTGAGAAACATTGCTCTATAGAAATATTGCTGATCGTAAGATGCTTTCAGTCTAAACATGCATCTCTAGGTTTCAGGAACAGAAACATAGGCACGTAGTACATAAAATACTATGAAATATCTATTCTTTCTTTTTTTTTTTTCTTTTAGGAGGTACCAGGCATTGAACCCAGGCGCTCAACCACCGAGCTATACCCGCTCTACAATGTTTACTTTCTAACCTGAATTTATTACTTTAATATTTTAGTTTATGAATTATGGGTTCTGTATATATCACATTGCTTGTCAATAGCCACATATAAACCTTCCTGCTTTGACAATTAATCGGAAAAAGTCTCTATATAGTATGAGAGGGGGAAACCTAATTTGGGGAATGTAATAAATGTCCATTTCCATCACAGAATATATGCTGCTCAGATTCCATTAACCTCTAAATGATTCCCTTTCAAAGAGTAAAGTAATTCTCCTTAGTGTCCTTGTCATCTATGGAGTGGAAATCGCTCTAGTGGTAAAGAATGAGTAATCACTTACAAGACCCAAAAAGAGCTCTTCCATTTCCCTCAAAATTGTCTTGGGCAGCAATAGGAATTGACAGCAGGGGCCATAACCTCCAGACATGAATACTAAATCAATCATATACTGTTTTTTCCCCACCTGCACTTTCATTCTCATTCTTTTTCTTCTCTCCCCCACACCGTTCCTTTTTCTTAACCTTTGACACTCATCTGGTTGTTTGAGTTTTTACAACATAACCACATAAAGTCCCTTACGATCCTCTGAGCTTCCGGTAAGGGAAAATCTGCATTAACGTTTATAAAACCAGTCTTTACTAAAGACTATCGTGTGGGACAATGCTACATTTGTTTTAACAGCCCCACTAAGTTTTGCTACAAAACATGTGGGCTGATTCATTAACTCAACCTACAACGGGGAGGCTTGAAACAGACACCAACACACAGACAAAAACTAATCCAACCGGAAAGATCGCGGCGGGCCCGAAATGGGACACTCGGGATGGCAGAGCAAGGCCGGGGCCAGAGAGTCCGCCGGGTGTCATGATTTCCGCAGACACTTTTGGCCCCGTGCTGACGGCGGCAGAGGCTCTCACTCATCGACGGCTTCGCGTCGTGGGGCGCCGGTGGCCACGCTCGCCAGGCCTGGCCCGCGCCCCGGCGGAGCCTCCTTCTTGCGGGGCCTGGGTGCCAAGCTCCCAGTCCCTCCCTGAGACTGGGGCTCCGTGAGAACGGGAGCGGGGGCCCCGCCGTCACCAAGGGCGTCCCGGGGGCGCGGCGGGGTCCTCCGGGGCCAACGGGCGGGCCGGGGGCGCGAGGCGCCGGGGCAGCCGCAACAGGTGCGCCCCCCGCCTGGGCCACCCCCGCTCCGGCGCCGCGACCCCCGGCCCCTCTCGCCGCCGGAGCCCGACCTTTACCTGCGGCGACAGCTCGGAGTCCCAGGCCGGCCGCCCCTCCCCGCCCGCCAGGCCGAGCTCGCCGGACGCAGGGACTGACGGACCGACGGACGCCTCGGCACGGCTTCGGCGGGGTCCGCGAGCCAGCGACTCGGCCCCGGCACAGGGCCCGCCGGGGGCGCGACGGCCGCCAGGGAGGACGCGACCGCCCGCGCAGGCCGGAGGGGCAGTGTCTTCAGCCGGCGACCCGGCCGTCACCCTGGCTCGGTGCCTGCGGCGACGCGCGGGCCCGCACGCTCGCCCGCGTTGCCTCGCGGCTTTTGGTCCCTCCTTCTCCCCGTCCTTCTCGCTCTTCCTTACCCCGCCCTCTGGGTTGCCAGGGCAACCTGAGAGACGCCTGCCCCGAGGAGAGGCGTTAGGAGGGGCGGCGACCGGCGCCGGGGGCTCGGCCTGTGAGCGGCCGGGAGCAGCTGAACATGGAGCCCCAGAGTAAGGGAGGCCGGGCCGGGGCCGGGAACGGGGGTCGGAGCCAAGGCCGGGCCGGGGTCCTCGGCCTCCCCCTGGAACTAGTGAGGGCGCCCCGCGCGCGGTCGCGCGGGCTTTTAACGCTTTTGTTATGGAAATGTGGATCCCGCCTGCCCCTCGCGCTTTTCTCTTGGAGGGATGAAAAGGGGCCTCAATCCCGCGGAGTGTGTCGGGTTAGGTCACGAGCGCCCGAGGGTCTGCGGACGCGAGAGCTCGGGGGTGTGGGCAGGAGGACGCGGCGCCCCCAGAATTTGTTACTTACTGAAATTGCCCCCAAGCAAAGCAACTTATAGTTACTATTTCTATTATTTTTGCTATTATTTTAGCTTGGTAGTTTGATCCATTAATTGTAAATGAGCAACCTGCTTCTAAAATATCAGCAGTTTTACGTGCGTTGAGGCTAGGCCTTGTATTCATGCGAGACACTCCTTACCTCCAAGAGTCTGCGATTTATAGAAGAAAAAAAAATCTTAGAGGTTTACGAGGTAGGACAAGGAAACTTTTTTTTTTTTTTTTTTCATTTTAGGATTTTCTTTTCTTTTTCTATTTCCCCTTATTGTTTTAAATGTTTGGCAGAGGTATGCAGTCGAGAGTTATCTGATCTAACTTATTGGTTACTTTTTTCAACCCTGTTTAGAGAGATGGAGCTGTGCCCTTCTCCCTTTTCCTCCCAAGCTAATGTTTTATTGCTTCTTTTGTTCTTCAAATAAGAACAGTGTTTTTATGGAGCCTGGGAATGCCTAAAACCTTTTTCAAAGAATGCAATTTGACTGTCAAAACCAAGTCTTCTTTTCTTGCACAATTTCAGAAATGGAAGTACCCAGACCAAAGCATTTTTTAAGGTTATTAGTTTCCAATAAGATTTTAAAGACATTTTCGTTTTCTTTTAACTCATTTGTTGAGGAGAAAGCTTTCAAGTTGTGAATTGTGTATTTGCTTAAGTTGATAGCATTTTTATACAGTATCCTTCCATTCTCTAATTCTCTAGAATCTACATTTAATATAACCTATTGAAAGGAACTTTTAAAAACTTTTATTGTGGTAAAAACATAAAATTTGCCGTTTTAACTATTTTGAAGTGTGCAATTCAGTGGCAGTAATTACATTCATGAAGTTTTGCAACCATCACAACTACTGAAATAAACTGAACATACAACAATACTTAAATATGTGTCTCATATCAAACTCATGCCAGGCTGTGTATGACCATGTTCTCTCCTTAGAGAAGAAATGAATAGAAGTAAAATCTATCTTTTGGAAACAGCAACTTTACTTCTTTAGGTTCATGTTATTTTTTATATTTGTAAACTGTGAATTTCAAATTCCTCAGTGCTTACTTCCTTTATCCATTCATTCACTCCTAGCACCTATTATGTTCCAGGCACTGTTCTTGGAGCAGTGAATACTTGAGCAATGAATACTGTAGCATTGATTTTGGCCTTCCCAGGAATACTGAGCAGACACCTGTACAAGAACTGCTGAAGCATCTGTAGGGCCAGAGATTGGGACCGGGATGATGGACAGAAGGCTTCCTGGAGGAAGTAGAACCGTACCTGAAGAATGGCTTGAAATTAAGTCAGCAAAGAATGAAGGAAAGGGGTTCCAGGTGGAGGGAACCTCTGGCACATAGGTCCTTAGGCCAGAGAGCAGGGTAGGCTTGAGGCTCAGAGTTAGGAAGCTTAGTAAACGAGCTGGGTGGGGGTGAGTGTGGAGGGAATAACGGGATGCAGCTGGAAAGTCACAGGATCCAGACCACAAAGTCTTTGTTAAACTATGTAAGGAATGTATTACATACATGAATTACACATTTATATCTCATCTCACTGAATATTTAAAAGATTTTTTAAAAAAATATTTTGTTCTAGTTTTATTTTTTTGTTCATTTCATTGAATTTTGAGGTAGAACATTTTTTAAAAATGTAACCTTATATCTAGGGATGGCTATAAATTTATGCCCCTCCACATCCTCTTAAATGCTTTTGTTAAATTTAGATAATTTGAACAACCATTATTTACCTTAGGAACTTCTTTCACAGAATAAACACAATTCTGGATAAATATTTACTAAATCATTTGCAGTTTGTTATATTTAAAAGGATAAAATTAATCTCTCAGATCCCTTTTAATCTCAAGATTCATATTCAAACAGATTTCATCTAATAATGGATATGCTAACAACTATTATAATTTTTATATTATACATAATTATGCTATAATCAAAACTAATAATAAACTGTTATAACAATGTTGTTTAACACATTTTAAGTCTGGTGTTACAGAGTACCTTTGTTACTGAGGGGTTTCAAATAACATTTACCAATGTAGTTGGATGTAGCATCAGTAAATTGACTAAAAGGAAGAATCCTCCTTAATTGCTTTGAAGGATTAAGCATATATCTAAGGGTAACATTGAGGAACTACTAGAAATAGCCCCCAAGTCAATCTTATCCATTCTCTTTCCACACATTTAGTTTTCTATTACTTTTAAGAATGACCTTTACTAACAGAGTCACTAAAATCCAATAAACATAAACTCTTCAAATCCCGCGCAGTGAGATCGTGCCCTGGCAATAGGCAGAGGATGACAGGGGCTGCCGCTGTTTGACAGAATAATAATAAGTCAATGATCCAAGAAATGACTCCTCAGGGAAAGGGCAAATTAAATAAGTTCACAATCTTGGACTCTTCAGAGTGGTTTTGGCTCTTGGCTTACCCATTTACATCTTTAGTTATTTTCTTTTTCAATTAACTACATTGTCTGAAAGAAACCTATATATAAAATAACATGGAAAATGTACATCAAATTGCATTTGATTTTTAAGAAAATACTTAAGTTTAACATACTATCTCTTCCCTAATTTCATAGTGACAGTACCAGGGCGTGGCTTTGGGGGGCTTTAGGCCCTCTCCCATGATTGTCCTTAGTCCCCCAATTCGCTCTCAGCAAACACACAGATATAAAAACGTTGTATATTTATCAAATGTAGCATCAAGATAAGGCTCCAGCCCCTGCCTTTACAACCAGATTGCTGCCTGCCCCCCAGACTCCCCCTATATAAAATAAAAGCGGGGCATTGTTTAGACCGGGCAGCCATTTCTTTAAAAGTTTACCTTTTCAAAGAAGTGCTAAATGGTTCCAAATTATTCCAATGACCATGAGACAGGCATTCACCTCCAGAAGTGAAGACTTCTCTCTCCAAACCTGTTTCTGCACTAGTCTCCCCCATGTTCATATAGGATTTCACCACCCTCCCAGTTACTCCAACCTGAAATCTGGAAGTCATCCTTGACTCCTCTTTTTCCCTGCCCATCACGCCCACACCCCATCCACCATCATGTTTGTTAATTCTACCTCCAAAATACACCCCAAATGTGCGCCCTTCCTTTCCCTCCGTACTGTAACCATGGGTACTCCACACACCACCTCCTCTTGCTTAAACCACGGCTGTAGCTCTGCTGATTTTTTTTAAAGCAGTTTTATTGAGATATATTCACATACCAGATGATCTAGCCAAAGTGTATAATCAGTGGCTTTTAGTATAATCACACTGTTGTGCCTTCATCACCACAAAAGATTTTAGAACAATTTCATCACTGCAAAAAGAAAAACCCCATACCCCTTAGCAGTTACCTCTTAATCCCTTTTAATCAGCCTTACATGACAGTGAATCTAATTTCATCTTTATAAATTGATTTATATTTATATTTTATATAAATGGAATAATACAATATGTAGTACTTTGTGTCTGGTTTCTTTCACTTAGCATAATTTTTTGTCTGATACTAACAGACAGTTAGTATCAGTTTCAAAGAAAATTGGTCTTATATATGCCATTTTACCCATATTCCTATTTCACATGTAGTGTTACTATGCTATACATTCCCTGAGGGTTTTTTTCTTTTCAGGTACTAGGTCTGGGGATTGAAGGCAGGACCTCGTATGTGGGAAGCTGGTACTCAACCACTGAGCCATGCCTGCTCCCGTGTACATTCCCAAGTTACATTTTTTAGCTTTCCTTTTAGTAATATACATGACCTTAGCCTTTCCCTTTAAACCACTGTCATACCCATATAATAGTACTGCTAGTTACAAACATTATGTTGTCCTTTCAACTTTTCTATTCATTTCCAAAGGTTAACACACATCTTTTTACCAATTCTGCACGTTAACCCTCAGCTTTCCATTTTCTTTCTTTTTTTTTTTTTTTTCCAAAGATTTTATTTATTTATTCATTTATCCCCTCCTTGCTGCTTGTGCTCGCTGGGTCAGCTAACCACGCCGTGCGGGCGGGCTTGCCTTCACCAGGAGGCCCCGGGAATCGAACCCGGGGTCTCCCATATGGTAAACGGGAGCCCTATTGATTGAGCCACAGCCGCTTCCCACAGCTTTCCATTTTCTAACCTAACTCTATTTGCTGGTGACCCATATTCAAGTTACTAACTCCATGAGATTACACAGTATATCTAGTTCATAGTAACGCAATCATACAGTATTTGTCCTTTTGCGTCTGGCTTGCTTCACTCAACATAATGTCCTCCAGGTTCATCCATGTTGCATATGCTTTACGACTTCATTTCTTCTTACAGCTGCATAATACTCCATTGTGTGTATACACCACGGTTTGTTTATCCATTCATTGGTTGAAGGACGCCTGGGTTGTTTCCGTCTTTTGGCAATGGTGAAATAATGCCGCTATGAACATCGGTGTGCAGATGTCTGTTCGTGTCACTGCTCTCAGTTCTTCTGGGTATATACCCAGTAGTGGTATTGCAGGGTCACGTGGCAAATCTATATTCAACTCCTTTAGGAACTGCCAACAGTCCTCCACAGTGGCTGTTCCATTCTACATTCCTAACAGTGAATAAGTGTTTCTATTTCTCCACATCCTCTCCGACACTTGTAGTTCTCTGTCATTTTAATAGTGACCATTCTGATAGGTGTGAAATGAAATCTCATTGTAGCTTTGATTTGTATTTCCCTAAGCACTAGTGATGTTGAACACTTTTTCATGTATTTTTTTGCCATTTGTATTTCTACTTTGGACAAATGTCTGTTCAAGTCTTTTGCCTATCAATCAGGTCATTTGTATTTTTATTGTTGAGTTGTAGCATCTCTTTGCATATCATGGATATTAAACCCTTATCCTATATGTGATTGCCAAATATTTTCTCCCATTGAGTGGCCTACCTTTTCACCCTTTTGACAAAGTCCTTTGAAGTGCAAAAGTGTTTAATTTTGAGGAGATCCCATTTATATTTTTTTTCTTTTATTGCGTGTGCTTTGGGTGTAAGGTCCAAGACGCCACCACCTACCACAAGGTCTTTAAGATGTTCCCCTACATTTTATTCTCATAGTTTTATGGTCCTGGCTTTTATATTTAGGTCTTTGATCTATTTTGAGTTGATCCTTGTATAGGGAGTGAGATAAGGGCCCTCTTTCATTCTCTTGGCTGTGGATATCCAGTTCTCCCAGCACCATATGTTGAAGAGACTGTTTTGTCCCATTAACATGGCTTTGGTAGGTTTGTCGAAAACCAGTTGGCCGTAGAGGTGAGACTTTATTTCTGGAGTCTTAATTCTAGTCTACTGATGTTTCTATTTTCATGCCAGTACCATGCTGTTTTGACCATTGTAGCTTTGTGTTTCAAGGTCAGGCACTGAAATTCCTCCCACATTGCTCTTTTTCAGAATGCTTTTGGCTGTTTGGGTACACTTTCCCTTCCAAATGAATTTGGTAATTGTCTTTTCTATTTCTGTAAAGTAGGCTGTTGGAATTTTGATTGGTATTGCATTGAATCTATAAATCAGTTTGGATAGGATATTGACATCTTCACGATATTTATTCTTCCAATTTATGAACATGGAATGTTTTTCTATTTGTTTAGGTCTTCATTGATTCCTTTTAGCATTGTTTTGTAGTTTTCTGAATATAGGTCCTGTACTTCTTTGATAAATTGATTTTCCTAGGTATTTGAGTCTTTTTGTTGTTATTGAAAATGGAATTTTTCCCCTGATTTCCTCCTCAGATTGTTCAATACTAGTGTACAGAAACATTACTGATTTTTGCATGTGGATCTTGTATCCTGCCACTGTGCTGAACTCATTTGTTAATTCAAGTAGCTTTGTGGTAGACATTTGAGGATTTTCTAAATATAGGATCATGTCATCCACAAATAGTGAGAGTTTTACTTCCTCTTTTCCTATTTGGATGCCTTTAATTTTTTTTTTCCTTGTCTAATTGCTTTAGCTAGAACTTCTAGTACAATGTTGAGTAACAATGGTGACAGTGGGCATCCTTGTCTTGTTCCCGATCCTAGAGGGAAAGCTTTCAACCATTCCCCATCAAGCCCGATCTTGGCTGTGGGTGTTTTATATATGCCCTTTATCATATTGGGAAATTTTCCTTCTATTCCTTTCTTTCGAAGTGTTTTATCAAGAAAGGATGCTAGATTTTGTCAAATGCCTTTTCTGCATCGATAGAGATGATCATGAGTTTTTTTTCCCTTCAATTTGTTAATGTGGTGAATTATGTTAATCGATTTTCTTAAGTTGAACCACCCTTGCATATCAGGAATAAATCCCACTTGGTTGTGTTGTATAGGTCTTTTGATATGCTGTTGGATTCACTTTGCAAGTATTTTGTTGAGAATTTTTGCATCTGTGTTCATTGGAGAGAATGGTTTCTAATTTTCTTTTCTTGTAGTGTCTTTATCTGACTTTGGTTTTAGAGTGATGTTGGCATCATAAAATGTGTTGGGTAATTTTCCCTCCTCTTAAATTTTTTGGAAGAGTTTAAACAGGATTGGTGTTAATTCTTTTCGAAACGCCTGGTAGAATTCACCTGTGAAGTCGTCTGGTCTGGACTTTTCTTTGTTGGGAGATAGTTGATGACCAATTCAATCTCATTCAATGTGATTGGTTTATTAAGTGCTTGTGTCTCTTGTAGTGTCAGTGTAGTTTTTTTGTGCATTTCTAAGAATTTGCCCATTTCATGTAGGGTCTAATTTGTTGGGTACATTTTCTCATAATATCCTCTTATGACCTTTTTTATTTCTGTGTGGTCAGCCGTAACTTCCTCCCTTTCATTTTTTATTTTATTTATTTGCATCTTCTCTTTCTCTTTGTTAGTCTAGCTAATGGCTTGCCAATTCTATTGATCTTCTCCAAGAACCAGCTTTGGTTTTGTTGATTTTCTCTATTGTTTTTTTGTTTTCAATTTCATTTATTTCTGCTCATCTTTATTATTTCTTTCCTTCTGCTTGCTTTGGGATTGGTTTGCTGTTCTTTTTCTAGTATCTCTAGTTTTTCAGTTAAATCTTTGAGTTTAGCTCTTTTTTTTTTTTTTTTCTTTAAACAATTTATTGAAGTATATCATTCATACTTGAAGATACATAAGCTATAAGTGTTCAGTAAACATCGTGAACTTACAAAACAAACATGCATAACATCATACAGGGCTCCCACACATCACCCCCCCCACAAACACCCTGCATTGTTGTGAAACATTTGTTAACAAATCATGAAAGAGCATCATCAAAGTATTACTACTAACTATAGTCCGTATCTTCCTCCCCTATACATTTTTTAAAAGGGTTTATTTATTTACTTTTATCCATTTTTACCCCCCCCCCCCATTTTTGCTGTTTCTGTGTTCATTCACTGGGCAATTCTCTGTGTCCATTTCCTGCCCTCTCTTCTCATCCTTCTCCTCTTGTCTTCACTGGGATTTGATCCTCAGAACCTCCGATGTGGGAAAGAGGCATCCTACTGCCTGCACCACTTTAGTTCCTTTTTTTTTTGGTGCGTCTCGTCTTGGCTTTCCCTTGTGTCACTCTCCTGTTGTGTCATCATCTTGCTGCATGGCTCATGGGTCCTAATTGCTCACCCGCTCACTGGACCTGGCGGCACGCCCACACATGGGGCCTGGCGACAGATCCACACACAGGGCCTGGTGGCCCATGAACCTTCTATATATTTCTTTTTTCATTTTTACTGGGAGGTCCTGGAGATCGAACCCAGGTCCCTCCATATGGGAGACGGATGCCCAACCACCCGAGCCACATCTGTCCCCCTGCTATATCTCTTAAGGTTCACCAAAGATACCCAAAGTTACAGTCTTTTCCCATACAGGATGGTCATATAATAAATTAGGCTTAATTTATCACCAGCATTCTAAGAACCAGACCTAGGGAGAAAAACTAGGTCTGGGGACATATGTATGTTTTCTAATATAGCAAATGTTTAGCTACTCTGATGATCACAAAATCATGACAGCGAGAATATTTGCATTCTTCTTTTTTAATATAGGCATTTAGGGCTATATATTTCCCTCTCATCCCTGCCTTTGCTGTGTCCCATATGTTTTGAAAAGTTGTGTTCTCATTTTCATTTGTCTCAATATATTTAATGATTTCACTTCAATTTCTTCTTTGACCCACTGATTATTTAGGAGTGTGGTGTTCAGCCTCCACACATTTGTGATTTAACCTCTTTCCCATCTATTATTTCCAGTTTTGTTTAATTATGATCTGAGTAGGTGCTTTGCATAATTTCAATCTTTTTATATTTATTAAGAACTGCATTGTGGCATAACATGTGGTCTATCCTGGAGAAAGATCCATGAGCACATAAAAATTTATAACCCACCAAGTTTGGGTGAAACGTTCTGTATATGTCTGTTAGGTATAGCTCATTTATCATATTATTCAAATTCTCTGTTTCCTTGTTGATCTTCTGTCTAGTTCTAGCAAATGATGTGAGTGGTGTGTTGAAGTCTCCAACCATTATTGTACAGATGTCTCTTTCTCCTTTCAATTTTGCTAGAGTTTGCCTCATGTATTTTGGGGCACCTTGCTTAGGAGCATAGACATTTATGAGTGTTATTTCTTCCTGGTGCATTGCTCCTTTTATTTTTATATAATGGCCTTCTGTATCTCTTATAACATTTTTGCATTTAAAGTCTGTTATGTCTGATATTAGTATTGCTACCCCTGCTCTTTTTTTGGTTACTGTTTGTATGGAGTATCTTTTACCAGCCTTTCACTTTCAGCTAGTTTGTATCCCTGGGTCTAAGGTGAGTCTCTTGTAGGCAGCATATGGATGGCTCATGTTGTTTTTATCAATTCTGTTAGCCTGTATCTTTTTTATTTTTCCAGGTACTGGGCCAGAGGTTGAACCCGGGACCTTGCATGTGGGAAGCAGGCACTCAATCGCTTGAGCTACATCTGCTCCCCAGCCTATATCTTTTGATTGGGGAGTTTAGTCCATTCACACTTGATATTACTGTAACTGCATTATTTACTTCCACCAGTGTATTCTTTGTTTTTGTATGTCATATCTTATTTTCATCTGTCTTTTTATGCTTTTGATTATCCTTTCTTTTATTCTTTCTTCCAAACCTCTCACTCCTGTCTTTTTCTTTCAGGCTGTAAAGCACCCTTAATATTTCCTGGTGGATTCTTTCTTACGATCTCTATTAGTTTCTGTTCGTCTCCCCCCCAACTCTTAGTTTCTGTTCATTTGTGAATATTTTAACTCACCTTCATATTTGAAGGACAGTTTTGTCAGATAAAGAATTCTTGGCTGGCAGTTTTTCCCTTTCAGTATACTAATTGTATCATACCACTGTCTTCTCGCCTCCATGGTTTCTGATGAGAAATCTGCACTAAGTCTTATTAGACATCCTTTGTATGTGATGGTTTGCTTCTCCCTTGCTGCTCTCAGAATTTTCTCTTTATCTTTGATATTTGACATTCTGAGTAGTATATGTCTTGGAGTAGGTCTATCCGGAATTATTCTGATTGGGGTACACTGTGCTTTTTGGACATGTAGATTCATTTCATGAGAGTTGAGAAATTTTCAGCCATTATTTCCTCAAATACTCTTTTTTCCCCTTTTCCCTTCTCTTCTCCTTCTGGAAGTCCCATGACATGTATGTTGTGTTTCATGTTATCATTCAACTCCCTGAGCCTCTGTTCATTTTTCCATTCCTTTCTCTCAAGTTCAGCTGTTATATCTTTCGTATCACTTATTCTTTTTTTTTTTTTTTTAAGATTTATTTATTATTTTACTTTTATCCATTTTTATGCCCCCCCCCCCATTTTTGCTGTTTCTGTGTCCATTCACTGGGCAATTCTCTGTGTCTGTTTCCTGCCCTCTCTTCTCATCCTTCTCCTGTCTTGACTGGGATTCGATCCTGGGAACCTCTGATGTGGGAGAGAGGCATCCTACCACCTGCGCCACCTCAGTTCCTGGTTTTTTGGTGCGTCTCATCTTGGTGCTCCCTTTGTGTCACTCTCCTGTTACATCATCATCTTGCTGCGTAGCTCGGCAGGGCCTGGTGGCATACCCGTGCAAGGGGCCTGGCTGCGCACCTTCTTTATTTTTCTTTCATTTTACCGGGAGGTCCCAGGGATCGAACCAGGTCCCTCCATGTGGGAGATGGACACCCAGCCACCCGAGCCACATCCGCCCCCTGTTCTTTCTTCTACTATTTCGCGCCTGCTGTTGTATGTGTGCCTCTAATGTGTGTTTTGTTGTTGTTGTTGTTGTTTGAGGTGTCAGGGCTGGGGATTGAATCCTGGACCTCGTATGTGGGAAGCCAGTGCTCAACCACTGAGCCACTTCAGCTCCCTGGGGTGGTTTTGTTGTTGTTTGCTTGTTGTTTGTTTTTGTTTTTAGGAGGCACCAGTGACCAAACCCAGGACCTCCCATGTGGGAAGCAGGCATTCAACCTTTTGAGCCACATCCACTCCCTCTAATGTGTTTTTGATCTCACCTATCATGTCTTTCACTCCCATGAGCTCTGTTACTTTTCTATTCAGGTTTTCACATTCTTCTTTGTGCTAGCCCAGTGTCTTTTTAAATATATATATAATTTTTATTTTTTAAAAGATACTTAGATTACATAAATGTTACACAAAAAATATAGGGATTCCCATATGCCCCACTCCCCACACCTCCCATACCCTCCCACATAAACAACATCCTTCATTATTGTGGCACATTCATTGCAATTGATAAACACATCCTGGGGCATTGCCACTGAGCGTGGACCACAGTTCACTTTGTAGTCAACACTCTTCTCCCACACAGTTCTGTATGTTATGGGACAATATAAAATGGCCTGTATCTGTCATTGCAATGTCATTGACGATTCCCAAGTCCTGAAAAAGCCCCCGTATTACAATTGTTTTTCCCTCTCCCTGCCCCCAGAGCCTCCAGTTGCCACTGCCTCCACATCTGTTGTAATTTCTTCCATTGCTAGAATCACAACAAGTCTTTAGTAGAATACCAGTAAGTCCACTCTTGTCCATAGTTCTTTCCCCAATCATGAGGATTCTGGGATGGTGATGGCCACTCCACCTCTAATTGAGAGGGGGCTTCAAGCCCATACAGCCATACAATTACTTGCAATTGTAGGCTCTCTCATTTCTTTAGTATGGTGGTTGCCAATCCTCACCTCCTTGTTAGTTGTCCTGGCTGAGTCCAATGAACTGGAGAGTAGGTGTTGCAACTCTGCTGAGGCTGTGGGCCTATCTGGCACATGAACAGCCCAAAGATCCAGTCTCTTAGATGTACACCTACCAACTCCAGCACCAAGTACAGGTTTATTTTATTTTATTTTTATTTTTTTTTTACCGGTAGGTCCCGGGGATCGAACCCGGGTCCCTCCATATGGGAGACGGATGCCCAACCAGTTGAGCCACATCCGACCCCCAAGTACAGGTTTAAATAGAAGGGACAGGTGAGCCATGTGTAGGGAAGCCATAATTGAGTCCAATTCTGTCACTCTTAGGAGCACAAACACCAAAGTACGTCCCTCTGGCAAGGCACCAAACTCCAGAGCTATCTGCCCTGACCATAGGACTTGGGTGTCTCCAGAGCCCTCAGGAGCCCCACTATTTGGAGTAGTGTCTACTTTGGCAGTCTATGAGATCCTGTTGAGATGTGCATAAGCGTTACCTCTGGAATGATCTCCTGACACACTTTGAAGCCTCTTAGCCATATAAACTCATTTGTCTTTACCTTTCCCACCTTTTATTCGAGGTCTTTTTCCAGCTGCATTACTAGTTGGTGCTTGGTAGTAATCCCTCGGTGCCAAGTTAGCTCATTCCCGGGAGTCATGTCCCATGCTGGGGGGAAGGTAATGCATTTATATGCTGAGTTTGGCTTAGAGAGATGCCACATTTAAGTAACAGGGAGTCTCTCAGGAGGCAACTCTTGGGCACCCCACAACACTAGGCTGAGTTTCAATTTCAAGAGCAAAGGCTCATAAACATAGTCGTAAATATCAAGGGCCCATCAATGGATCATCTTCCTTTGCCAGTCATTTCCCCTGCACTTGGGGGACTGTTGCTGCTCCTTTAGAGAATGTGGTAGAGCGCTCCAGGATGGGAATTCAATATTCTCTTGGTTATTGTGTGAGTCTCCACCCACTGTGACAATGCTCCATGAACATTTGAACATATTTATATACATTATATGTATGCCCAGGTAGACTTCCTTCCATGTGTCCCCCATCACTGACATTCCACACCAATGATCCTCCCCTGCCCCAGTTGTAACCCTTCTGTGAGCCAAAGCTTCTTCAAAAATGAAGCCAATAAAATAGCCAAATACAATTAGTAAAAAAAAAATGAAAGAATAATGATAGGTTTAAATATAAGAAATAAAATACATAAAAATTTTAAAAACTAAAAATAAAATTAAAAGATTGGGATATTAAAAAATAATGAAAAATATTTTTTAAATTTTCTTTTGACATTTTGCCTTTCATCACTGTTATATCTGGTGTCCTGTATGTACAGTGACATTTTCTTCCATTTATTCCCCAGTGTCTTACTTTTTTTCATAGAAGTTTCGGATCAGAGTAAAGTCACATACAGAATACAGGGGACTCCCATATACCCAACATCCTCCCCTTTTTTCCCCTTCCCATATTAATACCTTTTTATATGTGGATGGTACCTTTGTTTTAATTGAGATACAAATAGTGAAACACAGCTACTAACCATGGTCAATGGTTTACATTATGGTTTACATTTTAGACCATACACTTTTATAAATTTTGATGATATTTAACATGGCCTGTGTCCATCATTGCAAGAGCATGTAGAACACTTACATTACCCACTAAATACCCCTTGTTTCATCTATTCTATTCCTCCCTCCCCCCTCCCCTTGGGGCCCACGGCGACACCCCGGCTTCACTCCTTAGATGACAAGATTCATCATTACTTACAACAATACTGAGGTCTTGACACACTGGTTTGTCCTCCCCTATTAGGAGCCACCCATGCTCTCGAGAGACTCCCACCCTTCTGTTTGTGATCATATCGGTCCTCCCCAGGATGGGAGTCCAGCTCCTTCCCGCTCATTATGTAGGTCTCCACCCACTGATACAACACATTATGACAAAATGATCAATCACACACTCCCTAGAAGCCTGCTCCAGGTGTACCCTGTCCCAAATCAGTGTCTTCTTGGTGTCCTTTTTCTCTTTAGCCATATTGTGTCTGAACTCATTAATTTGATTTTGGAAATTTCTATGAATCTCATTGATTAGTTATCTCAAATTCTGCAGCTCATCTGGGGCTTTGATATATTCCTTTGCTTGGGCTATTTCTTCTATTTTCTTATTATGGCTTCCAAATTTTTGTTGATGTCTAGACATCTGATTAGGATGGTAAGTTTACTCAGATGCTCAATTTCTCTTTTTTGTAGGAATTCAGTGGTAGGAGGCTGTGTGTTACTACTGTTCTTTGATTCTTGGTTTAACCTAATCTGGGTCTTTAGGATTATCCCTGTTAGTTGCTCAGATCTGGGCTCTGGACCCAGTAATGGGTTGCAGACCCACTTTCCAGGGCCTCAGGGAGAGAGGCTGTAAAGGCTGGAAAAAGCCTCTCTTATTTACTTTTAATTTCCTCACATGCACTTCCTTGGGTGGCCAGCAGATGGTGCTCTTTTGCAGGCCTCTCAATTCAAAGGGTGGTTGGAATGAGTTTAGTGTAACAGGCAGTGGGTCAGTGTGATAGAGGATCCTGCCTGGATGCTGAAAGCCTCGTAATTCACACTTTCTCAGAGGCAATTCTCCAATCTTTGCTCGCAGCCCCCTCCCTTTTCCTGGTTAGGGAATAATTCCATTCGCCTCTGCATCCTCAACAACCAGCCCTGGTTAGTAGAGAGAGATAGAGAGGGTTGGATCTCTTTAGCCCAGGGGTTCTTAACAGGGGTCTGTGGGCTTGAATTGTAAAAAATCAACTTATCTTTATTTTCTTTGACCTCTAACTGAAATCCAGCATTTCCTTCCCTTATGACTATATGCAATACATTACAGTAGTATTCATTTCATATTTGAAAAATAAAATTTAACTTTAACTTTCTTATATTTTTGATATATTGGATTATTATTTAATGTGTTAAGAAAGAAGCACATATGTATAGTAGTATATGTTTTTTATTTTAGTAACCATTTCAATATGTGTAACTGATTTCCCTTGTAATTTTATTTTATGCATTTAAAAACATTCTTGTGGGGACATGTTGGTATAAGTATGATATATTTATTAAATAATACACAGTATAGGGAAGCGGCTGTGGCTCAATCAGTAGGGCTCCCGTTTACTATATGGGAGGCCCCGGGTTCGGTTCCCGGGGCCTCCTGGTGAAGGCAAGTTCGCCTGCACGGCGTGGTTGGCTGACCCAGCGAGCACAAGCAGCAAGGGGGGGATAAATGAATAAATAAATAAAATCTTAAAAAAAAAAAATAATAATAATAATACACAGTATAGTGTGGACTTAGTATGATTTTTATTTTGATGTAGTGTGTTCCGAGTGCAGTGAATAACTGCCTGCAAAAAAGTTGGTAAGGATGGCGGAGATGGTTTTATGACGCCATGGGAAAACTCAAATTTCTAAATATTTGCCGAAAATGACCGTTTGAACAGATGTTGAACTGTGGTAGGTTATCAGGTATTGGAATTATGGGAAAGTTGTAAAACATAATTTTGAATTTGAATAATCCTAAAATTTAATTTAAAGACATACCGATGTTGAGTGTCATAAAACTATCTGCCACTACATTCTGAGAAGTGGCCCGTGGTTTTCATCTGACTGGCAAAGGGGTCCTTGGAACACCATTGTTTGCCAGCTCCCAAGGCAAACAATGGTGTGGCCCCACCTGGCCTGGAAGGGCTGGTGGGACACTGCAGACCAAATTTGTGGGCCAAAAGCTGAGTCCGCCTTAGGCTATGTCCCTCTCTCTCCCCCCTTTCCTGGGGAGATGATCCCTGCAGCCCCCTCTGTTTGTACCGCTGGCCCAAGGCCTAAGAATCCAAAAGCGTATAGAGTGGAGGAGGATGCTGGCAGTTGCAGCTACCACTTTTAACTGACAGTTTTGCTCTCACCATTCTTTTCCTTTGCCCCTCTCTCTTTTGGGTGGTGTCCAGCCTACCCCTGGTGTCCTAAACCCTAGAATATTTTTTCCCAGGCTGTTTCTTCCTGTCCTCTAGTTATTTTTCTGGAAGAGAAGAGAGTCCCGTGTCTTTCTAGTCCGCCATCTTTCCGGAAGTCTCTGCTTTGCTGATATTTGCATTTTAAATCTGCCTACCCCAATCGATGACCTTGGGAGCCAGAGGGACCTTTTTAGAACATCCATCCTATCGTGTTAGTTCTCTGCCAAAAGCCCTCTTAGCATGACCCACCTGCCTCTTGAGACTCATATGTACTTCTGGATGCATTTTACTTCCAGCATATTGGTCTTCTTTTACTCCCTCAAATATGCTAAGCTCCTGAAGGAGCTTGGGTCTTCATATATGCTTTCCTTCTGCCAGGAATGTTATTTATTCCTGCTCTGGCATGTGACTCTTTATATTCTTATCTTTGCTTAAGTGTCACGTCTTCAATGACCCCTTCCCAGATTCTCTAGATAGCGCCCTTCTCTGATGTTGTTCTCTGTCTCCGTGGTTTTCCATTCATAGCAGTTAACACAATTTGTAATAACTTTGTTTTTTTAAACTCTGGCTCTTTGACCTGATTGTCCTGTTGGCCATTCTGCCCCTCGTGCCTGGCACAGAGGAAGCCCCGACAAACAGTTATTGAGTGGATGGCACTGCTGTTAACAGATAGAGGCCTTACCTAATTTTGTTTCCTGAAGACTGTAGCAGTGTGTTTTAAAAACGAAAACCACTTATTCTCCAGGAAAAGGGGCTGTGCACCAATGAAAATGTGAAATTATGGAGACACTCTTGGGAGGATGCTTTGGGCAGAGTTCATTTAAATCAGGTGTCAGGTCAGTTGCAAATATGGTAGGCCTTTTTCTTTAGCCCAAATGAGATGTTTTAAGAGTCTCAGTCCGTTCAGTAAAATTAAAGAAATAAGCAAGTAGTTTTAATTCTTTTGGACTAAGAGACCACCAGATCATAAGACATAACCTTTGTACTACCATGCAGTACTTGTTCATTAATTAACTTGGGAGACTGGAAAGAATTTAAGAGTCATGTCTTAAGCCTGGGAATCTTTTTAAAAAGTCAATGTAACAATTTTTTTTACAAGGAATCTTAGCCCCTAAAGATTATTAACTGTATGAATTAGGTTATAATTCAAATCTTATCATTAAAAATAAGTGCATATATAAATCAAGTTTTAAATATTTAAGAGTTTCAAAACAATGCACATTAAAAAAAAAAAAAAAATAGCTGTATTTAAAAATCCTCACCAAATACCGAAGTTCAGGGGTAATCCTGACCTCAGGATGAGCAGCCGACCACAGGCAGGGGTCAAACGGACTTGATGGTGGAAGCCCCGTCTCTCTAGAAGCTCACATTCACACCAGCATTATTCCCAGACGAAGTGGATGCCAGAAAAACTTGGATTTCACTCCCTCTTGCCGGGAAAAGAAAGCACTGTTGGAACATGTCTACCCAGGGAGATCTACCCAGCTCCACCCAGGAACTGACTAGGCAGATTAAAGGGGGGCTGTTCACCCCAGCATCACCAAGCATGGCCCAAATGACTCATTCTCACCAAGGTGGTGCAGACTCATCAGCAAGTAAACAAGTTGCGGGGCTGAGCTGGGTGTGCTGGGCACTTGCTTGCTCCCTGGACTGGGTGGCAGGCCTGGGGCAGAACTGGAACTGTTTTTCCTTGGGTCCCCCTTGCCTGCATTCTGGGGTCATTTCGAGTTCCTTTCTCCTAGACCAGTTCCTTTAGCTTCCAGGTTGTCAGGGACCCTTGCCTTGCCAACATTTTTTTTTTTTTTAATCTTAAAAGTTAAGGACAGAGAAAGCTATCACTTTCTTAAAAAGGTTTGTGACTTAAATTCGTTATTCTTGTTTATAATGTAGTTTGGGCTGGTTTGAAACAATGTAAGTGTTGATCTGAGAAATATCCTAGCTAACAATTGGAGCTGTTAGCTAAAGTATTTTACCTGTTTAATATATGGTGTTTAGCTTTACTGTTTACACCATAGAGCACATATGCATAATTTTCAGAACTTCCAAAGAACCACAAAACTTAATGAATTAAGGGTAATAAGTCAGGGAAAACAAACATACCTGCTGACAACGAGCCTAATTGTTAAGATTCTTTGTTTCCTGAAAAGGGAAAGACATCCTAAAGGACAAGGCATTAGGAAGGAAACATGTGACTTCAGAATTAGTAGCTAATACTCCACAGATCATCTCAGAGGTACACGGATTCTCCATCGTTTCCAATCATGCACCCACATTTTCATTCAGCATGCCACCTAAACTTGAATCCTCAGTTGGTCTGTCCAAAAGAGAGCATGCTGGTGAAACAGACAGGTCCTGCGGTCTGGCTTGCCATACTCTGGTTCTCTAATCACTTGTCAGATGGTAGCTTGATTACAGATAACTTCAGCATGAGTCAGGCTGGTTTGCCACAGCTGTTCCTACTAAAACATTCTCTTCTGATAATAGTCGTTGCCACCCCTGCTTCCAAAAGGCTTCTGTTTACTTTGAGTTAATTCTAGATAAAGAAGAACTTATTTACAAAATTGTAGGAATGCCCACAGCATGGGCTGGATAGATGCTGGAATCAGACGAGCCTGGTTGCCGCTCACTCACCCTGTGATTTGGGGCAAGTCTCCTGCACTGAGCCTCTTGCTGCTTTACAGCCCGAACTGGCATGGTTCTGGTGAGATTAGCCGAGATAAGGTGTGCTTGGCTGGTTATGGCCACGAAGTTTACACAAAACCGCTGGAATTAAAACTGTGAAACAAGACCTGGAAGAAAATGAATATAATGTAAATCAAACAGATCAACCAAATGAAAGGATGTCCAAGAAGAACTACAAAAAGAGGATGTTCATGGGTGATGGTGGACCGAGAAGTGGGCATCACAGGGAGTCTCTCTTTCTACCTGGATCCGGCTCTTACTGTATTTCTTCAAATATTTTGTCTCTTAGATGACCATTAGAACTATTACTTCCAAACTCCCTAAATGCACATTATAGTATGGGACACCTTTCCCTGCCCCCTCAGGCAAACAGCTTCCTATGGACAAGTTTTTTTCCGGTGTTGAATGTGTAACCATCTTCGTTCTTTGAGATGTCACATTCTGAATTTGCATGACTTTTCCCTCATTTTCCAAAGTTCACCTCAGCATATCTCTCTTTTTTTTTTTTTTTTTAAAGATTTATTTATTTACTTTATCCATTTTTAACTCCCCCCTTCCCCATTTGCTGTTTCGTGTCCATTCGCTGGGCAATTCTCTGTGTCTGTTTCCTGCCATCTCTTCTCATCCTCCTCCTCCAGTCTTCACCAGGATTCTATCCTGGAGACCTCCGATGTAGGAGAGAGGTGTTCTGCCACCTGCGCCACCTCGGTTCCTGGTTTCTGGAGCTTTCGGAGCATCTCGTCTTGTCTCTCCCCTGTGTCTCTCTCCTGTTAGGTCATCATCTTGCTGCATGGCTCCCGGGGCCTGGCGGCTCACCAGCACACAGAGCCTGGCAGCCCATGCGCCTTCCATATATATATTTTTAATTTTACCAGGAGGTCCTGGGGATCGAACCCAGGTCCCTCCATATGGCAAACGGACACCCAACTATTTGAGCCACATCCGCCCCCCTCAGCATCTCTTTTAATGCTTTTAATCTCAGTAATCTTTTATGTGGTGATTTCCACACCCACGCTCAGCCTCAGCTGGACTGTAGACTCCATGAGGACAGGCACAGGTTTTGTTGAATAAGTAAAGGGAAGGCTGGAAAATGCAGGCAAGAATGAAGACTGGGAGACAGAGAAAGCCCACAGGGATTGGGGAAAAGAATGTCGACGGAAGGCTGTGTTTCTCAACTATACTTTCATTATCTCCCACTTAACAAGAAAATTTTAATTTAAAATTCCTCCTAACAAGAAAAACTAAGTATTAAGGAATATGATTTTGTCAGGTATGGTTAAGTTTTGAAGGGCCACAAAGGGCATTGTAAATGCCAAAGAAGATTACACCAGACAATGCTAGACTAGCCCCTTGTGGGCACTGTTGCCCCACGGAGAAGGGGCCACCTGAGGCCAGAGTCTCCTCTTCCTAGTTCCACTTCCTGAAGGTTTGATTCACTCTAGAAGGGGTTTCAAGATGAAAAAGAGTCATGAGAATTACATAAATCTATATCCTAGTTCACTGAAGAGAACTGGAATCAGCTACTGTTGGCTGCTGAAAATGTTCAGTAATTAGTTAACTTCAGTCATTAACTTGGGGATGTGTTTAATGTCTAATATAAACACAAACTTAGAACCTACCCACTGAAGGCAAGAATGCTCTTTTGAGCCCTTGAGTTTCTTGTGACTGATCTGGGACGTCTTCTGGAATGAAGGAAGAGGTCTTTTCTTGTCTTTTGAATAATATGAAATATGAAAGACAAGTCAGCCCCTCAAGCTAATGATGGAGGTTGCTATTCTCTTGTTGAACATGAAAATGACATTTAGAAAGGATCGATTCTTTGTGGGATACAAAAGCTTTGAAGTGGATCACGTGTATAAAACCCAGCTGGCAGCAATACCTGCAGCTGGTGGAGGCTGCGTTTTTCTGGCCTTGATTCCACTGATGCCATTAAGTGTCCTCCTTTTGTGTGTGTGTGTGTGTGTGTGTGTGTGTGAATGAGAGAGAAAGAGAGCTGCTGAAAATGCTCAGAGGTTGGCCATAAACCTTAAAGTGGGTTTTTTTTCACTGAATTTGATTATTTTCTGGTTTGGTTTTTTTTTTTCCTGACCTTCCCTTTTAACCATCCCCAAAGCTAGGCAATTTTACTTTTGTAATTTGTATTAATTCTCTTTAAATTACTCATTCCTGGTTCCTTGATTCACCCAACAGTAAGTATATGACCTTTTAAATTTGTTATTGTTTATGATGCTTCTGGAATTTGTTTTTAATTATTGTGACTTTCCATGATGACCAGAGTATAGATTTTGCTAATGCTGCAATCTATAGTAGTTCCTTCCAGTTCAAATGATTCTGTAGCTGTCTTTTAGTATAGGGGAAGAATCTGGATTAAGAAAAAAACTAGTACCTCTTGTACTCTGACTTTTTTTTTTTTTTTTTTAAACTTGCTAGGTTTGCTTTGTCTGCTACGGAGGAGCATGGTCAAACATATAATGTTAATTCAGACTAGAGTGAAGTGTAAGAAGCATGATAAAGTGTGTTGAAGAAGAAATCAGTCATTTGGCCTGAGCAGTGTGTATATTTTGCTTTTTTATTTTTAATTAAATTTTTTATTTTTATTTTTTAAAAGATGCTTAGATTACATGCTTTTGTTTTTTTCTGGATTTGAAATATGGACTAGAATCTTGAAATTTTTGGCCTTTGAGTCTTTCAGAATGGTGATGATACCTTAGCTCAGTTTTAGAAGTTAGATGTGACTTTGGACTGAATGTTTCCTTACATTAGTTTTCATACGGTGTCTAAATGAATTTATAATGCTCATCGCACTTCCTAATTTCCAATTTCCTAAGTAGGAAATCGGGAAAGCTTTTTTTTTTTTTTTTTTTTTTTTTTTTTTAAACTTTTTTGCATAAAGTGTGTTTCTCCTGGCTACAAGAAAACATTTTTCCTAATAGTCTGTGTCCTGGAGCAGTTGTAGTAATAAGTGTCAACACTCTGGAACAGTTAGCTTTGGCAGAAGCCACCTGAGCGTTTCTATTTCTCTATGTGATTTATGGGTAGAGTTGATGTAAATTGTTAAAAACAGTGATCATAAATAATGTGTCACAGCTTGGGCTCAGCCACTGAGGCTGCTGTTGACCTGGAGAGAACACTGGGATAAGCTGCAGAGGCACTTAATTTAGAGCTGCGTTTTTGCCAATCTTTTTGAACTCATATCTGTTTGTAGACCAACACTTTGTGAAATTAGGTGAGGCTCTTTGGTTAGGGTTTTTTCATTATTATTATTATTATATTTAAAGCGGTTTTATTGAGATATATCCACATATTATACAATCTATCCAAAGAGTACAATAAATGGCTTTTAGTATATTCGCAGTGTTGTGCATTCATCACCACACAAAAAATTTTAGAACAATTTCATTACTCCAAAAAGAAAAACTCCACACCCCTTAGCAGCCATCTCTCAATCCCTCTATCCTTCCCCAGCCCTACATAACCACCAATCTAATTCCATCTTTATAAATTGATTTATATTTACATTTTATATAAATGGAATCTTACATTGTATAGTACTTTGTGTCTGATTTCTTTCACTTAGCATAATGTTTATTTTTTTTTGCCTGATATTAACATCTTGGAACATTAATATACATAACATTTGTTCAGTTTCAAAGAAAAGCAGTCTTATATGTGCAGTATTACCCATATTCATATTTCACATGAGGTTTTACTATGCTGTACAGTCCCATGTTACATTTTTAGCTTTCTTTTTAGTAATATACATGACCTTAGTCTTTCCCTTTCAACCACTGTCATGCCCATATAATAGCACTTCTAGTTACAAACATTAAGTTGTACTTTCACCTTTTCTATTTATTTTCAAAGATTAAAACACAACCTTTTTACTAATTTTGTACAAGTTAACCATCAGTTTTCTGTTCTCTAACTTCATCCTATTTTCTGGTGATCCATATTCTCATTATTAACACCATGAGTTTACACAATATATTTAGTTCATAATTGTGCAATCATATAGTATTTGTCCTTTTGTGTCTGGCTTGCTTCGCTCAACATACTGTCCTTCAGGTTCATCCATGTTGTCATATGCTTTACAACTTCATTTCTTCTTACTGCTGCATAATATTCCATTATGTCAATGTACCACAGTTTGTTTATCCATTCATTAGTTGATGGATGCCTGGTTTGTTTCTGTCTTTTGGCAATCATGAGTAATGCCACTATGAACATCAGTGTGTGCATGTCTGCTTGTGTCACTGCTCTTAGTTCTTCTGGGTATATACCTGATTGTGGTGTTGCAGGGTCTCATGGCAAATCTATATTCAACTTCTTTAGGAACTGCCAAATAGTTCTCCACAGTGGCCATATTATTCTACATTCCCACCAACAGTGAATGAGTGTGTCTATCTTTCCACATCCTCTCTAGCACTTGAACTTTTCTTTTTAATAGCGGCCATTCTAGTAGGTGTGATATAATATCTCATTGTAGCTTTGGTTAGCATTTCCCTAATCACTAGTGATGTTGAACATTTTTTCATGTGTTTTTTTTTTTTTTTGCCATTTGTATTTCTTCTTTGGACAAATGTCTATTCAAGTCTTTTGCCCATTTTTAAATCAGATCATCTGTCTTTTTATTGAGTTGTACCATCTCATTATATATCATGGATATTAAACTCTTATCTGATATGTGATTGCCAAATATTTTCTCCCATTGAGTTGGCTGCCTTTTCACTCTTTTGACAAAGTCCTTTGAGGTGCAAAAGTGTTTAATTTTGAGGAGGCCCCATTTATATATTTTTTATTTTGTGCTTTGGGTATAAGATCCAAGAAATCACCACCTATCACAAGATCTTTAAGATGTTTCCCTACATTTTTTTCTGATAGTTTTATAGTCCTGGCTTTTATATTTAGGTCTTTGATCCATTTTGAGTTGATCCTTGTATAGGGAGTGAGATAGGGGTCCTCTTTCATTATCTTGGCTGTGGATATCCAGTTCTCCCAGCACCATTTGTTGAAGAGACTGTTTTGTCCCATTAACATGGCTTTGGTAGGTTTGTCGAAAACCAGTTGGCTGTAGAGGTGAGGGTTTATTTCTATACTCCCAAGTATATTCCACTGATGGATGTGCCTATCTTTGTGCCAATACCATGCTGGTTTTATGCCAATACCATGCTGGGTTTTTATTTTTTATTTTTTAGTGTTTATTTTAGGAGGTACTGGGGATTGAACCTGGGACCTTGTATATGGAAAGTAGTCGCTCAACCACTGAGCTACACCTGCTCCCTAGTATGCTGTTTTGATCACTGTGGCTTTGTAGTATGTTTTAAGGCCGGGCAGTGAAAGTTCTCCCATGTCACTCTTCTTTTTTAGAATGTTTTTTGGCTATTTGGGAACACTTTTCCCTTACAAATATTTTGGTAATTGGCTTTTCTATTTCTGTAAAGTAGGCTGTTGGAATTTTGAATGGTATTGCATTGAATCTAAAAATCAGTTTGGGTAGGATTGACATCTTCATGATATCTAGTCTTCCAATCCATGAACATGGAATGTCTTTCTATTTGTTTAGGTCTTCTTTGATTCCTTTTAGCATTGTTTTATAGTTTTCTGAATATAAATCATGTACTTCTTTGCTAAATTGACTCCTAGGTATTTGAGTCTTCTTGTTGCTATTGTAAATGGATTTTCCCCCCCTGATTTCCTCCTCAGATTGTTCAATACTAGCCCAGAAACAATACTGATATTTGCATATTGATCTTGTATCCTGCCACTTTGCTGAACGCATTTATTAGCTAAAGTAGCTTTGTGGTAGATATTTCAGAGTTTTCTAAATATAGGATCATGTTATCTGCAAATAGTGATAAATTTACTTCCACTTTTCCTATTTGGATGCCTTTTATTTATTTATTTTCTTGTCTAAGTGCTCTAGATAGAACTTCAAGAACAATATTGAATAATAGTGGTGACAGTGGGCATCCTTGTCTTGTTCCTGATCTTAGACAGAAAGCTTTCAACCTTTCCCCACTGAGTACGATGTTGGCTGTGAGTTTTTTATATAAGCCCTCTATCATATTGAAGGATTTTTCTGCTATTCCTATCTTTCGAAGGCTTTTATCAATAAAGGATGTTGTCAAATGCCTTTCCTGCATTGATCTATATGATCATGTATTTTTTCCCCTTCAATTTGTTAATGTGGCATATTATGTTCATTGATTTTCTTATGTTGAACTACCCTTGTATACCAGAAATAAATCCCACTTGGTCATGGTATATAATTCTTTTGATATGCTGTTGGATTCTATTTGCAAGTATTTTGTTAAGAATTTTTGTATCTATTATCATTAGAGAGATTGGTCTGTAATTTTCTTTTCTTTTAGTATCTTTATCTGGCTTTGGTATTAGGGTGATGTTGCCTTCATAAAATGTGTTGTTAATTTTCCCTCCTCTTCAATTATTTGGAAGAGTTTAAACAGGATTGGTGTTAATTCTTCTTGAAATGCTTTGTAGAATTCCCCTGTGAGGCCATCTGGTCCTGGATTTTTCTTTGTTGGGAGATATTTGATGCCGGATTCAAACTCTTTAAATATAATTGGTCTGTTATGTTCATGTATTTCTTGTAGCATCAGTATAGGTTGTGCATTTCTAGGAATTTTTCCATTTCATCTAGGTTGTCTGGTTTGTTGGAATACAGTTTTGTCATAATATCCTCTTATGATCCTTTTTATTTCTGTGGGGTCAGTCATAACTTCCCCCATTTTATTTCTGATTTTATTTGCACCTTCTCTTTTTTTCTTTGTTATTCTAGCTCAGGATTTGTCAATTTTATTGATCTTCTCCAAGAACCAGCTTTTGTTTTTGTTGAGTTTTCTGTTTTGTTTTTTCCTCAATTTTACTTATTTGTGCTCTAATCTTTATTCTTTCCTTCTGCTTGCTTTGGGAATGGTTTGCTGTTCTTTTTTAAGTTTCTCTAGTTGTTCAGTTAGATCTTTGATTTTAGCTCTTTCTTCTTTTTTTAATACAGGTGTTTAAGGCTATACATTTTCCTTTCATCACTAACTGCTGTATCCCATAACTTTTGATAAGTTGTGTTCTTGTTTTAATTCATCTCAATGTATCTATTTATTTATTTATTTTTAAAAGATTTTATTTATTTATTTATCCCCCCTTGCTGCTTGTGCTCACTGTGTCCACTTGCTGTGTGTTTTTCTGTGTCTGCTTGTCTCCCTTTGTTGGGTCGTCCTGCTGTGTCAGCTCACTGCACAGCGTGGGCTTGCTTGCCTTCACCAGGAGGCCCCGGGAATCGAAGCCAGGGCCTCCCATATGGTAAACGGGAGCCCTATCGACTGAGCCACATCCGCTTCCCTCAATGTATTTACTAATTGCACTTACAATTTCTTCTTTGACCCACTGATTGTTTAGGAATGTATTGTTTAGCTTCCACACATTTGCGTATTTTCCCATCTTGTCTATTATTGATTTCCAGTTCATTCCATTATGATCTGTGAAGGTGTTTTGTATAATTTCAGTCTTTTTATATTTATTGATACCTGCCTTGTGACCTAACATGTCGTCTGTCCTGGGAAAAGATATCCATGAGCACTTGAGAAGAATGTATAACCCGCTGATTTGGGATGCAACGTTCTGTATACGTACGTTAGGTCTAGCTCGTTTATCATATTGTTCAAGTTCTCTTATTTCCTTGTTGATCTTCTATCTAGTTCTTTCTAATGATGTGAGTGGTGTGCTGAAGTCTCCAACTGTTATTGTAGGGGCATCTGTTTCTCCCTTCAGTTTTGACAGAGTTTTGGGGTACCCTGGTTAGGTGCATAGACATTTTTTTAAATGGAAATATTTTATTTTTAAAGAAGCTTTAGATGTTGCATTGAAAATATAGAGGGATTCCCATATACCCAACCCCTTCCCCCTCCCACACTTTTCCCCATCAACAATGTCTTTCATTAGTGTGGTACATTTGTTACAATTGATGAACACATATTGAAGCATTGCTAACCATGGTCTGTAGTTTACATTATAGTTTACACTTTACAACACACAAATTTATGGGTTTTGACAAAATGTATAATGGCCTGTATCCATCATTGCAATGTCATGCAGAACAATTCCAATGTCCCCCAAATGCCCCATATTATACCTATTCTTCCCTCTCCTCTTAGAACCTCTGGTGACCACTGCCTTTTTATCAATGATACAAATTCTTCCATTGCTAGAATAATAATAAGTCTACTTTAGTCCATAGTTGCATTCCCCCCATGTTTTCTTCATTCCTCAATCTTGAGGATTTGGGGATGTTGATGCCCACTCTGTTTCTGATTGAGAGGGAGTGAAGAGACATTTATGACTGTTATTTCTTCCTGGTGGATGGTCCCTTTTATTAATATATAATGGCCTTCTGTATCTCTTATAATTTTTTTTGCATTTAAAGTCTGTTTTGACTGTTATTATATCGCTACCCCTGCTCTTTTTTGGTTACTGTTTGTGTGGAGTATCTTTTTCCAGCCTTCCACTTTCAGTCGATTTGTATCCCTGGATCTAAGGTAAGTCTCTTGTTGGCAGCATATGGATGGCTCAGGTTTTTTTTTTAATCCATTCTATCAGCCTATATCTTTTGATTGAGAAGTTTAATTCATTCATATTCAATGATATTACTGTAAGTGCATTATTTACTTCTGCCATTTTATTATTTAGTTTTCATGTTCATGTTGTATGTTATTTTTGTCTGTCTTTTTACTCTTTTGATTATCCTTTCTGTTATTTTTCCTTCTATACTCTCTTCCAAACCTCTGTCTCCTGTCTTTTTCTTTTGGGTTCTAAGGCTCCCTTTAATACTTCCTGCAAAAGTGGATTCTTTTTCACGAACTCTCTTAGTTTCTGTTTGTGGATATTTTAAACTCACCTTCATATTTGAAGGTCAGTTTTGCCAGATAAAGAGTTTTCAGCTGGCAAATTTTCTCTTTCAGTATACTAATTATATCATACCACTGTCTTCTTGTCTCCATGGTTTCTGACGAGAAATCCACATTAAATCTTACTCTGTGTCCCTTGTATGGGATGGTTTGCTTCTCCCTTGTTGCTCTCAGAATTTTCTCTATATCCTTGGTGTCTGACATTCTGAATAGTATGTGTCTTGGGGTTCGTCTATTCGGATTAATTCTGATTGGGGTACGCTGTGCTTCTTGGACATGTAGATTCATTTCTTTCATGAGAGTTGGGAAATTTTTAGCTGTTATTTCCTCAAATGCTATTTCTGCCCCTTTTCCCTTCTCTTCTCCTTCTGGACCTCCCATGACACGTATGTTGTTCTCATGTTGTCATTCAACTCCCTGAGCCCCTGCTCAGTTCTTCCTCTTCTTTCTTCTCTCTTCAATTTCAGCTGCTCTGTCTTCTGTATCACTTATTCTTTCTTCTGTCACTTGGAGTCTGCTGCTGTAGGCCTCTAATGTGTTTTGATCTCACCTTTCATATCTTTCATTCCCATGAGCTCTGTTACTTTTCTTCAGGTTTTCACATTCTTCTTTGTGCTTGCTCAGTGTCTTCCTGATGTCTTTTATCTCTTTAGGCATATTGTCTTTCAACTCGTTAATTTGATTTTGGAAATTTCTATGACTCTCATTGATTAGTTGTCTCAAGTCTTGTGTCTCATCTGGGACTTTGATATGTTCCTTTGCTTGGGCCATTTATTAGTATGGTTTGTAATTTTTGCTGATGTCCAGGCATCTGATTATGATAGTGAGTTTACTCTCATGTTCAATTTTTCTCTCTTTTGTAGGCATTTAGTGGGAGGAGACTGTGTGTTACTGCTGTTCTTTGATTCTTGGTTTAACGTGATCTGGGTCTTTAGCATTGTCCCTGTAAGTTGCTTATATCTGGGCCCTGGACCCAGTAATGAGTTGCATACCTGCCTCCAAGGGCTTTGGGGAATGGGGCTGTAAAGGCTAGAAAAGGCCTCTCTTATTTACTTTTAATTTCCTCTCGTGCACTTCCTTGGGTGGCCAGCAGGTGGTGCTCTTTGGCAGGCCTCTCAGTTCAAAGCCTGGTTGGAATGTGCTTGGTGTAACAGGGATTGGATCAATCAGACTGGATCAATGCAACAGAGGGTCCTGCCTGGAGGCTAAGAGCCTCACAATTCAGACTTCCTCAGAAGCTGTTCTCTAAACTTTGCTGGCAACCCCCTCCATTTTCCCGGGTAGGAAATATTTCCACTCTCCTCTGCATCCTCAGCAACCAGTCCTGGTCAGTAGGGAGGGTGTTTGTGAGAGTTGTATCTCTTTAGTCCTATGCTGGCTCCCAAGGCAATAGTGGCACAGCTCCTCCTGGCCTGGAAGTGCTGATGGGACATAGACCAAATTTGTGGGTCAAAAGCTGAATCAATCTTAGGCTGCATCCCTCTCTCTACCATTTCCTTGGGAGGTGGATCCCTGTGGCCCCCTCTGTCTGTAGCCATGGGCCCCATAGCCTGATAATTAAAAATTGTCTATAGAATGGGGGAGGTTACTGGCAGCTCCAGTTACAGCTTGCACTCAGTCTTTCTGTCGAGATTTTTTTCCTGTGCCTCTCTCTCTTCTGGGTGGTATCCAGCCTTCCCCTGGTGTCCTAAACCCTTGAAGACTTTTTTCCAGGCCATTTCTGCCTGTCCTCTAGCTATTTTTTCTGGGAGAGGAGAGTCACATGTCTTTCTAATCCACCATCTTCCTGGAAGTTCCAGGTAATTATTATTAGTTTTTTTTAAGATTTTATTTATTTATTCATTTATCCCCCCCTTGCTGCTTGTGCTCGCTGGGTCAGCTAACCACGCCGTGTGGGCGGGCTTTGCCTTCACCAGGAGGCCCCGGGAACCGAACCCGGGGCCTCCCATATGGTAAACGGGAGCCCTACTGATTGAGCCACAGCCGCTTCCCTATTAGTTTTTTTTAAAGAGGATTTATATCTACTTAAAAATCAGTTTTTAGTGCATTTTAAAAAAGCCTTTGTTTATTTTAAAACAGATTTGGGGGATACTAAGGTATGCATACTTTTGAACATTTGTAGTACCTTCTCCATTTCTCTATCTTGATCTTGACTATTCTTGGCTCTTTGCACTTCCATAATATTTAAAATTGGCTTATCATGTTTCACAGAAAACTTGTTGGGATTTTGATTCAGATTAAATTAATAGGTCTTTTTTGGGGAATCAGGATAAGGTTTTAGAATTAAACTGTTAAGTTTTATAATTGAACAATATTTTGGATTTGCTTACTTGGCTTTTCTTTATAGTTTGATTACACATGAATATGTCCCTAAACATAGATTGTTTAGTTTTGCCTTTTTGTCCATAACATAAAATGCAACCACACTGCTTGTATTCTTTACTGCTTTTTTAAGGGTCATTTTAAGCCTTTAATACCAATTAATTTTTAGTGATGGAGTTTCAGGCAGTGGGAAAAAATTTTTTTTGGTGCCAGGATGTGTCCATTGAAACAGTATTTCCTAAAATATAGTAATATAGTACACAGCATGACTTTAGATGGTATTTGGACAGACACTTACCTTTTTTTTAAGGGAGTACAGGAGATTAAACCCAGGACCTTGAATATGGGAATCAGGTGCTCAACCACTGAGCTACACCCACTCCCCTTGGACAAACATTTAAAAATGATACTTGGGACAGGATGTGGCTCAAGTGGTTGAGCACCTGCCTCCCACATGGGAGGTCCTGGGTTTGGTTCCTGGTGCCTCCTGAAAAAACAAAAACAAACAACAAGCAAAACAAATGAAAAAACCAACTCAAATGGAAGCTGATGTGGCTCGGTAGTTGAGCTCTGGCTTCCCACATATGGGGTCCTGGGTTCAATCCCTGGCCCCCGGTACCTAAAACAAACAAACAAAAAGATCATTATATTTGTATAGTTACTTCCTATTGATAAAGATGATACTGGTTTGCAATTTGCTTGTGGCAAAAATTTCAAGTCAATTTAAGAACTTTTTTTTTTTCGAGGTACAGGGATTGAACCTGCACCCTCGTATGTGGGAAGCCAGTGCTCAACCACTGTGCTACACCAACTCCCCTGAGTTGGCTTTTTTGTTTGTTTGCTTGTTTTATTTTTGTTTTTAGGAGGTACTGGGGCTCAAGCCCAGGACCTTGTATGTGGGAAGCAGGCCCTCAGCCATTTGAGCTACATCTGCTCCCAATTTAAGAAAATTTAAGTAAATAATTTTACAGGTGGTAGATACCTTGTACTTCTATATAGCATGGCAGCCATTGGAGGTGGTGTGTGAATGACATGCTTGGATAACACTGCCTTGTATGTGCCTTTTTCTGTCCCAGGGAGTGGGCAAGAAGGACCTATCACCGCCTCATTTTGGCAGAGCTACTATCCAGTCAAGGTAGATGTTTTAGTTTCCTTGGCTGCTCAAACAAATACCACACAATAAGTTGGCTTAAACAATGGAAAATTATTAGCTCATGGTTTTGAGGCTAGGATAAAGTCCAAGACAAAGCGTCATCAAGGTGATGCTCTGGGGTTGGCTGCCGGCGATCCTTGGTCCTTGGCTGTCACATAGCAATGCACATGGCGGCCTCTCTGGGCCCTCTCCCTTCTCTTATTGGTTCTGTTGATTTCAGCTTCTGGCTACCACCTCTGGCTTTCTCTTTCTGAATTTCATTCCACTTATAAAAGTCTCTTGTAATAGGATTAAGATCCATCCTGATTGAGGTGGGGTGTGTCTTAACTAAAGTAACCTCATCAAAAAGGCCTCCTTACAATGGGTTCACACCCACAGGAATGGATTGTTTAAGAACATGTTTTTCTGGGGTACATACAGCTCCAAACCACTACGGTAGAGTTGCCTCCTGGGAAACTCACCATTGGCTGGTACAGTAGCAGAGCACAAAGGAAGCTTGTAAAAAAGGTGAATTCTATCTTTAGTTCATCATGGCGTGTATGCCTGCTAACCACACAGCATAATATTGGGAATGTGCATAATTGGGTTGCAACATAAATTTGAGGTGGGGCAGAGCAAGCTTGGAAAGACTCCCCATCCAATATGAAGGTGTCCACCCTGGTTGCTGTGCATCTGAAGGTGGGAAGATGGAGCAAATTTTATCCTCTGTTCAAGCTGCGTGGCCCAAAGGAAAAAAGCAAGAATCAAGTCCTTTGTGACCATTTGGGACAGGAGAGAGTGCACACAGGTTTAGGAAATGGATGAATGCAGTCTGGGAGGGTGAAAAAATGATGATCCATCCCTGACGGAAGAGAAGTAGTCTGAAGGGGAAGGTGATTTGAAGGAAAAGATACATTCAGTTTTTAATATTTCAAGTTTGAGGTTATTGGGCATGAGGCTAGGATAAGCAAATAAAGAAAAAGAAAAAAAAAGCGGAGCACAGATGCCAGGGGTGGGATCTTATCAGGTTGGGACAACAAACCAGAGGTCTTGGGACAGTGTAGGAGAGAGACAGATCGACCTACTGACTGACTGGAGTCTTTGCTTTCTTCCTCAGATAGGCGCGGCCAGTGAAGTTGTCTTAACACAATGCCTTCCTTGCATGTAGTGTCCATGAATATTTATTGAAATATTTGTGACTCAGTGGCATAGACATTTAAAATCAGAAGATTAAGAGATGGAGGGAGATTCTAACTTTTGGAGCTTAAGCTCAGGGCAAGCTTAATCTTGCAATGTGGTTTTATACATGGAGATAAATGAAAAAGACCTTTGAGTTTTGAAGTAGTCAGCTTACCTGAAATAAAGCCGAAAGCTTTACTTCTCAGCTTCGGAATCAGAACCTTGTGTGGCTCTCATTTAATATATAATTTTAAATAAGCATGACTCTCTAGTTTCTTTTCCCACCGTAAATTAGAAATGCAAAGTAGCGGTTAAAAAGGTTAACAGCCGCAAGGGAATATGCCAGTCGGCATGGCTTGGAAGGAGCAAACAGGAATCAGAATCAGGTTGCGCTTGATTACCGTATATTACTTATTATTATTTCTAGTGTGTTTTTTATTTCTTGCATTGTGCCATTCATCACCATCTTATCCATTATCTTTTTATGTATGTTTACTATTTCTTCACTTTGTTCTTCTAGTGTCTTCTTAATATCTTTAATCTCTTCCTTCACTTCATTAAGTTGATTTATGACCTTTTTTTGCACATCTCTGATTAGTTGTTCCATGTTCTGCATCTCCTCCTGTTTTTCATTTTGTTTGTTAGACTGGGCCATGTCTTCTTGTTTCTTAGTATGGCTTTTAATTTTTTGTTGGTGTCTAGACATCTGTTTATCTTGATGAGTTTATTCAGTTAATTAGTTTCTCTTTCTACTCAGGTTTTATTTTATTGTTGTTTTGTGTGTGTAGTAAGGTTTCATGTTCACACTTCATTCCTCTTATTCTATTTCCTTGCTGTTGTCTATGTTCCCCTGAAAAAAATTTAGGACCAGGGAAAAGGAAAGAGAAAAGAAGAGAAAAAGAATGATAGTAATAATAATAGTAAAAGATAGAAGAGGAACCATACAGGACCTAGGAAAATGAATAATCAACATGAGTAAGATGTACAGAGTAATAAGAATTAAAAAGTGGAATAGAAACAATGAAATGAGAAACAGAATAGAGAAAAACATATAGAATAAATTAAAAGGCCTGAATTATGAGGAGACAGGAAAAGAAAAAAGAAGAGAGAGACAGGAAAAAAAAGTAAAACAAGAAAGAAAACAGAGAAAAAAGGAGCGAGAGAGAAATAATAAGAAAAATTGAAGACCAACAAAATGAAGTGGAATGAAAGAACAACAGAAAATAGAAGATAGAAAGATGAAGGAAAGAAAAGAAATAGCATAAGTAGAAAAAAAATCGGTAAAAGAAAAAAAAAAAAAAAAAGGAAACCAAGAAAGGGAAAACACAACAAACAAACAAGACAGCAGCAACCTATTAAAAAATGAGAGAAAGCCACACCTACACGCGTGTGCACAGGCATGGCAGGTGTGCTCGGCCAGGGGCCTGGTCTGGGCGGAGCAGCTCTGAGGAGGGCGAGGGGCTCCCAGCAAAGGACGTGAGGGGGCCTGGCACAGACCCCGTCCCCCAACTTAGGGGACCCCAGCTTAGTTGCTCCTGACCCTGCTTTTGATGTGCAAAGGGGCACAAGTTTGAAAGCAAGTCAAAGAAAGGTTTTAAAATAAAAGTTTATCTCCTTTTTGTCTCCCCGCCAAAAAAAAAATAAATGAGAGAGAGAAAGAAAGGAAAAAAAGAACAAAAAACAAAAATAAAGGTAAAACAGCCTTCCTTCTTAGCCCCTATGGAGCTTCTCAGGCTGCTCGTGTTCATCAATCAATCACCCTGCAGCCTGCCCTCTAAAGGTTTTGAACCAGGTTTTAGTGAGTAAAATAAGGAAAAATTTTTTTAAAAGGAAGCTTTTTTTTTTTTTCCAAATAGGAGAGCCAAGAAAAACTAATACAAAAAGAGTGTCTATATGTTCCCTGTCATAAAGTTTCAGCTGGATGCCTGATAACCCATTGTTCACTTCTCTAAGATTGAAGAATTGAACCAGGTACCTCAGATATACAAAGGCAGGAATTCTTCCACTGAGCTAAACTGTCTCCTTAGGTTAGTCACCCTTTCAGAAGGCTACCCACCCCTTTTCCCTTGGGCACATTAGATTCCTAGCAGTTTGCCAGAGTCCTGCTGATTAGGTGCCTCTTTGTCTCTGCCTCCTCTCTCATCTAATTCCTCTCTTTACCCCTTCCTGAGGAGATCCCCCTTCCCCTCTCCCTATCAGGTTGGGGTTCCTTCCGAGATTCAAAGGGGGCTCAACTGGCCAAACTTACCATGAAGAAACCACTCTCCACCCTCCGAGGCCCATCTTCCTCCCAGGGAATGCCCCTTCACACTCTGTTCGGAGCATGGAGCCAGCGGCTCCACCTAGGCTCTTTTCCCTGAGGACGGGGTATATGCGCTGCTTCCAGCCACAAGGACAAGCAACTCATGGTTTTCCTTTGACTTCTTTACCTTTCCAGTACCCTCCTAGATGACTCAGAACACCTTCCCATTCTATATATATCCAAAGCAGCTCTATTACATGTTTTCTTGAGTCTAAAATTGTTAGAATTCTTGCATAATTTTCTTGCTCTAATATGTAATAACTGCAAATATTTTTTTAAGCAAATGAGGGCTACCACCAGGAGAAAGGTTTGCATATACTTCTTCTCTGGATGCTGCTAGTAGTTAGCATGCTTGATAGTACATTTTCACATCACAGGAAAATCATGGTACTTCTCCCTGCAGCATCAGACTTACTTGTTAGTATATACATCAAAACATAACTATATTAAAACAAGCATATATAGTAGAATTTAAAATACTATTAATTTTAAAGTTCAAATAACCAGGCTTCATAAGGGTATAATTTTGAGCTAATAACCCAACACATCTGTGTCAACACATCTGTGTCTAATCCTGGCTTCCATTATGGAGTTTACTTGTTTTTAGATATTTCATTGAATTTACTGATTTGGTTCTTTTTTAAATTCATTAACAGAACCTTAAAATATTTTTAAGTACAATGTATTTACCAAAAAATGCACATATTTTTAAGTATATGACTTGCTCGATTTTCATGAAGTGAATACACCAAAGCATTCAGAATTCAGGTTATGAAAGAAAACATTGCCAGCACCCCAAAAGACCTCTTCATGTTCCTTTCCAGATACAACCTCCACTCTGCCAAGTGTAACCACTGCCCTGACTTCTCACAGCATAGATTTAGTTTTGCCTGCCTTTGAATGTTATGGAAATGGAACTATATAGTATATACTATTTGGGATCTGGTCATTTTTACCACAATTATAAGAGTCATCCATATTGTTCTGTATAGTTGCAAATCCTTCAACTTCATTGCCCAGTAGTCCTCTATTTTGTATATAAACTATACCTTATTCACTTATTTCAGTTTTGGGCTATAAATAGTGCTGCTAGGACAGTCTAGTACATTTTTCTTGGTGAATATATGTATGCATCTCTATAAAGTATGTAACTAGGTGTAGAATTGTTGGGTTATAGGGTATGCTAGATTCCTAGCTGCTAAAACAAATACCATGCAATGGGTTGGCCGAAACAACTAGAATTTATTGGCTTATGGTTTTGAGGCTGAGAGAAGTCTAAAGTCAAGGCATCAGCAAGGCAATGCTTTCTCCCCAAAGATAGTGGCTTTCTGTGGCTGGCAACTGGTAATCCTTGGTCCTTGACTTCCTGGTCACATGGCATGTACATGGTGGCAATCTTCTCTTCTCTTTTCTGGGTTCCACTGACTTCCAGCTTCTGCCTGCACCCTGTAGCTTCCCTCTCTGTGGCCTTCTCTATAAGGCCTCCACTAATAGGATTAAAACTTATCCTGATTGAGTTGGGCCACACCTTAACTGAAGTCACCTCATCAAAAGGTCCTATTTCCAATGAGTTCACCCCCACAGGAGTGGATTAAGATTAAGAACATGTTTTTCTGGGGTACACAACTCCAATTCACCACGTAAGGTGTGCATGCAATCAAGTTCGTTTAACAAATAGTTGTTCAGAGTTACAACTTACACTCTCACCAGCAGTGTGTGGAGTTGTGATTGCTTCACATCTTCACTAACACTTGGTGTTTTCTGTCTTTTTAGTTGTAGTGTTTCTAGGGTCTCTGAAGAGGTATCTTGTATTTTAATTGATATCACTATTTTATTTATTGACAGTTTGGAAAAAATCTGCTTTACAACTTGTTTTTGATGTGTGTATTTCAGAATTGTCATCAGATTTGGAAATATACCTCTTTCAAATTTCTTTCACGTATGAGCTTTAAGATATCAGGCTATTTCCCATTCATAGAACTCCAGTTGAATAAATTATGGTATATTCACAAAATGGAGTGATATGTAACTGTAAAAACAAAAGCAAAAACTGACAAAAAGAATCAGGTTGATCTGCATGAACTGATATGGAGTGATTTCTAAGATATATTATTAAGTGAAAAAAAGTAAGCTCAAAAGAGTATAGATAGTATGCTACCTTTTGTGTTAATGTATATGTATATTTAGATTTGCACACATCAGCCAAAGGATAAATAAAATACTAATGAAATCAGATACCCACAGCATGAGATGGGTGGGAACAAGGTGGAAGGGATAGGTAAAGGAGTGAGGCTTAAATCTACCTAAAGGTATATTAACAGTTAGCTGTTAAGCCATATTGATGTTTTAAATATTCAAAACATAAAATTAAATTCACAGGGTTTGAAAAAAACAAGCCTAAACACAAACAGAAATAAAGGCTCCTAACTTTATCAAATTATTAAGAAACCATACAGGGAAAATAATTCATTGAACCATTCAACATGTCATTTAGACTCTACATTCTAATGAAATATGATCTAAAGATAGAAAGGACATAAAAACCTTACACATTATTTAGTTTGATAGTGGTTTTTGATGCTATTTTGTGTGTATTGTGAGAACAGGCAATTGAGAAAATATGTTGTCACTGTCACAGGGCCAAGGAGTCTCACTGTGAAAGGAGGGCTATATGAAGGTGGAAGGAGGTAAGAAGAAAGAAGAACATTGTCGTGTTGGACTGGAAATAAAATCAACAAATGAAATCATGATTTAAAAAACATTCCTGACTTTCTGCAGAAGTGTCCTAGAAACAAGCCTGACCAGTAGGCATGAGCAAACTTAGCGCCCAGATCTTGGTTTCAAAATACATTTCCCGGGAAGCGGCTGTGGCTCAATCAGTGGGGCTCCCGTTTACCATATGGGGGGCCCCGGGTTCGGTTCCCGGGGCCTCCTGGTGAGGGCAGGCCTGCCCGCACGGCGTGGTTGGCTGGCCCAGCGAGCACAAGCAGCAAGGGGGGGATAAATGAATAAATAAATAAAATCTTTTTAAAAAAAAAAATACATTTCCCAGTAAAAGGAACTGGGGGAAATGACTTAGATAATTGGATGATCCCAGTGTTGGGCAGGAAAAGTACAAGGCAAGCCCAGAACATCCAGATGTGCCAGAAGAGCAAGAGGGTGAATAAACATTGATGGGATATAGGAATTAGCTTGAAGGGTCTCTCATTGACCAAATTTGGGTTGATTTGAGCATCAAATGGATAATGGCCCACTTTTACCATTGCTATTCAACAATGTTCTGGATGTTCTAGCCAGAGAAATCAGGCAAGAAAAAGAAAGAAAACCTGTCCATATTGGAAAGGAAGAAGTTAAACTATCTCTACTTGTGGATTACATGATCTATATAGAGAAAATAAAGATTCCACAAGAAAACCATTAGAGATAATAAATGAATTCAGCAAAGTTGCAGAGTGCAAGATCTGTTGTTTCTATACACCAGCAATAAACAACCCGTAATGAAAATTAAGAAACCAATTCCATTTACAATAGCATCTAAAAGAATAGAATATCTAGGTATAAACTAAACCAAGGAGGTGAAAAACTTGTACACTGAAAACTACAAAACACTGCTGAAAGAAATGAAAGAATACCTAAATAAATGGAAAGACCTCCTGTGTTCATGGATTGGAAGACTTAATATTAAGATGTCACATCTACCAAAGTGATCTACAGATTCAACACAGTTCCCTCCAAAATTCCATTTGCAGAAATGGAAATGATGAACTTCAAAAATGAGATCCTGCTTCAAGATTGGGGAATGAACAATGGACTAAAGTAGACTTCTTATTCTACTATAACCTTATTATTATTCTAGCAATGGAAGAACTTTTATCATTGTTGTGTGATAAGGCAGTGGCCACCAGAGGTTCTGAGGGGTGAGAAAGGGAAGAATAGATATAATATGGGGGCATTTTTGGGACATTGGATTTGTCCTACATGACATTGCAGTGACAGATACAGGCCATTGTATATTTTGTCATAACTTACAAAATTGTGCGGTACAAAGTGTAAACCATAATGTAAACTGTAGTCCATGGTTAGTAGCAATGCTTCAGTATGGGTTCATCAATTGTAACAAATGTACCACACTAATGAAGGATGTTGTTAATATGCGAAAGTGTGGGATGGGGAGGGAATGTGGCATATAGGAATCCCTTATATTTTTAATGTAACATTTGTGTAATCTAAATCTTCTTTAAAAATAAAAAAAAAATTATGTAAAAAATGGGGTCCTGAATAGACTAAACAATCTTGAAAAAAAAAAAAACAAAGTTGGAGGTCTCATACTTTCTGATTTCAAAACTTAGTAAAAAGCTATAGTAATCAAGTCCATTGAGGGTGATGAGCCACACTTGTGGGAGATGTTTGTGTGGGATGTGGTGGGAGGTGTGGGAGGTGGGGAACATGGGAATCCCGGTAGGTTCTGTGTAATATTTTAGGTAATCTAAGCAACTCTTAAAAAAAAAAAAATGTATATATACATTTTTGTAAGCAAATGCACATATATGCATATATATTTATATATCATTTTACAAATATTGGTATGTATTGTGAAAATTTTGATTTTTACCCACAATAAAAAAATAAACAAATAAAAAAAAAAAACAGTTTAAAAAAAAAAAAAGGCTATAGTAATCAAAACAGTGTGGTACTGGCATAAAGGTAGACATAAACCAATGGAATAGAATGGAGTCCAGAAATATACCCACACATAATGGCCAACTGAATTTTGACAAGACTGCCAAATACATTAAATGGGGAAGGAAATAGTCTTTTCAGTAAATGGTGCTGTGAAAACTGGCTGTCCACATGTGAAAAAAAATGAAGATGAATTTACCTCATACCATATACAAAAATTACCTCAAAATGGATTAGTGAGAGCTAAACATAAGAGGTAAAACCATAAAATTCTTAAAAGAAAACATAAGGGAAGATTTTCATGACATTGAACTTGGCAATGATTTCTAATATATGGTAAAAAGTATGAGAAACAAAAGAAAAGATAAATTGCATTTTGTCAAAATTAAAAACTTTTGTGCATCAAAGGACATTAAGAAAGTTGAAAAGATAATCTGAATAATGGGAAAAATATTTGGAAATAATATATCTGGTAAGGGTTTAATATCCAGCATATATAGAGAACTCTTTTTGTGCAACAACATAAAGACAACCCAACTAAAAAAATGGAGAAAGGACTTGAATAAACATTTTTTTCCAAGAAGATATACAAATGACCAATAAGTAAATGAAAAGATGCTCAACATCACTAGTCATTAGGGAAATGCAAATCAAAACCACAATGAGCTTCATACCTACTAGAATGGCTATTATTAAACAAAAAGTGTTAGCGAGGATACACAGATATTGCAACTCTTGTACATTGCTGGTGAGAATGTAAAATGTTACAACCATTGTGGAAAGCAGTTTACCGATTCCTCAGAAAGTTAAAACACAGAACTACCTTTGATCTAGCAGTTTCGCTTCTAGGTATATGCTCCAAAGAATTGAAAATAGTGACTTGAACAGATACTTGTACACCAATATTCACAGCAGCATTATTCACAATAGCCAAAAGGTGAAATATGTACAGATGATTGGATAAATAAAATGTGTTATATCCATACAATGGAATATTACTCAACCATAAAAAGAAACAAAGTGTTAATATTTGTAACAATTGGATGAACCTTGAAGACATCATGTTTAGAGAAGTAAGCAAGATATAAAAGGACAAATAATTTATGACTCACTTGGAATTTAGAAAACAAAATTAAATCTAAGGAAAATGGAAGGAAGACATAAAAGAGCAGAAAATAATGAAATAGAAATAGCTAGAATATGAAAACTTATAGCCATCAGAAATTAGAAGAGAGGTTATGAGGGGTGTTAACACTTAATTGGTACAGAGTTGCTGTTTGGGGTGATGGAAGAGTTTTGGTAATGGATGGTGGTGATGGCAGCACATTATGAATGGAATTAATACCACTGAACTGTAAACTTAAAATGTGAAATTTTGTGTTAGTATATCATAATAAAAAAATAAAGGATAATGGAAATACATTTCCAATGGAGAGATCTGGCAAGCAACACTAAAACCAAGTGATCAAATTTAGCATCACCAATAATGAGACACACCAATATTATGTGCCACCTGATATTATGCAATCAGAAGTATACATTCTCTATGTATTCTTTTTGCCAAAAAATGTTCAATCTGAATATAATCATGAATATGCAATAAAATAAATCTAAATTGTGTAACACTCTACAAAACAACTGACAGGTTCAAAAAACAAAAAAGATGGGGTTCTTTTCTAGAATAAAGGAGACTAAAGAGACATAACAGTTAAATGCATATTGTAATTCTTGATCGACTCCTTAATGGATTGAGAAAAATCCTATCTAAAAGGACATTAATGGGACAGTTGGAGATATTTGCATATGGAACATATATTAGATAACATTAAATTTAAGTTAATTTTTGGGGGTTGATCGTTGGGCTCCATAGGAGAATGTCACTCTTAGAAGATACATACTGCAGTATTTAGAGGAGAAGTGTTATTATATCTGTTAAATTACTTTCAAATGAATCAACAAAAAAAAAATCAAAACAAGAATATACATACAGATATTGATAGAAGTAAAGCAAATGTGGCAACATTTTAATAAGTGAACGGGGGTGAAGGATATGCAGGTGTTCATTGTACTGTTCTTTAGCTTCCCATAGAGGTGAAATTTTTTGAAATACGAACTTGGAGAAAAAGTTTCAGGGCATTTCATGTTGTTTTGTGTGGTGACTAATCCCCATATCTCTTTAAATTAAGGGTTCTCATTTACCAATTTGTCACTGATGGTTCCATAATAGGAAATTTGTTAACATAATTCACAGTATTAATAAATCTGAAAAAGAATAATGAAAAATCATTTGATAGAGTTTTACATCCTTTCCAAATTTAAAACACTTTTAATAAAATAGGAATATATAGATGATTCCTTAACATTGCAAAATTATATATTCCTTTCTAAATGCCAGCATCCTGTTTAAGGGAGAAACACCTATAAGCATTTTCATTGAAGACAGGGTCAACACAGGAATATCTGCTGATGCTAATCACTTTTACAAGTGTGTGGTAATAGCTAATACAGTTAGGAGGAAAAAACTAGAAATAAAATTTTGGAGGAGAGAATTTCATTGTTTGGAGATGATTTGAATATTTGGCTAGAAAATGAGAGAACTGATAAACCATTACAATTTACTTATTTGATATGTATTTATATTACTTATTTATAAGATATCTGGGTAAAAATTAACAGAATTCTGAACCCAGAACTGTGGCAAATGATGGTTGGCAGGGTGTTCTGTCCCATTATGAAATAACTACATACTGGCTATGATTAATGAATTGCTTGACTCACAGGAAGTAGAGCAAATTCCAAACACTGCCTTCTTCCCTCTGAGACAGGTTCAGAAATGGAAGCAATGAGCATTAAGCAAGCAGAAGAAACAGGGTTCTTCCTGCTATTATTAGGTACCAAACTTTGGACCAGCAGTGAGAGGGGGTTATGAACCTGGGACTCTCATATTAATTCAGGACCCATGAGGTAGGTTGGAGAAATTCCAGGTTATTAGTACCTCCTGGGTCCCTGCAGAAGCACACAAATGCCCTCTGGAGGAAAAGATTCCCTGGAGCCTATAGGATCCTCATAGATTAACAACTAAAAAGTGAGTTCACTATCAAAGATAAACAAGCAGTCAAAAATACAAGCTACCATGTGAGAGGGTTTGGAAAAGCAACAAATTTACTAAGCAATCTAAAGACTGTGGATGTTGCAATTTTCAATACAGAATATGGAATAGTCATTTATGGAATGTTTAAGGAAGTAAAGAATATAATCAAAATGAGCAATAAGGAATTATCTGGAAGAATGGAGAGAAACCAATAGGACTCTTAAAATCTCAATTTTATTTATCATTTGTTAAACCCTCAGTGAACTGGTTAAAGTAGATTAGACAAACCTGAAGAGAAAATTCATAAACTGAAAAATTCAGGCAAATAACCCAGAATACACTGTAGGGAGACAAGAATACAAGCATTAAAGAGAAGGTAGGAAATATGACAAATAGAATAAAAAGGTTTAACACACATTTAATTGGAGCCTCAGAAGACTAAATAGAGGGAACTGAAGAAAAGCTAAACTTGAAGAGTAATGGCAGAGGAGTTTTCAGAGCTATAGCAAGTCATATATATAAGTTCAAAAAGCTCAACAAATTCCAAGCAGGAGGAATAAATAAATACATGCTTAGATACAGTGTAGTGAATACAGATTATAAAAAAACTTAAAACTGTCATAATGAAATGTCGTTCTACAAAGGAACAACAGTTGTACTGACAGTTAACTTAAAATGCATGTACAAAGAAGAGGAAATTAGAAAACAAAATTAAATCTGTGGAAAGTGGAAGGAAGACATAAACAAAAAAGCAAAAAATAATGAAATAGGAAACAAAGGCATTATATAATCAACAAACTCAAATGCTGGTTCTTTGAAATTACTAATAAAATGGAAAGACCCCTAGCAATACTGATCAAGGAAAAGAGAGAAGGTAAAAATTAGATTTCAGAATGAAAAATGGGATATCATTACACATCACTATATATCCTAGAGACATTAAAAAGATAGTGAGATACTATTACATAAAACTTTGTAAGTAAACTTAAAGACGTAGATGAAATAGTCAAGGTTCTGGAAAACCACAAGAAAAGAAGAAAATAAGAAACAAAATATCAAAGAAATTGTATTGTAGTTAATAACTTTTTTTACCAAGAAATTCTTGGCCCATATTTACAGGTGAAATTTACAAATCTTCCGTAAGAATTAAGGATGAAATAACCCCAATTTTATGCAATAAATTTTTCCAGAGAAAAGGAAAGCTGTCCCAACTTGTTTTATGTCAGAGAACCTTAATGCCTAAATAAAACAAGGGCATCATAAGAAAGGAAAATCGTAGGCTAACCTTTCTTAAACATCCGCATAAAAATCCTAAATAAAACATTAGCAAATCACATCCAGTATTAGTGATGTGGAAACTATATTTCTACGGGCTGCTGTAAGAAATGATCACAAATTGAGTCTCTTAAAACAACTTATTTATTTTCTAGTTCTAGAGGCTAGAAATCTGGAATCAAGGTGTCACCAGGTTTATGTTCTCTCTGCAGGATGGAGGGAAAGATCTTTCATTCCTCTTCCTAACTTCTGATGGTTGCTGGCAATCTTTGGCATTTCTTGGCTTGTGGCCACATCACTCCAATCTCTGCCTCTGCCTCTGGATGGTGTTCTCCCTGTGTCTCTGTATCTCCTTCCTTTCTTATAAAGACGCTGATCACATAAGGTTTGGGGCTCACCCTCTCCAGTATATCGTCATGTTAACTAATTACAAGTGCAAATACCCTATTTCCAAATAAGGTCACATTCACAGGTTTGGGGGGTGGATTAGGACTTTGGGGACACAATTCAACCCATAAGATATATCATAAGCAAGTAATGCAAAGTACATTTGACACTCAAAAATCCATTGGTATAATATGGTACATTAATATAAAAAAGGAGAAAAGTCATTTGATCGTTGCAACAGATACCAAAAAGTATTTTGTAAAAGACAACATCCATTCATGATACAAGCTCTTAGCAAGTAAGAGAAAAAATTGTATGTCCTACATATTGGTGCAGACAAAGACTTCTTAGGACACAAAAGGCATGAACTACAAAGGAACAAATTTATGAATTGGACTTTATCAAAATAAATCATCTCTTTGAAAGACATAAAACAAAAAGACTAGCCACTGTTTTAGAGTAATCAAAATAATTGTGTCTGACATAGGACACAATCCTGAATGTGTATATATATGTATATGTGTGTAAGTGCAAAAATATGTGTATATTGATATAGCAAAATATATCATTTATATAATATATAACCTATATAACTTTAATACTCAGGAAGACAACTCAATTGAAAAATAGGCAAAATATTTCAATAGACGTTTCACAGCATAACGTAAGCCTGTTGTCACGCAGCTGATTGCAAATGTTCAGCGCAGGATATAGTAGTCTAGAACTTATTTTATGCTGTTGCAAAAGTAAATAATGAATATGAATTATTCTTGTGTATGTCTTAATTTCAGATGAATTTTGGCAAAACTTTCAAAATTGGTTTCCTGCCTAGCATATTGGTTTCCTATATAGGAGTCCTGCACAATCGTGGCACACACAAAGCAATTAGCTCATGTAGGATCAGCAGCAATGGAGTGGTATTTGATGTCTGGTTTGCTTATTTATTCACTTGATTTCCCATTTCATTTTGTACATGTTTTCCTTATTTTGGTTAATTTTTAATGAGCTGTTTTGGATACATAAGTTGTTTGCCCTATTTTGACAGTTTTCTAAGCACTCATGTGAAAATATATCAAATCTAGTAGTCTGATGATTCCCTGAATTACCATATTTGAAGAATATCGCTTTTCCATTGTGATCACTGATGACCCTTTTCACTTATCAAGTTAATATCAACTACTCTTTTTAGCACTTCAAAATGATACTAGTGGTTCTTTCTTTTCTGTTCAAGACAATGGTAAAGTGCATTTTTATTCAACTTATGTGTGATCCAAGTAAAACATAACCTCCTTGAGTTGTGACATCTTCTGGTTTTTAAGAGTTCTCGAAACATTTAGTCTAGTCTAAAAAAGTTAGCTGGTGTAAGTAATGTGTGTCTTATGACACATAGCTAGTAATAACGACGACAGAACAGTATGACCGTTCTTCACTTGTAGAATAGACTAGTGAGGGCCTTAGCCAGAATCATGTAACAATTTGTTCATATTTAAATTTGTTTTATCATACCTGTTTGAGAAGCATTAAAAAAATCCTTTACATGTTCTGATTCTCTATAAATTGAGGTGGTGATTTTGTGGGTGTGGGGTGAGGGAAGACTTTCAATCACAGTGTTGAATGAAAGAATTGTTCATTGTAGCTGGCCAGGATAAAAGGTCACAGCTTTTTCAAAGCCAACAAATTAATTAAAAATGACAGTAGAAATTGTGTTATTCTTTTTTTTTTCCCTTGCACGGGAGTGTTCTGATTCTCATTCTTGTCTCTACTATTGTCATTGTTATCATCGATATTTTCTTGGCTATCATGACTCTTTTTAAAATGTTTTTGCATACCATTTCAAACATCAACATTTTTAGTTTTCATTGTTATATAGAGGAGCTTTTGACAATTTGAAGCTTCTGCCAATCTTCTTTCTGTCAATTTCCTTTTTTAAAAAAGCTTCCACTAGGATTCTTCCTTTCCATTGTATTTGAATTTTAATATGGTCAATAATTGTAGAAAAAGTAGAAAATGTATCTGAAATTAAGGCATACACAAGAGCAATTCAAATAAAAGCATTTTAAATTGTCACTGTGGTCGACTGAAGCCCCATAATTGTGTAATCAAATTATTCTTATACTGCAAATATTGAATTATTGATGGAATATGTGTAGGAGTGTTTCACTGGAACATTTGTTTCTTTGAGCTACTTTGCTGTGTTGGTGGCAATTTTGCATGCTGTTTTATCTAGAACTGTCAGACTGTAAGGACAAGATGCATGAGATAAGGGATGCTTAAGGAATGCATAAATCAAGCAGCCTTACCCTCAGTTTTACTTATTTGTAGTATTACTTTGTGTTTCTGTCCTGCAAATCCAGGAATTTTGACTAATTTTATTTCATATGATTTACAGCCAAAAAAATGCGTGGTGTGTTTATTATTGTATACACTGCTTATTGTATACAATTTTGACAGGGGAACACCTCTGTTTGACCTATATATGAATGAGAACCAAATCCTCGATTAAAGTTTTAAAAGTTGGATGTTTGGAAGAATTTTCCACAGACTGGCTTTTGGCTCTGTGTATTTCCAACCTCGTGTCTCCTCTCACTGCGGGGCATGTTCACGTGGTAGAATGACCACTCACTACCTGTGTGAGTAAGCACAGTAGGTGGTAGGCGATTCCTGGGAAGGAATTGCTACAGAGGGAAGGCTAATTGTGCCTCAGTGATACACACAAGTGACTATGAACAGCACAAATATCCCCATTAAACCCAAACGAAATGTATTCCCGACTCAGCTTCCCTTTCCTCAGCTCCCAGAGATACCAGTGCCACTCAATGCAAGGATAAGTGGGACAGAGGGGAAGATGGAGTAAAGGGGCATCTTATAAGAATTTGCATTTAAAACAGTTTGCAAGTTTTACAAAAAATATTAGATCATGTGAACACATTGCTAGGACCCTTTCTAGGGCTCTGGAGGAAACCCATGCAACTGCGAGACCCTGAAGATTTAGGCTTCCTTAGCTTAACAGCTAATCTCCCTTTGGGTCTAATGATTTCATAGCTTGGGGCCCACTTTGCTATATATTTAGTAAAAATGGTTTCAGTTGTACAATATTTGTTTATTGGGTCTGCAACTATGGGCTTCTTTTTTTTTTTTTATCTTTATTTTTAAAGAAGTTTTAGGTAACAGAAAAGTTACATAAAAAAATATATGGGGTTCCCATATACCCCACCTGTCCCCCTCTCACATTTCTCCCTATTAATAGCATCTTACATGAGTATGGCACATTTGTTATAATTGATGAACAAATATTGACTCATTGCTATTAACCATGGTCAGTAGTTTACATTATGTTTTACTCTTTGCACTGTACAATTTTATAGGTTTTTAACAAAAATGGCCTGTATCCATCATTGCAAAGTCATGCAGATCAATTCCAATGCCCTAAAAATGTCTTATGTTCCACCTATTCTTCCCTCCCCTTCCCTCAGAACCTCTGATAACCACTATCTTTATATCAGAGTCACAAATTCTTCTGTCATTACAATAATAATAAGTCCACTTTGGTCCGTTGTTGCAGTTCCCCTCTTATGTTTGTCATTCCTTAATCTTGTGGATTTGGGGATGGTGAAGCCTGCCCTACTTCAGATTAAGAGGGGGCTTAGACCTTATGGAGTAGATGAAATGCTTGCAGTTGTAAATACTCGTTGCTTTTTGGGAGGGAGTTGTCCATCATCATCATTTTGTTAGTTGTCCTGGGTGAGTCTGGTGAACTAGAGAGTATATTGGCTGCAACTCTGCTGAGATTCAGAGCTCAAACGGCATATGAGCAGACCCAGAATTTAAGTCTCTGGGACACATATTTAACAGGTATAGTGATAGTTATAGGTTCAAATAAATGGAGTAGAAGAATCTTAAGCAGGAAAATTATAAATGAACCTAACTCTGTTACAGTGGGGAAATAGCATAAATTCCAAGGTAAGGCCTACTGATGGGGTGCTGATTTCATAGGGTTGTGTGCCTTGCCTACAGTATCCAGATGGCTCTAGAGCCCTCAGGAGCACCCCTGCTTGAGGCATTGTTTACTGTGGCAGTTAGTAAGTAAGACCCACCTGAGACGTGCATAAGTGTAACCTCTGGAATGATCCCCTGAGTCATTTTGAAATCTCTTAGCTGTAAAAACTCTTTTGTATTTAATTTTTCCCCCTTTTTGTCAAGGTCTTTTTCCAAATGTATTGCTGTTTAATGCTTGGTAATAATCCATCGGTGCCAGGGAGGCTCATACCCAGGAGACATGTCCCATGCTCGGGGTTGGGGGGAAAGTAGTGAGTTTATTTGCTGAGTTTGGCTTAGGGAGAGCCCACATTTGAGTAACAAAGAGGTTTTCAGGAGGTAACTCTTAGATAATAGATACTATTAGGCTAAGTTTCAGTTTTATAAGAACAAGGTTCATGAGTATAAGCATTAATATTGAAGGCTTGGCATATTGGTCTGTTTTCTTCTATTAGGCACTGCCTATGTACTCTAGAGATTCTTGCCACTCTATTAGAGAATGTAGAAGGGCTCTCCAGGATGGGAATTTAATATTTTATTAGTTATTGTGTGGGTCTCCACCCACTGAAATAACACCCTATGTATGTCTGGGATTCTTGGTGATAGATCTGGAGGATATGAATAATGTGACTTTAAGAATGCATGTGTGCAGATATGGAGGAATGCTTTTTTGTGTGCTTGATCTCCTTGGCCAGGGGAAGTACTTCCCTTTAGGCTTCCTATGCCCATTGCAAGATTTTGCCCACATCTGTCAAAATTGAAATTTTGTGTGTGGATAAGGTGCCTTAGGCCAGTCTTGTGGTCTAGGTGGGTGAGTAGAACCATTTTCTGTAATAGGCAAAACCCTTTGGTGACCAGATTCCTGAGTGCTGAGACTAGTCCAAGGTATGGCTGTGCCTCCCTTGTCCCCCAGCCCCTCCTCTGTGGAAACCTATCCCCTGATTAGGGTAAACAGTCTATATCAAAAGCATCAGACTATCAGGGCAGATGTGTGTCCTTTTGTCCTTTTCTCTCTGGGCCAAAATGTGGCTGAAAATTTACACATGCACCGTGTGTCTCACAGCCGAGAGCACTTTCCTGGAGCCTTCTATACTGGTCTAGGTAAATGGTCAGAGCCAGTGTTCAGTGCCCTTTCTTGCTCAAGGGGTGTCCCATAAATTCCAGAGTTTTAAAATGGTTGCTCAACTGTGTGAATACAGTAAACCCCCCTCAAATGCACACTTTCAGTGGGTGAATTTTATAACATGTGAATTACATCTTAATAAAGCTGTTACCCAAACAAGATCACACTGTGTGTTCACAGGTGCTGGAGGGAAGTTTGGACACAAAAGCATTCCTTTTGCCCCTGGAAAACTCTACTCATCCTTTCTGGTAGCTCGGTGTCACCTCGGTGAAAGTGTCCTTAAAGGCTGAGCTGACCTCCCCCTTTGTATGCCTCTGCTTGCATCTCTCATGCTGAATCGCACCAAGGCCGTTGTGCAGCTCCCTAAGAAGCCGTGAGTTCCTTGAGGGCAGGCGGTTGTGCAGCTCCCTAAGAAGCTGTGAGTTCCTTGAGGGCAGGCGGTTGTGCAGCTCCCTAAGAAGCCGTGAGTTCCTTGAGGGCATGGTCTGTTTCTTATTCATCCTTGCTTCTGCAGTGCTGCCAGGCTGCCTCGCAGAGAGCAGACACGGACACGAGTCTTAGTAAGTGTCTATGTGGTGCCTACTTAAAGATGTGTGGTCCTGTGGGGTTAACAGGCAGCTGTACCTCCTCAGCGATGTCTCCAGAAAGGACTGGGTTCTCTTGCTCTCCACTGCTGAGGGTGAGTGCCACTTACCCGTTATCTCTAGGGCAGTATTTCTCAGACATGAGTATGTGCCAGGATCACCTGAAAGGCTTATTGCAGCTCCCAGTACGTGGCCCCACCCTCAGAGGTAGTTCTGATTGAGTAGGTATGGGGTATGGACTGAGAATTTTCATTTCTAAACAGTCCCCACGGATGTCCAGAGCCAGGCTTTGAGGACCGCTGGGCCTGTGGCCTCCAGAGCTCACCTGTCCTGGTGGGGGGACCCCTATGTGTGTCCCTGGTGGGGCAGACACATGGTTTGCACCAGACTCTCTAGCTGAGAAGGAATTTCTGTGGGGTCCCCCATGCCCAGGGCATTTACCTAGTCTGAAGGACTGCCTTGTGATGATCAAACTTTGCTCTCTAAACCCCTAAGTAAGAACAAAGCTGCTTCAGGGCCTCCCCTGGGGGTGAGGGAAGTTGTGTGCTTCTGCTTCTCTGGGCCTTCACTGTCACCGTGTGCTTTCTCACCAGGGCACCCCTTTTTTAATCTGTCTTTTGTATTGGGATCCTATAGGTGAGTTTGTTGAAGAATAAGTTCTGCAGGAAAAATAATTTAAGGTAACAGCCTGGATTCTGGACTCTGGAAAATGGGCAGCTGGTGAAAGTGCCCAAGTTTCCTCTGAGATCCAGGGCCCAGCGAGCCAGCAGGGCAGAATGCCTCTCAGCTGCCAATTTTTATTTTTCTGCATTTCATGGAGAGCTGTGCCTCCAAGTCCCACACAGCTTTGTGATTAAGAGTTCTGGAGTCAGGCAGACTTGGGCCCACATCCCGGCCCTGCCGTTCCTAGCTGGGCAACCTTTCCTGTCCCTGGAGGCCTTCGGGTCTGTATATGTGAAATAGGTGATGGTTCTGCCTTCCTTCTCTAGTCGCTGGGAGCCTTAGACGAGACAGTGACACCAAGGCACTCAGTGTATTGTCTGGCACGCCATAGATGCGCAGTGTAATTTTAGTACTGTCATGATTACTTAGTTATTGTGGTGAAAATGAGGAAATTATTCTTTTGCACTCAGGAATGCTTTAATGAAATCAATATAAATTTATTAGAAATCTCAGAACATTTTCAACAGTTACTAGATTTTTTTTTTTCCTATTCTGGGAAAAATGGATTTTTAGCTTAAAAAATGGAAAAGAACACAAATTAAAAGAGCATTTACTTAACTAAGAGTAAAAAATTATTTTAAAAAATACCTAAAATCTAAAATCATAACAATAGCACAAATCACTTTGATATTTTTAGCATCAGTTTCTTTGCTTGACAACGAATTTCTGCGAAACGTTTGTAATACTCTTATTTGATGCAAGCATCATATTTTTTTTCTTTTTTTTACAATTTAGATGATACAGTTTAATAATTTTGATGATATTTACCATGTCCTGTGTCCATTACTGAAAGGTAATGAAAAACCTTCCCCATGACCACCAAACAACCCATTAGATCTTGACTGTTCCCTTCTCCCCAGCCCCCTAGGGCCCATGATACCCCCCTCTCCTAACCCATGGAATGTCAAGATTCACAGTTACATGCCCTGCAAGCATCATATTTTTAAATGATGTTTTAATATAACCCAGTTATATGGTTCATTTCAAGTCATTGTTTAGCTCCCAAGTTAATCAAGTTCCTTCTAAGTAAAAAGAGTTATGCCTCCCGCATCCTGATTAAGGTGGCAGAGCGAGATGCTTCAGGTCTCCATCCCCCCACAGAAGCTTTGAACAACCAGCCAAAACTGGCAGCAACATCTTTCTAAAGGTTCCAGAAAGCAGTTAAAGGGCTGTAGTAACAGGGCAAGTGCCGAATCAAGAAAAAGGCTTCTTGAAAGAGGTGGGATCTCCGGTGCTCTGGAGGGCCCTTCCCCGACCCCTCACCAGCACGGTGGAGCCTGCCCATGCTCTTGGTGCAGCTCCCTGGCTCCTGTCCCACAGGAAGCAGAGTGGCTTGCATGCACATGCTGGGAGCAGGTACGTCTGGCCCAGTCTGTCTGGTGGTGGCTGAGGGACTCGCTGTCCAAGAATGTGCCATGCGGGTAGAAGGCAGCTCACCGAGGTCCTACAGAAGGCTGTGGGAAAGCAGTCAAGTTCTGTTGCCTGGGACAAGGAATTGCTAGCTGAAGGACATACAGTGCAGGCTTGGGGCTGTGAGGAAACTGTTTCCTAGAGAGCAGGGGACATTCAGAACTGTGGGGGAATTCCTAGGGCCATGTGCATGCCCAAGATAAGACACATGCACAGAAAAAATGAGAGAGACCTTTATACTTTGGTCTGGAACTATTCTTTAAACTGCTATATGGATAAGCCTTGAATGGAGACAGGTCAATCTGCCAAGACTGGGAAATGATGTGTTTTTTTTTGTTGTTGTTGTTTTTCCCTCTCTTTCTTATCCTCTCCTGGCATTCAAGAAAAGGTCTGCCATAACACTAGCTGGATACAAGCTTAAGCTGCAGAGTCTAAATTTCAGTGATAACACATTAAAATATCAAAATGTCAGGGTTCAGCAAAAGATTGCAAAACATACAAAGAACGGGAAGTGATGGCCTAGGCAAAGGAGAAGAAACCATTAATGAAGAGGACTAGACCTGGGACATACCAGACAAAGTTTTTTTAAAAAATGGTCCTAAATATGCTCAAAGAGCTAAAAGAAAACATGGATAAAGAACTGAAGGAAATCCAGAAAAATGACAGATGAACACGAAGAGAATATCAATAGGAAGACAGAAATTATGAAAAGGAACCAAACAGAGCTGAAGACCACAATAACAGAAATTTAAAAAAATTCCTTTTGGGTTCAACAACAGATTGGAGCTGGCTGAAGAAAGAATCAGTTAACTTGATTACTGAACAACCCAGTTTCAGTTTAACTTAATTTATCTTTGGTCATTGTTCTTAATGGACGGATTGATTTTCCTCTGATCTTGCATAAAATAGGCAATCAACAGTTAGAAGATGCTCTTAGAAAAAAAAAATTGTAAGTACTCAAGGTAACAAAAAGAATTGTGCCTCATTTTAGGTGAAGTGATAAAGTAGAACTAGTTTATTAATTAGTTGAGTCTCTTTTAGGGATTCTGTTTAAAAGGTATTGAGAACAGTTTTAGGGCATCTTGAAAAGAATATAATTTATGATGCTTTCTCTCAGTAATTCAGGTTGAAACAATTGGTCACATATTAAAATATATCATGTTCAAGGAAAATTCTAAGCATTTATGATTTTGAAATTTTTCTGTTCAAACGAACTGTGATCAGTTATCCTGGATATGGCAGAATGCCACATAAGCCCATATTCCCATTTATTCCTATATTAAAGTTAGAATCAGGTGGAAATGGAAGTTGATAGAAAGAACTTTGCTGTGTAACAGTTTGGCTAGAATGTGTTTATTCTACTTATTGGGAATGCAAACAGTTTACATACAATACCCACTCTGGAAGCTTAAATCTGTACTTTTATGATATATTTTTTTGAGGGGTTGAAATATATTTTAAAGGGGATTCAAAGTAATATTTATCGAGGACTTAATATTAGAGAAGGAAAACTCAAAGGCTTTTTTAAAAGATTATACGGAAAGTACAGTTTATGGGGATATCTCTTGGCTGCATGTTCTAATATTAATCCTCCATTTATAGTGCAGGTTATACTAGTACAGACAATGGAAAGGAGCAGTCAAATTTATTGTTTTATATGTGCATGAATAATTTATTATTTATTTTTTATTTTTATTGCTTTCCCATTTCAGATCAAGTTGGAATTTTTTACTTTTGACCAAAGGTTCTTGTTGGGTTTGTAGAAAATATAGCACAGGGACATAAAATGTAATGTATTTACTGTTTATGTTTGTAATGGTGTAAACTAATTAGAGTAATAATTTGAAAGTTATGCTTAAGCAACTTTAGACTTAAAGTTGTAGTTTAATAATTAAATTTAAGAGTTAAGTAATTGTGACTGATGTTCTTTGGGTGTGTTCATTTAGAAATTTTAGTGACAAAGAATGTACTCTCTCAGGCTCCTTGGGAAGATATCTAACAAACTAGAAGGAAATAGCTGTAAAAAAAACAGTTAAGGAGAAATAGGAATTCATTAAAACTTGTGTAAGGCTGAGTCCTAAGGTAATATAGACTTGTAATGGACAATGAATACCTCTCTGTTGTTTTAGTAGTTGCTCTAGGATTTAAAATATACATCTTTAACTTTACACAATCTACCTTCAGGTAAATTATACCACTTCACATTAAGTATAAGAACCATACAACAGTATACTTCTGTTCCCCTTTGCACTATTGTTGCCATATCTTTTCTTCTATGTATGTTGTTTATTCACCTCATAATACTCATTATTATTTTTGCTTTAGGCAGTCAATATATTTCCTATTTATCCAGACATTTACTGTTTTCAGTGCTGTTCATCTCTTTGCATGGACCCAGATTTTCATTGCATAAGATTTTTCCTTCTACCTGAGGAACTGCATTAAAGTTTTCTTATAAGGCAGGTCTCTGCAGGTAATGAAATTCTCTCAGCTTTTGCTTGTCTAAAAAGTATTTTGTTTTTATTTTTTAAAGATACTTTTACTGGTAGAGAATTCTAGGTTGACACTTTTTTTCCTTTAGCATTTAAAAAATGTTTCTACATTGTCTTTGTGTGTGTGTGTGTGTGTGTGTGTGTGAGGTACTGGGGCCACGGATTGAACCCAGGACCTCATGTGGAAAGCTGGTGCTCAACCACTGAGCTACACCAGCTCCCCCAAGTTTTTTTTTTCGTGTGTTTGTTTCTTTTGTTTTTAGGGGGTACCTTAAGATCGAACCTGGGACCTTGTATATGGGAAGTAAGCGCTCAACCACTTGAGCTACATCTGCTCCCCTACATTGTCTTCTTTACATATTTCTAATGAGAAGTCTGTTGTCATTCTTTTTTTTTTTTTTTAAGGCAAGAGAGTAAGGAGTTTATTTATTTATTTTTTTAAACAAATCTATTTTATTGGTACATATTAACAAAGCATACAATTCATTCAATGTGTACAATAATAGTATTTGGTATAATCTCATAGTTGTGCATTCATCATTCTTATCTGTTTCTTTGTACATAATTTGTCTCTCTTTGCCTATGGCTACTTTTAAGATTTTTCATTGATTTCCAACAATTAGATTAAAATGCTCCTTGGCATGATTTTCTTAAGTTTATTCTACTTGTATTTCTTGAACTTCTTAGATCTGTGGCTTTATGGTTTTCACCAAATATGGGAAATTTTTGGCCATTATTTCTTCAAATAAGTTTCTTTCTCCATTTTCTGCTTTCCTTCTAGGGCAACAATTACTTGTATGTTAAACTGCTTGATATTGTCCTTCAGGTCACTGATGCTCAGTTAATAATTTATTCTAATTTTTTTTTTTCATTCTATACTTCATATTACAGTTTTTGTTGCTATGTCTTCAAATTTATTGATATATTTTTTTTCTGCTATATAATCTGTTAATTCCATTCAGGATATTTTTCATTTCATTTCATTTCGTAGTTTTCATTTCTGATAGTTATATTTGGGTGTTTTTATGTTTTCCTTTTCTTCCTCCACACTTATGTTTTTCTCTAGCTTCTTGACCATATAAGCATTTTTATAATAGGTTAATGGCCTTGTTTACTAATTCTACCTGTGTCCTTTACACAGGTTCATGTCTGTTGATTGATTTTTTTGCCTTGTTATAGGTCATATTTTCTGCTGCTTTGCATGTTGAAATGTTTTTTTTAATTTTAATTTTAGAACCATTTAAGATTTACAGCAAAGAAGTGAAGATGATAGTACCGAGAGTCCCCATATACCCTTCACCCAGTTTCCCCTATGAGTAGCATCTCATATGATGGGGTATGCTTGTTATTATTAACGAACCAGTATTGATAGGTTTTTACTAATAAAATCCATACTTTATTCACATTTGCTTAGATTTACCCAGTGTCCTTTTTCTATTCCAGGATCCCATCCAGAAATCCCCATTACATTTAGTTGTCATGTTTCCTTAGGCTCCTCTTGACTGTGACAGTTTCTTAGACTATCCATGTTTTTAATGACCTTGGCAGTTTTCAGGAATACCAGTCAGTTATTTTGTAGAATTTCTCTCAATTGGGATTTGTCTGATGTTTTTCTCATGATTAGACTGCGGTTTTGGATTTGGGGGAAGAAGATACAGAGGCAAAGTGTCATTTTCATAACATTGAATCAAAGGTTGCATATCAACAAGACTTGTTGCTGTAGCTCTTGACCTTGATCACCTGGCTGATGTGTTTGTCAGGTTTCACCACGATAAAGTTATTTTTTTCTCCCATTCCATAATGTACTCTCTGGAAAGACATCACTGTGCAGCCCACATTTGAGGGTGGATTATCTACATAAATTATTTGGAATTCTACACAAGAGATGTCTCTTCTCCCCCATTTATTTATTCAATTAATTAATTATATCACTATGGTCTCATGGATTTTTATTTTATATTTTGGATTATAATCCAATATGACTTCCTTTATTTTGTTGTTCAAATTGTTCCAGCTTGGCTTTTTCACTTAGTTCGGGTGTTCCTTTAACATACCCCCGTTATTGTGGTGGCTCTTTTTGTCTTTTTTTTTTTAAGAAGTTCTTTACTTTATAGCACTATAAGATGCTCCAAGCTCACTTTGTATATCTCCTGCCATAGTCCTATAATGGGCCATTTCTACAAGGGGTCCTGGTTCCTTTAATTGGAGAATAGTATTAGAAACCAAGTTCTGGGTGCCAGATGCAATCATTGCTCTTGGGGTGTCATTGCTTCTAGGACCTCGCATCTGACAAAGCCAGGAGCTATATGTGTATAGCAATCTGTGTATAGACACACTTCTGTAAATATTTCTATTGTAGCCATCTGTATGTATGTTAAGCTATATATGAATTCATACTCAAGTCTCCAATTCTAATCTGCTATCACATGGATTATTTTAGCTACCTCCCTTGCTTATCTGTAAACTCCTCCAACAGTGAGATGTTTGACTCCTACCATCCTCCATCCATTTACTTAAGTGTTCAATTTCAGTATACACGTATAGCAGTATCAGAATTGTTAACCTATGGGTAACATTATCAACCAGAAGACAGTATTATATACAGTTTCTTTTGCCTTTGGTCTTATGGACTCCTCTTATTTCTAAAGTTACTTAGAGTACACCTTTTCCTCCCACCCCATTCAGTGATGTTGTTTAATAGATTTGTAATATAGTTAAATTTTGCATTGCCTTTTAGGATTCCTTGGCTTCCTTAATGATTTTTTTTAAAAACTTTGCCTACATTAAGGTTCAGTCTTTGTGTTGTAGAGTTGTATGGGTTTTGACAAATGCATAGTGTAATGTATCTACCATTTCAGTATCATAGAGAATAGTTTCACTACCTAAAAAGTCCCCTGAGCTTCACCTGTTCGACCCTCCCCCACCCCCATCCCCACCTGGCAAACACTGATCTCTCTATTGTTTCTATAGCTTTTTCTTTTCTAGCCTTTTCAGACTGGCTTCTTTCATGTAGTAGTGTGCATTTAAGATTTATCCATGTCTTTTAGTGACTTGCTAGCTCGTTTCTTTTTTTGCTGAATTATATGATTGTACCACAGTTTATTTCTCCATTCACCTTTTGAAGGACATCTTGGTTGCTTCTAGTTTTTGGAAATCATGAGTAAAGCTGTTGTAAACATTCACATGTAGGTTTTTAGGTAATCAAGTTTTCACCTTAATCAAGTAAATACCTAGGAGTGTGATTGCTGAATCTTATGGTGAGATGGCTTTGTGAAAAACTGCCAAACTCTCTTCTAAAGTGGCTGAACCATTCTCCATTCCCACCAGCAATGAAAGAGAGTTCCTATTGCTCTGTATCCTTGTCAGCATTTGGTATTGTCAGGTTTTTGGATTTTCGTCATACTAATAGGTGTATAATGGTATCTTATTTTAATTTGCAATTCCCTAATGAAAAATGATGTTGAATGCCTTTTCATATGCTTATTTGCCATCGGTATATTTTCATTTGTGGAATATATGCTCAGCTCTTTTATCCATTTTTTAAATTGGGTTGTTTCTCTTATCTTTTTTTGTTCTTGTGTAAGTTTTTGTTTTTCAATTTTTATATACAAATACTCTATACCCATCAAGCAAAAAACTCCCCTTACCCACCACCTCCCCACTTCCCCCTCCCTGGCTAATCTATAATCTTTCTGTCTCTGTGAAGTTACTAATTCTAGATATCTCATGTATGTGATAACGTACAATATATATCCTTATATGCCTTGATTATTTTGTTGAGCATAATGTTTTCAAGGTTCATCTATGCTGAAGCATATCTCAGAACTTCATTCCTTCTTATGGTCAAATAATATTCTACTGTGTACTTCATTTTGTTTATCCATTCATTTTTTTCCTTGTTCATGTTTTTTTAATACAGATCCATTTTATTGATACATATTAATAAAGCTTACAATTCATCCAAAGTGTACAATCAGTGGTATTTGCTATAACCACATAGATGTGTGTTCATCACTTCAATCATTATTACAGCATTTTTATTATTTCAACAACAATAATAATAAAAAAAAAAACAGACAAACAGGAACATTCCTCATCTTTCAATCTCTCTATGCTTTCCCCACTGTACTGCTGTTTCTGGCTATTCTAGCCAATGTGTATCATCAATGGCTTTTAGTATAATCACAATGTTGTAATTAATTATCTAAAAAATTTTAGAACCATTTCATTACTCCGAAAAGAAAGACTCCACACCCCTGAGCATTCCTTCCTCAGACCTACATAACCACTAATCTCCTTTCATCTTCATAAATTGATTTATATTTACATTTTACATAATTGGAATCATACAATATGTAGTACTCTGTGTCTGGTCTCCTTCACTTAGTATGATGTTTTTTAAATTTTTGTCTGATATTAATACTTTGTACTATTAACTTACATTTGTTCATCTTCAAAGAGAAATGGTCTTGTATATGCAATTCTACCCATATTCATATTTCACATAATATATTTATATTTCATATAATGTATTTAGTTCATAATAGGGCAGTCATACAGTATTTGTCCTTTTGTGTCTGGCTTGTTTCACTCAACATCCTCCAGGTCATCCATGTTGTCATATATTTCATGACCCATTTCTTCTTACCGCTGTATAATATTCCATCGTGTGTATACTCCACAATTTGTTTATCCATTTAGCAGTTGATGGATACTTGGGTTGTTTCCAACTTTTGGCTATCGTGAATAATGCTGTTGTGAACATCGATGTGTAGATATCTATTTGTGTCACCGCTCTCAGTTCTTCTGGGTTTTTTAGGTAATCAAGTCAAGAACCTAGCAATGGTATTGACGGATCCCTGGGCAAGTCTATATTCAACTTTCTTAGGAAATGCCAAACAGTCCTCCACAGTGGCTGTACATTCTACTTTCCCACCAACAGTGAATAGGCGTTCCTATCTCTCCACATCCTCTCCAACATTTACAGTTTTCTGACTTTTTAATAGCGGCCAGTCTGATAGATGTGAAATGATAACTCATTGTAGTTTTGCTTTGCATTTCCCTATTTACTAGTGATGTTGAACATTTTTTTTTTAATCATGAAAGAGCATCATCAAAGTATTACTACTAACTATAGTCCGTATCTTCCTCCCCTATACATTTTTTTAAGGATTTATTTATTTACTGTTATCCATTTTTACTCCCCCCCCCCATTTTTGCTGTTTCTGTGTCCATTCGCTGGGCAACTCTCTGTGTCCATTTCCTGCCCTCTCTTTTCATCCTTCTCCTCCTGTCTTCACTGGATTCGATCCTCGGAATCTCTTGATGTGGGAGAGAGACGTCCTACCTCCTGTGCCACCTTAGTTCCTGGTTTTTCAGCATGTCTTGTCTTGTCTCTCCTGTTACGTCATCATCTTGCTGCATGGCTTGCAGGGCCTGGCGACTCACCCACATGCGGGGACTGGCGACTCACCCACAGGCAGCTCACCCGTGTGTGGGGCTTGGTGGCCCATGTGCCTTCTATATTTTTCTCTTTTTTATTTTTACTGGGAGGTCCTGGGGATCGAACCCAGGTCCCTCCATTTGGGAGACAGACGTCCAACCACCTGAGCCACATCTGTCTCCCTGCTATATCTCTTAAGGTTGATCAAAGATACCCAAAGTTACAGTCTTTTCCCATACAGGATGGTCATATAACAAATCTGGCTTAGTTTATCTCCAGCATTCTAAAAACCAGACCTATGGAGAAAAACTAGGTCTGGGGACACATACATGGTTACTAATATAGCGAATGTTTAGCCTACCCTGATTTTCACAAAATCAGGACAGCGACAATATTCATAGGATGTTGAACATTTTTTAATATACTGTTTATTTTTTTAAAAAGATACTTAGATTACATAAATGTTACATAAAAAAATATAGGGAATTCCCACATGCCCCGCTCCCTAGCCCTCTCACATTTTCCCAGATTAACAACATCCTTCATTAATGTGATACTTTTGTTACGATTGATGAACACATTTTGGAGCATTATCTCTAAGTGTGGATTATAATTTACATTGTAGTTTACACTCTGTCCCACACATTTTTGTAAGTTATTACAAGATATATAATGTCCTGTATCTGTCATTGCAGTGTCATTCAGGACAATTCCCAAAACCCAAAAAGGCCCCCAAATTACACCTATTTTTCTCTTTCCCTCCCCTCAGAACCTCCAGTGGCCACTGCTTCCACATCAATGATAAAAGTTCTTCCGTTGCTAGAATCACAATGTCTATAGTAGACATACAGTCTACTCTAAGCCACAAAAAGTCTATTCTAGTCCATCATTCACGCCCCAATCCTGAGGATTCTGGGATGGTGATGCCCACTCTGCCTCTAATTGAGAGGGGGCTTCAATCCCATGGGGCAATGGATGGGACTATCTTGCTTGCAGTTGCACATTCTCCCTGTTCCTTGAGATGGTCATTGTCCATCATCATCTTTGTTAGTTGTCCTAGGTGAGTCCAATGAACTGGAGAGTAGGTGTTGCAAATCTTTTGAGATTCAGGGCCCAACTGGTACATGGACAGTCCAAAGAGTTAAGTCTCTTAGACATATACCTATCAATTCTAGGTTCAAATAGAAGAGCCATGTGTAGGAAAACCACAACTGAGTCCAGCTCTGTCACACTGGGGAGCATAAATTCCAAAGTAGGGCCCATTGGCAGGACGGTAAACTCCTGACCTGTCTGCCCTGCCTGTGGTGTCTGGATGTCTCCAGAGCCCTCAGGAACCCTGCTATTTGAGGCAATATTTACTTTGGCGTCAATGAGATCCTGCTGAGACGTGCATAAGTGTAACCTCTGGAATGACTTCCCGACTCACTTTGAAGTATCTTAGACATATAAACTCATTTGTCTTTACCATTTTCCTCTTTAGGTCAAGGTCTTTTTCCAGTTGCATTGCTAGTTGGTGCTTCGTAGTAATCCCTTGGTGCCAGGGAGGCTCATCCCTGGGAGCCACATCCCATGCTGGGGAGAAGGTAATGCAGTTATATGCCGAGTTTGGCTTAGAGAGAGGCCACATTTGAGCAACAAGGAGGTTCTCAGGAGGTAACTCTTAGGTACCCTAAAATACTAGGCTAAGTTTCAATTTTGAAAGTAATGGTTCATAATTACAGATATCACTATTAAGGGCCTGTGAATTGTCCATCCTCCTTTAGTAGTCACTGCCTCTGTACTCTGGGGGTTCTTGCTGTCCTATTAGAGAATGTGGCAGAGCTCCCCAGGATGGGAATTTGATATTTTTAGGGTTATTGTATGAATCTCCACCCACTGTGACGATGCCCCATGAACACTTGAACACATTCATATGCCTTATAATATGCCCCAGGTGAACCTCCTCCCATGCATCCCCCATCACTGACACCCCATACCAATGATCCTCCCCTGCCACAGTTGTAACCTTTCTGTGACCCAAAACTTCTTCAAAATTGAAGCCAACAAAATAACCAAATACAATTAGTAGAAAAATGATATAATGATAGTTTTAAAAGTAATGATAAAATACAAAAAATGAAAAGTTTGAAATATTAAAAAATACAAAATTAAAAATATTTTTTTGACATTATGTCTTTTAGCATTATAAGATCTGTTTCCTTGTATGTACTGTGACATTTTCTTCTGTTTATTCCCCCAGTGTCTTATTTTTTTTCATTTTGTCTTCAAAGAAACTTTAAGTTACAGAAAAATCATAAGAATATAGGTGATTCTCATATACCCAACATCCTCCCCCCTTTTCCCTTTCCCCTATTAATAACATTTTACATGTGGATGGTACATTTGTCACAATTGATGTACAAATATTGAAACATTGCAACTAACCATGGTCAGTAATTTACATTATGGTTTATATTTTGGACTATACACTTCTATAGATTTTGATGAAGTTTAATGTCTGTATCATTCATTGCAAGATCATATAGAACAATTCCATCGCCCACAAAATGTCCCATGTTCCATCTACTCTCTCCCTCTCCTCGGGACCCACAGTAACCACCAAGATTAAGTTATTGAAGGACAGTATTCATAGTTACAACAACATTGAGGGCTTGACATACTGGCCTGTCCTCCCCTATTAGGCACTGCCTATCCTCTCAAGAAACTCCTGCCCCTCTATTTGAGTTCATTGCAGGACTCCCCAGGATGGGAGTCCAATACCTTCCCATTCATTATGTGAGTCCCACCCACTGATAAAATACTTATGTCAAGATGATCACTACACACTCCCTATAAGCAGGCCCCAGGTGTGCCCTGTCCTGCACGCCCTCCACATCCAACACCTTACACCAGTAACCCTCCCCTGCTATATTTGCCAAAAGAACATTCCCAATGTTGTGGTTTTAACCACATATCTGAAAATCCCCATAGTTCACCTGCTCCCTCCCCCAACCCTCCCCCAGTGTCATGGACAGTCCAACCCACCCTCCCAATCCTACCCCCCCCCCCACAGACTAGCATCGCCCAGCCCAATAAAATCACTGCACCACTGTTATGCCCATCCACTGTACAACTATACCTTATCATAGATTTTGCCCATATGGGCATTGACTCACAACCTTTTCCTCCCTTTCTGTCTCCTGTAAACCTATCTTCCAGACTCTAGCTCTGTGAGTCAGCTCAATTTGCTTAATTCATATCAGTGACGTCATGTAATATTTGTCCTTCAGTGCCTGGCTTGCTTCATTCAACATAACGTCTTCAGGATTCATCCATGTTATCCCATGTGTTAATACTGCATTCCTTCTTATAGCTGAGTAATATTCCATCGTATGTATATACCACAATGTGTTTATCCATTTGTCTGTTGACGGACATTTGGGTTGTTTTCAACTTTTGGCAATGGTGAATAATGCTGCTATGAATTGGTGTGCATATATCTGTTCATGTCCCTGCTTTAAATTTTTCTGGGTATATACCCAGCAGTGGGATTGCTGGATCATATGGCATTTCTATAGTTAGCTTCCTGAGGAACCGCCAAACTGTCCTCCACATTGGACACAATGGCTGCACCATTCTGCATTCCCACCAGCAGTGGATAAGGGTTCCCATTCCTCCACATCCTCTCCAACACTTGTAGTCTTCTTTTTTTTTTTAACAGCCACCAGCCCAATGGGTATAAAATGATATTTCATTGTGGTTTTGATTTGCAATCCCCTAATAGCTAGTGACATTGAGCATCTTTTCATGTGCTTTTTAGCCATTTGTATTTTTTCTTTGGAGAAGTGTCTATTCAAATTTTTAAAATGGGTTGTCTATTTTTGAGGTGTAGAATTTCTTTATATATGCTGGATATTAGGCCCCTATCAGCTATATGGTTACCAAATATTTTCTCCCATTGAGTAGGCTGTCTTTTTACTTTATTGACAAACTCCTTTGAGGTACAAAAGTTTTTAATTTTGAGGAGGTCCCATTTATCTATTTTTCCTATCGTTGCTCATGCTTTGGGTGTAAAGTTCATGAAACCATTTCCTAATACAGCATCCTGTAGATCTTCCCTACATTACCTTCTATGATCTTTGTGGTCTTGGCTCTCATATTTATATCTTTGATCCATCTCAAGTTAATTTTTAAATATGGTGTGAGGTGGTATTCCTCTCTCATTCTTTTGGTTATGGATATCCAGTTCTCCAAGCACCATTTGTTGAAGATTCCATTCTCTCCCAGTTGGGTATGCTTGGTGGCTTTGTCAAATATCAGTTGACTGTATATGTGGAGATCTATATCAGAACTCTCAATTCGGTTCCATAGGTCACTATATCTATCCTTGTTCCAATACCACGGAGTTTTGACCATTGTAGCTTTGTAGTATGTTTTAAAGTCAGGTAGTGTGATTCCTTCCATTTCATTATTCTTTTTCAATATGTCTTTGGCTATTCGGGGTCCCTTGCCCTTCCAAATAAATTTCATAGCTGGCTTTTCCAATTCAGTAAAAAATGCTGTGGTAATTTTTATTGGGAGTGCATTAAATCTGTAAATCAGTTTGGGTGGAATAGATTTCTTAATGATGTTTAGTATTCCTATCCAAGAACAGGGAATATTCTTCCATTTATTTAGGTCTTTGATTTACTTTAACAGTGCTGTGTAATTTTCTGCGTACAAGTCGTTCACATCTTTAGTAAAATTTTTTCCTAGGTATTTGATTCTTTTAGTTGCTATTGTAAATAGGATTTTTTTTCTTGATTTCCTCCTCAGTTTTCTCATTATTGATGTACAGAAATGCTACTGATTTTTGCACATTGATCTTATACCTGCCACTTTCCTGAACTCATTTATAAGCTCTAGAAGCTTAGTTGTAGATTTCTTAGGGCTTTCTATATATAGGGTCAGGTCATCTGCAAATAGTGAAATTTGTACTTCTTCCTTTCCAATTTGCATGCCTTTTATATCTTTTTCTTACCTAAGTGCTCAAGCAAGTACTTCTAACACAATATTAAATAAAAGTGGTGAAAGTGGGCATCCTTGTCTTGTTCCAGATCTTAGAGGGAAAGCTTTTAGGATTTCACCATTGAATATGATGTTAACTGTGGGGTTTTTTAAATTGATAATTGTTTTTCCATTTATTGAAGTATATCACTCATACAAAAACATACATAAACAATAAGTGCATAGTAATAGTTGTGAAATAATTCTCAAATTATTACTACTAACCCAAAGGATCTTATATTTGGTGTATTTTTCCCCAATCCACCCTATTTTATAATTATTTTTATATAATTTATACATGAACATACATAAACTATAAGCGTATGGTAAAAGTTGTGAACTTATAAAGCAAACATGCATAACATCATACAAAAGTCCCATGCATCAACCCACCACCAACACCTTGCATTGTTGTGAGACATTTGTTAAAATTTTTGAAAGAATATTGCCAATATCTTACCACTAACTACAGTCCTTATCTTACATTTGGTGTATTCCCCGCCAGCCTATCCTATTACTATTTTTAAAGTATATTTTTATGATAGAAATCGTAAACTTACAAAACAATCATACACATATGCAGAATTCCCATACAACACCCCTCTACCAACACACCACACCGTGGTGGAACATTTGTTACAGATTATGAGATAAATCATCAGATTATTACCAGTGTACATTTGGTACACTTTTTCCATACTCCCCCATTATCAACACAGCACATCTTTGGCATAGATGCATGAATATTACATTATTACTTTTAAGCACAGTCCATAGGTCACTCCAGTTGTATTTTTCCCATGCTTTTCCATATTCCCACCATCATGCAATAGTGATGTACATCTGCTCTAGTTCACAAATGATACTCTTACATCTGTACCATCAACCACAATTCTCATGCACCTCTGGGTTTACTGTGCTATTCAATCCCTACGTCATTTTCTAGCTTTCTATTAATTGGCATTTACATCCACAGACTACCGTTTTCAGCCACATTCCCATTTATAAACCAGCTGTCACTCACTATAATGTGTTACCATCAACTCTATACATTTCCACACTTTTATAGTAAAGCTAATTAAAATGTCTACATATGTTAAACATCAGTAGTCCATCTCAGTCCTCCTCTTATCTCCTTTAAGAATACACCACCTACCACCAGGTTTGAAGATATTTTCCTACATTTTCTTCTAGAAGCTTTATGGTTCTTTTAATTTTAGGTTTTTGATTCATTTAGAGTTAATTTTTGTATAAGGTGTGAGATAGGGGTCCTCTTTCCTTCTTTTGGTTATGGATATCCAGTTCTTCCAGGACCATTTGTTGAATGGACTGTTCTGTCTAAGCTGGGTGGGTTTGACAGGCTTGTCAAAAATCACTTGGCCAATCCCAGGGAATGGAGAGAGCCTGCAGCTGCAGGCAGGATAATCCCATCTACCGTATCCATGGGATATAAGCCCACTCTCACTTGGAGGTGGCGTGGACATCACCATCTGAGTCCCCTCAGGATTGGGGGAAGAGCTGTGGACTAGAGTGGACTTAATGGTATTCTGTTGTAGACATATTGTGATTCAAGCAATGGAAGAAATTATAATAGTGAGATGAAGCCAGTGGCCACTAGACGCTTTCGGGGCAGGGAGGGGAAGGGCACTTGTAATACAGGGGCTTTTTCAGGACTTGGGGGTTGTCCTGAGTGATGTTGCAGCGACAGATATAGGCCATTTTACATCAGCATATACTATGCAGAACTGTGTGGGAGAGAGTGTGGTCTACGATGTGAACTGTGGTCCATGCTTAGTGGCAAAGCCCCAGGATGTGTATATCCATTGCAGGTGATGTGCCACACTAATGAAAGATGTTTATGTGGGATGTTATGGGAGGTGTGGAAGGTGGGGAACATGGGAATCCCTGTAATTTCTGTGTAACATTTAGGTAATCTAAGTACCTTTTAATATATATATATATATATATATATATATATAATAACATTTATGTAAGCAAATGTACATATATTCATATATATTTATATATCATTTTACAAATATTGTTTTGTATTGTGAAAAATTTGATTTTTACCCACAATAAAAAAAAAAAAAATCACTTGGCCATAGATGTGAGGATCTGTTTCTGAACCATTAATTTGGTTCCATTTGTCTATGTCTTTATGCCAGTACCATGCTGTTTTTTTTTTTTTTACCACGGTAGCTAGGTAATATGATTTAAAGTCTGGAAGTGAGAGTCCTCCAACTTCGCTTTTCCTTTTTAAGATGTTTCTGGCTATTCAGGACCCCTCACCCTTCCAAATACATTTGATAAGCTTGCTTTTCATTTATTTAAAAAATACTGGTGGAATTTTTATCAGGATTGCATTGAATCTGTATATCAATCTGAGTAGAATTGACATCTTAATAATATTTAGTCTTCCAATCTGTGAGCATGGAGTGTTCTTCCAATTATTTAGGTCTTTATTTTATTTCTTTTAGCAATGAGTTGTCATTTTCTGAATACAAGTGCTTTATATCGTTGGTTAAGTTTATTCCTAAATATATGGATTTTATCTGTCATATTTTATTTTCACCATTCTTTTGATACTTTTAGTTACTTTCACTGATATAACCTTCATTTCTAGACTCTCTTCCAAGCCTCTCTCTCCTGTCTTTTCTTTTCAGGCTGTAGCACACCCTTTAGTATTTTCTGCAAAGCCAGTCTCTTGGTTATAAACTCTCTCAGTTTCTGTTTATCTGTGAATATTCTAAATTTGCCCTCATTTTTGAAAGACAGTCTTGCTGGATATAAGATTCTTGGCTGGAAGTTTTTCCTCTTGAAGTATATTAAATATATCACACCACTGTCTTCTTGCCTCCATGCTTTCTGATGAGAAATCGGCATTTAATCTTATTGGGTATCCTTTATATGTTATGCATTGCTTTTCTCTTACTGCTGTCAGAATTCTCTCTTTGTCTTTGGCATTTGACATTCTGATTATTATGTGTCTTGGAGTTTGTCTATTCGGATTTATTTGGATGGGAGTACATTGTGCTTCTTGGACACAGATATGTCCTTCAACAGGGTTGGGAAACTTTCCACTATTATTTCTTCAAATATACCTTCTGCCCCTTTTCCCTTCTCTTCTCCTTCTGAGACACCTATGACACATATGTTTTCATGTCTCTTGATGTCATTTAGTTCCCTGGTTCAATTTTTTTCATTCTTTACGCCATCTGTTCATTTGTATGTTCACTTTCTGAGGCCATTTCTTCAAGCTCACCAATCCTTCCTTCTGCCTCCTCAAATGTGCTGTTATGTGATTCCAGTGTATTTTTAAATTTCATTTATTGCAACTTTCATTCCCATAAGATCTGCTATTTTTCTATGTGTGCTTTCAAATTCTTCTTTGTGCTCATTCAATGTCTTCTGAATATCCTTAATCTCTGTAGCTATCTTATTGAATTTATTAAGGAGATTTGTTTGAACATCTACGATTAGTTGTCTCAACTACTTTATGTCATATGGAGGCTTATCTTGTTCCTTTAACTGGGCCATATCTTCCTGTTATTTGGTGTGGATTATAATTTTTTGTTGGTGTCTTCACATCTGGCTCACTAGATGTATTTATTCTGGGTGCAGTTTCTCTTTTTAGTTTGGGGCTTTCTTGCCCTTTTCCCCTTGCTGGTTGTGTAGTAGGAGCCAAGGATGTAGTTGGTGCTGTAAGCTGTGGAGCCTCAAGCTGCCCTCATTTCCCCATGGCCTGATGAAGCTTCTCCCAACTTTCTCCTTTGCCAGGGGGTAAGGACAGAGCTACAGCCTTATGTAATAATCCAAGTCATGTAGGCCTAGACTGTAGTTGCCCAGAGAGACTGATGAAGCTTCAAGCCCCTTTCTTCCCTGCCTAGGGAGGGTATGGAGCTGCAGGTGTGGGCAGCAATCTATGCCATGCAGGTCCAAAATGACCACAGTTGCCCTGGTGGTCATTCAGTCTGTGCCACCCAAATGTACCTGAAGTTACCTGGAGACGCTGATGCAGGGCCTGTCAGCTTCTTCCCTGTTAGAGGTTATGCTGAAGCTTAGGCTAGGGCTGCAGGCCTATCTGGGTGAAAGAAGCTGGTCTCTACCATCACTGTGATTTTTTAGTCAGCCTGGCTTCCCCTCATGCTGAGGATAGAGTCAAAATGGCAGCTCTTCTCTCCATATCGGACGGAGAGTCCCCTGATCCCAGTTTCTCTTCTTTTTGTCTTATTCTTTCTTTCTCATCCGCGGCACCGTTTTCACGGACCCAGGTCCTGACCGGCAACATATGGCCTCTTTCTGACTCGGACAGGTTCAAACTTCAGCTATTCTTAGGGTTATACTTTACCCAGCCAAATTTACTTATCAGTAGCTGAAATCGGTGGCCAACCATCTCTTCTCCCTTTTTTTGGGAAATGGTGCTTCCAATTCTAGCCACAGAATAGCTCCCGAGGCAGCTTGCACTGCTAGAGTAAGATGATCACCAGCATGGAGTGCTCTACTTACAAATCTTCTCTGCAGATTGGCAGTCTCCTCCTTCCATTCTTTCAAGGATGTTGCAGGATGCTCTTCTGGTCTCCTGTAGCCCCCAAACAGGTGCTTTAGATAGCTCTGGGTGATTACTAACTCTCTGTAGCAAGAGCTGGCTCTAGGAGCTCCTTACTCTGCCACCATCTTGCTGGTTGTTGCACTCTGGGTTTTTCATATATATTCTTTATCATGTTGAAGAAGTATCCCTCTTTCCTATGTTTTGAAGTGTTTTTTATCAGGAAACGGTGTTGTATTTTGTCGAATGCTTTTTCTGCATCTATAGAGATGATCATGTAATTTTTTTTCTTTCAATCTGTTTATGTGGTGTATTACATTGATTGATTTTATGTTGAACTATCCTTACATACCATGAAAGAAACCCTCTTGTCTTAGTGTATAATTTATTTGATGTGTTGTTGAATATGATTAGCAAGTATTTTGTTGAGGATTTTAGCATCTAGGTTCATTAGAGAGATTAGTCTATAATTTTCCTTTCTTGTGACATCTTTGTTTGGCTTTGGTTTTAGGGTGATTTTGGCAACATAGAATGAATTAGCCAATGTTCCCTCTGCTTTTATTTTTTGGAAAAGTTTAATTAGGATTGGTGTTAGTTCTTTCCAGAATGTTTGGTAGAATTCATCTGGGAAGCCATCTGGTCCTGGACTCTTTTTAGTTGGGAGGTTTTTGATGACTAATTCTCTCTCGTTACTTTGGTCTTTTGAGTTCATCAGTTTCTTCTTTTGTCAATATAGGCTGCTTGTGTGTTTCTAGAAATTTGTCCAATTCCTCTAAATTATCCATCTTGTCGGCATAAAATTTTTCAAAGTATCCTTTTATGATACACTTTATTTCTGTGGGGTCAATGGTGATATATCCTTCCTCATTTCTTATTTTATGTATTTTCATCTTCTCTCTTTTTTTCTTTGTTAGTCTAACTAAGGGTTTGTCAACTTTATTAATCTTCTCAAAGAACCAGCTTTTTGTTTTCTTTATTTTTTCTAGTGCTTTTTTATTTTCAATTTCATTTTAGCTCTGCTCTAATCTTTATTTCCTTCTTTTTTTTTTTTTTTTTTTTTTACCGGGAGGTCTCGGAGATCGAACCTGGGTCCCTCCATATGGGAGATGGACACCCAACCAGTTGAGCTACATCCGACCCCATATTTCCTTCTTTCTACTTCCTGTGGGGTTAGTTTGTTCTTTTTCAACTTCCTCCAGGTGTGCAATTAGGTCTTGACTTTAGCTCTTTCTTCTTTTTTATATAGGCATTTATGGCTATGAATTTCCCTCTCAGTACAGCCTTAGCTGCATCCCATAGATTTTGATACACTGTATTTTCATTTTCATTCATTTCAAGGTAGTTAGTGATTTCTTTTGCAATTTCCTCCTTGACCTACTGTTTGTCTAAGAGGGTGTTGTTTAACTTCCATATCTTTGTGCCTAATTTGGTTCTCTGCCCCTTGCTAATTTCCAGCTTCATTCCATTGTGGTCAGAGAAATTACTTTGTATAATCTCAGTCTTTCTGAATTCATTGAAAATTGTTCTGTGGCCTAGCACATGGACTAGCCAGGAAAATGATACATGTGCACTCAGGAAGAATGTATATCCCTTTGTATTTGGGTGTAGTGTTCTGTATATGTCTATTAGGTCCAGATCCTTTAATGTATTATTCAAGGTCTTTGTTTCTTTATTGATTCTCTGTCAAGATGTTCTGTCAAATGTTGATAATGGTGTATTAAAATCCCCCACTATAATTGTAGAAGCATCTCTTTCTCCACTTAATTTTTCCTGTGTTAGCCTCATGTATTTTGAGGTGCCCTGGTTAGGAGCATAAATGTTTATGATTATTCTTTCTTCTTGTCCCTTTTATTAATATGTAGTGGCCTTCTTTGTCTCTTACTATAGATTTGCATTTAAAATATATTTTGTCTGAATATTAGTATAGCTACTCCCACCCTTTTTTGGTTATTGTTTGCATGTAAAATTGTTTTGCAACCATTCACTTTCAGCTTCCTTGCATCCCTGGGTATATTTATTTATTTATTTACTTTTATCAATTTTTACCCTCTCCTCCCACCACAGTTTTTGCTCTTTTTGTGTCCATTCACTGGACAACTGGACAACTCTCTGTGTCCATTTCCTGCCCTTTCTTTTCATCCTTCCCTCCTATCTTCACTGGGATTCGATCCTCGGAACCTCTGATGTGGGAGAGAGGCATCCTACCGCCTGCGCCACCTTAGTTCTGGGTTTTTTGGCTCGTCTTGGCTCTCTGTTGTGTCACTCTCCTGTTACATCATCATCTTGCTGCATGGCTCACAGGGCCTGATGGTGTACCCGTGCACAGGGCCTGACGGTGCACCCACACATGGGGCCTGGGGCTCACCAGCTTGTGGGGCCTGGGGGGCTCACCTTCCTGCAGGGCCTGATGGTGCACCTGCGCACAGGGCCTGGTGGCCCATGTGCCTTCTATATTTTTCTTTTTTTAAATTTTACTGGGAGGTCCCGGGGATCAAACCCAGGTCTCTCCATATGGGAGACAGACGCCCAACCATTTGAGCCACATCCATCCTCTGCATCCTTGGGTCTAAGGTGGGTTGACAGTATATATATATATATGGATCATATTTCCTTATCCATTCTGCATATGTGTGTCTCTTGACTGGAGAGTTTAATCCATTAACATTCAATATTATTACTGTCAAGGAACTACTTACATTAGCCATATTTTTATTAGGTTAATGTATGCCAAATGTTGTTTTTATGTCTCTTTTTCTCTTTTTGGTTGTTCTTACACTCTCCTCCATCTCTCTCTCTCCTGTTTTTTCCTTTTGACCTACAGAACTCCCTTTAGTATTTCTTGAAGGGCAGGTTTCTTATTGACATACACTCTTAATTTCTGTTTATCTGTGAATATTTTGAACACTCCCTTATTTTTGAATGCCAGCTTTGCTGGATAGTGAATTCTTGGCTGGAAGTTTTTTTCTTTTAGCATCTTAACTATGTCATACCACTGCCTTCCTGCCTGCATGGTTTCAGATGAGATATCAGCGCTTAATCTTATTGAGATTCGCTTGTATGTGATGGATTTCTTTTCTCTTGCTGCTTTCAGCATTCTCTGTTTTTCTTGAGCATTGGACAATTTGACAAGTATATGTCTTGGAGTAGGCCTGTTAGGATTTATACTGTTCATGGTGTGCTATGCTTCCTGGACATGTACGTCCATGCCCCTCAATAGGGTTGGGAAATTTTCAGCCATTATTTCTGCCAACACACCTTCTGTCCCCTTTCTGTTCTCTTCTCCCTCTGCGATGCCTATAATTTGTATGTTTGTACGTTTTGTGTTGTCATTCAAATCCCTAAGTCCCTGCTGGATTATTTCTATTTTTTAAATCTGTCTATTCTACTATCTGTCTGATTTCAGCTGTACTGTCTTCCACATCACTGATTCTTTCCTCTGCCTGTTCAAATCTGCTGTTATGTGCTTCCAGTATATATATTTTTTCTTGCATTGTGCCATTCATCACCATCTTATCTGTTATCTTTTTATGTATGTTTCCATTTTTCTGCCCATTATTGATTTCCAGCTTCATTCCATTATGATCAGAGAAAGTATTTTGTATAATTTCAATCTTTTTAAATTTATTGAGACTTGTCTTGTGTCCCCACATATGATCTATCTTGGAGAAGGATTCATGATCCCTTGAAAAGAATGTATATCCTGCTGTTTTGGGGTGCAGTTCTCTATAGATGTCTGTTAGAACTAGTTCATTTATCATATTATTCAAGCTCTCTATTTCTTTATCCTCTGTCCAGATGTTCTATCCAATACTGAGAGTTGTGTATTGAAGTCTCCAACTATTATTGTGGAAACATCTATTTCTCCCTTCAGCTTTGCCAGTGTGTGCCTCATGTATCTTGGAGCAGTTAGGTTAAGTACATAAATATTTAGAATAGTGATTTCTTCTTGTTGAATTGCCTCTTTTATTAATATATAATGACCTTCTTTATCCCTTATAACAGTTTTTCACTTAAAATCTATTTTGTACAATATTAATATTGCTACTCCAGCTCAGTTTTGATTACTATTTGTTTGGAATATCTTCTTCCAACCTTTCACTTTTAACTTGGTTGTGTCCTTATTTCTGAGGTGAGTCTCTTGCAGACAACATATAGATGGCTCATATTTTTTAATCCATTCTATCAGTCTGTGTCTTTTGATTGGGGAGTTCAGGCCATTAACATTCAATGTTTTAACTAAGAAGGCATTACTTACTTCATCCATTTTGACCTTTGGCTTTCTGTTGTCACATCATATTATAGTCTATCTTTTTACCCTCTCTATTATTCTTCATTTCTACACTCTTCTTCATGTCTCTCGCCCTTGTTTTTTCCTTTCAGGCTGCAGTACTCCCTTTAGTATCTCTTGTAATTCTGGTCTTTTGGTAACATATTCTATCAGTTTTTGTTTGTCTCTGAAAACTTTGAAGTCCCCTTCATTTTTGAAGGACAGCTTTGCCAGATACAGAATTCTCTTTCAATACCTTAAATACATCATACCACTTTCTTCTCTTCTCCATGGTTTCTAATGAGAAATCTTATCATGTTTCCCTTGTATGTGATGCTTTGCTTTTTTCTTGCTGCTTTCAAAATCTCCTTTTCTCTGATATTTGTCATTCTGAATAGTAGGTGTCTGGGGTAGGTCTGTTCATGTTTATTCTGTTTGGGGTGCATTGTCCTTCTTGGATATTGATATTTATGTCTTTCAAAATGGTAGGGAAGTTTTCAGTCATTATTTCCTCAAATATTCTTTCTGCCCCCTTTCCTTTTCCTTCTCTTTTTGGAATGCCAATAATGTGTATGTTTTTGCATTTCTCATTGTCATTCAGTTCCCTGAGACCCTGTTCCATTTTTTCCATTCTCTTTTCTTTGTGTTCTCCTGTTGGAAATTCTGCTGTCATTCTAACTGACATTCCTTTGTGGGTATTGTGTGTTTTCTAATTGTTTTTGATACCTTATCTTGTCTTTGATGTTTTGCTGTTTCATTTTATTTGTCTACATGTGTTTTTCTGTTTATCCTCCTTAGGATATGTTTTGCTTCCTGGAGGTGTGAATTCGTATTTTTTATTTTTTATGGCATATTTTCAGTGATTATCCTTTAGGTTTTTCCTCTCCTCCATTCTTTTTTCTTCCTTTCGGGCTCTCTGATTAAATATTTGTTAGAACTTATTCTGTTTTCATTCTCTTTTCTTAACCTCTATTTTATGTGTTCAACCTTTGCTTTATTCTAGGTACATTGGATAAATTCTTAAGATACAGAATTAACTTTCATCTCTTCCTAATTTGCTTTTTACTTCATCCATTTGATGTTTTATTTCAACAATTCTATTTTCATTTCTAGAATTTCCATTTGATTTTTACTCTCACATATTTCTGTTCATTCCTAATAGTTTATTGTTGAACATCCAACCTTGTAAGTGAATCTTCTGTTTCTTTAAAACTTGTATGTAGCTCTTGGATGTTTTGACTCTAACCTTTCCAACTTCTGGTGATATATTTGTTGACTTTTTGCATGGTTGTTTGCCTTCCTGGTGTTTGGTGTCTTTCATCTATAACTTGTGGTCTTTCCTTCAGAGAGCATTTGCCTGTGGAGGTAGTCACTGGGCTTACCCAACCTATGACCACTTTGGTTCTCCAGGACACTTTTGCTCAGAGCAGGAGTTGCAGACTCATCTACTTCTTGCTGCTTTCCAAGTTCAATATCTCCCCAACGTGGTTGCCATACTAATCTGACCTCATGGTAACCTCCTCCCTCCCCCTGCCTACTGATCCAGGACAGCTCTTTTCCCCACTGCTCTGACTCCCTCTTCTCTGGCCTTGATTCTCTGCCTCTGTAGATGCCGTGGCCCTATCATTGGGATGTTTCTGTAGTGTCTCTGGAACATTAAAGGACTGGTTTCTGTTCACTCTGGTTCTTGACTGCTCTGAGCCTTATGTCATCCTCCCTCCCTCCCCTCTTCTTTTCTCCCTCTTCCTCTCCTCCCTCCCTCCCTCTCTCTTTTGTGGGGAGAGAGATGGGCTGTCTCTGGATAGTTTGTCTACCTTTTGTGAGACCAGTAATCCCTCAAAGGGTGTGTCCTATCTCAGTTCTATTGTTGTGGAATGGGCACATCCTTCAGGCTCTGATTAGATTCAGGTATCAAAAACTTACTTTTTACATCTGTCCTGCTGCCTCCCTGGCCTTAGCCACCATCATCTTTTCCACTTGAATCACTGCAGTTACCTGTCTTAGTTTGCCACAAGGCTGCCAATGCAAAGTACCAGAAATGGGTTGGCTTTTATAACGGGAAATTTATTAGGGAAAAAGTTTACAGTTTTGAGGCCATGAAATATCTAAATCAAGTCACTATCAGAGATGCTTTCTTACCAAAGTCAGCTACTGGTGATTCTAGTGTCCTGCCACTTGGGGATCAGGCAGGATAGTGGGTCTGCTGGTCTCTTGCTGGTCTCTCAGCTTAGGGAGAAATGACTGATTGGCCACAGGTACTTGAGTTCCTTGGGTCTTCTCTCCTTGAGCTCAACTGTGGGCCAACCTAGAGTCCTCTTCCCTCCCTCCGTCTCTCTTGAGGGGTTAGAAAGGGCTTTAACAGTTTTTTTTCGGGTGGCTGGCTGAAGCATAGACCAAAAGGTGTGGCCCATATTACCTGAAGTCAAAATGCCAGAACTGCCCTGATGTAATGTAGATGAGTGGATCCAAAGGCTTAGGAAATTGGAATGTTAGAGTAGATTTATCATGTAAGACCTGCTCGCCCACTCCAGGAATGTCCAGAGGCCACACCTTTTACCAGGACTGTGTGGAATAAACTTGTGAGAGCAGATCCATCATCCCTGAAGAGTTCTCTGGTAACTCTTATCTGTAGGTCAGCTATTTCTGTGGGAACTGCTGTCACTGAACTTGGATCCTTAAACATAATGGGAGTGATTGGATCCCAGCTTGGCAGGACCCAAGTGGCAGCACTTAATCACCAGAGATAAAGTGGACATGGCTACCAGAAAGGACAGCAGAGTTATAGCAGTAATCACATAGTCTGACTCATGGAGGCATTTGAGCAAGTGAACAGAAGTCTAAACTCGAATCACAAAAACAGAGAGCCACGGTTCCTCAATCAATTCCCAGATTTGAGACACTTTATAGACCGAGACCCCTTGAATGAAGGGAAAGCTGTGTCCCATTGGGGAAGGACCATGTTACAGTGCCAAAAATTTATACTGTTAGTATTCCAGCCTTTCCCAAAGAAACTATGGCCTTTGACCAAGGTGTCTGTACCCTGGGGACAAGGAAAGATCAGACATTTGGGCGATTATTAGATACTGGCTTTGAATTGACATTAATGCCAGGAGACTCAAATGTCACTGTGGTCCACCGTTCAGAGTAGGGGCTTATGGAGGTCGAGTGATCAGTGGAGTTTTAGCTCAGTTCTATATTACAGTGAGTCCATTGGATCCCTGACCTCATTTCTGTGGTTATTTCCTGAGTTCTGGAATGCATAATTGGAATAGACATACTCAGCAACTGGCAAAATCCCTAGATTGGTTCCCTGACCTGTGGAATGAGGGCCATTATAGAGAAAAGGCCATGTAGAAGCCACTAGAACTGCCTCTACCTATCAAAATAGTATGCCAAAAGCAATTCCTCAGAAATTAGAGCCACTGCCAAAAACTTGAAGGATGACGGTGTGGTGATACCCACCACAGCTCCATTCAACTCTCCTACTCAGCCTCTGCCGAAAACAGATGGATCTTGGACTACAACAGCAGATTTTCATGAACTTAACCAGGTGGTGGCTCCAGGTGCAGCTGCTATTCCAGGTGTGATATCCTTGCCTAAGCAAATCACATCCACTGGCACCTGGTATGCAGCTATTGATCTGGCAGATGTGTTTATTCTCCATACCTTTTAGTAAAGACCACCAGAACCAGTTTGCTTTCAGCTAGCAAAGTCAGCAATACACATCATTGTTCTACCTCTTTAGCCCTATGTTGTAATCTAGTCCACATTTTTGTGTTAAAGGGTGGGAGATAAAGCCAACAACGAGTCAGGGACCCAGCTCAGTGAGATTTCTAGGCATCCAGTGTGTGGGGGCATGCGGAGGTACCTCTCCTAGAGTGAAGGCTAAACTGTTGCACCTGGCCCTTCCTGCAATTAAAAAAAGGGCACAGTGCATATTTGGCCTCTTTGGATTTTGGATGCAAACTTAAATCTTTTTCACTTGAGTGTGCTACTCCAGCCCATTTACTGAATGACCTGAAAAGATGGAGCGATTATCACCTTCATCACGTTTCCAAACTATGGCCTACCCTATGGAATTGGGACTTGCTAACCCCCACAGTCACGTGAGCCAGTTCCTAATAAATCTCTTAGTATTTACATATGTGTATATATGTGTGTGTGTAAATCCTGCCAGTGCTGTTTCTCTGGAGAACCCTGACTGATACACATTTTAAGATAATTTTAAATTACAGGTTACCTAGATACCCATTTACTTAGGAGATGGGTAAGACAAGAATAAGGATGAAAATTTTTGTAAGCAAATGCACATATATGCATATATATTTATATATCATTTTACAAATATTGGTATGTATTGTGAAAATTTTGATTTTTACCCACAACAAAAAATAAATAAATTAAAAAAAAAAAGAATAAGGATGGAAATATATCCTTGCTTGTTCTTTTATTAAACAATTCAGGCATAAAATATATAGAGAAGAATATTATAAAAATTCACGTACAATCACCCAGCTTACAAAACAAAACAACCAATAAAATTATTTTTCTGCCATTCCATTCCTTTCCCCCTCCTCCTTTTCCTGTATATATATATATATACAGTTTTGTTTTTTCAAACTTTACGTAAATTCTCTTATTCTTTACATACTTTACAATGAGCTTTTGTGATTCAACTTTTACCCCCAGATTTGTTCATGGGATATATTTAGACACAGTTAATTTTAACTTAAATCTGAACTGCTACGTTGTACTTTCTCTCCTATTGTTGATGTTGTCTAATTATGTTGTTTTCTAATTTTCCCCAAATACAATGTTGCTGGGAACATTCCTGCACCTCTGTCTTTGAGCCCATTTTGTGGACTCTCGCTAGGAGTGGAATTGCTGGCTGATAGAGGACATACCCTGAACTTTTTAATCTTTGATAAATTGCTCTCCAAAGAGGTTTCCCAAGTTATGCTTCCACCAGCAGTTGGGAGTGTGCCCCCTATCCCACTGTTGGCAGGTTTAAATTTTAGTAAATTAGATGGGTATGAAATGATATCCAATTTTTTAAAATTGCATTGTTCTGATTATCCATGAGGTTGAATTTTTTCCCCCCCATTCTGGTTTCCTCTTCAGCTGGATTGCTAAGTCGTGTCCTTTACTAGTCCATTTTTCTTAAGAATGTATGTAAAGTAATCATATGCAATTTTGAACATTTCCCTATTGCTACTGTTAAAATATCCTACCATTTTTCAATATAAATATATTTTGAACTTCATTGACATACTCTGTCAAAAGAATATAGATAGCAATTTGACTTTTCATTTCTGTTGTGAAAGATTGTCTATCATTTTACAGGGATTCATTTTTCATTTGCAAAGGAAATCTCTGAAGCTCCAAATGATGTTTGGCCTGGGGTGGAAAGAGCAGAATTTTTGGTTAGAGACTTGGGTTGAAACCCCGACTCTCCACTTACCAGTTGTGTGGACTTGAACAACATAATCTCCATCCCTCTTCTGTAAATGGAAAGCACTGGGGTGGCTGTGAGGTTTCAAGCAAGCCCACAAAAAATAGTTATAATTAAGTAAAAGAAATAGCTAGAAGCCCATTTCCTACTCTAATACATATTACCGCTATAGAATTCCAGAGAGGGTTTCCTTGTAGCAAAAGTGTGTGCAGTAGGTGAGCCCTTTGATGTTTTTCAGAAACATTACCATTACTTTATATGTGTGAAGCACTTTTCAACATTTTGTCCCATGATTTTTTTTTCTTTGCAATAAATCTGAGAAGGAGGCAGGCCAGGAATCCTCATCCCCATTTTATTGATGAGGAAAATCAGTGGTGAAGCCAGGACAAAAACCAACAGTTCCTTATAAGGGGGTGGAGGGTGAGTTTTTTGTTTTTGTTTTTGTTTTTTTGTTTGTTAGTTTTGTTTTTGATGGATGAACTGATTTTTGCCCTTGAAGAGCTTATTAGAAAAGTGCAGGGAAACGGCTTTGAACAGTTTCCATTTCATATTATTTTCTTTTAGAGGATAAGGATGCTTGAAGATAAAGATATTAGAAAACCTTCCAAGTTAAAATGTTTCAGACAGAATGGTGTGTTCTCTGCGGCCCTGCCAGACTTTCCCCACTGATGCTTCCAGCCTCACTTAAGGCCACCTCACCCTTCAGTGTCCTCAGCCGCTTGTTAGAGTCAGCCTTCCTGCTGCAGGCTCCTAACACGCATGCCACTGGTTCGCGGCTGGTGCCAGGGCCCCTGCTCTCTGTCAGGATGCCCTGGGCAGGCCCCTGGTGAGCTGGGTGACCCTGTGTCCTCAGGCTCTTGGGACGTGGCAGGTATTCCACACATGTGCTGGGTGAATGGATGGAAAGTAAGTATATTCCTTGGAAAGCAATGTGATATGGAATATCGGCTTGACACCAAAATGATTGGTAAATTTTTCAAATGCCTCAAGTTATGAAGCACTCACATTGGATGCTTTTTTATTCTTTCCTCTGTTTCTTTCTTTCTTTTTTTTTTTTTTCTGAGGTACCGGGGCAGGGGATTGAACCTGGGACCTCGTATGTAGGAAGCCTGCACTCAACCACTGAGCCACCATCTCTAGTTTTGGTTTATTTTTTACCAGACTTGTTGTCACATTCATGTCAGCTCAGAGAGGAAGAATCTAGTCTGGCGGTTTATTTTAGCTGAATTTTTCCCCCCATTAAGAATAAGTAAAATTGCGCAATTACATTTTTTTTCTTATTCAATGTTATGACATTAAACTTTACAAAAAATCAGCCATAACTCTACTACTCTGTCTTTCATGTTCTATTTTTTTCAGTTAGTCTCTCTATATGCAGCTATACATTTTATATCATCATAATTGTATCTATGCTCTTTGCGTTCTTCCATTACCATATCAGACATGTTTGCATTAGTATATGTTCCTCCACGGTGTTTCTAATGGCTAACTATTCTCTGTTTAAATGATGTACCCGCGTGTATGTAACACATTCTGTATTGCACATTTAGAATGTTTTCAGGTTTTGTTGCTATCAGTGTTGCTGTAGTGGTTCTCCTTGGTTTTTATTTTATATTATCAATTTTATAAATAAAATGGTACATCATCATTATTTTAATTTACTCTCTTTAATTACTAGAAACCATAAACATTTTCTTAATCTTATTTACTGGTCATTATCATCATTTTCTTATTTTAAAAATTTCTCCTATGTCTTTGGCCCTTAGGTTTATTAGAGTTTTATTTGTTTTGTTTTTAATATAAAATTCTCTTTTATAGCAGCAGTACAATTGTTTTATGGGATAAAACCTATTTTAGCTGAATTTTTAAGTGAAAGGAGAAGCTGTCAACACTACATGGCTATTGTGGTATTTGGTTTAGAAATTCCTTCTTCAGTGTGTATTCATGGGGAAGCAAGGGCAAACCTGTTATGTGATACTTTTAAAATCCGAGATACAGCAATGGTTATGGTCTACATGGCATATTGACTTGGAATATGTTTTTGATTTAGGCTTGCTATAAATATACGGTCAAGTCTGATAGATTGCCCCGAGGTGGCAGACCCCACTGTTCTTTATATAGCCTTCCCCTCAGTGTGCTGTCACCTTCATTATGGCCCATCTGCCGTGAGAGGCTAAACCGCAGAGGTCCCTTGTCAATGAAATTTGACCTTAGTAAATTTTAGAAGGACAGGGAAACTACAATTCTGCTTTATGGTGTTCTATATTTATATAATGAATATACTTATATCTACTTTCTCTTCATAATTTCCTCTTTTCAGGATAGTAATCACAATTGTTAATTGTAAAACAGAGTACAATCAATTCTCTCTGTAGCTTTTGAATTGTGGTCAACTGCTTATCATTAGGCTATTGAGTAATAATGACTTTCAAAATCTTTTTAATTTTTTTACTAACGCTTCCTTTAATTTGAGTCTAATTTTACCAGGTTGGCATGTTTTTGTTTTATTGTACTATAATACTATAGTATTATAGTATTATAATATTTTGGTTTGCTTAAACTTTATGGTATTCCATGTTTAAGCCTATAATTTGTAAGTAATAGCTTTTTAATATGGATTTCCGATATATTTGAAAGCCATGTTTTATGCCATCTTCTGAGTATTATAAGAGACTGAATAGTCAGTGTAAGAAGCCCTTCATTATTTCATATTCATGTTTATTACTTGACAAATGGCAACAGGGGCATAAAATTGTTTTATTTGTTAGATTTGCATAAGCACTTTCTTACAAAAAGCTTTTATGGTGCACCACACGTATATAAATTCTCATATACTCATCCTTTTGAGGTAGTCTTTGTAGCTTTGCTGTTCTTTTTCATTTTTTGGTAAACTTTTTTTGTGTGTAGCATGTTCTCAACCACTGAGCTACACCTGCTCCACTTTGGGAAACTTTTAAGATAAGAAAGATTTGCCATGATGGAAAAGGCATACCAAATGTTTTAAAGGAACCACATAAAATTGAAAGTAAGGTGTATTTTTTTCCTTAGCAATTTTTAGAGAAATTAAAATTTAAGCCTAAATTTGCGACAGATTACGTTACTAGCTAGATTTTGACACTGATTATCAGACTTAAATAAGCAAAAATGCACCTTGTAAAAGATCTCATACTTTCTTATAACCGGGAAGAAATAGAGTTCTAACACTTCTGTATAAAAGGTAGCATCTAAATTGTGTCTGTAAATGCGTTTGTGGGTGTGTTTTTATACATTTCACAAAACCTGTATAAAACTTATGAAAACAATTCCCCAAATAATGCTTCCACTGATTTAACAAATACAAATGTGGATATAAACGTCCTGGTTAGATTGCTGGGCTTAAATTTTTAAGTGCTGATTTGACAGCTTCGAGCCTCCCAGGGCCCCAAAGTCTTAACTGTGAGTCCCCCTGCCTCAGCAGACATGCAGATAGGCACCCCTGAGTCCCTGTCAACCAGACCAGCTGTGTCCACCCGTCCTCCTTACCAGCCCAGGAAGTAGTCACACCAGCCACTCACCTCCTCCGTGGGAACCAGAGCCACCACACCCTCTCGCTGCTACCGAACCTGCCTCCCGCGGCCCCTGCTGGTTAGCTCTGCTCCCGCATGCACCCCCCTTTGGCCCTGCGTGGGGTGCCATGTTCTCCTCCCTGGGCTGCGAGTTTACAGGCCTGATAACCTGCTGCCAGGCTCAGCTGTCCAGGGCTGGGTGTTGTGCATTTGCCCATCTTGTACTATTTAGGGTGAGGGGTCCCTCTGGCACCAAAGGGATGATGAGGAGGTGATCAGAATACTGGTTAAATAATAAAGTAGCAAAAATGTCATCTTTCGAGTTTTTAAAAATGTTCACTTTAGTCACTTAGGAAGGATGCCTTACTTGGCATACAGCCCATAGATTAATTCCTAGGGTGAAATGACTCGGTTACAGTTGTAGACACACTTAACTCCTCTGTATGATTCTAATTCTACCCTGTAAAACTTGGGCATGAAAAAACTTCAAAATAGAGGAGGTTGTTGACCTCTTGGTAGCAAACTCTATTTGGAGTACTGTCTCAATGTGATGTGTGTTCCTGCCCTAAGTATAAACAATCTCTTCAGATTTATCCAGGTGTTATCGCACTAATTATCTTGCCCACTTTCTATAACCTTTTCCTTACCTGTTAACGCCACTCTTTCCTCGTGCACATTCCATGCTGAATGGACAGGGCACCTGGCTGACTTCCTTTCCACCCTCATGGGGTCTAAAGGTGAACATCAGCCAAGCAAACCTCTGTTCTGCCTCCTTGGTCTCCACTTATGGTCGCTTTGGTCCTGTCGCTGTGGTCCTTTTAGAGTCTAAGACGTAGACTGTCTCCCTTCTCATGGGCTGGGTTTCTGAAGCCATGCACCCTCCCTGGTGCTGAATGCCACGAGGGAGTTTTTCCTCACTTCTTTCTCCTGTTTGCAACATCCCCACGCTTCATTCAGATGGTTACCTGGCTTATTTTGTCTTCCTTTCTTGTTAAGTTTTCTTGTTCGTTAAAAATTTCTTTGGGGTTCAAAACAGTTCACAGGTTAAGCCTGCTTTAAAATGAACATATTAAGGAAATCTGGAGGACAAACTAATAAACAGCATTTTCACCCTGGGCCTACTTTTTAGAACTCTGCTCCTAAGCAGCAGCACAGCATGGTTCAGGGTTGAGAGAAGGGACTCCCCAGCCAGACTGCCTGCGTTTTAATTTGGCTTCTGCCAGCTACTGCTGTGTGACCTTGGGCAAATCACTTATCCTTTGTGTGCCTCAGGTTGTTCATCTCCAAAATGGGGACAATAAAAACCCTCACTCTGTATAGTGTTGGGGGAGCAGGTTGAACGAGTAAGTAGATGTACAGCATCCACAGGCACCAAGGAAGTTGCCCTGTAGTTGCTGTCCTTCCCGTGGCTGGGCCTGCTGCTAGCTGCTGGCTCTCCCCCAGGCTCTGCGCTCCCTTGTCACAGTGGTGTTTACACTTTGGCGAATGACAAGCTTCTAAAGCTGCTTCCTCAATTTCTGGGAAAGAAGGACACTGATATGAGAGATCATCAAAGTCTTTGCAGGAATTTCCTGGTGTTATTTCCAGGCATTTTGTGTTTCTGTTAGTTCTATTACCTTATCGCCAAGCACTTTACCTTTACACTAATTTGATCTTGAAAATAGACTTCTTTTGTAACATTGTTGTCCCAATTCTTTCTTGAATTCTGGATTTCCAGAATTTTTTTGGATTTAACAGAAGCTATGAGAGCTGCTGACATAGCAGAAAAGAAGAAAATGGTTGAGTTAATGGGATTGATTTTGTGTCATTAGTGCTAATGCTGGTGAGAGATTAACTTGAACCAGTACCCTGAAATATGTATATTAACAGGTTATGACAAAATACAGAATTTCTATAAAAGAGAAAACACAAACTATATATGAGTCAGTGTCTATTAGGATTAAAACACACCTGTCAAATTACTCTAGGTTGACTACAAAACAAGCAAACAAAATTGGCCTCATCCATTATTTATTTTTTGAAAATCCAGTGTGGCTAGCAGCTTTTACCTGATGAGGACGTTTAGTTGCATCCTGACCATCCTGCTCCTTCTGGTGTTCAGAGCTTTCTACCAAAAGCCATTCTTGACCAAGTGGAGATTTGCATCTCAATAAGTTTTTTTTTTTCCTTCAAAATAATGCTGATATAGCATATGGGCAATGGTTAGCACACTAGCTGTTGGTGTTCCTGGGTGAGCAAAGTGGTGCATAGTTGTGTGATTTAGTAACAGCCAGTAAATAAGAAAGGCCCTGGGTAGGGTTAATTTTGGATCACTCTTTAGAAAGAGTAACAGTAAATCAGAAAGTTTTCCAAGCACCAAACCTTTCTGGGTTCTGTACCAGATCTGGAAGGATGATGCCTAGCAGGGAAGGTTCTGGCAGCTGGGAGCGGGCATGTTGTCAGGTCTGGTGGTGGTGGTGGTAGTAGACCATTTGTGGCCAGTGCCAAGCCCCCCGATGGTGGTCTTTTGTTACTTATCTGTATCAATGATTAGGAAAGAGCAAGGTACAGGAAACTCTTACCTAGCTGGGAATATTAGCTTTCTCTTCCTTATATCAGTTCATGGTGAGCCTTTTTGGTTGTTCCTTTTGAAATTTGACATTAGCTTAAAATTCCTGGCCCATCCTGATTTCTATTATCATTCTAGGCCAGATTTCTTTGGAATAGAATTATTACTTGGCTTCTAGTTCTTTTGGGGGTAATAAAATCCTTGTCTTTGAAATGGCTTTCGAAGGCTTTGAGAATAAAATGAGTTGTTCAACAATGATGATGGAAGGATGTCAGTACCTGCGTTGTCATCATATTCACTAGCCAGAATTGCCAGGACTAAACAAGCTGACTGGAGTTGAAAGACCATTGTCTGGCATGCAGTAGGTGCTTATTGGTTCCCTCCCCTATGTGTATTAATTAGTATCTAGATCACTGAAATAGCTTCTCTAAGAAAACCAGCAGCACTGCAGAGTGATGCGTTCCGGTTATTTTTTATAATTATTAAAAAATTAATATTTAAATTACACCAAAAATATTATAGATAATAATGCACCCAAACTTACCATATAGATTTAAAATGTTTTACTATACATCTTCTATCCTTATATTTTTTGAAGAAACAAAACCTTATAAATATACTGGTAAGGCACCTCCTTGCCCGTCTCAAGCCTCAGTCCCTTTCCTGACTTCTTTGAGATAACACCTTCCTGGCACTGTGTGTTCTTCCTGTTTGTGTTGTTAAATTTTACCACATATCTATATATTCATAAATATTTATAGGGTTGTGTTGTTTGTTCTAAAATTTACGTAGTATAATGTATTGTATCCTTCCTTTTGCAACCTGTGTTTTTCACTTACTAATTTCTGAGTTTGATCTATGTTGATACATGTAGATCTAGTTCATTTTAGCTGCTCTTTAGGATTCCATTGTATGAAACATTCCATAATTTATTTAGATACTTTATACATGTTATCTAATTATCACAAAAACGCTTTGAAGTATTTTTGACTCGATTTCAGAGCTTGGATTCAAACTCATGTTTGTCTAATTCTATCATACCCTGCTTTATATGAATATCAGGAGGATAAAGTTGGGAAAAATGAACTTATAGGCTGCAGATGTGTGACCTCAGCGCACAGGAAGTTGGTGGCCATATGCCCTCCTGGCCTGGGGAAGGCAAGGCCGGAGCAGCTCCATCTTCCTCAGTGGCCACACTGCAGGAGGGCCCTCGGTCTGCAGAGAGCAGGGGCTTAGGGGCTTGGGACCTTGACCTGAGGAAAGCACAAGATGCTTTCCTTTTGAATAACCCATGTGGTAAGTCAATGATATTTTGAGACCTGAAGAGCACTGAGGTATAGGGAGGGGAATATAAGAAGTACAAGTTGTGGACCCAGCCCTCAAGGAACTTAAAATCCAGCAGAGGAACAAAACTAACAGAACCACTGCCAGCTAAGCTTTTTTTTTTTTCTCCCACGTGTTATGTTGGCCAATTGTATTTGCTATTTTGTGCACTGCTCATCTTTCCTCTGCTTTACTAGCCTTCTTTTTCCTGGCCAGTTCATAAGAGCTCCTTATATAGAATAGCTGCCAACCTTTCGTCATCAATGTTACAAATATTGAGGCCAGATACATCATTGGTCTATTGGCATTTATTTGTGGTGTCTTTACCAGCTGGTTTGCTGAAGGATTACAGCAGCAAACTGAGATTCATCAGTTCAAGAGCAAGCTAAGTAGTTTGCTATGTTGACCTACTTTTTGGCAGGGCCCATGGGTGAAGTGTGATATTGATGGGTACGGTACAATCTGCCTGCTGAAGAGCGTGGTTGCTCACCATATCAGCTGAATTTTGTATTGTTTCAGCTTTCCAAGCCACAGGGAAGTATACTTAGCGCATGCCTATCAGGTGTGTAGGGAAGCACAGGTTGAGCACAGAGTAGCTGTAGCACACTCAGTGGGGCTCTCCTCTTGATGGAAATGGAGTTCTGAAATACTGTACCATTTTTTTTTTTTTAGAAATCACGCTGTCCTCAAAGCCTCATCCACCTGTTGTGGGCAGAGTGACTCATCACAGCATTGAATTATACTGGGACCTGGAAAAGAAAGCTGCCCGACAAGGTCCTCAGGAGCAATGGTTCAGGTTTTCGATTGAAGAGGAAGACCCCAAAATGCACACTTACGGTATCATTTATACGTAGGTGCAATGTTGAATCACTAAACACTTTGCTTCGCTTTCCTGTCTCTTAGAAGCCACTACTTGTTTTGAAATTAAAGAATGAGTCAGCGTCATTTGTATTCATGTTCTTTATGAATTATAATTTTTGGAAAACAAGCTTTAGCAGTAATTTAGAAATGAATCCTCCTCTACCTTTGAGAGCTTCTTTGATTTCTGAAATATTCAACTGGTATATTTTTAAAATCTACAAAGCAGAGACAGATTCAAAAGGCGGTTTGATGAAATGAGAAGAGTTTCCCACCAGGCGGTTTTGTTCACAGATGTGGCACGCAACCCAATGTGGTTTACCCTGGCCACGTTCTCCGACATCGTGGCATACCACTGGTTCTCTAGCCAAAATGGCCACCCCTCTCGGCCTGACCAGGCCATGCTGGTCCTGTGAGGGCCTTTCTTGCTGCCTTTCCCTAGAAGGTGTTTTTCTCTGTTTTCATGTGGCTGGTTCCTTCATGTCATCCAAGTCTCAGCAGATCAAATATCCCCTCCCCAGAGAGGCATCTAAAGCAGCCGCCTTGCTCTCTGGGTATTCTTTGTCCCATAGCCTTGTTCCATTGGCTACATAGCACACAGCTCTGCTTGGAATTTTTTACTTGTTGACTTTTTCACTTTCTGTCTCCCCACCAGTACATAAACTCAGTGAGAGACAGTTAAGATTCCTGCTTGCTCAGCACCCTATCCTCAGCTCCTAGACAGCACCCAGCACGAAGTAAGCCCTCAAAATATTTGTTGCATGAATAAATAAACGAATGCAATGGCGATAATCAAGAAGTCATTTATTTCATTCGTCTTCATTTTAACCCTGCCTTATTTTCTTCCTTATAATAACATTGCCACTTACAAAATGACTCTATTTCGGTGACTCAGGAGTACTATAATTAAATGTTTTTTAAAGTAAACTTTATATTTTGAGATAATTATAGATTCGTGTGCAGGTGTAAGAAAGACTATGGAGAGCCCATGACCATTTCCCCATTTCTCCCAGTGGTAACATCTTACAAAACTGTAGGGCCACATCACAGTCAGGACCCTGATGTTGATGAAGGTAACAGAAAACTCTTCCATCACCACAAGGACGGTGGCCTTCCCTCAAGTGGCATCGTGATAAGGGTGCTGATGTGAGCCTGTAATCTCAGTGGTGACATATCTCTGTACCTGAAAAAATATGCATTATCTGAAATGTACTTACCATGTGAAAATAATTCTTGGCCTGACTACTTGAAAATGCTGTTTTAATCATATTGTGTTGTTCTCTGTTAGGTGGCTTCCATCTGAAAGCACAAATTATAATATTTATTAATAATTCTATGGAGAAAGAAAAAGTGATCGTTTCTTTTCTCTATTTCCCGCGTACCACAAGCCGTGTTTGGGAGTGTCACTTGGGGCTGGCCTGATGCTCTTCGCTTTCGTCCTTGGCCGGGTGGCGAGGCAGACAGCTTCCCCTCGAGAAACCGCTGCCATGTGCGCTGCTGCAGCTGCTGCTTTGCCCTGGCCCCAGAGGCCTGATGCTGCCAGGCCTGCAGAGCTGCCCAGGGTGACGGCCTGGCATTGCGGAGCTCCCGGGAGCTCTCAATACCAATTCCAAGGGCTCTGGCGTTCCCTCGGAGAGTTCTGCAGCGTAAACTTCGACACTAGGTGGCAGAGGTAGACTGTAGAAACCGTGACCTCTTTTGCTCTGTTAGATCCCTTTCTCTAGGGATCATTAAAACTACGAAGTGCCTAGCAATTATCTGGACTATCTGACATTGGGATCGTGGATTTAAGAACTTCCCCTGACTTGTCAATTTCTGTTCATTTTTGCCACCAGCCAGTCTTGGATAGGTGGAGTCATCTTTGACTTGTGCTCTCCTCCTCGGCTTCTCACAGCCCGTTACCTAGTATTTGTGAGTTTCTCCCTGTGCACCCCCTCGCCTTCCTGCTCCCTCCAGATGAACCCCTTCCATCACGCTTTCTGCTGCCCTACCCGACCTCAGGCTTGGAATGTTAGTGCTTAGACTGTGGCCTTTCCTCCGACCAGGAGGCACGCCGCGCCTGCTGACAAGTTCATTGCGGTCGCCCCACTTCCTACGGCGGGCTAGCATATTGATTGATTGGCTGGATCGGCCTTAGCCCCCTTTCTTGCCTTCTGTCCCCTTCTTCTGTCTTGCTACGTGAATTTTCTTTTTAATCTTCCTTTGGTCGAGGAGTCTTCAGTGGTCTCCCCTCCCGTCTCCTTTGGCTCACGTGGACGCTCCTCACAGTTTGCTCACGACCTCCCTTCTCCTGAGCACAAACCCCACGACGTGTGTGTGCCATGACATTCTCCACACGTGGTTAGCTGTTCTATCTGTTCAGAATGAACTTCCTCCCAGCCCTTCCTTTCTTATGCCCGTCCTTTAAGCCCAAGTCAGATTCCACCCCCACTAAGAATCTCAGCTTACTCTCCTGTTGTCTACCATGTCCTGCTTCCTGGCTGATTGTGCCCACGTTGTGCATCTCACTCATGTGGTCAGCGTACATTATGGAGAACCTACCATGTGCCAGACATGGCCATGGGTGCTGGGGATACAGCACTGGACAGACAGACAGCATCTCCTCCTTCATGATCAGGGAGACTGACAATTGGGATAAATGAGTAAAAGTACATAGTATTTCAGATAGTGATAAGTCCTAAGGAGAAAAGGTATGGGACAAGTTGGAGGCCTGGGGTAGAGGTGAGGAAATGTCTTGCTGAGAAGGTAACTTGTGAATAAAGACCAGAAACAGGTGAGGGATACCTGGGGGAACACCATTCTATGCTGAGGGAATAGCAAGTACGGAAGCCTTGGCGTGGGATTGTGCCTGGAGTGCTCCAGGAACTTGGAGGAGTGGCATGAACAAGGAGCAGAGTAAAGGGGGATGAGGGCAGAGAGGGAAAGGGAGGAAACCATTGGTTTTTACTCTGAGAGAGATGGGGAAAGCCATTGGGGATGGCTCAGGTGAGGAGCTGCAGGATCTGGCTTATGTTTTATGAGGATCACCCAGGCTGCTGAGTTGAGAATAGGCCATAGGAGGCAAGGTGGCAAGCAGCAGGGAGGGCTGCTTACTTTTACAGTAATTTAGGTGAGAGGTGATAAGCCAGGGTGTGGGACGGAGTTGAATTCAGCATACATCTTAAAGATAGATTTAAAAAATTTGCTGGTGGACTCGATATGGGATGTGGAAGAAGGAGAACAGTCACGCGATATGTAACGGCCAGGACAGGCCAAGTGACTCCGTGCTGACCGTCACCTTCAATGCCAGTGGGTCATTTCTCACCCAGAATGCCCACTGTAGGCTGGCCGTGGCTCCAGCCTGCATGGTCTTGACTCCACCGCCCAGGCTGATGCCGCTGCCCCTGTCTGAAACATGGTCAGTCATAGTGGGGAGGGGACAGAAAGCCTGGCACACTTCCCTTCTGCTTATACTAAGTCGCTGACAGCGAGTCATGTGGCCTTGTCTGCGTTCAACAGGGCAGGGATATAGAATCCTTGGGCAGGGCACTAAATATCAGTGAACAGTAATCCCGTTCCCCACCGGTGGGGCCAAGGTTTTGGCCTGAGCAGCCACAGATGGGGAAGAACACACGTGGAGGGGAAGTTCAGGTTTGCACCATAAGCCCTCTGAGCGGAGTTGTCAAGGAGGCAGCTGGGAAGAACAGGCTGAGGAGGGGTCTGGGCTGAGACAGGTTTCCAGGCCATCAGCCTGAGGCTGGGCTGGAGCGCTAGGCTGGCGAGTATAGACAGAAAAGAGAAGTCTCCAACTGAGTCCTTGGGCCTCCAGTATTTAGTTTCTTATGGTTTGTATTCCCTCAGCTCTGGGAGCAAATATTTGCTGATTGAGAACCCAAATAAGGGAACCTTTTCCATTTTTAAAATCTTTTCCTCTAATGTGAAAATACTAGGCAGGTGGGATTGTGCTACTCCCTGTGTCCCATGCACTGTGTCAGCCCCCTCCGTCTGGGCTGTGGTCGCTGTGGAGTAGCCTATGGGGCAGCTGTGCCCAGACCCCCACTGAGTCTTTGGCATTCTTCTCAGGGGCCATTTCGATTGATGTGGGGAGAGCCTCCAGCCTTCTGATAAACGTGCTCCGTAACTTCTGTTTTAAAAACCGCTGTATTTTTCCTCTTTATAAGGGCTAAGAAGGTGTGATTTGCTTCAGAGTGATTTTATGATGTTTAGCAATATTGGGTTTTATTGGGAGTTCTTTGGGCTTTATTTTAGTCTACAACTTTAAGTCCTTGACATATGGTATTGAATTCCATTGGGCCTTGGATATTATAGTTCTCATTGAGCTCCTAAAGAGCTTTACAGATGCCAAAAATTGTTGAGGACTCAGTTTCTCTGATTCAAATATCGAAGCATTTATGGACCTATTCTTATGTACTATAAAATCCACCTATTCATGGGACTACTTTGTGCCAGTATAATATATTTTAGGGATTTTTTAAAAAGTCCATTGCAATTTTTCTGAATAATTATCTTGATGCTAGACTTTCACTTTTGTGGCAAAAGTTTTTGTCTGTTCTTAATACTTTTGTATTTCCTTGGTTTCATAATGGCTTGGAGCAAAAACAGTCATGTGGTTGCTCATGATTCTGTAATCTGGACAGGGTGGTGATGGCTCGTCTCTGCCCCCTAGTGTTGGCTGGGGCAGTTCTGTTGGGACTGGAGGATCCAAGTGACTTCAGTCATATGCCTGACACCTTGGCTGGGGTGGCTGGGACACTGGAGGTGGCCTAGACTTCTTTATCTCCCTTCATTGTGTCTCATCTTCCCGATGGCCTCTGTCTCCAGCAGGGTAGTTGAACTTCTTTACATGGTGGCTCGCTTCCAAGGGAGCAAAGCAGAAGCTTCCAGGCATCTTAAGGCCTAAGCCCAGAACTTACATGGCATCATTTCTGCCACATTGCACCCTATTCAAAGGGAGAGGAAATAGACTCTGCCTCTGTAGAAGAGTCACATGGATGTGCAGAGATGGGTGGGATGGTTGGAAGCCAACTTTACTGACAGTCTACCACATACGACTTCTTTTAGGTGAAAAGAAATGTGCTTCAAGCAAAGATGATATCAGTTAGGAGGCTGAATCTACCAGCATAAAGCAGGGAAGGCTAGACACATGGTCAGAAGTGCCTGAACATCCTTAGTCTCTTTTTCTTGGCTCTAAGTTAGAGCTACACCCAAGAAGTCCTTTAGGTTTTAGTGCCTGAAGTAACTTGTGATATGAAAAAGGCATCACAGAGTATTCAGGACTTTGTGTCAACCTGACATTTTACGTTTTGGATAAACAACAAAGGGAAAGAAACACAAAGGGAAAATAGGGTCTTTATAAATATTTCCAGTTTTCAAAATTTTTTTTAGGAATTCAGCTTTAACCGAAGCTCCCATCTCAGGAATGCACATCCAGATTGTCCAGGCTCACCTGTCCGTACCCAGGCTCCACTGGGCCATTCCTTTCCCCAATGATTCCACATCCCTCCAATCCAGCATTCCTTTCCTTTGGGCCATTCTTTCCCTTGTCTGCCTGGGAAGCTTTGACCTAATCTGTTAGGGAAGTGCCTCCCCCTCTGCTTCTGAATTGGAGAGACCTCCACTAGAGGACCTTCTCCTGAGCCCTTTCTGCCCATACTCACTCCTCCTAGCAGGGGAGTTACTTGTCTGATGGGCGAGGTTGGGGCGAGGAACTTAGAAGATCTTCTGGGTCCTCTCCGTGGGATTCTCCTGCCCCTCGAGCAAGTGTTGGGCCTGCTGTCCAGCCTTGCAGTCAGCTCTGTGCCTCTTCTGCTGGGGAAAGACTGGGAGGGAGGGAGCAAGGCTGCCTAACTGATAGGGGAGATTTTAGCATGCCTACCTGGCCCAGGCTGAAAGCCACGTTTTCAGGTGAGTTTTTATCACTGATGATGCTAACCCCAGCACTGTCATTCGTTCAGCCCAACTCAGTTGTCACCTCCTCATTGTCTTTGCCTGCCCTCTTCTGGCCACCCCATGATGGGATGAACTCATTGCTGACAGATTGATCTCCACCCTGAGCTTGTCCAGGGCTGCATCCCCAGCCTGGCTCACAAGTAATGGACACTGAGTTGCATGGAATGGAATTGGTGTTTAGATGCTTATGTTGCAAATAAATATCCTTGAAAAATTAGTTGTGAATCCCAAAGTATGCAAAGAGATTCTCTGCAGAGAATCTGCCAAGAACGAAAGAAAAATTAGAGACAAAAATATTGGAGAAAACACTGGTACACTTGCAGTCCAAGGAGCTGTGGAGGGGGTTCTGAAGGGAGATGAACAAGGACTGTATTGGGTGTTGAGGCGGGAAAGAAGAGAGAGCTGGAAGTAGTGCCAAAGACAGAAAGAAACCTGAAAACAATCAAGCTTCTGAGATATGAGGACAAAAAAGCTTAGAGGATTTGAAAAGGGATACATGGAATTTACTCAGATGCCAGTAAAGATTTTTGGCAGCAAAGGGAAACCGAGGTTTTTTTTGAAGTATTGGGAAACACATACAGCCCTGTAGACTCTTGGAGACCTGGTACCTTAACAAGCATGCCAAGTCAAAGCGAGGCCCCTGGGAGCCGCCTGCCCCGCAGAGGGCTGGGGTCTGAGCACCTTCACTGGACCCCAGGGCTCCTGAGAAGGCAGGCACTCTGGCTCTCTGCATTTCATGCTCCTCATTTTGCAGGCTCCAAACGATTAGACTTAGTACTTCTTCCCTCTGGAGGCGTGTGGATTTCTATTGCTAGCCTGGAATCAGATTTCTCTTCCAGAAGTGTTCTGCATCTATTTCCCACAACATTCCCAGATGAACTTAATCACGTGGCAGGAGGTTAGCGTTGTTTCTTACATGAGCTGTCGATTCCCCAGCTGCACTGTGAGAGACTCATCTTCTACAGGCAGCTACACATTTTACTTCTTCAGATCCTCTCCTTACAGTGGCATTTGGCGTGCAATAGGCCTGCCGCCTTCAATTAGACAGCTTCACCCACTCTAAGATCCCACTTGGAAATCACATACATCCTCTTTGATTGCATATCTTTCAAATGTGAAACTTTAATATTTGAGGACAGATGTATGGGTTAACATGACTATCTCTCCAAAGTACAAAACTACATGCCAGCTACATAGCAGGCACTGGGCTCTGCACTGGGTAATGGAGAGGGCAGTGCTGGGTGGGGGGAGGGGAGAGAGGAGACACCCGGGGCTGGCCCTTGCCTATGAGGAGTTCAGTCTAGTGGGGGAGACCAACAAGTGGACAGCAGAGACCACACCCGTGCTGGAAATAGGTTGTACTCACAAATCTTTTCCATCTGCTCTACTAATTTATCAGAACACTAATTGGATTAGCTGCTGTTATCAGCATGCATGTCTTCCTGCTGTGTAGGGGATATGCAACGAAGCACGTGGTTGAAGGTCTGGAACCAAGGACGCTGTATAGATTTCGACTGAAGGTCACCAGCCCCTCTGGAGAATACGAGTACAGCCCAGTCGTCTCAGTATCTACAACCAGTGAGTATACAAAACTCTAAGGCCCTTCAAGATAAATGAAGATGAGAAGCAATTTAGAGGTTAAAAATATTCTCTTTTACTCAGCCATACCAGAAGCAGAAATTACTCTTTTTTTAAAAAAAAAAAATTGTGATAATATATATAAAACATCGAAATCTGCCACTTCAATCATTTCAGGTGTACAATTCAGTGGAGTTAATTGCATGTACGATGTTGTGCTACCATCACAACCATCCATCAACAAAATGTTTTCATCTAACTGCATTTCACCCCAAATAGAAACTCTGCACCTGTTAAGCAGTTACTCCTCATTCTCCCTCCTTCAGCCCCTGGTAACCCCTAGTCTACTTTCTGCGTTTATGCACTTGCTTATTCTAGGTATTTCATGCAAGGAAATCATACAATATTTGTCCTTTTGTATCTGGCTTCTTTAACTCAGCATACAGTTTTAAGGTTCACCCGTGTAGTCACATGTATCAAAGCATCATTCCTTTTCATGGCTGAATCGTATTCCACTGCATGGCTCGACCTCATTTTGTGTACTCATTCATCTGTTGATGGAAACGATTCATCTGTAAATGCTTCAATAACATTGCTCGATGGCTAGGCCCTGCCTTAACAAAAGGGGAGTCTAATTATACTTTAACAGATTAGGAGAGCTGCTTTTGTGTCAGGACTACCATGTTAAACAGTATCCATTTGGCACCAAAGGATGGCATTGCCTTTCTTAGGAAGTGGGCCAGTGGGGGTGTGGGCTGGGCAATAAATAAAAATAGTGTTGCCTCTTGGGGTTTCCCTGGGTGGGGAAGGCTACCCCAAATTCTGTCCCTTTTGGACAACTTTGGCAAGTTCATATTGACTTGAAATAAAGCCCCGATTCCTGGGAATATTTTGAGTGGCAAGGAATGAACACAGCTGCTTCTATCAGAGGAGGAACCTGGCAGGGAGGAGGAGCCCTGCACAGTGGTGGTGGGGAGAGACTGGCCCTGATGCCAGCCCACGCTCTCCCCAGCTCATTTTCAAGGGTGCAGACCTTTTCTATGAGCTGTACTTTAAAACATTCTAGAGATGTGTATGTCCAGTGTCAGTTTTGAACTAGAATGTTGTAAAGATTTAAATTGCCAGGAATGTTCTTCATAGCCCACTCAATGAAAACACAAATAAGTCTTTTTTTTTTTTGGTTGTGCAAAGGAACGATATCTTCCTTTAGTGAGTAAAAAGGAAAATTTAAAATTTCATCCAATAGAGCATTTGGCTTGCATGCATGTATATTTTCTGTGTATTTTAATTGTGTCCTTTGGGCATTTATTTAAGAAAATTGTATGGATTAAGTATAATCCAGATTTTGAGTTAGCCTATGGTATCTTCAGTTGCAAATGTCATTAGGGCATTGGCTCCAAGTTTAGCAAACAGAGTTTAGCTAGAGCTGAGAGTGGTGACTGTGTATATATCCCAGATGAGGCTCAGCTAGCTGTGAAAAAACATATCCTTTCAGAGGATGCTTTTGAAGTGAACTAATCAGTAATGGAGGTGCAGGTCAGGAAGGAGGACTGGTTTCTTACTCTGGCTCTGTTGCATGCCTTTGCTTCCTTATGGAAGCTATTTAGCTATTGGAGGTTTCTGGAGAAGAAAAGAAGGCAGAGGAGAACATGAGTTAGTTCTCTGTATATGGAGGGAAGATATGGGGAGAAGAGGAGGCAAAGCTGGCAAGGCGGCCTGTCATTGGAAAATCAGTGCTGTTGGGGAACTGTGCTGTCCCACGCCTCCTTTCAGCTCCCTCTCTTCTAAGCCTCTCTCTTCAGTACCAAATAAAAGCCAGGCAGGGATGTCTGGGCCCTGTTGCCTGAGTTTGCAGGGAGCTGGTGTGCCATTAGGAGCTCTGTTGGGAAGGTAGAACCACTGGCTCACTGCCTGTTAGGTGACAGGGTTGTGCCTGAGGGCCAGGTATACCTTCTCCTTGCTGAGGGCAGGTGAGGCAGCCGTGATGGCTGGTGCATGCATTATCCTTGCAGTCCCATGGCCAGGATGGCCACTTAGGACAACTCACCTTGCTGGGCCAGGCATGCTGGAGCTGGAGACAGGGTCTTGGTGACCAGGTGTGCCGGGGCTTCCTGACCATTTATTTCCCTGCGTGGTAACAGCATGAGGGCCTGCAACCAGGAAGCGCTCTCAGCCTCCTGGGGCTGTGCCGCTGATAAGGGTCAGGCACTTCCTTCTGGCTGGGCCAGGCTCTGGGCTCTGCTGGCTGCTGGCTGCTCTTTCATGCTATTGCTATATTTATAATTTCCAAAGCAGACTCTCTTAAGGAGGAAGATTATGCTAGACAAAGAATTTTAAAAGGACACATTATCCTAAACAAATGAAAATGCTTCTGTGGGTTGATAATTTGCATTCAATTTGAAAGTGTTTTAATGAATCACAAAAGCACGTACTTTGTTTGAATAAAGAATGTTCAGCCTATTTTTTTTTTTCCAGGTAAAGTACATGAGACTCTTGCTTAAATGAGGCATGTAATTTTAATCAGGTGGGCCCTTAAAAAGAAAGAAAAACAGCTGCTCCTTGTTAATTGGCAAATATCTTCTCCAGTGAGCTCATCATTTATTCACTGCTTTTAATAGAGACTTAAATTCCACCCAGAAAGGGGTTATTGCCACATTGTAATCTCTGCCCGCACATCTGCAGCTAAACGAACGTGAGTGAAGCCTCCCAGAGGCCGCTGAGCCCTTCTCCTCCCCGCAGGTGTTTCAACCTGGTGGGGTCCGCCCGTCTGACGAGCACCTGTGGACATCCTCTCAGCACAGGCAGGATGGGTCCCATATTTGTACTTCAACACTCAGGGGAAACATTAGAGAAACAAACCCAGAAAGGCCAAGGCGCTCCTTTTTCGGATTCAGCCGCATTTTCCGATGGTGGTCCTTTCGGCTGGGCCCAGCATCCTGAGGGGCCCGGGGTAGGAGGAGGGGTGCATTCGGCTCACCCTGGAATCGCCTCTCTGCTCTTCGTGACTCCTGCCTGTAGCGGGAGCAGAAAGAAGCAAACAAGAGCCTTTTCCTTTCTCTTCCGTCTCTCTGCCACAGCCACACACCCTGTGAGGCTTTCTGTGCCTTGGTTGATTCATGTCCTTGTGCTGGCATTGCCTGGTGCGCCTTTGCCTTCCCGGCAGTGGCGTGAGGATGACTGATGAGTTAACGCTGAGAAAGAGCTTCCGTCCTCTGAGTGATGGGTATTGCTTCCTTTGGCTGAAATTCAGCAAGCATGGAATGATGAACAATTATGTTGTTTTCCCTCTCTTCTGGGAGAGTATCATCTTTGTCCGCAGAATAAGTTGTGAGAGTGCTGATTACCTCTTGTGGAAGCTGGAATAGGTAAAACATATATTCTAATTATCATATCGAAATACCCTGGTCTTTGCTTCAAACAATCCTCAAACTTATAAGCACAAAATGAACTTATTGCATTTTCCAGTATTTACACATGGCAGAGCTTCCTGGTTAGGATGAACTAGGAAGTGGCCGCCACCGGGAGAGCTTGCTGTTCAGGTCAGATGAAGGTCATGGACTGGAGGTGGTCTGTGTAGAAATGTAGGGCTGATGCTCAGTGGGCTTCTAGAACTGTCTTTAAAATCCCAAGAAGGTAGCACTCTTCTGTAGCTTTTTAGGCACCTCCTTTCATTTAATACTTTTGGGGGATGGGATCATATTTATTTATTTAATGTGTCTGTATTCAAAAATTAATAAAAATGAAGGCATATAGTGAAATGGTCTGATCCCTCAACACTTATTAAAATACCAAAGGGAAGGAGTGTGGCCTTGAGAAAGATGTGGCCTTGAACTCAAATGCTGACCTCTCCTAGCTGGGTGACCTTGGACAACTTACTCAACCTTTCTGAGCCTCAGTGTTGTGGTTTGAAAGAGAATCTAAAAAGCACTGTGTACTGTATAAAGTCTTACAGACAGCTTAATTAATAGAATTTAAGATGCCACGTTTTAAAATTTAGTAGAAAGAGGGCGATTCTCGGCAAATGACTTGCTTTTGTAGTTTTGGTGGCAGTTGAAGTTTGAGAGTCATAGAATTGGGGGCTGTTGGGTGGGATAACCGAGACTTCCACCATCATGGTGCTCTTCCCTTCCTTTCTGGGGAGTGGGAAGGAAGGGAAACACTCAACAGATTTAGTTTGTCCAACTGAAGTGTGCATGGGTCACATAACAGAGCATTTTAAGTCCGTGTTACTTTAGGCCTCTGCTGATGTTTTGGGCAGGATGATTCTTGGTTGGGGGAAGTCCTGGGCACTGTAGGACATTTGGTAACACCCCTGATCTCTACCACTAGATGCCAGTAGCGCTCCCCATCCCCTTGTGACAACCAAAAATATCTCCAGGCATTACCAGATGCCCCCTGCGGGGCAAAACCCAGCCTTCTTCCTGACCCACAATCCCACCCCACTGCCCTGCCCCCCCCCCCCCCCCCCCCCCAGTGTTGAGACCCCCTGGGCCAGGCACCACCTCCCTTGAGAGCCCTGGATTGCTATCTGGGCCTTGGCCTTTGACCTTGGCCTTTGGTTTATCGTGATACATCTATTTGAAGCTTTTGGTCAAAAAAATATGTGTGGAATGATGGGAAGGAAGTGTAATATGTTTCAAAATCTTTAGGAAATTGGCAAGCTCTAGCGGACAAAATTGTTATTTCAAGACAATTTGAACTTGGCTTAACTTTATTTTTACTAGGAAAAAAAAGGATATTGCTCATGTTCATTCTGATAGCAACCCTGCCATTCTACTCCCTACTTTCCCACTTTACCCTCTGCCCAGTTCGCTTTGCACGGCTAGAACCCTCTTAGGACACCAGGAGGAAAGTGGTTCCTGGGCCAGGGAACTGGCATCCGGAGAGTTATTCCACAGTAAGAAGCAGAAATAGGGGATTTTACTTCTAATCTGGCAGACGTGGCCATACCTCTGCAGGCCATGTCAGGAGGAACATCGGGAGGTGGGTGAGCCCCAGGAGGGGCCTGGGGTGGCAGTGTGGGAGGATGCACGGCGAGTTTCTCACAGGATTTAGAATCATACTAGGCTGTGTCGGTGGGTGAGGGGGAGACCGTGTGCCTCTCGCTCTGGCTGGTCCCCAGGGCCTCACATAGGACTTGGCATATAAATGACTCAGCAAATATCGGGTGGACTAATGAGTGGAACCTTTGAAATTATTTGGACCAGAGATGATAAACTCAAATGCCCATCAGGCTCAGGCACGTATTCCAAGCGTGGGGAGGAGAGGGCAGAAGAGACTGGTGGGGCCGTATCTAGCAACAACGGCGGCAGCTGCGACTGCCACTACTATTACCTCAGCAGCTTTAAGAGGCACCACGTGTTCTCCCAAGTGCTTTGCTCGGATTTCATTTAAGCTTCGTACTACTAATAGTATCTGTTTTTAATGATCTCAAACTCGGACAGAGATGTTGCCATTGGCAGTGTTCTGAGTGTTTCACAAATAGATTAATTTATTTAATCCTCATAACACCCCGATGAGGTAAGTGTTCTTTCCCCCATTTTTCTTACGTTCTCCACCTCCGATTCCTCGATGGTAACATGTCCCAGAGCTGTAGGCCGCACGTGGTGGCGGAGCGACAGCAGGCCTGGTCACTCACGTGTGCTGACGCTGGGAAGCGTGTACGCCGCGTGACGGGCTGCCCTGGGTGAATGTGGACCCCGTGTTCACAGAGCTGCTACTTCAAGAGAAGCCAGGCATCCAGAATCCTGTGGGAAGTCACTCAATACAACACTTAGATGTTGGTAGCCGATTCAAAACTAAAAAAAAAAGGAAAGAGGAAGTGCACATAGGCCAAACTGCACTTGGGTCCCACCCTCTTATTTTGTGGACGAGGCAGCTGAGGCCACATGGGGGATGGAAGTCATTCAGGGCCACACAAGTCAGCGCCCCCCGCCTTCTGCTTCCCAGGGCAGTGGGCCTCCAAGGGCTGTGTGAGAGCCAGTGAGGCGCCACGAGGCCCTCTCAGTCCGTGAGGGAGGGTTTGGCCCAGGGCCCGCGAACCTGTTGATAGCATGCTAGTCATCAGAGACCGGTTCAGGGTAAGCCATTTGCCCCTGGAAGACGGTGGCCATATTACTCTGAACGTGTGCTGCGTTCAAGAAAAAATCCAGTGGCACCATTAGGTTAAGTGTTTCTGGAAGCGTTTCCAGGCTGAGCTGGGCTAGGCTTCACGTTGTGGCCGCCTTGTGGCTGGACGAGGGCCTGTCTCCTTCGTGTCCAAAGGCAACCTGCAGTGCCAGCCTCAGGAGGAGCCGAGGGTCCACGCGGCTTGGCTCCTGGAGAGGGAGTTGTGCTCTCAGCCTGCTGATCCTGGGATTGGAGAGCTGTGCCCCGTGCCTTTCTCACGGAAGCTCGTACGCATGTGAGGACTGAGCTGTGGCTCACGACACTAGATCCCAACTGGCTGACCCTGTCCCTCCACCCCAAGGAAAACAGAGCGGGAAGGCCATGGAATGTAGAGAGATGGGGTGGGCAGTGAGGCTTCTTTCACTTTGCCTTTGATTCTCACACACTGCTGGGTTTTGAACTTGGGCCCTATTCTCCTCCTTGAGGTCGTAACATTCCACTGTCCTTTTACTATTTCCCGGCCTCCTCCTTGCCCCTCCCCACTTGGGAGGCTCTGCCCTAACCAGGCTTTCTCACGAGGCCCCGCCTCCCTGCGGGCATGAGTCCCTTTGTCCCCAGAAGCCCAGGAGGGACAAGGCCACCAGGAAGGATGTCCTGGGAACAACTGGAATTTTGAATTTCCAAAGTTAAAAGCAACATTTTTAGTTTGTTTTTCAGGTAGCTTAGTGACTCTCTGGCAAATGAAACACATACATTGTGACATTTATAGAACTTTGTCCTCGTTTGTAAGAGACATTTATTAAATCTTCAACTCAGCTCATTTTACAAAATCTGAAAAGATTATTTTCAGACATCTAAATAACATTCACAAAGCAACAGCTTTTATAACTTGAAAATGTCCCAAACCTTTAGCTCTGACTAAATGTTCTTCTTCTACTCTGTGAAAACAAGGTCTTTTCCAGTAAAAGAAGCAGTTGCATAGGAAACCTAAGACATAAGTAGAGGTCTAGCCCAATGTCTCCTAGGAGATGAGCACGGGCATCCACGCAAGGCCACAGAAGGAATATGGCTGGAATGAATCTTCTTTCATTATGTTTTGCATGACTGCTTTCTGTCTAATTTCTGCAGGAGAACCCATAAGCAGCGAACACTTTCATCGAGCTGTCAATGTGAATGATGAAGATTTGCTTGTTCGAATACTTCAAGGAGGGTGAGAGAACTATTTCTGTTTTTTTGTTGTTGTTTTCTCTTAGTGCCCATAAAGTGCAGAGCAATATGTGGTACAGTCTTATTTTGTTTGCTCAAAATTTCCCATGCTTTTGAAACTGGCTCCAAAATTAATCTCAGGTGACTGTGGGGAGTTCAGCAGGGTTAGAAAAGATCACCATAAAGCCCCATGTAAATGTTCTCTTTTGTAATTGGTCCATTAAAATTGTAAAAGGAAATTACAAGCGTGGGCATCATATTTTCTTCCCAGAAATAATTTCCAACCCGTGCTTATATGTATTAGCCTTTAGGCAAATGTCACCCCAGATTCCCACATCTACCTCCTGATGAAATTAGGAGCTCACTAAATCCTCTACTCCCTAACGGCACAGGCTGCTAAAGCACTAGAGGAGAAAGACCCACACGTTGCTGCAGACTTACTGCTTAAAGCTCCCTCCTACAGGAAAAGTAGACGATGTGATCCAGATTCTTTTTGAATCAATAGTTTTGGGTGCCTTAAAAGGCAAGACATTTGTGACTTGAAGCTCTGAAAGCTGGAGAAGAGAAGGTTCCCACAGGCAACCAAGGCTTCCAGGCTAATCTCTGGCAGCTCTGCTTTCTTCTCTGAGTAGTGCCGTTGCCTGCCAGTAGGTGATACAGGATTCAAGGGGAAACGCAGGTTTCTGCAAATAGAGGCTGGCGTTCGTGGGGGAGCTGAGAAAGGCTGTCATGAAGACGCGGTGTCCTCAGCTCATTTAAAGCGGCTGTGCCCGGGAAGCAGCTGTGACTCAATCAGTGGGGCTCCCGTTTACCATATGGGAGGCCCCGGGTTCGGTTCCCGGGGCCTCCTGGTGAAGGCAAGCCCGCCTGCACGCAGCGAGCACAAGCAGCAAGGGGGGCATAAATGAATAAATAAATAAAATCTTAAAAAAAAAAAAAAAAAGCGGCTGTGCCCTTCAAAGGGGATTTTCGCAGATTGCCTAGTGGGGGTGAGTTGAAGGGAGTGCCTATTTTAAGTAAAGGCACAGCAGTTTTCTCTTCTTTTCTTGTAAATTTGAATCTTTTAAATTTTAGACTGGGCAGTCTAAGACAACAAAAACTTAGTGGCCCAGAAGGAATTGGAATTTTCTGTAAGACGAGGCCTTTTAGCCACCTGTACCCTGCAAGAGCTGTCAGCTGCAAATCGACATGGAGCCACGCTGAGCATGCTAATTTCTTTTCTCGGTGTTTTTCCCAAGCAATGTTAAGGTTGATGTTCCCAATAAGTTTGGCTTCACCGCTCTGATGGTCGCTGCCCAGAAAGGATACACCAGGTACGACTCTTCTTTCCGTACCGTACGTGACTGAATCTGTTACTTCTCCCAAAGCCTCTCTCAGCCAATGGGCTGAGTGCATTATAGGAAAAGTTTATGAAAAGAGAGAAGGCAAAGTATGTGATTCCATGTTATGGAAGACTGGTTGCCATTCAATTACATGCAATATATTTTAAATCTTCTGGAAAAAGTTGTTATTGGAATTGGAATTTCTTTTAAAAAGGGGGGTGGCAGTAATTCTGAAAAACAAAATTCCCTGATAGGTTGCTAAGATAGCATTTTTCAGTGTTACATTCCATTATCTTTTCTACACAGAGATAAGCATAAATACGAATGTCTGATTTTTCGATCTTTATATTTTAACCATTAAAATGACATTTTGAAGAAAATAGAAATGTATTTTAAATGAACATTACGATGACAGTGAATTATTTTGAGAGTCCTATTTGTTTTATTTTGGTATAGTTTGTTTTTTAGTGTATAATTCATGCCAAGGGTGAAAACCCTACTTTTTGTGTGGAGAGGCGATTTTCTGGTCTGCTATTGTCTTGTCTTTAAAACCAGGTGGTTCTTCCCTGAAGAGAGAGAAGAAAGTGTTATGAAGACTTGTCTTAAATATAGTGTTATTCCTTTTTACTGGACTAGTGTGGGTTCCTAGTCACCAGTGCTATGTGTCTAGTGACATGTAAATTTGTTCCCTTTAGGCTTGTGAAAATCCTGGTTTCTAATGGCACAGATGTGAATTTGAAGAATGGAAGTGGCAAGGACAGGTAGGTGGTGGGGTGTGGTCTAGGATGTGCTGATAGTTCCAGAATTGTATTTCTAGGCGTGTGCCCAGAGGAATATTCATTCAGCCCAAGTATTTTCTTCAATTCCTTTTGATGCGACTCAGAGGTGAGCACATCCCAAAGGAAAGATGATGACAGAGCCAGCCTTTTCATTTGTCCATTTATTCTTTCATTCAACAGGATATTTCTGGGGCCTCGATTATAACGTGTATAATTTTTCTAGCTCGGTGCTTGGTGCCTAATAAGTGCTCAGTAAGGGGTAGTTATCAAGAGCTCTCAGCCCTGTGCTGGGCCCTGGGCTGTAAATGCCTGCCCACAGCACTCTGTATGCTTTCATCCTCACTCCTCCTCCTGCTTCTCAGCCTTGTTCTGTTTAAGAACTTCAGTATTCCCAAAGAAGGAAACAAACCACAATCAAAGATGTGACCGAAGGACTTTCCTGAGGTGGCAGGGCATGCATGTGGATGGGCTGAGTGCATTATAGGAAAAGTTTATGAAAAGAGTTTTTGAATCATGAAGACAAAGAAATAGCCCTCGAAAAGACCAAAAAAAAAAAAAAAAAAAAAAAGTTACTTACGAGCTATAGTTGAAAGAATGTTCTTGAAAGATTTAAAGAGAATCACTAATCTGGTAATTAGATCTCATTAACTAATTAATTCAAATCAACCAAAAATTTTGAATGATGACTGTATGCCAGGCACTGTCCTTGGTGCTTGGGTAAAACAGTGAACGAAATGCAGAGCCGTTTGCATTTTGAAAAATTTTGCATTTTGCTCAGGGAGCTTGTACTCACATAGCAAATATAGACCCAGGATTTGTGCATTGCCAACAAAAGAAAATGTTTTTTTTCCAGTATCTGTTGAATAGTTCACAACACTGATCATATTTTTAGACTATAAAGAACATCAGAAATCCTACCTACTACACTCTTTGGAAACAATGAATAATAGATTTGAAGTAGTTTAAGAACCTCTTGTAAATTAAAAAGTGTTTTCCCAAATAACTCCTTGGTTAATTTGGAATTAAGCAATTAACTCAAGAAGTTTGAAAAAGAGCAATACTAAATTAAAAAGCAAAAAGCAAAAAAAAAAAAAAAAAAAAGTTAGAAAATTACAAAGAAGGAAATAATTAAAAGTAGAAATTGATTAAAAAATGGGAAGATTTTTGAGAAATGTAAGAGCTTCCTCTTAAAAAATCTTTACCATAAAATCGATTGGTCTCTCATAAATCCAAGGAAACAAAATTAGAAACTTGAAAGGGGATATGATGATGGATAAAGAAATTTAAACATGAAAAGAAAATGGTGCATATAAATCTATAATCATAGATTTGATTATTTCATTGACATAGATACCTTTTCTGAAAAAAATTAAATACCAAAACTGACCTAAGAAGCAGACAGTCTAAAATAACCAATATCCACGTAAGAAATAATAAAAAAAAATTATCGAAGAACCACCTTCAGTGTAGGTTCTGTGGCTTGTCTGTTTTCCCAGTGAGATTGTTCTGATTTTCTAGGTACTGATAAGGCCTTGATTGTTTCCAGAGCACAGAGGAAGCAGGAAAGCTGTAGAGGATAACCTTATTGCTAAGATCTAATAGTAAGAGAAAGAAAGCTATTTGTTTGTGTTTATGTGTTTATATGTCTCATCCATCACAACTGACGTATTAGGTTGTTTAGTATTAAATTGTTGTCAGTATTAATAAAATACTTCCCATCAGTAGATTAAAGATGAAAACCTGTGTACATATAGATGCAAAATTTGGTGTAAGGCAGCAACTTTACTAGTTAAGACAGTAACAATATCTTACTTTTTGCACTGAAGGATGCCGTCTGCCCCACGTGGGGGTCACTAAGGGTCTGCTCAATGAGTGAACCCTTTGGTCACATCATACAAAGGTTTTTCTTTTTCTTTTTTTAAATCCGTTCAGACGATCAGCTAGCCTCATTCTTAATACTGACAAATTTCTTTTAAAGATTGGTAGTGAAGCTCTTAAAAAAATCAGAATAGCAGTATAGATAGTGGTCCAGAGCCCGGGCTTTGGAGTCAGTTTGGTTTGAAATCCTAGTTCCTCTATGGCTATGGGATGTGACCTTGGGCAGGTTATTTAACTTCTCTGCATCTCAGTTTCCTCTTCTATAAAACAGGGAGAATAAAAGCACTTAACGTCACGGGATTGTCCTGAGCATGCGATGAGTTAATATATGAAAACCCTTAGAACGGTGCCTGGCTTAAGGCAAATACTATATACAAATTATGTGTTATTTTGTGCTTAGACACTAGCTTGGAATGCTGATCAATTTGGTAAGGTACAAAATGGAGGTGAGTATGATTTCTTTTCTGAAAAAACACAGGAGAGCCAACTTTCAAATATTTGGACTTACTAAGGAGGTTGAGTAAAGTGGACAGATGCAAGATAAAAATTTTTTTTAAACACTTGTAATAACCAGTTAAGAAATATAATGGGGAAAATAAAATAAAAACTTAAAATATCAAAGAATGTATAAAATGTTTATGAGAAAACCTACAATATGTTATGGAGGAATATAAATAAAGATTTAAAACATTGGGATATGTACCATAGGTGAGAATGGCAAGGTTGGATATTATAAAGTTTTCAGTTTCCTCCAAATTAATATATTGGTTTAGTGAAGTCTGAATAGAATTATTTTTGGGGACACATCAAAATGATTCCACAATTTACGTAGAAGAATAAATAGCTAATAAAACTTTGTTATCAAAATGCCTTATAAAGCTATCATAATTAAAGTAGTGTGATACTGGCACAAACAATTGGGGGGAACGATAAATAGGATGAAACAGCAATCCTATAATAGATTCCAATATGTATAAGAATTTAGTACATTATGATGGAGGCAATACAAATCAATGAAAAAGGTGTTGGAAAAAGAGGCTATTTGAAGGAAAAAGATCAAGTTAGATCCTGGCCTTACAGCATGCGCCTAAATAAATTCCAGATGAATTAAGAATTACATGTAAAAATCTAAACCATAAAACACAGTAGGAAACGTAGGCCTATATCTATCTAATCTTGTACTGTGAAAGGCAAAACAGCATTGAAAAATTCACTAGGGAAAAGATCAAGAGTATATTATACATTTTAAAAACTCAGTTACGGGGAGCAGATGTGGCTCAAGCCGTTGAGTGCCTGCTTCCCACAAGAGAGGTCCTGGGTTCGGTCCCTGGTGCCTCCTAAAAAGAAACAAACAACAAGCAAACAAACAAAAAACTAACTCAGGGGAGACGATGCAGCTCAGTGGTTGAGTGCCGGCTTCCCACATATGAGGTCTGGGGTTCAGTCCCTGGCCCCAGTACCTAAAAAAACAACAAGAAAAAACTTAATTACAAAATTAAGGACAGTCTAGGGAAATATTTGCAAACATATTGTAGACAAATGACTGGCATCCTTAAGACATAGAAGCTATGTACACATACTATACACCCAGTAGAAAAGAACGGTATGCATGAACAGACAATTCATAGCAGAAGGAATACAAAAAATCCATATGAAAAATGTGAAGCCATGCTAGTAATAAAAATATATATATTAAAAAAGTTTCCACCTATCAAATTGGCAATTAAATGCTACTAGTGTTGGTAAAGGTGCAGGAACTGGTTCAGAAGTGTGACTCGGAGCAGGACTGAGGAGGGAGGTGAGCAGGTGGGCATCTCTTTTCACCCTGCAGCTGGACACCCTACCGGGATGTGCAGGAGAGGGCCCTGCCTCTGCTGCTCTCCTATTCTGTGGGGTGAACACGGGCATGGCCTCGCGAGGCAGAGGACAGACAGACTGCTTGGGTGCCTGGGAGTTTGAGTTTAGAAGTGTGTGCTAAAAACAGAAAATAAACAAATTAAAAAACAAACAAACAAAACCCCCAAAAAACAAGATAAAGAAGTGTGTGCTGGAAGATGCCAGCTGCTTAGCCCCTGGCAGACCTGGGAGGCCCTCTGCCCAGAGGGAAATTAAGGTGGGGGCTGGCCCTCCCCCAGGGGAGGACCACCTCTGGTCCCAGTGGGCTCACTGCTGGGCAGTCGAGAGCTCCCAGTTATTAGACAAGCCCCTTGTCTTCCAGAAGCGAGTTCCATTGAATCTTAGGACTGGTTTTCTCTGGAGGTTATGGTGGACCCTGATGTTGGGGGGGGTTGTTTTCTAGACAGCGTGCATTACTCTACAGTCCAAAAAGAAGCATTATTTTAAGACATCATCCAGATAACTAGAGTTCCATTTGAATATAATACTAAAAGTGAATTTTTCTTCTCTTAGCAAAGGTCTTTTGAAAGACCCTGGAGTGCTTGGGAAGAAGTATGAACACCATAAACCCGGGCAGGCAAAGAACGTGCCTGGGTAGGCGTGTTCTCCTCTGGGAGTCTCCGAGAAATGAAGGCCTGCTCAGGGTGCAGGGCTGTGGTGTCGGGTCCCGTTCCAGCTGGCCTTAGTGCTGGGCCTTCTCTTGATCGCTCAGAGAAAGACTGCAGAGTTTCACTATTGACCATGTCTTCCCACCCACCCCCACCCCCAACTCTTTGTTTTGAAAAACTTCAAACATTTAGAAAAGTTAAAAGAATACAGTTGTTGACATTTTACCATATTTGCTTTATCTCTCTGCCTGTGTTTTTATTTGCTTAAAAAATTCTTTTGGCTGAACTATTCCCAACCGAATCGTAGGCATCATAACCCTTGGTTCCTAAATACTTCAGCAGGTTCTCCTACAAACAAGGACATTTGCCTGTGTAGCCACAATATCTTTATTACACCGAAGAGAACTCACACTGTTTCCCTAATACGCCAACCCCCCACACTGGTGTCCCCAGTTGTCCCCTACAGGGTCATGCATAGCATTATTTGGGGGCGTGGGGAGACCATGATCCATTCCAGGCGCACACATTGCATCTCGCAGTTCTTTCTTTCCAGTCTCTCTTATTCTAGATTAGTCCCCTATCCTTTTTTGGTATCTCATTACAAAATGAGTTTTTGAGGAGACTAGACAAATTATGTTATATAATGCCCTGTGTTCTGGATTTGTCTAGTTGTTTCCTAGGTGGGGAGGGGCTTTTAACTTGTTCGTCTATCCCTTTGTTCCCTTTATTTCCTATGAAGTTAAAATTAGGTCTAAAAGCTTGATTAGATTCAGGTTAATGTTTTTAGAAAGACTGCTTCAGAGCTGGTGTTGTGTACTACATGCTGTGTCCTTTGGGAAGCTGGTAAGGCAGGTCATCCCACAATTAGTGATGCCAGGTGTGGGTTACAGTGCTGACAGCCATCTCTGTCTTGGGAAACCATAAAGATGAACTTTCCCCATTGCACTTAGAAAAGAAGCTATGGGGTGATAATTCAGCCCCATGTGACTATCCTGCTGTCCAGTAACTTTGTACCCAGTGATTTTAGCATCCATTAATGATGATCAATTATTTAATTGGGAGTTGCAAAATAAATGATTTTCTAATTCAGTGATTAATTCTGTATTTATTAGGTGGTTGTCTTCTGTAAAGAGCTTTCCCACATCAACTGGGGATGGACTACATTTCATGCTATAAAGACAGAATGAATGTTTAATTCCCCCCCCCCTGTAATTAGCAATTGTTAGATAATGATTTGGTTTAATAGTTATCTCTACTAGTGTCAAATGAGTCTTTTTCACTTCTTTTTTGACTATTATCATGGACTTATGGTTGTTTAAAAATCGAATAGTTTACACTCAGTTACCATCATTATTCATTTTAATGAGATACAATTCACATACCACAAGATTCATCCTTTAAAAATGTACAATGTATAATATTTTTAATATATTCACAAAGTTGGGCAACCATCCCCACTATCTGATTCCAAAACATTTTCATCACTCCTGAAAGAAACCTAGTGCTTTATCACTCCCCAGTTCCTCCCCTCCCCACAGCCCCTGGCAACCACTAATCTCCCTTTTTTTTTTTTTTTTTTTACCAGGAGGTCCCAGGGATCAAATCCAGGTCCCTACATATGGGAGATGGATGCCCAATCGTTTGAGCCACATCTGTCCCCCGACTAATCTCCCTTTTGTCTTTATAGATTTGTGTAGTCTAAATATTTTATATAAACGGAATCATACTATGCCTGGCTTCTTTCACTTAGCATCATGTTTTTCAGATTCATCCATGTTGTAGTATGTCTCAGTACTTCATTCCTTTTTATTGCTGAATAATAGTCCATTTTCTAGAGAAACCACATTTTGTTTATCTATTCATCAGTTGATAGACACAGGTACATTTTATATGAAAAATGCCCATGGCTTTTCCTCTCAAATGAAGCCTTCTTGGTTTAAGCCAGGTGGGGAGAAACGTGGATCTGAGTTTGGTGACTGCCAAGCTGGGCAGATTCCTTTGCACCCCCTGTAGTTATAGTCAAATGCCTCTTTCTCCATGTGTTGCAGTCTTATGCTCGCGTGCTATGCGGGACACCTAGATGTCGTGAAATATCTCCGAAGACACGGTGCCTCTTGGGAGACTAGAGACCTGGGAGGCTGCACGGCCCTGCACTGGGCTGCGGACGGAGGCCACCGCAACGTGGTTGAGTGGATGATAAAGGACGGCTGTGAGGTACGGGCCTCCCTTCTTAGCCACAGCGTATGGTCAAGAACTGCAGATGCCTTCGACAGGCTCTGGGATAAGCAGGGCCTTCCACAGATGCCTTTGACTAGGCGAGCTTAGAAGTGCTGGGCAACGTTGTCTGACTTCTCGGCAAGAAGGCTCCTGAAACCTTGGAAAAGAGGAGCGTTGTGGCATGGATATGATGGCAAGGCTTCAAGTTGTCCCTGAGGTTTGCCTCGTTTGGGGGAAAAAAAGCAGTTCTGAATCCAGGGTTGGATCTGATGCTTACCCTAGTTTGTGTTTATTCCTTTGTTCATTTGCTTGTTTGTCTCTTCAGTCTGTCAACAAAGCTTTATTGAGCAGCTCCCGTGTCCTACCTACTATCTTAGGTGCTGGGGACACAAAGATGTGCGGAACTCTTGCCGTCTGTAATGCTTCTACTTGTTGCTTTTAAAATTAGATTATTATTCTTTGGTTTGCTTTAAAGACTATACTCATTACCAAAAATTTACAAAGAGCAAAGAGTATTACGAATAGAGTGTTTCAGCCCTTAGGATCTTTACCTGGAGGCAGGCATGTTGATCTGTTTTTTTTTTTTTTTAATTAATTTATTTATTTTTATTGTGGGTAAAAATCAAATTTTTCACAATATATACCAATATTTGTAAAATGATTTTGAAATATATATGCATATATGTACATTTGCTTACATAAATGTTTTATATATATATAATTTTATTTTTTTAAAAGGTGCTTAGATTACCTAGATATTACACAGAAATTACAGGGATTCCCATGTTCCCCACCTCCCACACCTCCTTTGATCTGCTTTTGACTTCATGCTACCACAGAGTCCAAATTTGATTTAGCAACTGGAAGTGGAGTTGTTTGGACTTCTATAGATACTGAAGATGGGTAAATAAATATAGATCAACTATGGTAACTTCTGATAACTTTGAGAACTTCTAAGAAGTTAAATTAAAATTTCAAGGCCTGGAAAGAAGAAATGATGAAAGAGATGCTGTCCGAACTGTGGATGCCAGATAGTGTCATGTGTTGATAAATTAAATTGATGACCTGAAAAATAAACTCAGGTTGAGAAAAATCACGTCTCCTGAAAGGTGCTAGTAGACTTGTTCTAGTTTGTCTCGGAAGTGGGATCGAGGGTCAGCAAAGCTTATGTTGTGGAATCTCACTAGTTCCCTAAAGTGAGATGGGCTGCTGCTACTTTTGGGCAGTTGAGAAAAGTGTCTTCTTGAAGGGAAAAAAAATCTGTCATGAATAGAATTCCTTTTTATTACCTTTTTGTTTTAGAAACTTGGAAAAAAGGCCAGAAGGACTAGCCTATGGCCTTCAGTGGCAGGGGCATGCCTGCCAGGTCCAGAGGTGATGGCTGCTGTTTGGCTTGCAATGAACCCCACTCATGGTTTGGACCCACTAAAAGTCTCTAGTTGAAACGAAGGTGGACCTTTGCAGAAAGAAGAGAAAGATCTAGAATGGGACAGATCTCCATCATGAACATTGGAATATTGGAAATGAATGCTCTCTGGGCTTTGGCCATGAACATACTTTATTTGGGATAAATACTTCCTCTGTGGCACTGGAGTCATTTTGTTGGTCAGAATAATAAGCATGGGTTGTGTGCTAAAATGTCTGAGTGGCTGGCCTAGTGGCAGATAGAGGATGTCATCGAGTCCCTCCTTGTTCTTGGCAGATGCCCGTGTGAGGGATCTGGGAGCCAAGCGGGCTATTGCCACCCTCTTCCCAAATCGAATGATTTTGTACTGAGAGTGCATTACTTACTTTAACGGGGAGCCATTTCTACATTTAATGAGCCATTTGACCTCAGGAAAGGCCCTTGTCTGCTCTAAAATTCGGCTTAATCATTTGTGTAAACCAGGAATCAAAATACCCATTCCTGCTCAACCCTCAGGACTAAAGAGAAAATATGCATGAAAGTGCACTGAAAACCATGTAAAGCACCATGTAACAGGAGGTGATTATTTTATGATTACTTAACTGTGACGGAGCTTGCTGCCCATGGGTTACTTGTTATTTGCATGAGGAAGAACTCCAGATCCTAACAGTGTTGCAATGGGTAATCTCATACATACAAATAACCTGACCTGTCCCGATTACTGGCGGTTCCTTGTTTATTATTCCATTCTGATGTTTCACTAAAGCTACAGATAATCTTGGAGGAATTCTTCTGTAACAGAATTAGATTTGTGGGTCTGTTTCTGTGCACACAGGGATTGTGAGGTCTTTGGAATTAGAGGAGGCAACAGTTACATTTTCTTATTCTAAAATATTTCTTTCAAAACACTGAACTGAGAGATTTCAGTAAAGAGTGGATTATTGGGAAATGGCCATCTTATTACCAGGCACACTGTTTTGGTGAAGGAATTAGGTTGGCTGATGGTTCAGATTGGATAATAGATCTGGCTGCTTTGTATTTCTGTTACCCGTGGGTCTCCTGCTTCAAACTGTTAAGTGTTGATGTGTATAGGGTAGGTGTGTATATTACTGCCTTGCTCCAGGAAGGGTTTAAAGCTGCTTACAAAGACACATAAACTTAGCCCAGTGACACCTTTTTATTAAAAACAGTTGAGGAAAAGGAGACGAGGAAATAGGCAGGGAGCTCGCGTGCAGCCCACGAGCAATGTCCCGTTTCCTTAGGTGCCCTGTCCCGTCACTGTTCCCTTTGCAAAGCATGCTGTAACCCGCCTCCTCGCAGGACACAGACCCGAGTGAAAGCGAGGGTCCCCGTGCCGCCCCCAGGGCCGGGGGCACCGAGCGAGCGGGGGGCTGGCGGCGGGGGGCTGCCTCGGGCAGGCGGACGGGCCCTGGGCTAAGCGCTGCCCCCGCGCGCCAGGTGGACGTGGCGGACGCCGGCTCGGGGTGGACCCCGCTCATGCGCGTGTCCGCCGTCTCGGGAAGCCAGGAGGTGGCGGCGCTGCTCATCGACGCCGGCGCCGACGTGAACGCCAAGGACCGCGACGGCAAGACTCCGCTCATGGTAGGCCCCGCGCTGACGCCCCGTGACCCGCCGGCGGCGCCCTGGGGCTGCCTGGGTGAGGCGTTCCCTGGGGGCCCGGCAGAGGCCGGAGAATGTCCTAGAATCCCTCTGTCTTTTTACAACGACTTCTTTAAGGATCACTGACCCCAGCCCCCGGGGCGTGGCAGGCCCAAAACCAGTCTTAGGACCGCGAGCCCGCGGCCTTCTGCTCCGCTCCTGGCCTTCCAGGGCGCAGACAGGCGTCCGTGCCCACTTGCCTCGCTGTCGTGGCCGCAGGGGCGCTCGCAGCACGCTGTCCCCGCCAAGCCACGGTGGCCCTGGCAGCGCGGCCGGCCTCGGTGGAGCGTGGCGCGCTGGGCGGGAGGGGCTCACCCACAGCCCTGTCTTGCATTTACCTTTCTGCAGGTGGCTGTGTTAAATAACCATGAAGAGTTAGTTCAGTTACTTCTTGACAAAGGGGCAGATGCAAGTGTGAAAAACGAGGTAAAGAACTCTCGAGCCAAAGATTTTCCCTGCAGGGAAAGGAAAAAGCACGTGTGGGTATGTGTGTGTCTGGATATAATCTTTGTTCCTTCCTCTTTCTAGTTCGGCAAAGGTGTCCTCGAAATGGCCAGAGTGTTTGACAGACAGGTTAGGACGCTCTTTCTGCCTTTGGAGGTTCCTTTGTAGAACTTTAGAAATGGGAAAAAACCACGGAAACCTTGGCTCACGTTCACCTATTTGTTTTGTTTGCCTAGAACGTAGTCTCCCTATTAGAAGAAAGGAAAAAAAAGCAAATGCTGAAGAAGCCTCCTGTCTGCTGATCAGGGCACCATTTATCGACGAAATCCAAGCAAAACAAAGCAAACCATGACTGTTGAACTATGAAATTCTGCATCCTGGAGGGCTATACATTGGATTATTTATTTAGTTGAAGATTCACAGTGACTTTTATGTAACATACAACTGTTCCCACTTTGAAATACATCTTTTTACCTGAGCACGCGTGTGCACGTGTGTATCATCACTGGGTGTCTGAAGAACTGGGATGTTTTCTTGTACTCGTGCTGTTTGGAGTTAGACATGAAACAAAATACTGATGTACTAGAGCTATGCAAACACACACGAGCCTCCTACCCCCGCGCCTGACCCCCAAGCTGTCCTCTGAGCACTCCGGGACCTTGTGGAAGTCCTTCCCTTCATGTGTTTTCAATTATGTCCTCCTCTCCCTCCTCCAGGCCTTCCGTCCTGCCGTCAGAGCCCAGGAGGCCGCGTGAAACCTTGTCTCCTCAGCCGCTGGCCTCATATCAAAGCGCAAAATACATCTTTCAGGACCCCGATTCTGCTCTATTAGGGGTGCCTGGGCGAGGGTGAGACTTTTTTAGAGCAGACCTGTCTGAGAATGTGTTTGCATATACTCCTCCCCTGACAGAAAGGCCCAGCCTGCTGGCTTGTTGAAGGTGCTGCCAAAAAGTCGTGTATTAAATTTGGTCTTTAGAGAAGGAAGGTTTGTGCTGCTGATCTTGCACTTTGTAGACAAGTAGGAATTAACTGCAACCAGGTCTGATGGTTGGGAGCTTGAAGACACAAATGTGGAGGGGCTTTCACGCAGCAAAAGCACTTCAATCAGCAGGGACCTGGCAGGCCTCGTGCACTGTGCATCTCCAGAGGCGAGCTGATAACTCTGGCCCCGTGCAAGGCCGGCTCCCGAGGTCTGCAGAGGCCGGGAAAGACCAAGTAAAAGGTAATTTAGGCTGGCCAAGCTTTGGGGGAGGGGCCCAGAGGAAAAGCACAGGGGGCAGTTTCATTGCTGTTGACAATCCTCAGTTTTGTTCCGTATAGTTTATAGAATATCCACCTTAGGAACTGGATCTGTGGGCCACATGTTGTTCTGGCTTTAGGTAGTTTGTGAGGGTTTTACTTGTTGCCTGTGTTACCTTAAATTTGCTAGATTACATTTCTTTAAATCTCTAAATAAAATCAGAGCATGTTCACAACTTGCCAAAGCCCTCCTCTTCACATTGACATTTACCTTAATTTTTGTTGCAGGTTGTCTTTATTAGCTGCCGCTGCGGGTGGGGGTACAAGCTTGGCACTACGGCGTGTGGCCCCCTCCCTGGGACAGCACCTTCCCACCCTCCTGACTGAAGCCTAGCTCGTGTGATGGAGCTGACCTTGGCCGATGAAGTGAGAGGAATGGTGCCTGTCCCCACTTTTTTTTCCTTCAGTTAGAGAATTTGTAGGTTTACAGAACAATCATACATAGAATAGACTTCCCACATACCGCCCTATTGCATTAGGCTGGTACATTTATTACAACCCACGAAAGAACATTTTTATAATTAACATAAACTATAGTTTGTCATTTACAATGGGGTTCCCTGTGTTGTACGATCCTGTTTTAAAAAAGTTTTTTTTACTCTAGTAACATATATAATCTAAAAATTTTAAAGAATCTCCACCTCTCTCTGCCCTCTGCCACAAGATCAGCCACGATTCAAATGGAGACTGTGCTGAAATGCAGATCCCAAAGAGAGGAACCAGAGGCAGCCCAGGTGGACATGAAATATAAGAAATAAACCTTTTATGTTGTACATCACTGAAATATAATGGTGGTTTTTTTACTGCAGTATAATTAGTCTAAAGTGACAATTTTCCAGATGAAATTAGCAGCTCTTAAATCCTATGGTTTCTATTCTCATATTATTCCAATTTTAAAAAATCAGGAATGGATACTGAATCTTATCAAATGTCTTTTTAGCATCCATGGTAATTATAATGTGGCATATCTCTTTATCAGTGTGATGACTTAGATGATTAGATTTCTTAATATTGAACCATCTTTGGATTCTCTTGTGTTAATGGTGGAGTGCTGAACTTGAAATGCCCATATGCTGTGTGTATTTGCTTTTTATCATCTTTTCCCTTAACTAGATTAGATGGTGGCTTATCTCATTTTAATTTTCCCAAAGAAGCAGTTCATGTTTTCAGTCTGTTTTCCTAATTAATTTCTTTTTGTTCTTTTATAGAAACAAAACCAGAGCATTCCTTATAGTTTTCTTAGTTTATTTTGTTGTTCCTTTAACAACTTCTTATGTTTTTTTTTTATTTATTTATTAATATATGCATTTAGGGCTATGAACTTCCCTCTCTGGCCTGCTTTAGATGTATTCCCATAGGAAGTTTCCTAAACTTTCCTGATAAAAAGATTCATTGGGGGTACGTGGTAAATAAAAATTTTGAGGCCCCATCTGAGACCCTCTGAATTGGACTCCCCAGGGGAGGGACCTGAGCAGTGTCTGCTAACAGGCATCCCAGGTGAATGCTTATAATTCAAGGAGTGTAGGAATCACTGCCATCGGGAGGGATAATGAAATGTTTCATTGGCCATTTTCTAGATAATCTGCTCTTCATCTTTGACTCAAATCATTGTATTTCTAGGGCACAGGATTGTTTTTCTAATTTGAGTACATTGTAATTTGAGAATTTGTACCATTTGGAATCTGAGGTTTACTTTGTGGTTTAATATATAAAATTGTATATCCTTTTCTCCCCCAGAGGCATTTAGAAATAAGGTGTGTTATGTGTATTAGGAGTATCCCATTTGATATAAACCAATTTGATCTACCTTATTAACTATGCTGTGAGGTCTTCTGTATACTTTCTTGTCTCCTTTTCTGTCATTGAGACATTGTGTTGAGAGTGGTAAGATTAAAGACCCCTTGTTAACATTTTGTGCAACTATTTTTCTGTGTATTTCCTGCAGTTTTTTTCCTGAAGTGAGATGCTATTTTTTCTTTGTAACAGATGTCCATTACCCTTAGTTTTTCATTGAGGATAAGTTCTCTTCTTTATTTAACATCATCTTGTCTGATGGTAATGTCTCCACCCCTGCTTGCTTGCTTTTTGAATCTCTCTTATGGAAATAAGGTGAGTTGATCATTTAATATCAACTTTTGGATAGGTTATACATCCATATTGTTTAAGTATGAGGTTCCTCCCTCTCGCCCCCCTCGTAAGGCATCTTCTTCCCCCTCTGCCTCGTTCATATGGATGGGCAGCACACAGCCTCTGCCCCCACAGCTAACCATTCTTAGTTTCTTACATACTCTTCCCCAAAGTCTTTATGTATAGATAAATGAAGAGGAAGAGATAAAAGGGTTTTCTCTTTTCATATCATTCTCAATAATGAGTAAGACAAGTCTTTATCTTTAGCTGTATAACATTTATTGGATATAATATTCTTAGTGACTTTTCCAGGTTGTGTTTACCTGTAGAACCCCAATATAAGAAATGTGTACAAAAGTAAGAGACTGTAACATAAAAAGGTATGTGAAAAAATAGCAAACCAAAGCATTATACATGGATAAAGCTCTATAAAATTAATGTGCTGGTTTATGTAGCTGTAAGTTTAATCTGTACTGTGCTGAATAGCCTGTAGCCAAGTTTGGAAGAGTTAAAATACTTAACAGTTGCCACACACATTGAAACAGACCTTCCCTCCAACCTGCCAGTTTGACCTAATAGAAGGTACCAGAGACCTGAGTTCCAACACTAGTGATAAAGTGCTGGAATGTTAGAGGATTTATCTTTTTCATTTGAAATTTTTTCCCTCTCACTGCCCTGCATAAGTACTGTTTATAGGCCATGAATATAGGTTTCATTCACGTGTTTGTAAAGTTAAAATGATCACACGACATCTATTCTTTTGTTTAGATTTAAAATGCTAAATTGAGGACTAAAAAATCACTTTCTAGAAGGAGAATCACAAGGACCATAGACAATGTTTTTTGAAAATGATGTGGAAGATCAGGGAGAGTTACAGGGTATTCAACCTGGAAGAACCCAATCACCTAATTGAAAATTGATTTCTGTGTCAAATTCTTTGGGTACCATTATTGAGTGTTCCAACTATTTCATGGGCAGAGTCTCCTTTCCTGGCTTTTCTTATATGGAACAAGCTCTTAAATGGTTGGACTATCAGGTGCCATTGTTGTCCCAGAAGTAAAGGGGGATTTTCTTTAGGAAGGCAGGGAAACGGCACCTTCATATGTAGGTAGATGGCATCTGGAAACATCCTCAGTGCATAAAAATGGTTTTCAGCAATGGGCTTACAAATCTTTCTTAGATTGTTACCTGTATCACTATCAATCAGGTCCTCAAACAGGTTTAAAAGAAATAGATGTTGAGAATTTTAGAGTGAGTCAAGTGAATTTTCTGTGGCTAGCTTCCTTTTAATTAGCCACAGTCATTAGGCCGGCGGACACTCTGGGGTGATGTGCCCATGGGAGGGGCAGCACAGGCTCAGTGCTGCAGCCCCGGAGGAGGCTGTGTTGTGGGTGGCGAGTGGCGGACCTGGATTTGATCGTCGGAGGCTGGAGGAGCCTCAGCAATGGGTCTGGCCTGGGTGAGGGAGTCGGGTCTTGGGTGGTACGGAAAGGTGAAGAGGTTTAGTAGCTGCTGGCTTCCTGTGTGCAGCTGTCTGTGGGCCTGCTGACGGCGGTGGGAGTAACCGTGGCAGCCTCGGCTGGCCTCTGGCATGGGCTGGCCTCTGTGGTGGTGGAGAGGAGAGAGGGGACCAGCCGGCCATAGCACATGGAGCCCACAGCCGGAGAGCCTCTGCTCTGGGTGGCCTGGGTGGTGGGAGGGCTGTGGCGACAGGGTCATGTGTGTGTGGCTGGGGCCATTTTGAAGCAGTGAGGCAGGACCTCCTGGTAGAGGATGGGCAGGCGGAGTCTGTCCGGGGCTTCCTGCTCCCCAGAGCACCTAGGGGAACCCGCCACAGTGAAAGTTTTCAGGTGAAACAAGCCTCCTGAGGAAGGCCGGCAGGAGGTCAGGTTGCACCAGAAAGATCTGGCCCAGCTGCCCAGGGATAGTCCTCTTTGGGTTGTCAGCAAGGGGCTCATTGGCTCAGAGTGCTTAGTAAACATCTTTTGAGAGGTGGCAGGAAAACGCTCAGGTATTCTAGTCGGCCCAGCGCCAGGCTCTTTTTAGCACCAATGGGGATCACAGGCTCCTAAGAATATCCCGGCCCAGATCAGAGTTTTAGCAGTTTTTCTTTTTGATGTGTTGTATTGATTTGCTGGAGAACAATGGCCTACAGTTTCAGCCTGAGAATTCCTAGTAAAGTTAAGAAGGCATATAAAAATGTCCCCCCGAGACTAGCCAGCGGTGTTTCTTCTCATGCAGTTTAATTTGTTGCTTTTGTGGTTTCTGTGATGTCACCCCTCATGGGGAAGCTGGAAAAATTCACACTGAGGAGTGTAGCCTCCCTATACATATTTTGACAATGGAAAATGTTATGCATTGTTTCTCCTGGTTGCTACACATCTGATTCCATGTGTCAGGAAAACAAACTGTTAGGAAAAAATTGAGAAGATATACTTTGAAAAGGAATGCCTTGGACATTAGCCACATGTGTTCCAGGGAAGGGGGGTCAGAGGACCTGAAACTACAATATGAAGTAGGGAGAAAAGTCCCTCACCTCACGGACTGCTGTGTGTCTAGGGACCCTCTACAACTCAGATCAAGTCGATTACTCATGCCTATAAAATAAAAAATATATATTAAAGAATAGTCAACTTGCCATTGAAGTATAACTATTGAATTTTGGGATTTTTGCTTCCATCATCTGTGAGGCTATAAAAAGGGGGAGGAATAACGCCCTACTCCCAAAGACCTGGTTATTGGCTCCTTTCCTAAGTTATATTAAAATGAAAGTCATGGTGGGATGTGCTTCATTTGATAAATATTGCATATTGGCAGTATTATTCCTTTAATAATATCTCTACTGTAAGGGAACATTAGATTTAAATATGTCCTTATCTAGAGATAAATTGCAGGGCTCAATAAAAGTAATTGATACCGTGAAGATAAGAGTGTGTCCTCAGGCATGGCCCCTAAGCGGCCCTCGCCCTCGATGGTCTGCTTTAAGATCCCAGCATTAACTTCCTTTCACATAATAGAAGCACAGGAATTATAGGTGAGAGAGGACAAAAAAGTCAGTTCCCATGCTTTTACATGCAATAGGAGGGGGGTGGGGGGACTAAAATGCCAGCTCTAAGGATTTGAGCATCTGCAAGGACGAAGCCTGTAAAAATTCTGTAAACCTTTTCCGTAGTATGGCATCTGCTTTGGCCTTCATACAATTACCAAATGTGATATCGGTTACAGTAATTCTATATGTATCTCATCAGCAATAATAATCCCTAACATGGCTTTATATTTTGAAAAACTTAACAAGTGTCTAATAAACAGATGCATGCTATAAGAGTTGGAATCCATCGGAGTTGGGTTCCCATCTGCATGTGCTTGTGTTGCCGATTTATTTAGTTTATCCCTGATCATGAATACTATGTTGCCTGGATACGGTGGGGAACATGGGGAAGTTAAATACTATTTTTCTTTCTGGAAGGAAAACCAAGATTCTCAGAACATTTTTTCTTTCTGCTTCAAGGCATAGAAAAACCGTTGAAATGACCCCCCAAAAAGTCTTTATCATGAAACACTCAGAGTGAATTATGGAAGTATTTTCAATTGCTTTCTAATGTGAAAACTAGTCACACATGACCCCGCTAGAACACAGGGAAAGGCATAATGGCATTTTACCTTGCCTAAGTATTTTTATATTTTTCATGTCATTAGATACAGGCTTCTGAAAGCCCTCCTTGTGAAAATGGCTCCCCAGTCAGATATTTGAAGAGTAAAAGGTTGAAGGGGCTGCTGCCCAAGCCTGCATTTCATGAATAGTTAGGATTAAGAAATCGATTTCCTTATCACATTCTGTGATGCTCAACAGGTAGGGTACAAGTGTTTAAAAAAATAGATCCAGGCTCTGTGAGAAAATGCTTTTTAAAAGATTAACTGTGGCCAAGCTGGGGAAATAAGATGCCCCAAAGAGAACTTTGTAGTAACGGATGGTTCTTTGTCTAATGTATACCAATAAGGCTAGCAGGCAGTGTGGACCCAGGGACGTTCCATTTTGCTGTAGTTTTTGCAAGCATAGGGATTCTGTCTAATTTTTAATAAGTTGAACCTTGCAGTAGGAGGAGATTTTTATCTACTGAGTTGATTGGTGAGATCTGGTTACTGGTTCACATCTGAACATAGTTATGGTCCGGTGGAAAGCCTCACCTATCTGTCCAAACACAGGATCATTGTGTTACAGTTGAGAAGACCATGTGGTCATTTGCTTAGCTCCAGATGGTACCGGGAGAGGTTTGCAGGGCCTGGGCAGTAGCTTGCTTGTTAGAAGCACCACCTTGCCCAGTCTAAACAGTGTGCTGATGCCAGCACTCTACAGGGCAGCCAGAAAAAGAAGTTCTTGGTTCTATAAAGTAAAACCTTGAGCCATGCCTCAAATCTCTTCCTTGCTCACTCTCCACATGTGCTCGTGGCTACTCAGCCTGAGCCTGAGCTCTTGCCTGGCCTCAGTGTTCCAGTTTTTGTCCTGATGTGGCCACACCTTAAAGTTCCTGACTGCAGCCCACTTTCTGGCCAAAACCAGACCCTTCCCTGCTGCCCTGGAGCTTCAAGCTACAGCCTGTCGTGGGCCTACCCCTCAAACACAAAGGGGCTCTGGGGCCTCCCTGAAAGCCGAAAAAGACAGCCCAGCCCCGGAGCCCCCAGCACTGGCCCATGGTCAGGAACTCCACCTGGGGTGTCTTGAGCTGGTCTGGTACCATAAGCACAGCCACGGGCAGTGTAAACTGCCAGCATCAGCTTTCCCATAAAGACTTGATCAGAAACTAAGCATCCTGTCCAGAGTCCCATAACGCAGGATATTTCAAGTTCACTAAAATATTAAAAGCACAACAAGCCTTCCTTCCATGGAAAACTCAGTGATGGTGGAAATGCCTGCCACAGCGCACTGCACTGTGATAAACATTCTGCATAAATTAATAACTTACAAGTACCTGAGCAAGTGTACACAGCACCAGAGCACGGCCCAGCCCTGACGGCAGTAGCTCAAAGTCCTTAAGAAGATGGTGTTTTAAACATTAAAAATTCTAAAAGTTGGTACAAAAAAACTCCAACTAGAGTTGAAAGATAGTGCAAACTTCTGTCTTCACTGTTGAGAAAAGGTGTCGGATTGCTCCTCACTTAATGTAGGTGGTGGGGGCAGGTCTGGGCACTTGATGTGGATACTTAGGAGCTGGTCTGCGTCAGGAACAATCGAGAGAGAAGAGAAAATTGGAGTTAGAGGCCTTGAAAGTGACTTGTGCTTATCTAGGAGTTTGTGGTTGGAGATGGTCTCCCGCTGCTCTGAGGGCTTCCTGGGTTGGCTCCCACTGCCCCAGAGGCTGGGGGCTGGGGGCTGGGGGCTGGGGGCTGGAGAGGCCCTTGCTCTCGGCAGGAGTTGCAGCGGTTTACCACACGCTGCCACTAGGGGCGCCCTTCAAAAGCGCCAGCTCCCAGCCACAGGCTTGCTCCAGGGCAGGGCTGACCAAAAGAAAAACGATGCATGTCACCATTTAGAATTTTCTACGAGCCACATAAAAAAGTAAAAACAGGTGAAACTAACAATCATAAATTTTATCGAATTCAATATATCCATAATTTCAACATGTAATAAGAAATTCGTTTTTTTTTGCTCTACTGTCTTTGTGTACTCCAGCGTGTGTTTACACTTAAGGCACATCTCAGTTTTCACCAGCTGAATGTGCCTGCTGGGCGACTGCCTACGTACTGAACAGCACAGCAGCTCTAGGGAGTGGGGGCAAAGTCGGGCAGCAGGAGCCTTCTCCCATGCAGGGCCCCAGTCGGCTCGCACTAGTATTGGCAGTGACAGGAGGCAGAGATGCAATGCTTGTGGGCATTAAAAAAGGGATCTTCCCCCTCATTATGCCCAGGGAAAGTAGTGTTTTTCCTTCAAACAGAACAAGAAAAGCAACTTGAAGATCAGCATACAAACCACAATGAAATAATTAAGATGCTCTGCAATTTTTCACTATGCAGGCGGAATTAACCCCTTGTCCTGACCTTTTGACCAGCTTTATCTCTGAGGTGGGTTTATCAGGCAGCTTCTCTTCCTTAGGCCAAACATTCTTCTCGAGCTGTGATGAAAGCACTAAAGTGTGCCTTCCTCTTCAGGGAATCGGAGTGAGGGAGTCCAGGGGCCCACACAGCACCTTTTGGTTCTTTCGAGCTCACAAGGCAAGCTTCCTGCCAGGGGGACCGCGAGCCAGGGGAGGGCTTTGGCGGAGGTTTGACCCTGTCCATGCGCTGGTGAACGGTTAACAACCTGCTGGGGTGGGGTGTGGCTTATTTCCATGGTATAGATACTACCACCGGAACAGCGAGGTCCCAGAACGCAGAGCTGGGAAGGGGGTGCAGCAGCCACCGTCGTTATATAGTCTGTGTGCGCAGGTACGACACGCATGTGGAGCCGCCAGGGTGTAGATGAGAGTAAACTGGCGTAGAAGTTAGGTGATGGGCTCTGAGTATTTATTACTGGGCTCAGCTGACTTACAGACCCCAGCGAACACTTATTCTTAATCTTAATCTGCATCCGGTGGGTGTGACCCCATTGTAACCAGGGACCTTTAGACAATGTTATTTTTAGTTTAGGGGGGTGGTCTTAAGCCAGGGGACTACAGGCCTTATAAAGAGAACCTGGAAGTCTTAGCACCAAGGAACTCCATGGATTGTCGGCAGCCAGCACCAGGACGCTGCAGATGCTGGGAGAAAGCATAGCCTTGACAATATTTCAATTTTGGACTTCTAGCCTCAAAACCATGAGCCAATAAACTCCTGTGGTTTGCCAAACCAGCAGCCTGGCAAACTAAGACAAGTACCTTTGTTTTTAATATAAGTATATACAATTTAACTTTTAATAATGCCTGGGTTTAACAACTGGCTTGCAAAATTTCTGCAAATTTAAAAGCTCTTACACACCAGCGTGAGCCAGCTCGAGCCCACCCTTAGGTTAATGTCCCTGCATAAGTTAGGCTCCAGGGCCACACTTTCCTCGTCCGTTGTGGGAAAGTGGAAGAGCTGGCCACGGCAGGAGGACCATCCTTGAGGGCGATTGTTTTGGTCAGTTCTGCGGGTCTCCTGCTGCCTTGCTCCTCATGTGCCTCTTGTTTCAGCTCTGACCCTCCACCTCATTCACTTCCCAGGACCCAGTGACAGTGCAGAATCCATTAGGATCTGAGTGGGCTGCCCAGAGGAGGGTGTGCGGCCTCCTCGCCATCACAACACTTGGTGGCTTTACTTCCTTGGTCAGGCCCACACCAACAGCCAAGCTTTCTGAGATCCCCAATGTAGTTCTGCCCCTTTTTGGATGTGATCTCTTAGTTCCGTTTGGGCCCTAGCATGGCGCTCCATGGAGAAGCCTGTGACTGCTTCCTTTTGGATGTGCCCCGGCACCTATCCTATACTTGTCCCGGTTGCCAGGGGGGCGGTACAGGAGGTAAAGCCGAGGACCACCAAACCTGGGCTCTGACAGGGTTGAACACAGGTTTTGGTTCAACTGCCCCACAGCTCTTTGGGGAGAAACACTGACCTGATGGGTGCCAGGCGGAGCGGGGGCTCTTGCTGCCCCAGGGTCCTCCCAGAGGCGCTGGTGAGCCGCGTCGTCTTGCTCAAAGGATCTGCTGGCAGAGGCTTCTGAGGAGGATTTGGCTTGCGAGTTCCCTACAATAAACCACAAGACAACCTGTGATCACTGATGTCTGTGAACTGCAATGGGGCCTTGACCTGGGGAGCCACTCTTTGGAGGCCCCTGAAGGGCGGGCTGTGGAGAATGGTAAGTTGCCGGGCAGCATAGATTTTATTTCCTGAGTGACTTCCTGAATAAAATCCTCTCATCATACAATGTATGCAGGGGCCTGTGATGGTTTGAAGCTGTATGGGCCCCCGAAAACGATGCTTTTTAAAGTTAATTCGTTCCTGTGGGTGTGGACCCATTGTAAGTAGGACCTGTGGGAAATAGGATCTTAAGATGTGTGAACCCACCTCATTCGGGGTGGGTTGTGATCCTCTCACTGGAGCCCTTTCTAAGAGAATGAAATTCGGACAGCGAGTGAAAGCAATGAGACCCAGGAGAGAAGGCAGAGACCGGCAGGCGTTGCCCTGTGCCTTGCCCTGTGGCAGAGGAGTCCAGGATCACCGGCAGCTGGTCTTCGGGAAGAAAGCCTTGCCTGATGAGGCCTTGCCTTGGGCTTTTCTCAGCCTCAGAACTGTATGCTTGTAAGTCTTAATAAATTCCCGCTGTTAAAGCCAACACATTTCATGGGTATCTGCTTGAGCAGCTTAGCAAACTAGAACAGGGCCTTTGTCAATCTTCTTGCCAAAATTTTCTCTAACATTTAAAATCTGTATCCATGGTATTAAATAGTCACAAACACTTAAATGCAGGCCCTCCGATCCCATGCTGCCCGTGGGCCTTTAGAGTAGAGCTCATGCTGCTGTTTCCTGCCAATGCCGCCCTGGTGGGAGAGCGTTCATGTGCCTTTACGCCCCGTTTCATTCATAGTGGCCTAACATGCGAAGTGGGTGAAAATCTTTTTCTGACGTCACATTTCTTCAGCTGGGCTAGAATCATTGTAACAGAACTTGCTCAGTGTGGCTGCCTCAATCCCGTGACAGCAGGATGTGCTGGCTCCCTGAGGGAACTTGTCCATCCTGTGTTCTGACTGGTGACGCAGATTGCTCAGTGAGACACTAAAAATTCTTCAGACACCTTGTAAGAATTCAAAGAACCACAAGCTCACCTAGAAAATGGTGCCCAGAAGGGAAAACAAGACTCAGTGGTTCAGGGGCAGGTGGAGCTCTCTAGGAAGTTAGCGGGCAGGTGTTCTGTTGAGGGAGATGGCCAGAGGAGGCAGCCAGAGCATGAACATGCAGTTATGCCATTCTGGGTTTTTCCAAAGACCAACATGCTGTGGCTTTTGCAAGTCACCTGACCTCTCAACTTCTCCCTCTCTGAGAAAGGGGAAAACATTACCCATCTCAGAGAGTTGTTGTGAGGATTAAACAATCTCCCAGCACATGCTATTACGAATGATTTTTATTTATTAGAATCCCCTCATGCCACACATTTACAAATTCTTAATGGAAATACAAGAAAACGAACAGAAACTACACAGCAGTAAAACCACCTACCACTTATTTTCACGCAGCCCCTCTCTTGGCTACCCACGAGAGGAGGGCTCACTGGAGCCTGGCTGGGCAGTCAGGAGATGTTCACCACATCTCTCCACTTGGGCCCAGGGTGAATGTTGGTGTCAAGACACCTTCTGCTGTGTCCCTGGGAACCTAGAAGCCCTCAGAAAGGTGCAGAAGGTCTGCAGGAAACAGTGGTAGGACCTCAAAGGAAACAAAGCATCCCACTGAGCCACTGATTCCATTGCTTTTCACGAGACTCAGCATTCTCTCCACCCAGGAACCCTCCACATAATTTTAAAGCACTTGAGTTGACTTTCTCACTCCACTTATCCCAGTAAAATTGCATTTCCTCAGCAATCAGAGCTCAGCTGAAAGAATGCAACAATATAATCACCAGTTAGCGTGTCTCTGTAAAGCAAAGAAAGTGACCGCCAAAGTTTGCAAAGCACAGCTGTAGGGAGAATGCATGCAGCTGGAACAGTGGGCAAGTAGGATGGAAGGCTTAAAAGTTAGGGTTCTACATCAGTCCTCATTTAAGGGCACATTAACAGGCTTTAGAATATAAAAGAGAACAAACCCCTTAACCAAGTGAAGGCCTTCCAGTGTGCCTACGAGCGAGGGCACTGATGTCGGGCCGTCTGACTTCCAGCCTTGCTCTGCACCCTCTAGCTCTGTGAGCACAGGCGAGTGAGTTAGCCTCTTTAAGGTGCCGCCTCCTCATTGCTAGCGAGGGGATGATGGCTGCCGAGGGGGCTAAGTGAGAGACTGCGAGTGGGAGCCGGTGCTGCTGCTGTCCTCCCACTGTGACCACTCGTGTGACTCTCCCATCTGAAAGCGCCATCACGCTACCTACAAACTTTGGGTAATAAACTCAGGCAATAAATCAAGCTTCTCTTCCTATGAGGCAGCAGCAAAATATGAGCCTGATATTAGCGTGCAGTGTACAAATGAATGCACGCACCCATAAAACCGAAAGGCTTTGGAGATTATATGATTCATGACTAAATGATCCTAGTTTTGCTGCTAAGCACAAATAGGTATCTAGTCTTGTCAATAAAGATAATGTCAGGTTTTTATTGCAGTGCTGGAGAAAAAGCGAGATACGTGTTCCTATATGCTACATTGTATTTGGATTTATTATGGGACACTTAGGAGATAATTAGGTTGTCCATTCATTCTGGTTTGTCTAGGACATTCCCAATTTATGCTTATGGGCCCGTTTCATTATTAATTGCCCCCTCTCTGAAATGTCCAGGTTTAGAGGGTCAATTACACGGTGACCATGGTGATAAAAGTCCCAGCAGCTGAGAGGTTGACGGGACGTTCTGACTTCAGACCCTGGGCTCTGCTTCCTCCTGCCAGGCTTGGAGGTGGTTTTTATGGAAATGTGGTACAGGTCGTGGGCACGGAGGCCGCAACAGCAGTGGAGCTGGTCAAAGGGGAGGAAAGCTCACTTCTTTGACATCAGGCACGGAACAGTGGAACCCCCACAACACAAGGCGTGAAGCACTGGCTGCACGTGCTTAGACCTTGGAGGAAGGGGCAGAATTTCAATGCTCCGGCTTAGGCACAGCCTCGGTCAATCCTGAACCTGGGCTTTCCCAGAGAAGTCCAGCCCGGTGGCCACGAGCCACCCGAAAGGAGTTGAGACCAAGCGCGTGCTTCACACTTGGTAAATGTCTCGTTAGGCTGGTTTTCATTTCAAACATGGAACTGCGGAGTTCAGCCTCCATTCCTGCCCCCCTCTACCTTTAGATATTGCAGAAACATCTAGTCATGCTATTAAATATTCAGCGTTGTCCCAGTTCTCCATTTCTTGCTTATATTCTAGAACAGCTACATATTTCAAATTTTTCAGAAGTTTGAAAATAATTTTTAAATCCAAACATAGCCCTCTGCCTTGACCCCCATTGTAAACCATTCTTATCAACTTCCTCATGATAAGCAAGAATAAACAGTCCTCCTTATCCAGGGGGATCTTGGCAGGAAGACTGGATGTCACCAGATGAAAATGCCAGAGATGCCACTGAAATCCCCAAGGAACCCACACGGGGGCTGACGTGGCAGCAGCATCATTCCCTAGAAATCCTCTGGGCTGGTGAAGAATATATGCTTTGAAACAGCACCAAGGACAGCTGGTTCCAAGGGAAATGCCTCAATTTCTTTTTTTTTCTTGACTCAGAAATAGCAGGGTCTAGACCAATCTGGTCTTGTAAAATTTTTACTCCTAGTTGAAAATGTCCCTGACCCCTTTTATCTGAAACTACCTGAAAACAATAAAGAAAAATGCAAAACTCCATCTTTGAGGTGAACAGGGAAAACGTATAGCCCCAAACTAATATAAGCTCAGGGATACAAAATGTGTGTGGGGCCAAGCTGAAGACAGAGCAGGGGAAAGGCTGCTCACCAGGCCAGCCTGCTAGAGGCGACGGGAAAATCTGACCACCCCTCGGTCAGCACAGGAGTCTGGGGTAAGCGGACAGCTTGGCGTGGCACTGGCCCTGAGCACTGGCCTGTGCCCCCATTGTCCTACAACTGGTTTGCCAGGAAGAAATCCCTTCCTTTAAAGAATTTAGACACACTAAACCAAAATGCTGAAAGAGGAAAGGAAGAGAACGTGATAAAGAAAAGGAAAGCTAAGAACCCACTGCAAGGTAATGAAAAGAAGCTGGCAAAGCTCAACAGAAAAGGGGAAGGAAAAAACAAAGCCATGAAAAAGAGGACCAAGTTAGCACTGACCACACAGGGCCACGGGGCTCCCACTTGAGAGAAATGAGAAAAGTGAAAGGAGGGGAGATTTCAGAGGGGTTAGAGGGCAACTGATAAAGATAGCAAAGGCCACACAATGTTTACACGAGTGACGCTAGTCAAGGGATCTGAGCAAAGGAAACAGAAGAAAGTAACCAGATTTATTTTAAAGACATTCTTGAACTACAAGAAGACTCGAATCTCTAGATTGAAAAGACACGCTGTTTGTCTTGGGGTCCGGGGGATGAATCAGCCTCATTAATATTAAGACATGTCCAGTTAAAGCTAATGGACTTCAAGGAACAAAAAACCACAAGAGCATGCAGACCAAAACACGTCACCTACAAGGCCGGCTTCTGATCTCCCCAGAGGAGACAGCAGAACCAAGTCCATCAAAGTCTCAGGGAAAAAAGCGTGATCCATTAATTTTTTCCCAATAGTCATTCAAGAATTAAAGCAACAGCCAAACATTTTTACATGCAAAAATTCAGGGAAATACACTTCCCAAGATCCCTTCTTGAAGGAATTATAACAGAATGGACTTTGGCCCATAGGAGAGGAATGAATATGTGGCAAAAAGATTGTCAGTGAGCTTGAATCCATTTAAAGTAGACCTACAGCTGCAAAAAGTTTGGGGATTATGGTTTATAGAATAAAATGCAGATGTTATAAGCCATAGTGACATAGATGTTCTAGAACTAATCAAAGTTTGGAGGTGGGTTTTCCATTTCCAGTAACATGGCAGGCTAGGTTATTTTGACCTTCTCTCTCTAAAACCACTAAAATTGTTGTATAAAATATATTTTAAAAGTTTTCTTTGCGGAAGGGATAGTGGGAAATAACTGTTTAATAAGTATGGGGGTTTCCTTTTGGGGTGATGAAAATATTTTGGAACTAGATAGAGATGGTGGATGCACAACACTGCAAATGTACTAAATGCTGCTGAATTGGACACTTTAAAACTGTTTCATTTTAGGTGTGTGAAGTTCACCTAAAAAAAAAATCACAATAATACCCACACAGAAAAAAGGTTTTCTTAGGGTGAGGGTGACAGCAATCAAAGGTCAGGACCAGCTCAAATGAGTTAATAGGAAGTCTTTCTCTTCCCGGCCCCTCCCATGTAGGGCTAGGTTGTGCAAAGGACTACTGTCAGGGTAAGAATGTCTTAGAAGTAAGTGCATCCCACTTCTTATTCCTAGGGTACTGCAGGGACAGTTCCCTAGGCCTGTAACGGTAAATGGCCCTTGTGAAGCCTTGGAGCTCACATCACATCACCTGGGTGGTTCACAAGTCCTAAGCCATGTAAAGTAGTCTCAAACTGGCACTGCCCTAGGGCTCTCTGGAGCCACACACCTTCATCCCAGACCTCAGAGTTCCCACAGATGATTTTCCAGAAAAATGAGCCGCACACAAAGAAGTGGGGAACCATGAGTGAGAAGCAATAGAACCTGCAGTGAAACATACCCAAACACATCAGATTTTGGAATTATTGAAATAATCTTTTTACTCTATTAAAAAAAAGAAATGACAAGCTAGCATATTTGAATAAGCACTAAAGAAAACTTCTAGAAACAAAACACAGTTGGGTGTAGGAACAAATAGTGTGATGTTCAGTCTAATTTGATACCTTTATGGAGACTGAAAATGCAAAATACTGTATATAGTTTTTGGATACATATTTATATAAAAATATTAGAAAGCTTCTATAAAAAATAAACATCAAACTTAAGACAGTGATGGAGAATCTATGAATATTAAAACATTTAAATAGATACATGTGTGGAAAAACATAGAAATAACAATGGTTATTTCTGAGTTGTATAAATGTGGGTGAATTTTATATTCTTTTTCCTTTTCTGTATTTTGAATATTTTGAAAATTAAAAAAAAAATTAATCTTTGGTCACAGACGGAAACAAAGGAGAAAATATATACTATTTAAAAATATATAAATAATGAAAACACTACAAATTAGAACCAAGGAGCATAGGAAGTGTTAGAAATTCCTAAACAAACTCTTACATTAATAAACAATAAAGTATGAATGAAAAAATGAAGTAAGGCTCTAATATAAGAAATTAGAAGCACAAAATATTACCTAAGGAAAAAAGATGGCAGGAAACAGTAAAAATAAAAGCACAGTATAATACATTAGAAAAACAGAAAAATTAATAATAGCTAACATTTATCAAATACTTACTATGGACAGGTACTTTTCTAGTCATGCTAGATATTTTCTTTCATCACAAAGTCCCATGAAGCAGGTACTATTATAGTCTCTAGTTTACAGAGGGGCAATTAACAATTCCAAGGTCTAGTGGCAGTAAATGGAAGATCATATGTAAAACCTTGAGCTGATTCTTTGGGGGTAGGGTGGAGTTGAGAGAAAGTCTGATAAATCTAATGAAGGAGATGCAGACTACTAAAGATGTAACAAATCCAATAACAGATGGTGTTGAGGGTTACGAGGTGGGCATCTAGAAAAAAGTTAGATTCCTACTTCAATTTACATGCTACCAGAGCAGGCGGGAAAAACATTTCAACATAAAAAATGACCGTGAAAAGAAATAGGGAAGCATGTTCATAATCCTTCTAAACAGAACGATTAAAAAATGGCAAAGGAAAGGAAAACACAGCTCATGAAAAAGGGAAAACAAATGGATCCCAAACTTGTGAAAAGATGCTTCACCTCACTTATAAGGAGAGGAATGTTGATTGATGTTACAACGAGATAGCATTTTTCACCTATCGGATTGCCAAAGATAAAAAAAAATCTCTGAACTCTGCATTGGCTAGGGGCGGGGGATAGAACTCCCTTAGAGGGCAGCTCTGCTCAATCTGTCACATTGGTAAACGCATTTGTCTTTGAACCAGGAATTTTGCTTCCAGGAATTTATCAGTTCATGGACAAGAGGTTCCTGTGAAGTAGCAAATGGTTGGAAACAATCCACAAGGCCATCAGTAGGGGAAAGATTAAGAAAATTATGACTCTACAAGGAAATCCTGTGCAGCCAGTGAATGGAATAAAGTAGATCTGCACGTGGAGTAACCAAAACAGGAAAAAAGTACCCAGTGTGCTGCCCTTTGCATTCAACACAAGAATGTAGAATGAAACCAGAGTGACAGCCAAGTGATGGGTAGATGAGGTTTCATTGTATTCTTCTCTGCAATTTTGAGGGTTTGCAAATTTCCATAATTTTCAAATTTCTAAAACATCCATCTCTTCCTCTCTCTGCAGAGAAAGATAGATGGACCCGAGATGCCGCTGTATTCCAAATGGCATTTTACAAAAGCTGGTAACAATTGTTTCTGGAAGGTGGCCTGGTGACGGGAAGGAGACAGATCGTCTTCTGAACACCCTTGGTGGTGCTGGGATTTTTAATCATAGGAATTCATTACCTATTAAAAATTTAAAGCGTAAAATTGGGCATCCATTTTTCATGTACAATTTGCTTTGTTAAATAAACATAAAATTTTTATTTATAAAAATCAGGAGCTGCCAGGTGCAGGCCCCTTTCTGTGAGACATGGCAGGGATTTTTTTTTTTAAAGATAAAAACTGACCAAGGACGGGACTTTCTAAGATAGTGGAACAGCCCCCAAAGTTGCCGTTTTTGCAACATTTACTGATTAACTGGTCCTGGTCTAGTAGGTATAGCCTATTTAAAATGGGCAAGTATACCATACTAATCAATGTATACCTGCTCCCCACTTTGTAAGACCCCCCCCCATCTAAAATGGAAACTTACTGTCAGCCAATCAAAACATTTCCTTACTTGCTTCCGAGTTTGTCTTACATGACAAGCTCCCCCTTTCTACCCCCCTCGGCAGAGTTCCCTTCTACTTTATGAATGGGACACTGCCTGATTCATGAATCATTCAAAGCTGTAAGATGCTAATTTTCATTGTTAAAAAGTGTTTCTTTTATCGGCTTGTTTATAGTAGCAGAGACAAAGAGAAAGCAAGCCTTACTGTTTCACTTGAATGACTTCCCTCTGAAATCTGGTGTTGTCATAGGTTAGAACTCTCTGGTGAGATATGATTGCTTCCACATGAAATAGATAGACATTCAATGGGTTTCTCACAGAAATAATTGGCGTATGATATGAAAGTTCAGTTAAAGTTTCTGTAAGTACCGGGCAGGTTGCAGGTAGAGGTTAGCAGGAGTCCGAGACCCTGGCAGCTACCTTTTAGATTTTAGGAGGCAGTGGCTCAAGTTTTTATGACTCCTTGACTCATTGGAGTGTGATGGCCCCACAGGGAATAATATATTTTGTGACAAGACTGATTTTTCCCCAGTCCCGGACAACTATTTTGAATCCCCTTCAATTCAGCCTATTTCCAATCTGTCTGCTGTGTTCAGCGACATGGTCTTGCTGTGGCTGGAGATGGAGAATAACCCAGCCTCTGCCTCTGGTGGCTGCTCTGGGATGGGGCCGAACAGATAGATGGGCGAGCCAGGTAAGGCATGAAAGCAGAGTGACAGCCAAGTGATGGGTATTGTGTTGGGGGATTGTGGAGAGGTTTGGGTAGGAAATGCTTTTTTTTTTTTTTTTTTCTTTTTAAAGTTAGACCAGTAATTTATTAAGGAATGGTGAGAAAAGAAATGGGAGAAAATAACAAATCATAGGTCCCAGGTAGAGGGGAAGGGGCTGAAGAGTGATAGAGGGCTGCTTTATAGACTACAATTTCCCATTATAAATTATAAATGCCCAGGTTTTACTTGCATATTGATCCAGGCAGGGGTGAAGAAGGCCAGAATAGGGGGTCCAAAGGCAAGAGAGAGAGAGGGAAATGCTCTTTGAGAATGATCAAACAGAGGGTGACATCTGGAAAGCGAGGGGGCGTGGAGAGACACTTGCCAGCACCTTTTCCCACTTACTAGCTTTTGGGTTGCCCGCAGTGATGAAGGTGCTGGCAAAGATCAATTTTCTTCGGTTTCATCTCACTTCTGTAGGAGAACATATTAACTAGTGGATTTCCTTTTCTCATTACATATGGGAATTTCTGATGAGAAAAGGCCTAAATCATCAGATTTCCAGACTCTGTGGAGCACTGGTTTACATACCAGATGGGCTCCTCAAACACCATCTAGGGCAGAAGGGCACAAACCCTCATTCATTCTTGAAGAACAGTTAAAAAAGCTTGGGTGCAACCTCACAGCAAACCTGCCTGCGCACGATTGTCTTAAAATCATGCTTGAAGTTCATTGGCTTTGCTCACAGATACATCTGGACAAAGCATTTCTGCATGAGGGGCTGTTGTGTCTCAATAACATCCTAAGGTCATCACCTTTTTGTTGGGGTGGAGGTGGAGGGTGGGGAGGGAGAGGAATTGGGACCCTCTTTAAATAGAGCCACAGGGCCACTTAACCATACAGCCTTTCTGGAGCCAGAAGCCCACTCACCCGTGTTGGCTGGTCTTGCTCTTCAAAAGGCTACACGTTGCTTATCACACAGAGGCACAGAGACGGTGTTGATTAGGCTAAACGCCACGCCCCTCAGAAAACACTGAACGGAAAATCTCCACCTCTACAGAAAAGGCAAGGAGCTTTTTCTCAGTTAAGAGGCTGCAGATACCCAAAGTACAAGGCCAGCTGCTGTTGTGTTTATGGATAATGGCTTATTCCAACAAAGACCAACGAAGACAAGTCACCAATGGAGTGGGACAGTGCTACGTCAAAGGAAAAGAGAAACATGGGGCTCTTTACTTACTTAACTAAAGTAGTTAATAGTAGTGAATAAGGGGGTCCTTTCCCTTATTCTTCACCACATTGTATCCCTATGGCAAAAGTGGGAAATTAAAGATTTCCAAGGCAGTCAGAGTCTAAAAGTATGCTAGCCATGGCTATTTTCACAGCAGTTCCTTCCTTCTGTCCACCCCTCTGTCCTATGTATCTGTACCTCCGTGCTGAAACTGCAGGTAAAGATCTGGGCGTGAGCCTCCGGTCCCTGGTTTTCCTTCTCTGTAAAATGGGGCTAATGATAGTATCTGTCTCGTAGGCTCCTCGAGAGGGTTAGAGATGCATGGGGAGTGCTTAGCCTGGTAAGCTATGTGTAGTACCAGCCACATAATGATGGTCAAGGAATAGTCACCATTTTATAACAATTCCGAACACAACTAGAAGTTCCTTATACCAATAGTTATAATGATACTTCTACTACTGATACCCCTGAAAAAACACATCTATGCATTTGATTATAAGCATAAAAATACAAAAAAAAAAAAAAAAGTAGAAATGAATCCTCTGGTGCTGTTTTGCTGAATTGCAATGCAGACAAGGAGTGTCAGGAATATGGTTGGAAAATATTCTCACGGGCCTATCTGTGTTTTCAGGGAAGGATTTTGATTCAACAAAAATCAGTCTTCTAAGAAATGAATCCAGTTGTCCTTTTTTCTGTTTCCTATTATTCGACTGAAGAAGCTAATTTGACTGTAATAACAATCTTAGCCAGTTGGTTCAGTAGTATAATTAATCGATAAGATTGAGTTGAGGAAAACCACTTTCTCCCCTGCCAGAAGTCAAGTCAGTTGATTTTACAAATGCTGTCATTAAAAAACTGAACAAAAACAACAAAACCTCATGTCAGCATTTGTAGTTTGAATGCCATTTTATGGGGCAAAGCTTTTTAAAAGAGCAAATGTTAAGTGACTGACACTTTTATGAAGTTTTTGCTCTTTAAAAGAATGTCCCGTCTATGAACTGAAGGCGCCACTTACAGTCTCTTTAGGATCATAGCACATTTTTGCTTGACAGCAGAAAATTGCATTTCGATCCACTACTTCTTAGCATGGCCTTCTCCAGACATAATTTTTCATGAGCTGAGAAATCTGTTTTGTAGATGTGACATTGAACATGCTTTTTTTAAACTTCAAGTCAGTCAATTAAGCCAATTAACGAGAATAAATTCATAAAATGTTTCAGTTAGGTATAACCTAGAAATCCCCAAAGAGTTTGTCCCTGTTCCTTCCCTCTTCTCCTCTAGGGACAGGGTGAAGGACGCTAGTGTTTCGTAGTGAAGGATATCACTCCAGTGGCCCCAAGTTGTGCTCTTTTTTTTTTTATTTTTTATTTTTTTATTTTACGGGGAGGTCCCGGGGATTGAACCCAGGTCCCTCCATATGGCAGACGGACGCGCAACCATTTGAGCCACGTCCGCCCCCCAGTTGTGCTCTTTTTAAAATTCAAAGTTCATAACTTAAGACCCTGTCCTGAATGACGGTAGCACACTCAATTGTGCCTGAACGTCTCTGAGGATTCTGGTGGCATTCCCAGCCCCTTCCCACTCTGGACCACTTCCCCAGGCTGCTCTCTTGTCATCTGAGCATCTCAGCATCGACTGGGCAGGGTGCTGCCCTCTTCCCTGCACATTTTTCCCGGGAGTTGTGCGAACAGATTCTCGTCATTCTCCAACCAACTTGGTACTGACAGCCAGCTGCATTGGCTGCCAGACCCCGCTGAAAATCTGAGGATCACACAGGGAACTGGCACATGGCAAGGGACTCCCTTAGGGTCCTCTGGCCATCTTTTCCCTTGGGCCACCCCGTGTTTCAGGGCTACCTCCCTCAGCTCCGAGAGCAGTCTCTGGGCCCCCTCCCCTCCCAGAAGTCAAGTCAGTGGGCCTTACAAATGATGTCTGAAGCTAAGGATGGGATCCTTCCCCTCTCTGATGCGGAGCTTTGGCACTCTCTTCCCATCCTTGCCTCCTTGTCACAGTGTGAGCCTGCCACCTGAAGTGGCTTCTTCCCAGGAAAGGCCCTCTCAGAATTCTGCTCGACACATGCTCAGTTTGCACCCGTAGTTTTACACTTAGCACATACGGCACTTTTAGTTTTGAAATGATCAGATGGTAAAATTGACTTTTTGGGGGTGTAAAGCTGTATATTTAAGCAGAGGAAACAGTATAACATATACTTTAAAAAGATTAACCATTAACAAAAAGTCTCTCAAAGCTCTCTCTATCCATGTCTAGCCATGCCTGTAACTTCCCCTTTTCTCTTTCCTCTTGTTTCCCTTCCAGAGTCTGTGAAGTGGTGAACTCCTTGTGCAGAAGCAGTAAGTTCAGAGAAGACTCTCCTAGGGCCCTAAAGTGGCTGGCTACGTGCAGTGCATGCTGCTTTGGCTCATCTCCTCATTCAAGCACAGGCTCTTAGTAGAGGGAAAAACGAACATGCTGGTTAGGAAGGGACAGATCCAATGTCCAGAGAGGGCAGGTGCTCCAGAGGTGCCTAATCAGGGGTGATCACCCCCTTTAACTGCATTTTTGTCACTCATTTTGCCACCCTTTCCTCAAGCCCACACTTTGCTTTCATGCTCAGATTGTGGTTTGGGAGAGCTTGGCAGTTGTCAGCTCCACAGCTGGATGAATATGCCGAATTATTTTCCTCTAAAATAGCTGACAGAATGAAATTAAAGGCAGTTTCCTTGACCAAGGCTGAGGAGGTAGGATGAGAAGCTTGAATTCCAAGGGGCATTTCACCGTGAAGGAAACGGTACATTTGTGGACAACCAAAAAATGAGTAAGTTGATTCAAATGTGCTTGATTTTTAAAAATCAAACAGAACATTTTATAGAAGAGCAAGTGTTTTCTGTAGAGAACTAGCTTACCCATGTAGAGAGGTTGACCAGAACCATGCTATTTATGATAGAGTTTTCCTTTGCGATCGTTTAGATTGTAAATTTGGACGATTGAAGCTGTGTGTTCGTCATGTTGTGTGGGCAGGGTGTGGGGAACTCTAAAGTATAAAATGTCAGTGGACTCAATCCGTGCGGCCAAACAAGAGCCACCTCCAAATATTTCCCATACCTGCATGGAATTAATTTTAGTCCCTTATATGTGATGGGAGAGAAAGCATGAGCTTAATCTGTATCATATGTCTCAGAAAAACTCCAGAGACCAGCCTGGAGTGAGAAATGTAGATTTTTCAGTTACTAATGTTTAAAGGATAACATTTTCTTAGTTTTATAAAGCAGAGCCTGCTTTAAAGGAAGTCTTGAAGGAGTCCCTTCTTGTGGCATTCACTGCTTGGAGGAAAAAGAAAGATGCCAGCAAGAAGATCGTTCTCCAACCACGTGGTCCATTAGAGGCAGTCCCAGGCTGACCCTGTGTACAAACGAGTTGCTCTAAGAGGGAAATGCATCCCTCATCTCCCCCCCAGCATAAGGGAACCCATGGGGATGGGGGCTTACTGGCTCTGGGGGTACCTGAAATTTACATGCAATGTATTGAGCATAGGTGCGTTTACTGAGGATTCCCAGCTTTCATCAGATTCTCAAATAAGTGCAAAGCCCAGAAAAGTTCGGAATGTGCCCACTGCCTTCCATCCAAGGCAGCTTTAGAAAACCAGTGTAGAGGATGGAATCATCAATAGCCGCAACAACAACAACAAAAAAAAACAGGAGAAACTACAGGTGGATTTTAAATGGTATAGAAATAGGGGAAGAATTTGCAAACATGAAAGGAATAGGAGACTTCACAAAAGAAAAGATGAGTAAGTTTTACTATTCAAAATCAGAGGTCTTCTGTGTGTTGAAAATATCACAAATAAAATGGAAGGATATTAGGGAAAATGTTTACAATAAATTACTAGAAGAGGCTAAATATCTTAATCTTTTTTTTAAAAAAGAGAGAAATTCTTACAAATCAGGAAAAAAATTCTACCACTCAAAAGAAGGCAAAGTATAGGAACAGACAATTTGCAGAACAAATACAGTTAATAGTAGTGGTGTGTGAGTGCTGGCTAATTTCCTACAGCGACATTGCATTAGTAACTAGAAATTGACCATGACAGGAATTTTCACAGCACAGAAATCAGCAAAAGCTGTAAACAGGGATTCTTTGTTTTGGGGAGAACCAGTTTACCAGCACATCCTTGGTCAATAGATGTTTAAGTGCACCAGTAATCAAAGAGATACAAAAAGAAATGAGGTATGGACAAGGTGGAATCAGTGCTTTCCACCCTCTTTCCCCCCACTAATTACAACAAAAAAGCATGGACAGAATTCATAAAGCAACTGCCAAAAGACTCTGAAGGGTAGAAAAAAGAAAGTGGACTGGCTGGGGGCCTCAGGATTCAAGGAAATACCCAGTGGGGAGTCCCTGGTGATTTTTTAAATTTAATTTAATTTAATTTTTTGTCTTTTATATATCATTGGGGAGCAGGTGAAGCTACATGGTTGAGTGCCTGCTTCCCATGTAAGAGGTCCCAGGTTCAATCCCCGGTACCTCTAAAATAATAATAATAATAAATAAAGTAAAATAAAATAAAATCATTACATATATTGGTCTGCACTCTGGAGAGGCCACCATCTGGAAATGTCAATGAGACCAGCCCAAAAGAGCCCCTGAGGAAAGCCTGCTCTCTCTAGTCAAAGGGAGATGGGAGGCCCGGCAAGACAAACATTTTGACCATACCTGCCCTCACTCCAGGTGAATACCAGAAAGAAGCCAGGCCCTCCTCTGGAACAGAGGCTGATTTCACATCACCAGAGAGGGTAGAAGGAAGGGGAATGGTGTTTTCCAGGTGCTGAGAAGAGAACAGTCAACCCAGAACACCACATCCACTGAAGATACCCTTCAGGGACGGAGGTAAAATAAAGGCATTCTCCGATAAAGGAAAACTAAGAGCACTTGTCACCAGCAGACCTGTTTTGAAAGAGCTGCTAAAGGAAGTTTTTCAGGCAGAAACAAAGGAAAATAGAAACTTGGAACATCAGAAGTGAAGAAAGAATGAACAGAAAGGGAAAATACATGAGTAAATGTAATAGACTGTTCTACTTGCCTTAAGTTTAAAAATTATGTTTGAGGGTTGAAAGCAGACACGGTGTCTGTGGTGGTTCTCAGTGTACATGAAGGTAATATTTAGGACATCTGTATCATTTGGGGGAGGATAAAGGGATTTAAAAAGGAGGGACGTGATACAACACAGGTACCAGTAGACTGTGATAAATTTACGTACTTACATTATAATTCTTAGAGCAGCAGTTTTCAGTGAGGGGTGATTTTTCCCCCCAGGGGACATTTGGAAATTTCTGAGAACATAGTTACAATCAGGAATGGGGTTGCTACTGCCATCTACTAGGTAGAGGCCAGGGATACAGTTAAATATCCCATGATGCACAGGACAGCCCCATTCAATAAAGAATAATCTAGCTTAAAATGTCAATAGTGCTGAGGTTGAGAAACCCTGCCCTACAGCAACTAATTATACAGAAAACTTTACAAAGAGATGTAGTCAAAAACAGTATAAATAACTCAAAATGGAATACTAAAAAATGTCTAGCCCAGGAAAAGGGAACATGGTGAAATGAAAATCAGCATGAACAAATAGAAAACAAAATGGTAGACAAATCCTAACATGTCAATAATTACATCAAATGTAAATGGTCTAAACACACCAATTAAAAGACAGAGACTAGTGGAATGGATAAAATATACAACCTAATTATATGTTGTCCATAACAAATTAATTTCAAATATAATGACGTAGGTTAAAAGTAAAAGGATGGAACAAGACATACCGTGCAAACACTAATCAAAAGAAAGCTGCAGTGGCTAAATTAATATCAGATAAAGTAGACTTTCAAACAAAGACAGTGATAAAGAAGGACATCACATAATGATAAAAGAGTTCACCAAGAAGACATAATAATCCTAAATGTGTAAGAGCTGTAAAATACATGAAACAAACTCTGAGAGACTGAAAGGAGACACAATTACAGTTGGAAACTTCAACATCCTGTCTTGGTAAGTGATAGACCCACCAGACATTAAAAAACAAATGAGATATTTTGTTTTATCAAATTATAAAGTTTTAAAAAGTTAATACTCAGTGCTAGCAAAGTCGGTGATACTCTATCTCGATGTGGGAGCATAAATGTTTATAACAGCACTGAAAAAATATTTAATTTATGTATTAGGAAACTTAAAATATTTATGCCCTTTTTAAACCCAATATTTTCATTTTTAGGCATCTCTCCCAAGGGAATAATTAGTGAGGTCAAAGATTTATCTGTCTAGACATTCATAACAGAGCTGTTTATAGTAGCAAAAATTAGAGTCTTCCAAACATGCCCACTAATTGGCAAGTAGTTAAAAATTATTCTTTAGCCATTTGTAGTGCTATTAAAATAACATTTTTAAGGATTTTAATGCCATGGTAAATGGGAATGATTTTAAGGCAAAATGCAGTACATAAAACAGTATACAATGAGAACAATCTAGATGATGTTAAATATGCATATAAGTTTAAATATAGAAAAATCACTGGAAGAAAATATGAGTGATAGTAGGGGAAAATGACAGTGATTTATCTCCTTGTGTTTTTCATTTGCTTGTTTATACTTTCCTTTTTCTCCACCTCCCAACCCCCACAAATTTCCTCTTGTGAAATAATGTCACATTCATGGTCATAACAAACTTACTTCCAAAATCAACATAAAAATGAGATGATATAACAAAGTATCTAGTACTGTTCTGTGTCTGATACCAGAGAAGTCCAGTTCTGAGAAACTCCATGTAGCAATTTGATATTATTGTCGAGTTCCAAAAAGAAATATTGGATTATGTTTGTAAACTGGTCTTTTCCTCTGGGCTTGATCAAATTATGATTAGGGCTCTGACTGGGCCACACCAGTAGGATGTTTAGTCCCGACCCCCTTGGTGGGTGGGGACTCACAGAGAAAACGACATGGCAGAGGAAGGAGTTTTAAGTTTTTTTTGATGCTGGAGCCCTGGGAAGTAAGCACACAGAGGAGCTTGGTCATAAGGAAGGAGAGAAGGCCCCGGGAAGAGACACGAGCTGTTTGCCTGACAGTTCACAGCTGGCCTTGTGGAGAGAATCGAGCCCTGGGGAGAGAGACAAAGCCTCGAGAGCTTGACCATGAAGCCTCAAGAGGCAGGAGGAGGCTGAACGTCGGCGGCCATCTTGCTCCAACATGTGGCAACAGACTTTGGTGAGGGAAGTAACTGATACTTTATGGCCTTGTGACTGTAAGCTTCTACCCCAAATAAATACCCTGTATAAAAGCCAACAGATTTCTGGTATTTTGCATCAGCACCTCTTTGGCTGACTAATATAGTCCATAAGTAGTAAAAGTCTTAAAAGTAATTTTGAAAATGAAAAATGGCAAGAACATACAATGACTGTTATTCCTGGGATGACCATCTGTCCTGGATTGCCCTGGATGACCTCTGACTTAAGCCTGTTGCCCAGGCTGAATTATTAATAGTGTCCCCTGCTGTTCTCAAAAGTGTCCTGGTTTGGACGCTACATTGCATAGTCACCCTAACTATTCTAAATATAAAAATTACTAACTGAATTAAAATAGATTGCATCCCTTATTACACACCAGGTACTGTTCCAAATGCTTTATACAGAGCATTGAACCATCTGAGTGGCCGAGTTATCATCCCCATTTTCGAGAGACACCCAGAAGTTAAGCAGCTTGTCCAAGTTCACCCATTAACAAGCAGCAGAGCCTGGATTTGAGCTGCATCCCGTCAAATTACCAGTCCGGGCGTACCTGGGCCTGCCGAAGCACAGGGTTGGCCGGCAGGGGTCTGGCGGGGACGCTGGGTGGGCGCAGGGCCTGGTGGAGGGGTGGGAGCACTCGCTGAGGTGGACTGGGCTGGGGGAGGTCGAGGGCCTTGAGGGGTCTGCTGATGTCCACGTTCTGGCGCTGCAGCCATCTCCTGGGATTGTCCTGCGTGGTCAAAGCAAAACCCGTGATAGGGTTTCATGAGCATCACTAACCCTTAGGAAAAAGGAAGTGCCGACTAGCCTCCTGGAGGTGGGGGCCGAGCGAGGGATGCTCATGGAGAGAAGCTGTTGTTTGTTTAAACCTCAGAATTCTGACAGAACACCCTTCCTCCCAATCTGTAATTAGATGGATAGGTTTTTAAAAACTGGTCTAGTTAATTGATGAACTGGTGTAAGGCACCTGAGAAGGTGCCAAGGATTAAGACACAGGCCCAGATCTTAAGGAAATTACAAAGGAAATGTGAAAACCAGCCATCACTTAAGTAAGGTATACAAGGAAAACCAAGGAAAACTCCTGGGAGAGGGAGAGTCACAACTTGGGGAAGCCAGGGCTGAGAGGTCAGGTCATATATCTGGAGAACTTTCCTCCTTGTTCTCAGAGGCTAAGATCAGGAGAGATGCAACTTGGCACCATTTGCCCACCCTTCCTGTCCCTGTCTCCCCATCTCCTTCTTTTCCTCTGTCCTTCCTCCTTCTCTCTTTTAAAAAACAGCTTTATTGAGGGATGGCTGCCATACAACTGACACACAGGTTTAAAGTGTACAATTTGGTAAATTTTGACTTATGTCTATATCTTTGAAACCATCACCGCAATCCAGATAATGATCATATCCATCATCCTTCCAAATTTTCTTGTGATCTCTCCCTCCAATTCCCCCCCTTCCTTCCTAGACAATCTTGATCTGCTTTCTGTCACTTTCTGTCACTTGCATCTTCTAGAATTCTAGAATTTTATATAAATGGGATTAAAGAATAGGCGCTCTTTTCTGACTGGTTCTTTCACTATTTTGAGATTCATCCGTGCTGCTGTGTATATCAAAAGTTCATTCCGTTTTACTGCTGAGAAGTATTCCAGCAGTAATCACCACAGCTGGTTTATCCATTCATCTGTCGATGGACATTTGGACAAGCCCATCTGGTGGTGTTTTGAAATCAGCAAAGGGGACCAGCGCCAGGAGACTTGGGGTGCAGACCCAGGTGACCTCCTGGGATCTGGCCCATCTGGGTGATTTGGGTGCTGGAACAATCTAGGCTCCCTATGCCCCACCTACTGCATCATGCAGGGGACACTGAGTCCCAAAAAAGATGCAGTAGAGCTTTTCTGGGGCACTGGGGTGCCTCCCCTCCAGCACCTGGAGAGGGACCCTGAGGAGGCCTCTGCCGAGCGGAGGGTGCTGGCTCAGCCTGCCACTTGGAAGTCCTCTGGGGTCCTACTCCTGCTCTGAAAGAGCCCTGTCTCCAGCAAGGGCACGGAGTCCTCTTTGTGCTTAGGACTCGCCTTAGGCGTGTTGGGATGTGGCGACTTCCTCATCAGGCCGTGGCTGAGGTGGGGGAGGTGAGCCTGGCTGGCTCGGCTGTCCCTGGATGGCCGAGGAGGGTGCACGCACCTGCAATGCAAAATGGACGAGCTAACCGAGGTGTCTCCCCTCCCGTTGAGGTGAATTTCCATATTTGGTTCACGTAACACTCGAAAAGCAGTTGACATTTCTAAGCCCAGTGTGGTGCACACACAAAGGAAAAATTCTCTAACTCTTACAAGACCAAAAATAAATATTGACCCCACCCCTCCAAACCACTATTCTGCTAAATTTGCTCCCTAAATCCCTAGAAATGCAGCTTTGTGACACCTAGGAGACATCTTGTATGAGGCTAGCATTTAAGGTGTCTTTGAATATATTTGGGTCAAAAGCCATCCCATCTGATGAAAATACTTTAATATCCCCATGTCTTTTAAAAATTACTAATGTAAGGGTGGGAGAAAATACATCAGAAGAATTAACAACACCCTGCTTCTTTATGTCTTAAGCAGCAAACAGTTTGAAGAGATAATAAAGGGGGATGGCAGAGATAAAAAGTAAAAAAGTTTCAATATCCAGAAATCTGACCCCTTCTTGGCTAAGGAAAACCATGTGAGAAGTGGCTTGTTTTACGTTCTTTCTGCTGCCATTTCTTGAAAAGATGATGGTACCTTAGTTTTTCAATGGCTGTTTTTTTATTTGTAAACAACAGTCGTATCAGGGTCTTCCTTTTGAGATAAACCACAAGTCCAGCAGCCAGAAGACAGAGGATGGTCGCCAGGATTCCCACAGTTAAGCCTTGGCTATCTGAAACAAAACACGTTTCACTCACGTCAGGAGGCAGTTCTAGTGAAACAAGGGGAGCCGTCAAATGGTGACATTTATGGCAAAGCTAACTTGGAAGGAACAAATAGAAATGAAATGAGTAAATCCGCAGATGATGCCCTAGTAAATTAGTCTCACTTCAGAGGTCGTGCCTGGGGTTCAACCCGTGCTGCCGGCATTCTTTTCCGAGCACACTGGAACATGCTCAGCGGGACTGCAGCACCCAGTCATTCCACAGGGCTGTGCAATCGCAGGCTTGACCACACAGAGACCCCCTCCCCACCCCGGCCCATGCCCTGAAGGGTGAACGACAATAAAAGGGAACTTTTAGTGGCTCTAGAGAGCGACAGAGAGGTGAGCAAAATCTCATCAGAATTAACATGACCCTAAAACTCACATCCTTCCAAACCCTCGTCACAAGCACGCTGCTTCCAGGCTCCTTTCTGTGCTCCTTTGTTAGCATTCGAGCCTGCTTTATTTGTTTTTGTGTTTTTTTTTAGACCGGGACTCCATTTCTGGACATTGTCAAATTAGATAGTGGAGAAAACAGAAGAAAAGAAAACTCACAGCTTAAATGAAATACTCACAGGGTTTCTTTGCTTTGTTATGTTAGAAACTTAAAAACTCAGCTGTTGGGGACAGACCCCTCTCTGCGAGGATGCTGCCTAATTTCTCTACGACCACATCACCTTTTGGACTGACCCCATGTGGCCTAGCACGTTCAAGAGTTTATGGGAATGAAAGGGGAGGGAAATCAGACCCATCAGGTTGGTTTCTGCCAGGCAGCTATGGTCAAAGGCTGGCCGTGGAGGACCTTAGATTTGGGGTTCCAAGTGGACTGTGAGTTTGTTGAGCGGGGCTCTGATCCGTTTGTCTCTCTTCTCCCCTCCAGCAGCGATCAGGGTGTGCTTCACAGAGCGGGCGCCCAGCGGTCCCTTCAGGCTGCCGCTCGGTCACCCAGGCTGTCCCCCGCCTGACGGCCACGGCAGCTGCGGATCAGGTGGCGGCTCCCACTCCAGGGAGAAAGCCTCCACGCCGTCTGGGCTTCGTCCCCAGCTGACACATCCTATCAGGGGAGTCTTAGCCTAAGTGAGACAGTCGACATGTCTTTATTCACTTGTTGGTCTTACTAGAAAAGCAGCGCTTCCTGTTTCCTGGCCAGAACGCCACTCTTCAGAGTGTGCGCTGGCTGTCACCAGGTGCTCCGGCCAGAGTTCTGCTGTCTTAGAACAGGGCTAATTAACAATGAGCAATAATTGTTTGGAGTTGTAATTTCTAGTTCCTTGAAATCAATCCAGCAGACTTAAGTTGATCAGTTTTTCCAGTCAAACGCTTCCTGGGCCCCACGCTGAACTTGTTGCCCCCAGCATACCTGTCCCCATGCTCCTAGCACCACCTATCGAGCTGCTCAGACCAGACACCTGGGCAGGGTTGCAACTCCAGTGCCTGCATCCAACCCAAGCACGCGTCCTGTGGCATCAGCCTCCCAAGTCCTGACCCCACCGTGATTCCCCAGACCAGACTCTGGAGCTTCGCATAGCCTGTTCTCTCTGCTTAGAGCCCATGCCTCAGCCCTCTTTCCCTTCAGGTCACAGCAGCCTCACGGAGTCCCCTGGGCAGCCTTTCCCGACATCTCCCCACTATTCCTGAGCCTGAGAGTGGCCTGCTGTCCCCCGTTGCCCCCTCTCCCCTCTTATCAGAGCATTTGTTGCACCACCATGTGCTTGTGTCACATCTCTCCAGGGCCTGGGGCAGCTGGTGCATCCTGGATGCTTGATAAACTATGTCCAGTGAATGACTGGGCCACGGTCAGGCTGGTGCATGGTGGCTCACAGGGACGGCGAGCCCAGACACTGGCAATGTTGAATAACAATGGTGACAGTGGGCATCCTTGTCTTGTTCCTGATCTTAGGGGGAAAGCTTTCAACCTTTCCCCATTGAGTATGATGTTGGCTGTGGGTTTTTCATATATGCCTTTTATCATATTGAGGAATTTTCCTTTTATTCCTATCTTTTGAAGTATTTTTATCAAAAAAGGATGTTGGATTTTATTGAATGCCTTTTCTGCATCTATTGAGATGATCATGTGGTTTTTTTCCTTCAGCTTGTTAATGTGGTGTATTACATTGATTGATTTTCTTATGTTGAACCAGCCTTGCATACCAGGAATAAATCCCACTTGGTCGTGATGTATAAGTCTTTTGATATGCTGTTGGATTCGATTTGCAAGTATTTTGTTGAGAATTTTTGCATCTATGTTCATGAGAGAGATTGGTCTGTAATTTTCTTTTCTTGTGGAATCTTTATCTGGCTTTGGTATTAGGGTGATGTTGGCTTCATAAAATGTGTTGGGTAATTTTCCCTCCTCTTCAATTTTTTTGGAAGAGTTTAAACAGGATTGGTGTTAATTCTTTTAGAAATGCTTGGTAGAACTCACCTGTGAAGCCATCTGGTCCTGGACTTTTCTTTGCTGGGAGATTTTTGATGACGGATTCAATCTCCTTAATTGTGATTGGTTTGTTAAGTTCTTGTATTTCTTATTGTGTCAGTGTAGGTTGGTTATGAGTTTCTAGAAATTTGTCCATTTCATCCAGGTTGTCTAGTTTGTTGGCATATAGTTTCTCATAATATCCTCTTATGATTCTTTTTATTTTTGTGAGGTCATTTGTAATTTCCCCCCTTTCATTTCTGATTGTATTTATTTGCATCTTCTCTCTTTTTTTCTTTGTTAGTCTAGTGAGGGGTTTGTCAATTTTATTGATGTTCTCAAAGAACCAGCTTTTGGTTTTGTTGATTTTCTCTATTGCTTTTTTGTTCTCATTTTCATTTATTTCAGTTCGAATCTTTATTATTTCTTTCCTTCTTTTTGCTTTGGGATTGGTTTGCTGTTCTTTTTCTAGTTTCTCAAGTTGTTCAGTTAAATCTTTGAGTTTAGCTCTTTCTTGTTTCTTAATATAGGCATTTAGGGCTATAAATTTCCCTCTCAAGACTGCCTTTGCTGTATCCCATAAGTTTTGATATGTTGTGTTCTCATTTTCATTTGTCTCAATATATTTACTGATTTCACTTGCAATTTCTTCTTTGACCCACTGAATATTTAGGAGTGTGTTGTTCAGTCTCCACACATTTGCAAATTTCCTTTTTTCCTTTCTCTTATTGATTTCTAGTTTCATTCCATTATGATCTGAGAAGGTGCTTTGTATAATTTCAATCTTTTTATATTTATTGAGAGCTGTATTGTGACCTAACATGTGGTCTATCCTGGAGAAAGATCCATGGGCACTTGAGAAGAATGTATAATCTGCTGGGTTTGGATCCAGTGTTCTGTATATGTCTGTTAGGTCTAACTTGTTTATCATATTGTTCAAGTTCTCTGTTTCCTTGTTGATCTTCTGTCTAGTTGTTCTATCTAATGATGTGAGAGGGGTGTTGAAGTCCCCGACGATTATTGTAGAAGTGTCTATTTCTCCCTTCAGTTTTGCCAGAGTTTGTCTCATATATTTTGGGGCACCCTGGTTAGGTGCGTAAATATTTATGACTGTTATATCTTCCTGGAGGATCGTCCCTTTTATTAATATATAATGGCCTTCCGTATCTCTTATCACTGTTTTGCATTTGAAGTCTGTTTTGTCTGATATTAGTATAGCTACCCCTGCTCTTTTCTGTTTACTATTCTCATGGAGTATCTTTTTCCAACCTTTTACTTTTAGCCGGCTTGTATCCTTGTGTCTGAGATGAGTTTCTTGTAAGCAGCATATGGATGGCTCATGTTTTTTTATCCATTCTGTCAGCCTGTATCTTTTGATTGGGGAATTTAATCCATTCACATTCAATGATATTACTGAAAATACACTATTTATTTTCTCCATTTTATTCTTTGGTTTTCATATGTCATCTTATTTTTGTCTTTCTTTTTACTCTTTTGGTTATCCTTTCTGCTTTTCTTTCTTCTATACTCTCCTCCAAGCCTCTCTCTCCTGTCTTTTTCTTTCAGGTTCTAAGGCTTCCTTTAATATTTCCTGCAAAGGTGGATTCTTTTTTGCAAACTCTCTTAGTTTCTGTTTGTTTGTGAATACTTTATATTCACCTTCATATTTGAAGGACAGTTTTGCTGGGTAAAGAATTCTCGGCTTGCAGTTTTTCTCTTTCAGTTTCCTAATTGTATCATACCACTGTCTTCTCGCCTCCATGGTTTCTGAAGAGAAATCTGCACAAAGTCTTACTGGACGTCCTTTGTACATGATCGTTTGCTTTTCTCTTGCTGCTCTGAGCATTTTCTCTTTATCTTTTATATTTGACATTCTGAATAATATGTGTCTTGGTGTAGGTCTATTTGGATTTATTCTTATTGGGGTACGGTGTGCTTCTTGGACATGAAAGTTCATTTCTTTCGTGAGAGCTGGGAAATTTTCAGCTATTATTTCCTCAAATACTCTTTTTGCCCCTTTTCCTTTCTCTTCTCCTTCTGGAACTCCAATGACACATATGTTTTTGCGTTTTGTGTTGTCATTCAACTCTCTGAACCCCTGCTCAATTTTTTCCATTCTTTTCTCTCTCTGTTCTTTTCTCTTTTCAATTTTAGCTGCTCTATCTTCAGTATCACTTATTCTTTCTTCTATCATTTCGAGTCTGCTGTTGTATGCTTCAAATGTATTTTTTACTTCACCTATTATATCTTTCATTCCCATGAACTCCGTTACTTTTCTGTTCATGATTTCAAATTCTTCTTTATGTTCGCGCAATGACTTCTTGATGTCATTCATCTCTTTAACTATATTCTCTTTCATCTCATTAATTTGATTTTGGAAATGTGTGTTCATCTCACTGATTAGTTCTCTCAAATTCTGCATCTCTTCTGGGACTTTGCTGTATTCCTTTTCTTGGGCCATGTCTTCTATTTTCTTAGTATGGCCCGTAATTTTTTGTTGGTTCTTAGGCATATGGTTAGTTTGTATTTTACTTAGATGCTCTATCTCTTTCTCTTTTATGGGGTTTTAGTGGCAGGCAGCTGTGAGTTACCACCGCTCTTTGATTTTTGGCTCAACCTTGATTGTTAGGATTGTTCTGCTGGTTGCTCAAAACTGGGCACTGGACCCAGTAATTGGTTGTAGAGTCGTTTCCTAGGGCCTTGGGCAGGGAGGCTATAGAGGCCAGGAAAAGACTCTCTTACTTATTAATTTTCTTATGTGTACTTCCTTGGTCTGCCAGGAGATGGCGCTTGTTGGCTGCTCTCAATTCAATGCCTGGTCGGAGCGTATTTGTTGTGACACAGACCAGATCAATGTGATAGAGCTTCCTGTCTGGGGGCTAGGAGCCCTGTGATTCAAACTTTCTGAGACAGTTCTCCAGACTTCTCTCGTAGCGCCCCCCTTTTCCCAGCTAGGAAATATTTCCACTCCCTTCTGAATCCTCAACAATCAGTCCCTGTTGGTAGAGGAGGAGATTGGGAGGTTTGTATATCTTTAGCCACTTGCAGGCTCCAAGGCAAACAATGGCGCAGCCCCACCCAGCCTGGAAGGGCTCTCGGGACAGGGCAGACCAAACCTGGGAGTCCAAAGCAGGGTCAGCCCCAGGCTCTCTCTCCCCTCTCCCGTGGTGTCCTCAACAATTAGTCCAGGCTAGAAGAGAGGGAGGTTGCGAGGATCGGATTTCTCCAGTCCTTTCTGGGCTCCCAGGGCAAACCGCTGTGTGGAAGGGTCTGTGGGGCTCTGCAGCCCAAATTTCAGATCTGAACCTGAGTCAGCCTAAGGCTGTGTCCCTCTCTCTCCCCTTTCTGGGAGTGGCAGATCCCTGAAGCTCCCTTTGTCTGTGGTCGCAGGCCCAGGGGCCCGAGAATTCTGAAGAGTGTAGGGGAGGGTGCCGGCAGCAGCAGAAGCTGCTACTTGCAACTCACAGTTCTGTAGTCGCGATTTCCCTCTTCTGTCCCTCTCTCTTCTGGGTGGTGTGCAGCCTTCACCTGGTGACCTAAACCCTAGAAGATCTTTTTCGGGGCTGTTTTCAGCTTGTCCTCTAGCTATTTTTCTGGAGAAGAGATTCCCGTGTCTTACTAGTCCGCCATCTTCTCGGAAGTCTTGCCTTGCTTTTTTAAAAAACATTTTTAAAATTTTTTCTAAAAGATATTTAGAGTACCTAAAATGTCACATAAAAAAGTATAAGGGATTCCCATATGCCCCACTCCCCACACCTCCCACTTTACCCTACATTAACAACTTCCCTAATTACTGTGGCACATTCATTGCAACTGATGAACACATCTTGGAACACTGCCACCAAGAATGGACCATAATCTACACTGTAGTCTACACTCTCTCCCACTCAATTCCACAGGTTACGGCAGGACATACAATGGCTTGTATCTGTTGTTGCAATGTCATTCAGGACAATTCCAAGTCCTGAAAGTGTCCCCATATTATACCTCCCTTTCCCTCTCCCTGCCCTCAGCACCTCCAGTGGCCACTGCCTCCATATCAATGCTGTAATTTCTTCCATTGCTAGAATCACAACAAGTCTATTGTAGAATACCAGCAAGTCCACTCCAGTCCATATTTTATTCCCAATCCTGAGGATTCTGGGATGGTGATGCCCATTCCACCTCTAGTTGAGAGGGGCTTTGATCCCATATGGCTGATGGATGGGACTTTCTTGTTTGCAGTTGTAGACTCTCTTGGTTCCTTGGTATGGTGGTTGTCCATCCTCATCTCCTCATTAGTTGTCCTGGGTGAATCCAATGACCTGGAGAGTAGGTGTTGCAACTCCTCTGAGGCTCTGGGCCCACCTGACACATGGACATATACCTACCAACTCCAAACCAACTATAGGTTCAAATAGAAGGGACAGAAGAGGCATGTGTAGAGAAGTCACAATTGAGTCCCAAGTCTGTCACACTCAAGAGCACAAATTCCAAAGTAGGTCCCACTGGCAAGGCACCAAACTCCGGAGCTATCTGCCATGACTGAAGGACGTGGGTGTCTCTGGAGCCCTCAGGAGCCCCACTATTTGATGTAGTATCGACTTTGGCCATCTATATGATCCTGTTGAGACGTGCATAAGTGTTACCTCTGTGAGACCTCCCAACCCACCTTGAAGTCTCTTAGCCATATAAACTCATTTGTCTTTACCTTTTCCCCATTTTATTCAAGGTCTTTTTCCAGCTGCATTGCTAGTCGGTGCTTGGTAGTAATCCCTCAGTGCCAGGGAGTCTCATCCCTGGGAGCCATGCTCCATGTCGGGGGGAAGGTAATGCATCCACATGCAGAGTTTGGCTTAGAGAGAGGCCACATTTGAGCAACATGGAGGCTCTCAGGAGGTAACTCTTATTGTCTTTCTTTGACTTTAGAAGGGACCCCGTCCAGACTTGCCTGTACTAGGGAGCTATATCTACAGGTTGTCCGAGGAGAAAAGAACTTGAAGTGACCAAGCACAGCTGTGATTTAGAGCTGCTTGGGATACAGACAGACTGTGTTTGTCTTAGCTGTGTGACTTTGGGCAAGCTACTTAACTTCCCTGGGCCATGGGTTCTTTATTCATAGAGAGAGAATACTAATACTTGCTCCACAGAATTGTATAAGGATTGAAGACACTACATATAAATTGCTTAGCAGGACACCTGCACATAATAACTGTTCAATAAATAGAAGCTGTTGCTGCTGCTATTACTTTTCCAAAGTGAATGGTGTCTTTCCAGTAGGAATTTAAAAGGCATTAAACTTCACGCTTCTTGGCCCAGCGCATAGAGGCTGGCCTTTGCTGTGTCCTTGGATATGATGATGAAGTTCATTCTCATTTGGCAGTGAGAGGTAGCAATTACCTGAGCTGAGAGAGGTGTCACAGGCTGAAAAACTGGCAAACCCATCTGTTAGGTAAAAGCAGAGAGCAAAGGGCCTCCAGAAAGGCCAGGAAGGGCAAGAGAGTTGGAAACCGGGAGAGGCTCAAGCCTGTGTCACCCACACGAGTCTCCATTAAGGCCTGTTTCCTGTTTGTGGGGCTATACCTGCACCCACCTGATGGCCGGCGGACCCCTCCAACTTGCTTGGAGGGGTCACCTACCTAGCTGCTCACTGTCCCTCAGCAGCTCAGAGCCCACTTCCAGTGATGCCCACTGGGACCTGGGCCAGGTGCCACCCACCTGCTTGCCGGATGGGGCCGCTGTCAGTGCTGCCTCCAAAGCCAAACTTGTCGCAGAAGGGAGGTGCCCAGTGGGCCTCGCAGTGGCAGTGCTTCCTGTTGTTGCACACCTGTAGGGGGCAGCAGGGGAGAAAAACACCGAGAGGGAAGCAGGTGAGAGCACGCCCTGCAGGCAGGGCTGCCGGAGCTCGAGCCCTAATCCAGCGCCACAGCAAAAGCCAGGGCACTGTGGCCCCAGGGGCAGCGGCACAGCCGGACTGGGTGACTGTCACCGCAGAGTGAGCCCCAAACCCAGCACCGTGCACGCAAGACCAGAGCCTGTGGCCGCAAGTGTTAGCAGCTGTTGAGAGAGCAGGGATTGCCAGGCTCCTTCACTCCCTTCTACCCACACCCCCTTCCTTCCAGCTTTCTCTCTTCAAACACAGGAAACCCTTACCAGCTGACCATCACGATACGCATCGCCCCACCTTCAGGATCCCTCAAAAGCATTCTCTACATTCCCCAGTGAGAACTAGTCCATCTTCTTCCTTGTGAAGCATTTCCTAACAACCTTCATGAACATGTTTAGAAACCCCGTAAAATACACGAGGTAATAGGCCTTAAGACTTAGACTATGTCAAAGGTAGATGAATTAGATACCTCAGAGACCAGTCAACTGGCTTTGCCTACGTAGCAAAACAGTTGACTGAATGGCTGTGCTAAGTGAGCTCCATATGAAAATAAACTGCAACTGGTAAAAAAATATATACATGTCAGGATGATAAAATCAAAGGTCTAACTTTAAGTCATGCTAATCAGGATGCATTAAACCTTGCCTTGGAATGCTGGGTAAGAAACCAGTCAACTTTCTGGTACATCCTGCCTCCTTCAGACTGGTGACTCCAGGGTCCCCCAGCAGGCAGGGTCGTGGGTGCCTCCTGTTCCCTGCTGTGGGTCCCCTGCTCTCCTGTGACTATAGCCTCCAGGACTGAGGCCTTGCGCCCTGTAAAGGTGTGAGAGATTTCTGCCCACATGTCCTCTGAGCCCTGCTCCACGCCACCCCCCACTGCCCCCAGAATCTCATTCCTGAAATGCCCAGGCTGTCCTTGTGCAGTGTCTCGGGGCTGTGGGGTGGCTTCCCATCACGTGGCATGGGCACGGCCAACACTGAACTGTCTTCCTCATGAGACAAGAGGACGGTTTGACACAGCGAGGCGGGGGCGCCCAAGAAAGCAGGAGGAGGGTGAGCTTTGCCCATAGTGGGCCCATTAGGAAGCTAAAGAGGAAACTGAGGACTTCATGGAGCGGCCCGGGAACTCCTGCTCCCCAACCTGTTTATGCCAGTTTCCTCGTTGCATATGTAATCGACCAAACTAGGACATGAGCCAATGAAATCGCATAAAAACAAGAGGGTAGTGCTCCTTTGAAAATTAGGTAGAATGCTTTGGGAACACTAAACACTATAGAAGAATTTGTGATAAATTAGGAGTGAGTGGGATAACTGCAAAAGGATTGGGAAAGTTATGAAAGATAAGGAGGATTCTACACTTGGATTGCTTTTGAGTGTCTCAGTTTTTCCTTCCAATTAAAGAAACTATAAGCAGTAGATAATGTATTTTGGGTGGTTTATATCAGAAAGTCAACACAGAACTACAGTCAGCAAACCAATCTCAAAGGCCTCAGCCCCACATCAAAATATTGGTGCTGATTGTATATTTATATATATATATATATATATATGGGAACCGAACCTTTTTTTTTTTTTTCTAGGTACCAGGGGGCAGGGATTGAACCTAGGACTTTGCATGTAGGAAGCTGGCACTCAACTACTGAGCCACATCAGCTCCCCTGGGTTGGTTTTTTTTTTTTTTTTTTTAAAGATTTTATTTATTTATTCACCCATCCCCCCCTTGCTGCTTGTGCTCCCTGGGTCAGCTAACCACGCCGTGCGGGCGGGCTTGCCTTCACCAGGAGGCCCCGGGAACCGAACCCGGGGCCTCCCATATGGTAAACGGGAGCCCTACTGATTGAGCCACAGCTGCTTCCCCTGAGTTGGTTTTATTGTTTATTTTGATTGTTGTTTGTTTTTGTTTTTAAGGAGGCACCAGGAACTGAACCTGGGATCTCCCATGTGGGATGTGGGCACTCAACTGCTTGAGCCACATCCACTCCCATTTATATATTTTAAGGCAAAACAAATGTTTGGAGTGTGTTTTTTGTGAGGATTCCCTGCTTTCACTGACTTTTTAATGAACCAGTCACCTGCCCTACGCACTTCAAATAAGAAGGCTGACAGACAAAATAGCCTGTGATAAGCTGGGAAATAAATTTCTCTAAAGCTAAAATTAAGCCGAATTAATTGTCATGGGGCAGAGCCCATGACGAACCTGAGCGTCTTGCCTGTTTCCTCAAAGATGATGCCGTGGATGCAGCACCCAACGGCTGTCATGCACCGTCTTGCCCGTGTCCTCTCTCACGATTGCAGTCATGAGGATTTTGTGGCCATGACAGAGAAATCACAGCCCTCACCTGCTTGGTGCTGCTTGTGATGCTGGTCGAAGGAGGTACTGCGGGCATGTTCCTTGTTGTCCAGCCCTGGCCAGCTGCTCCAGCTGCCCAGAAGATACGGGCCTTTCCTTTTTAAGGTGTGGATGAGGCTCCAGGGACACTGGAGAGGGAGGAACCCAAGGTCCTGACCCCAGCACTGCTGCTAACTGGTCATGTCACCTTGGACAAGCCACTCCTTCCTTGAGCCTCAGTAAAATAATGGGGCTGGGCCAGACCATTTCCTACAGCCATTAGGAAGAGAGCTGTGACCCAGCTAAGACACACAAAGATTCCATTTTACACTGAAAGTGAGTGCAACTTGCAGTTGACAAACCCATCCGAGGAGGCACTGCAATCATTTATTGTTTCAACACAGTAATAATTTTATGAAAACCCTCATAATTCTATGTTAGAATCGTTGGTGGGTGTCTGCAGGTTTTAAAAATAGAAGTTGGAGTATGATTTCTGCAGCAAAGGTTTCAGGAAAACAAATGAACCACTGGCATGGCTAATCACGATTAATAAGATTTCATTAGAAATAATTAAGCCCATCAGGAAAAATAAATTATGTTTTAAACAATTAAAGTCCTCTTTTCTCCTAAAGGTTCTCTGAACTAAATAAAATAACAGCCTTCTTTAGTTGAAGCCCATTGTACGTGATTTCAAAAACAAGCGCTCAGGGTGGTCTGTCGTCTTTGTTTTAATTCCTTCTGGTGGTACTTCAGTTCAGACCCCATATTCTGATGGTTGGCAGCAGAGGGGGCAGCTCTGTTTGTAATGTTAATGGGAAACTTCATGAAGGAAGGTTAGTTTAAAAATTACTTTGAAAATGACAAATATTCTTTTTTTTTGTAAGTCATAGAATGTTAATTTAAAAGATAATTACCAAAAAATAAAAAAAGTAATTATTGCTTAATCTGACTTTGTTAAATAAAATTCACATTTCTTACGCTATGAAAAGTCAAAGAAAATATCTTTAGAAGAAAATATTGAGAACACATTGACTGACAAAATATATGGATTGCAAAAACCTTTATAATTGAATGGTTTATTGCTTAGCTCGTTATTGATTGGTTAGACAAAGGCAGTTGAGCATACTTACCCCTCGGCCATGGCACCGCATTGCACATTCATGGATGCCAAAGATGCTGATGTTTTGACATCGGCGATTGAGGCAGATCTGTAGAATGAGGAAAACATAGCAAGCATCTCAGTACTCCTGTAACCACAACCACATGCGTGTATCTGCATATTTAAAAAGAGGCAGTGAAGGAAAGATTGGGGCAGAGTCTGTATTCTTTTGCTTAAAAGGGGGGCAGCATAATGATGCATTTCTGATTTGACTCAAACATGGGTCTTCCCATCACCTGACTCCACACTCAGCCCATTTCAAGACTCAGCTCAATGTGAATGCCAGTGAAGTCTTTCATGCCTCTTGCCATTTTATTTGGTTTCAGTCAGTCTTGAAATTATAAGTGATTTTCCCATGGTTTTTGTTTAGTGTTTTCAATGACATGTCCATGTTGCAGTGTTTCTTCTCCATTAAAAGATACAGAAGAGGGCAAGGTGGGTTAGACTAAGAATCCAGGGTCCAGGAATCTTTTCAGGGAAATAGTGAAATATGGGAACTTTTTCAAAATACTGTCTTACAAGAATATCATTGAAGACACAAACCATCAACAAAAATAGGAAGCAGAGGAAAAACCAGTTTCCTTGTATTTTCTAGGACTTTGTATGTAGAGCCAGTAATTTGCTAAATGTTACTACTGTGCTGGTTGAAAGAGTTCAGCCTTCTTTCAAAGGTGTGTAATAGGGAAGCGGCTGTGGCTCAATCGGTGGGGCTCCCGTTTGCCATATGGGAGGCCCCGGGTTCGGTTCCCGGGGCCTCCTGGTGGGGGCGGGCCCGCCCGCATGGTGTGGTCGGCTGGCCCGGCGAGCGCAAGCAGCAGGGGGGGGGTGGGGATGAATGAATAAATAAATAAAATCTTTAAAAAAAAAAAAGGTGTGTAATATACTCCAGCCTCTCTATCTCCCACAAGATGTTACAAATTAGCAGAGCCAAAGAAAGAAACATCTAATTTTTAGAATGCAAAAGCATTTTCAATTGAGTAGAACCTTCCTATGGGAAGGTCGTCATCTGACCACTGCAGCTCCTTGGGGCCAGACTGAAAAAAGTGCTGGTCCAGGCGGCTCTGAGAGGCCCATGGGAATGTTGGCCAAGGAGACTGCCACATTCCAGCAGATAAAAGAAATCATCCAGGATTGGCATTAACATGGCCGGACGCCAGCCTGAATCCCAGCATGTAGACGCTGTTCCGCTCCTGAGCCACGGGCAAGGCTAACAACGGTCCTTGAAGAACTGCGTTCGGTAGAAATGGGGATTAACGCACATTTAAACTTTCACACTGAGGAAAAATCTCATTGATAAATTGAGTTCTTGGAATTTCAGGGTTCAGATGCACCTAGCTGTTCAGACTAGTTTAAAAAACGGGTGCCGTTCTAATGTCAAGGACTGAAGATAAGCTAATGTGGCTAAAGGAGCCATCGAGATACCTAGCTGTTTTGCATACGATACTATTTCCTTAAGGGGAAAGCATTTGTGGCTCAGAGTGTTTTGGGAGTGGGGTGGGGGTGAGTACAGGAAATTCCTGCCCACGGACTCAACTAAGACAAGCTGAATCAGCATCTCTTCTTCTTTCTCTGTGTCCCCCATGTTGGTACAGGAGTTCAAAATCGTTTGGGGGTTGATTCATTTTCTTTCCTAAAACATTTTATTAACTTGCCATCAGTTAGTCTGATGAGAATGTTTGATGAAAAACAAAAATAAGCATGGCAGAATGTGAAAACTGAGCCAGCCAGCCAGCCAGCCTTCCTCCTTCCCTCCCTTCCTTCCTTCACGTCTTTCTTTCCTTCCTTCCCTCCCTTGCCCCTTTGTTTCTAAAGCTCAGAATATCTTAGTCTACTTGTCCCCCTGTTCTCCCAAAGAACTCCCTTTAGATTAAGCGTTCCTGTCCCTTCCCTCTCCTATTCTCTCTCGGGGGTCACTGAAAGTACATCTGACTTTCCATTCTGTCCAGGTGAGAACAAACCCCCAAGAACTCTGTTGCAAACACCAAGACTGTGTTTCCAAAAACAACGAAATATGCTACTGTGCTTTCCCTCCAAAGCTATTTCCCAGCTAGCAACCCTCCTGGCACCTGAGCAGAGAAGACCAGCTTGATTTTCCCAAATCTGCATCTCAAGGGTCAGACCAGCAGCTGGGATTTACTGATTTTGTTTTCCAGGTGCCCAGAACAGGATTCCAGAGACACTATTCTGAGAAGTGGACTTGGAAAAGCAAACAAGCCTCGTCACCCAGTTCCTGAGCGGGACGCTTCTCAGGGGCTCTCTTGCTGCCGTCCACCTGTGATGCAAGAGCGTGGGCCCTACCTTTCCATCTGCACACTTTGTGCCGGCAAGCACAAGGCCCGGGTCTGGCATGTCATCGCCCAGGTACACATGGGTCCCACGGCACAGGATCCGGCCTCCTTCCTGTAGTGGGATATTGGTTTCTATGGAAACGGCATTGGTACCAATGACCGGTCGGCTGGCACCTCCTTGGCACTGGATTTTTCCACATTTAGCATCTCTGGAAGGGCAAGAACAAACAATTCCCAAAGAGGAAAAGTTTGGAACCAACCCTAAGCTGTGTGGGAAGTTCCAGTTGATGACACGGTCAGAATGTACAGATTCCATACCTCATCTCGCATTTGGCAAAGGAACTTTTGGAATCTTTGCCACAGTTGCCATAAGGATCGCCTGCAGAGTTGACTCGCTCAAAGCAGATCCCGGGGGCAGGTTTAGCACCTGAAACAGAAGCAAAAACAGCCCTTTGATCTCCTGCAAGTGTTTTTAATACTTTTCTATGAAAGGCACTGGGCTTTGAGGTTAAGGGGAGATGTGTTCTATGTCCAGAGAAATCACACCCGACATCTGGGTTGGCTTATGACAGGAACTGGCCAGTGGGAGTGTAGAGTGTCAACAGCTAGCATCCTCCCTTGGCTCAGCTTATGGCAAAGCAAGCACTTCCTAGGTCACTCTTCTTTAGTTCTACTCTCTGGGGCCCCTGGCATGTGTATCCTCTCAGGAGGTGAGGGTCGGGCTGTGGGGCCAGACCTCTTCCAGCTCAGAAAGAAGTTGGCTGGCTGGCTGGCTGCGGGGAAGGGGGAAGCCTGCTTTCCTTAACAACATCCCACACAATTCCGGTGAGAAAATGTGAGGCAAAGCAGGCTCCAAAGAGTAATGATGACTAATGGGGGGGGGATATAATGGGGGGAGGAAGGAGGGAGAAAGAACGAGAGGGAGGAAGAAAGAACAAGAGGGAGGGAGGGAGGGGAAAGGATGAGAACAAGCAAGCAATGCAGGATATTGTAACAGACTTTTCAGTCCTGTTAAGTCCCCTTAGGAGCAAGCACTGGCTTAAACTAACAGAGTTGCAAGGTAGAGAGTAGTCTTGGAAGCCGTGGAGGCATAAAACCCTATAGTCTTTGTGTGCACAGCATGAGTGTCTACAGCAGAGAGGGATGTGGCAGCCGGGGAGCCCAGGGGATGGCCATTTTTAACACATCTTCTAGCCAGGGAAAAAGAGAAGGTATAATTGGCGTTAGCACTGCCAAAGCTTTGGCGTGCCCTTGAATCCTAGGCGCAGTGATTTCTGTTTCTTTGTTCCCAAGAAAGTCAGGAAAGCGTTTCACATTCTTGGGGATAAATTGTTCCCCGGAGTGAGGCTGTAGCCTGCCTTCCCACCCCCAGTGGAGTCTCATTGGGTTGCTTCCTCTCATACCACTTCCACCTGCTAGGATGCCAGCTTCCTAGAGGCCAACTCTGCCCCGTGACCTTCTCTGCTCCAACTCCAGGGAGGCGCTCTGTCTTCCAACATGACAACTGACTTAATATTCCAATCAGTCGATTGGCAAAGCTTGCCTCCTGCTTTGTAGCAGAAGATGCTCTTGTTACCAAAAACAGCCATCTTTCTTTCACCTTTACCTGACTCCTCTTCATCCACTACCAGCAGATGTGGCCAACATCTTATTAACAAACCAGACAAACAAAACAAAAACAAAGACCTTGCAACACCTGACATCATAATGACCTTAGCCATTGACCTTCTCTGTACTAAGCTGCCCCAGCCCCAGACCTCCCATTTTACCATTCTTTATTTAAAAAAATATTAGCGATGCCTTCCCCAACCTCCCCCAAACTGGACACAATCCTCTGTCATGGAGAAAGATGCTGTCTCCAGCTCCTTGGCATCACATTCCTTTAATTCCATCCCAGTTGCACATCCTTGTTCACAGTGTGGTTATACCTCTGGCATACTCAGCTTCTATTATGGGTCTGTTTCTTCCATATTTTGCCTTTTTTTCCTTTTCCATCTATCTCTTAAAGGGGTAAAGGATGGAAGGGTGTCTTTCAATGTGGAACCTTCACTTTATACTTACATTTATCCTATGTGATGATACTTCTGATAAGAGTACTTGGACACACTTGCTCAAAGCAGTTTTTGAAAACTTAACATCTAGAATATGAACAACTCAACAGTTGTTTGCATGAACCTTGCATATTTATTGCCTGCTTGTCTTTCTCTTCCTCCCTCCCTCCTTTCCTCCCCCCCTCCTTCCCTCCCGCCTGCCATCCATCCACTCACCCACCCACCCATCCAAAGTATTACAGACTTGGATCATACGCCACGTGTTTATTTAGCACTTACTGTCTGCCAGGCACTGAAGGGATGGTGGTGAAAAATTTGGACAAACCTCCTGCTCACTTGAAAATGGCCAGGAGAAACAGGAAACCAGCAAATGCATCCATTCCTCTGAAGTCCAGAGCTGGGGAGTGCTAGAAAACACCTTGGCATGCAGCCCAAGCAACACCAGGTTCAGGTGGGTATATGCTGCTGCTGCCCCCTGCAGGGCTGGTAGAATGAGGCAGAAGGCGGCTTCCTTCCTCCCCTCCCTACCTCAGAAGACAGGACAACGGCTGTCCCTGCAGTTTCCGGTGGATGCTAAGCTCCCCAACCTGAGTGGGCAGATGAGCTACCACTCTACCACTGAGAACGGCCCTATTTTGATGCTTTCTAGGTCCTGTCACCCTTACTACTGTGAAGCAATTTCTCCCCTAGGAGATGTACCCACTTAAAAAAAATACCCTGCTGCAATTCAAATAAGTTAATTCAAAACTTTGGTTTCTTCAGAGGGAGCTAGAGAGAGAGATTTCTGAGCAGTTTCAGGCCAGTGAGTTCGCAAACAAGACAGCAACAGAGGAGGCTCTGATGAGGGTCGGCCTGGAGGCAGGGAGAGGGAGGGGAGGAGAGAAAGATGGATCCAACAGGGACTTACAGCTGCAAACGTTAGGGCAGAGCAAAGGGGAAAGCCAGGACTTGGGAGTACGAAAACCAAATACAGGGGCGCAAACGATGACGGGAAATCAAGCAAAGGAAGACAAACAGTACCTAAGCAAGGAAACACATGCCAGATCACTTCTGGGGAACCCACCGGGAACCCTCTGTGCCTTGAGGTCAGGTGTGCTTGGGGTTTGAATGCCCAAATGCCAGCAGGGCAGCGTGGCTTTGAAAACCAGACGTAGGTAAGATGCAACCGAAATGGCGGGTAAAGGTACGAGGGGTTCTAAAGCAGCCGTCGTGTTTCCTGATAACTCTGAGCCCCTGCGTATGCCCAGGCAAAAGCTTCCTTGCATTGAAGGAGAGCGGCCATCTCAAAGGGAAGCTCCTTAAAAAAAGGTTTAAGGCCCATTTGAATATGTGAATTTTTAGCCAGAGATGACATCATCAAAAGGCTTATATTGTTGATTAACTTGATGAGATAGACTGAACATTCATGTTTTGAGTGGAGAAATAGTGCCATTTTTACTCTCCCCTATTATGAAATAACTTTACTCAAAGTCTTTCCATTTCTTTGGTCTCATAATTTTCTGTTTTCTGCAGCACATCCCCTGCATTTCCAGCTCATTCTGAAATGACCTGTTAGATTCCATTATGACACTCACTGGAAATCTTTTTCATCACACATATCTAACCGCCCAACAATGGGACAGTTGTCGTTTTACTTTTTTTTTATTTGCCCAGTGGGTGTATAGCTACAATCTCTACAACCTAACCTGTTGCTTTTCAAAGTGATCTTTTAAAAGTTCTTTTACCAGAACAACCAAAAGTAGAGGCATGAAGTCACACCCGAGGAATAACTATTACACATGTGATAAATATCCTTCTTTTAAAAACCTAGTTTTATCATTTGGCCGAGATGAGCCTCATAAACCAGTGTTGACAGAGGTCCACAAGGGCCAAAGTAACTTCCCAACCTGGACTGGGGCATTCAAAAGACAGGCTTGAGAGCCTGAGAGGTCGGAAGAAAGTGTTTCTCATGGCCAATTTTGAGGGAAAACCTTGTTTTCTATTAGAGCATATATGGGAACTAAGAAAAACAACAAATGTTCGTCAGGTTTCAAATCCCTTTGGAATACCTCCCTCCTTGGGGTCACTGCTGGGTTTGCAATTGGTGGCCCTGCTGCAGAGCTGGAAGAGTCAGAAAACCATGGCTTCATCTATGCTGACCCTTCATAACGGGATCTTGGCCAAGTTACATAAGCTCGGGACTCTGCTCCCTCATCCGAAAAAGTCCCTCATCTGGGACTCTGACAAGGCCATCCTGACCCAGATGTGCTGTGAGATTCTGTGAGCCAGTAGGTGTGGCGCCCTTGGCCCATGGAGGACCCTGGAAAGCCCTTACTTAGAGAAAGGATCGCCATTGATCATGGTGAAGGGGAAGCTGTGGCTCCTGGGCCTTGGGGATGGGAGAGTGTGCGGGGAGGAGGGCTCCCCTGAGGCATCTCCAAGCTTCTTGCTCATGACACTAACCGCATTTGTAACAGTTAATGATTTGTGCCCATATGAGTGTTATACCTGCCTCCCCTCACAGACTGTAGCCCCCAGGTTGAAGGACTGGATAAGTCATTCCTGGACCCATCTCGGGCAATGAGGAGGAAGAACGAGAATCTCTGTCCATCATACGTACTTTACATGTAAACCAGAAGTACCATACAGCTCAAGGATTTGAATACTCCTGCTCCCATCCCCTCTTTACTGGCTTCAATGAGTGAGGCTCCCTGCCATCCCCCAAGTCCATGCTTGTTCTGGGCACCCTCCCAGCCTCTGCTGGGCTGGGCTGCCCAGAACCTCAACTCACTGCCTCGGGGCTGAGTGCCATTTAGAAAGGGGCAGCAGGAGGCCACGAGTAAAGCTTCTTGGGTTTGACGTCTCTATTCCATCGAAACTTGAGAACAAAGACCGTCTTCCTTGTAATTCCCCTACACCCTTAAACAAAGTATGTAAAATGATGGGCACTTTGTGCTGGGTACAGAGTGCACTATTTTTAATCCTTCTATCTACCCTGTAAGTTCTACATACCCCCATTGCACAGATTTAAACACAAGGCTCAGCATTTCAGCAACTCACTGAAGATCATCGAGTAAGTGGCAAAATCACACTTGATGCCAGGGGAGCCAAGGCTAAAATCTGTGTTCTTCCCACGCAGCCAGGATCCTGTGCTACCTCCCTCTTAGAAACCACCTAGTTTGGAACAGACTCCTGTCCCTGTTCCTCTTTCTCCCCCAAACCTCCAGTCTCCTCCTCTAATTCACCTGCTCCTGGGCTTGGCTCCATTTCTACCCAACCCTTTTCCAAAGAACAGCTTGACAGGCTGTGCTTCCAGCTATCCCATACCTATCACAGGCACAGACTGAATTGCTGACACACTCCCTCGAGTCTAAGTAAGCCCAGTGGGGTTTCCCCCCAAAAGGGGGACAATGGAGAGAAGCAGTAGATATTTTTATGCCTTTTTGTTTAATCCCTACTGGCTCAGTAAAAGAAATAAGAAATTCTGAATATAATGACTTGGAAACTTCTGGGAGAGAGGTCAGACCCTGAAGAAATAAAGCTTGGTGGTGTTTGGCCAGTAAAATTTATTCTCCTCTGGTATTAATTTGCCAAGCAGCTTGAATGATGTAGGGTTCTATAGGTTAACTTTCTGTACCCTCCAGGGAACCAATAACTGTCTCTTTCCAAGAGTTTTATTCATTTGAGCTCTCACCCCAAATCTAAAGGGGTGCGAGATGCCACGTCCCATTTTAACCATTGATGGATGGCTGGGATGTGTTATCGATGGGCCCAGCATGACTCGGCTGGCTGCAACCCGGAGAGCAAAAGGCACATGTGGATGAAAGGCAGGTTGTGATTTTATCACTAAAGAAACTTGGGGATAGGATAGAGAATCCCCCTCGGCCAAGCCCAGGAGTGGAATGCGTACCCAGCCCTGCCAAGCACCTTGCTCATCCTTTTCTCTAGAGAAGGGAGGGAAAGCATACTCTGACGGGGAATCCACAGTCCACTTTAGCACTCAGCACCCACACAGAGACAGACGATTCTTAGCAACACTCAGAAACGGCAGCACCTTGGAAGTTCTGATTTTTAACCTGGGGGCGGACGGGCAAGTGGGAGGAGGATGGAGCAAGACCCTGCTTGTGACGGTGGCTCAGTGTCCAGGTCCTCGAGACTCCAGGTAGGGGTGAGAGATCCTGCACAAGAACCTTGGACGTTCCCAGGCCGAGGGATGGAAAATGGAGGGAAACCCATCTTAGAAGGACCTGAGCAGCGAGGCTTGGATCTAGAGGACAGCAGGCCTCTGCTATGCCCACCTCCAAGTTTAGGTTGGATGATGGCTGCTTCCTGGGGCCAGCAAGCTGCCAGCTAGGGCCTGGAGTGCCCCTTACGGCCACTTCTTGTACTCCCAGTTGCATGCTGGCTCCGTCCTGCTAAGGGGGTAGGTCTGATCCTAAGAATATCTGTGCAGTAGGGAGACTTCTCTGCTGCTTTGGATCAGTGTTAGGGGTTTGTGAAAAGGAATTGTCTACAGGGGGTTGGGTGGTTGTTTCTTCTGTCCAGTACCTCTCCCTTATCCCTTATTCTAGGAACAGAATCCATTTATCTTACGGGAAACCCATTTTATATGGTTCAGGTAGGGATGCCACTCCCACCAATGCTAGAGGGACGGGAATAAGCTTCAAGCCTGGCCGATCAGAGTACCCATCCCTGGGTCATGATTGGTTCCATGCTGGAGGCGTGGCCTGTCCGGGAGCTGGCAGGATGATGGTGTGTCTAGGGCGGCCACATTGCTTGGCGCAGGTGCCTTAATCCTTTGATGGCTTACTCAATCGCCACCTTTCCATGGTGGCTGGAATGGACCCTGCATTTTCTCCTTCCTCCTGCAGAGGCTGTCTCTTTCCTTGTACTTACTACTTTTACCTTTTGCGATGTCCTAAGGTTTCTGCCTGGCTATAAAAATCCTTGTGGGGAGGGTAGATATCTTAGGCCTCTACAGAGCAGTTATGTTCCAAGGAATGAAGTAAGGAAAGGCTGAGTGTAAGGTAATTTAGGAGAAGTGGATCATGTTGTAAATGCCCTCCCCAGAGGAAGCCAACTGTGGTGTCTGCAGAGCAAAGCCTCTTGGGTAAGTGAACCTGCTGCCTCTTTTATCTTTTCTGTGACTCTGGAGTTTCATTTATTCATTGTCATCAAACGAATCACTGTGCTAGCTTCTGAGGAAAAAGACATAAGGTCATGAAAAGATGGACTCTTTTTTAATTCCTGGAAAGAGAAATTAGATGAACCTTATAAGCAGGGGAGCTGAAAAAGAGGACACGTGACTGGCCTCAGGAGTGGACGCAGCTTTGGCTTTAAAAGAAACCACCAGGGAAGCGGCTGTGGCTCAATCAGTGGGGCTCCCGTTTGCCATATGGGAGGCCCCAGGTTCGGTTCCCGGGGCCTCCTGGTGAAGGCGGGCTCGCCCGCACAGCGTGGTTGGCTGACCCAGCGAGCACAAGCAGCAAGGGGGGGATAAATAAATAAATAAATAAAATCTTTAAAAAAATAAAAAAATAAAAAAAAAATAAAAGAAACCACCAGTAAAGGGAACGGACACAAAGCTCCTTGAGACCCTGAGACAACTCGCTGGGCACCTTGGCTCACGGGATCCTGCTGACCCCGTAGAAGTGGCAGGGAGGTGTCCCAGGTAAAGTGATTCACACGGCTTTTTTTTGTGTGTCAGCTCCCACCTGGCATTTACCTTAAAGGCAGAAGGGTCGAGAACTAAAAACATGTAACTGACTTCTGCTCACGGGTAAGACGTTATGAATGTACAGATTTGGGTTCAAAGTTGCTGCCCTTGAAAAGTGTACTTCATGTTCTGACTCGTGAAAAAAGGGACAGTAGTTTTCTTTAAAATGACTGTATTACATCAACCTAAAGGCTCTGAGTTCTCAATAATGAAACACGCAGATGTTTTGCCATTATCGAAAGAGAAGATTTGGCCAGTGAGAGGGAATTTTGACATCTTACTGTATGTTGTAAGTATTTAGGAAGTGGTGGATTTTAATGACCAGTTTATATTCAGAGTGACATCAGTGTAAACTAAATGTGTAATTTTAGTTTGGAAGCTCCCAATGTCATCAATTTTTTTGAGAGAGAGGCGATGGCATCTTGCATTTAGCCCACAATTTACTCTTGCTAATCTTTTGCATAAAATGAATCCATTATGCAAATACTTCTCTGATTCAGTCAGATTAGCTCCTCCCTTCCCCATCACTGATGTCCCCAACCCGTTACTGATACCCACACACAAAGATATTTGCATGGACAACTGGAGGCCTTTGTGTTCTTCTTGTATTTCTCCCTCTGTCTCTCATCCCCAAAGCAACCTTTCCATTTCATAGGAAAATAAAGCCCAAATGAGAAAGTTTTGTGATTTTCCTTTCACACAATGGGACAAAAGAGAGACCTTCCTGACTCATAAATAATACAACACTTGGCAAAAATACCTTTCCTTCTCATTTGCAGCCACCAGAGTTGTAGGTGATTTTTAAATGCACTGCCCCGGGTGGATCACAGTAAACCAAACTCATTTAAACCAGCCTTGCAGATAAGCACCAAATATTTACCAGTCCATAAAAACAATGTGACCAGCTCATACTGCACACATCAAGTGACACTATATTCTGGTGAGTGATAAAACTGATAAAACTAACATATTTCAGGACTTCCCTGAGGTAAATTGTTGCTGGCTCTAGGTGTGTAGTTATCCATAGGTTTATTTCCAAGTAATGTTTTCAGTAACCATGCTAGTGGTTCTGATAAACAACATTGGCAAAATTAAATTTGCTGCCTCAAGAAAAATATCCAGCTGCATTTCAGAAGGAATAAAGGTCATGTCACATTGTCAGGAAATCTTTGTGGATATTAAGACTTAAACCAGACAAAGAGAGCTAAATGCAAGTTACAGAGTTTGAACTGAAGATAACATTTATGTGTTTGACATTGACAAATAAAACCTTGACATGTAAGATTTGTGGGGGAAAATCAGCGAGGAAAAAATTAAACTCCCAGCCCACAAGAATGACAACAATAACAACCAGAGAAACAAACAAATGAATAAAAAACTCCAAAAGGTATTCTAAAAGTGTGTTACTTTGCTAGTTAGGAGTTGCAAGCATATGTTTTGAATTTTCTATCGTTTTATTTCTGGAAAGATGTGGAAGCAGGGACATTATATTGAAATATAATGCTAGATTGAGAAAAACCCATTTCAAATGCGGAGGGAAAGGCTTCATCCGGTCAGCGTTTTGGTCGCCAGATGAGCAAAGGGCTTCCTGAGGGTAATTAGAGAATTCTGGATGCCTCTACAACCCAGTCGGGTCACCAGGGTGCGAGAGGCAGGGGCCAGCGGAGAAGGAGCTCCGCCAGCCCTAGAGTTCTGAGTCACTGAGGGTCCCAGGAGGCCTAAAATGATCCCAAAGCCAAGGTGGTCCAGATTCCAGAGCATTGGCTAAATGGAAGGGGAAACTAAATGTTGCAAATGCATCCTTGACAATGAGGTTTCCTCTTCTGAATCATGAAAAGCTAATTCAAACTGGACACTGTGCCAAAGTATTACACTAAATCCTGGCACAGTCTGCTGGCCGGCAGCGGCCCAGGTCCCACAGTTACCTCTGCCCTCAGGGATGCATGTGTCTGGCACTGAAGCTTCCCGTGAGGACGCTGTGCTGGGGTCACATCCCAAGGCTGACTCAGGGTCCAGGGAAGAGGGGAAGTATGCCACTCTGGCCAAATCTGCACTCTCGAGTCAGCATCTTACACATAGTAGGGCGTCAATAAATTGTAAGTAAATGAGAGAATGGGGTAACTGATGAGGCTCAATGGGCTCCAAATCACAGTTCAAGCTCTAGCCAAAAGGAATGACCCAACCTTCATCCGTGCTTCCGAATGCTGGAAATGCCCTGCCTCTCCCATCCCTCCAGAAAATGACAACTCCAGTGCAACGTCGTCTATGAAGCCTTCCCCCGTTGGCTGCCTGCTTGCACGCCTCCACGCTGAGTCCCCTCTGCTCTGTGCCATCATCCGATATTGCTCACAGCCCTCTTGCAGCACTTTCGATTTGCATTCCTGGCTCACTAGTGGGAGCAGCCTGTGCACACAGACACGCCGTGCTTCTAGAACTGACATGACTAGGCACCCTGCTTTTGGAACAGTACCGTCAGTGATGGGTTACAGGCTATGCTGGAGGACAACAATGCACCCCTGGGGCAGGTGTATCACTCTCTCCGTTTTACAGATGAGGTACAATAAGGTGAAGTAACTCTGCTCGTAAGTGAGCTGTTCAACCTTGTACAGACTAATGACCCCTCAAAGACGTCCACGCTCTAATCCCTGAAACCTCTAGATATCACCTTACGTGGCAAAAGGAGATGGGGTGACAGCAGCAGAGGTGGGGCTGGGGGCAGGGGAGAGAAAGCGCTAGAGAGATTTGGAGGTGGCCTTGAAGATGCAGGAAGGGGCCACAAGCCAAGGAATGTAGGTGGCCTTGAGAAGCTGGAAAAGGCAAGAAAGAAAAGAGATTTTCCCCTGAAGCCCTGTTGACACTTTCATTTTAGGACTTCTGACCTCCAGAAATGTAAGATGGTAAGTGCGTGTTGTTGCAAGCCACTGGGATTGTGGGTGTTACAGCACCAAGAGGACACTTACAACACAACCCCTCGACCTGGACTGAGAGCGGCCAGGCTGGAGGGAAAGGAGCGCACGGCATGTGCAAAAGGGGAGGGAAAATGCACAGGGGCCTGAGCTGGCCCTGCAGGCTGTGCCCTCTGCTCTCCCGGAAGAAATATTCTTGGTCACCTGAAGTACTAAGGAGGGGTTGGCAGAGTTCGACTGAAACCCAGGAAGTCACAAGCCCGAGGTGCCTCCCCAAACTTGGTCCTGTGTTTGCCATGTCCAGGACCTCTGAGCAGATGCCCCAGAGGGTGATACCTCCTCTCCAGCAAGGGCTTGTCCTCAAGTCTGGACTTGCCTGATGCTTCTTACCACTAAGTGGAATGACCCAGTTGGCAAACCTGCCACTCCCTAGGGAAAGGCCTCCCCCGTTGTCAGGGTGATGGCGTATAGGGGAGGGAAGAGCTGAGGCAGGAGCTTCCAGGGAGGCTCACCCTCAGCCACGAGATTGACCGGAAGTTCAGAGCACGTAACTTCCTATCACTCTTGCTTATCCAAAGCTCTGTCTGTCTGTTAGGGGAAATAACCAGGGTGCGCTGCCCTCTGAGTCACATGGTGGCAGTGGCTCAGAGTGCCGCACAGTTCCTTCTGAGCCCGCTTTGGAAATGGGGGCGAGACGGTATAAGACGACAGGGTCTTGATGAGGCTCGGAGCGCGGTGTGTGCTGTGGCTGTGGTGAGCTCCCTGGAAGGGAGCGTTAGCGTGCTCCTTGTACCGCAAGAAGGGGAGAAACTGTCTCTGGAGAAGGGCTGGGCTGGGCCTGTCTCCAGGGAGGCTTCAGCCGTGAAGACCTGGCCTGCAGCAGCAGCCACCGTCCCCGGGTGAGTGAAGTCACGGAAACACTCATACAGCTGCTGTCATGGGGGTGCCGAAAGCCTGCTCCGTCCTGGGCATGGAGGTGCACACCCAGGCAGGGCCCAGCCGGCCAGGAGACCAGGCCTGAGGGCTGGCTGGGGTGCAGAGAGGGACCACAGGCCTCCCCCTTCTTCCTGTCCAAGCACCCCCATTTATCCCCTGACGAGAACTAGAAGAACTCTTTGGAATGTGGAACAAACAAAGCAGTGTTAGCCCCTCATCACTGCATCCAGGCCACCCCTTCTTCTACCTCTGAAAATTCCAAGTTCAGAGGTGCAGTGGGCTCCACTGCAGGACCCCGCCCCAAGAACCGCCAGTCTGCGCTCTCCATGCCTGGGTTATTGCTTTCACATTACATTTGAAAGCCAAACTTGGAGGCTTGGTCACCATGTTCTGCTCTCATTTACTTCCCTCATGGCTCCTAAAACCCGAACCGCATGACCCAAGTCTGACAAAGGACTCTTTCAGGTTTTCCTGCCCCAGATTTCAGGCCTGGGCCTGCTCGGCTCTCTGCCTGGCATGCCTTACCTCTGGGACCTGGCCAGAGGTGGGGACTCCGGCTAGCACTGAGGACCCTGTTTTAGCCCAGCAGGGATGGAGGGAGGGTGAGAAAAGGAATCTGCAGTCATGTTGTAGTAAGGGGTGGGGGGAGAATTACAACAGGGGCCAGGGGGGTGCACACTCCAAGGGGATTCGCAGTCGGCATTGTGGAAGTTGGAGACGGGCAGAAGATCCCAAACGGCTCCTGGGTGATGAGCTGGGGGCCCTGGGCTGCCCTTGAGGCCCTGACTCTCTGACCCCAGAGGATGGGGGAACGAGAGGACCGATTCTTTCCCCTTTCTGCACCCGAGTTTTCTTTTAATTTCAGAGTCTCAATGGAACTTTAGTTCAAGTTATTGTTGGTTTGGGGCAACCGCACATTGTGGGAGTTACGCGTGGCCTTCGGGTCAAATCCCAGCCCTGCGACTTTGAGAAATGGACTTCCTGTCTCTGCTTTCGTTTTAGGCATTGCCCCCCTGCAGGGGCTTGTTGGAGGGTTAGGAGAGACAGGTGAAGCTGACAGGCCTGCCCAGTGCCTGCCCAGCACCCACACAGAGGAAGCACGGACCTCTGCAGAAGCCTCTTCTTGGCCACCTTGCCATCTGGGTGCTTTTTCCACAACACACATCAAGCCCATCACTCTGCCTTCAGTTTCAAAATGTCATTCAAGGTGCTCAGACACCTGCCTGCACGTTCCCCCAAGAGTGCCCCAGGCCTCCCGCCCCCAGCTCTGTGCCTCCCCCCTGTGCTGTCTCATCTGCTGCCGCCTGCATCAGGAGTGCCCTGTCCTCAGCCTTCCCAGGTCACAGCCCTACTCATGTGCCAAGTCTCTCTGGGGCCTTTCCCGACACCTCCCATCGGGCCCTCCAGACGCAGCACTGTCCTCTCTCTGGCACCCTCAGCCTGGGTTGGGGTCCTTGTCTGAGCACTCAGGGGCACTTACCACAAGCCCAGTGGTGGTGCGAAGTTCTGCCCACCTGCCTTTCCAACTGCATTTTAAGCTCTCTGTGGACAGGGTTATGGCTGATTCAGCTCTGTAGCCCCGGGGGGCACACAGTAGGTGCTCACACATCTTTTTTTGGACTGGACTGAGCTGCTGCAGGGCAGGCTCCAGGTAGCACTCGGTTTTGCACACATAGCGCTCTGCACAGCTCCAACAGGCAGTAGTGGGTTATACCCGCTAAAGGGCACAGAGGCTTTTATACAGTGGGCTCCAGGGGCCAGCGCTGACGAAGCAGAGAGCTCGTTCCCCCAAATCCCACCGCTCCAAGGCCACCCACCGGCTGGGAGGCAGCACGTACCTGGTCCCCAGAGTGTGACGCACTGCTGCTCGTGGGTCTGGCAGATGCCGTTGTAGCAGTAGCCGTCCACGCCCTGGCACTGGTGACCGTCGTGCAGGTACACGTTGGCTGGACAGTGCGGACTGGCCCCCGTGCAGAACTCTGGGAGGTCGCAGGAGTTGCTCGAGCCCCTGCATGCTGTCCCTGCAGGTTTCAACTGCAAGAAGAGGGTTGTTACAGTGCGTACATGCAGAGAGGGGTCAGCAGTAGCTTGGAGTGCTCCTGGGGTGAGACTAGCCCCAGCCAAGGACAGGGATTTCACAGGAGTCCTGTTCACAGCACTGAGAGCTCCTTCAATGGACGGAGTCTTGCTCAGAGCTCTGGGGTTCACCGTTCCACTCTGGGGGTCAGCCAAGAGCAGCCTCTTTTTAATTTCATGCAACGTTAGGGTTTGCTGACAAGTGGACAAGCTGGTCACTGGTGCCTGTCACCTAGGAGGAAAGGGAGGGAGGGGAGCACTGGCTACTGAGCTCATCGATTCTTCAGACAAAGATCTCTGGCCGCCAAAACCATTGTGTGTTTCAAAATGACATTCATGCTTAAAGGATTAGCATTTGTGGGGAAGTTAACAAAAATAATTCCAAGGGCACAATCACTATAACAATTTTACTTTGTCCTCAAATCATAGCGCTGGAAACCTGTGTTTGGTACCCAGTAGGATGAGGGAGAGAAGTAAAGTGAGAAAGCAGTGAAGGATGTCGGAAACCATCCGACTAGCAAGCCCTAATCCTTTCGTGGCTCAGAGCAGCTTGTCTGAGGCTAACCAGCCAGGGACCCCCCACCCCAGGTCTGGACTGCTGTCATCTTCTGGAAGGTCTGAAAGTTCAGGGGAATTGCTTACATGTCATTAAATGAATGTGGATCACGCCCAGGCTTTGCTCAGCCTCTTCCCCTGCCCACCCCCCACTTCCCCACCCCCCACCCCTTGTAACCTGCCCTGGGTGTTATCTGAGCCTGAACCCAACCTTGCTTCCCTGTTTCCCCTCATCCCTCTTCCAAGAACCTTCCATCACCAGTTGCTGGGTGGCAGGGAGTTCCAGCTTTTGTTGAACCTTTCCCATGAGTTCATCACAGTTACAAAGGGATGAAGGCTATCCTAGAGCTGAACCCAAAATGCATAATGCAAGCTTGAATCACTGTGCTCTAGTGGGGTAGCTAAAAAGGGGTTTCCTGTAAGCAGAATGCCGAGATCCATTGCTTAATTAAAAAGAAAGAAAACACTCCCCTTGGAACCTTTGCATCAAAAGCTCAGGCTTCCACTCTTTGTCAGGTCTCAGCTCTGAATAATGAGACAAACCATGGAATTGCCAAAGCAAATGCAATCAAGGGGGCAGCAGTGGCAGAAATACAAAACTGCTGCTCGTGGCTGGGCTGGGCCAGCCACCACCTTCTGCTAGGAGGACATCACGACCAAGACGGTCACATGAAGCCCCTCCAACAGCCCCTCCTGGTTTCTCAGCCCAGCAGGCGGACATCCTTGGGACCAAGCCAAGGGACCCAGAGTCAGGCCTGCAGGGGTGGGGACTTGTCCTCACACGGTTTCTTTTCATTACCACGATAGAACCGCAAGTGCCTCAAACAGTGCAACTGGAACGCTTACTATTTAGCTCGAGGTTTTTGGTCCAATTACTCTTAAGACCAGAGAGAAATAACTTAGCACAGATGACTTAGCCACTAAAATAGGCACATCCCAGTAAGACTGGAAGATAATAAAAACAGGATCTGGATACCATCAAGTTGTGCGGTCAATAGTAACTGGTTCCACCAGGTCCCTCCCGGCAGTGGGCACTGGACCGCCGTCTTGCCAGTACCGCCTGCCCTGCCTCAGCTTCCCCGCCTGAACCTGCTGGCCACACAGGGTCAAGCCACAGCTGGGGCAACCCACCTGGCAGTCGTCACAGCACAGCCCGTGAGCACACACGGCATCGGGCCTCAGGGTGCAGCTGGTGGCATTGCAGCAGCGATTGGTACATTCCTGGAGGGCAAATGAGATCTGTTGGAGAGGGGCGTACGGAGCAACTACTCGTAGAAAGCGAATGTCACTGTAGTGATCACTAAAGGAAAGGAAGAACAAGTGGCCCTGGCTCCTAAGCTGAGAGCCAGCTTGACCGAGGATTATCTTCATCTGTAAGAAAGCAAACTTCTGTTAGGTGTTTATGAACTGCCTGGGCCTGCAGGTCCTGGGAAATGTCAGGAGAACGGGCAAGCCTTTCAGGAGGGCTGGGGGAGTGAGCCAGGGAGTTTTGGGGGGGCAAGCGTCTCCGATTACTGTGGTTCTCATTGCAATGAGCTGTACTGAGGGTCACTGGAAGTACTTGGGACTCAAATATTGAAAAATACGCCTAGATATGTATAAACTTGACTCTTCAAAGACTGACCCTTTTGATCTAGAGCGTACCGGCAGGAAGTGAAGTAAAAACAATTGTGTTTGAAGCAGAGTTCTCCAGCAATCCTACCAGACAGCCCTGGCTGAAAGCCAGGCTCAGCCCAGGTGGGCTGTGTGCCCCTGACCAGGCCCTTCAGAGACGCTCCTTAGTGCACAGAGGGGCTGGGAGGGGGTCTCTGGGCTGTGCCCATTGATTTGCAAGGGCTGGAGACAGACAAATCCACAAATCCACTATTAGCTGTACTGTCCTCTGTGAAGTAAAAGGGAGAGAGAAAAATGAACTTTTCTATTACGCTGTGTTTGACAAGTACCCCAATTTCTTTCCCGATGAGAAAAAAGAAAAAAAGATGGACACCTTTTGCTTAGTACTAAACAAAAATCCTATCCACATTTATCCAGCATATTTATGAAATCCCTTGTACTTTAAAACATACCAGTAACTTGGGATTTACACATTTTAGAAAAAATTATAATATTTAGCAGCATTCTTTTATTTTATTCAATATATGATATGCTCTGAAGAAATTATATACTACTAGCTAGGGTGAAGCCAATCATATAATAGTTTAATAGTCTAATAATTTATCTTGAAAACCATTTTTTTTAATAACTTCTCATTAGTATCATAAATGTAATTAATAAAGTTTTGTCAATAAACCAGAAGATTTACGGTAAACTTAGATATCTGAACTGTATCCTGTGTAAGACTCTATGAATTATGCTTTAATTTGGTGTTTACAATTTGCTCCTATTGTATGTACATCCAAAGTCATTAAATTCTAAATTTGTTCAGGGACTTTATAAACATCTGGAATGTACTATAAACACAATAAGATAAAACTGCCAATCAGAAGTCATGACAGCAAGAGTTTCCAACTCAAGGACTTAAAACTCTACAAGGCCTAGGAACTTTTTTTTTTGGCTCTTTAAAAAGGTAAAGTTAATTGCATTCTTGATCAGTGCTGTCAAATGTATAACAATGCTGTGTCCTGCTTATTATATAGGCTAAATGGCTCTACTAATGACACATTAAGCAAATTACAGATTCCCTTAAAGTTCTAAGTTAAATTGGCCATTGCAAATGTGGGTTGTACAATCCCTCCACCACCTCTCCCCCCCCCCAAAAAAAAAACCCACCAAATAATATAAGCAGCAGCTCAAATGGAGATGGAGCCAAGCAGCATGGCTTTGCCAGTAAAGGGGACTGAAAATGTGAAGGGAGAAAATAAGAAAGATAACCACATCTAAAAGATATTGCAGGCTACTGGCATCCTATTGACTTTAAATAAGGAGGCAAGGCTGCTTTCCCAACCCTGTCAGTGGGAAGAACAAGTGACCTGTCAGGAGATCCTTATGGATGATATAAATCCAATGCCCTGGAAGGGTAGGCCTCAGCAGTCACTTGCCTTTCTAACTGCCCAGAATCTATTTCTTCCGAAGTACCATATTTATCAGAAGAGTAAAACTCCTCATCTCTTGATGCATTCATTTTTTCAGTACTCATAAGAGAAGTTCAACAGAACCCAATGAATACTAAGTCTCCAAAGAAAAAAAATAACGAAACCATTAGAGAATTCTCTGCAAATTCCTTAACTGTCATTCTTACATTGTAGGTAGTAGACATAGGTCCTTAATCACCAAGAACTGGGCTAAGACTAGGATGTGTCATTTTGAAAATAGTGGAGATTATTCCTGGGACAAGGGAGCAGAATCTGGGTCCAGTCATTCTGACCCTACGCACGTCCTCATTCACTCACACACTGAGTCCCACGATGGACCAGGGAGTGGCTGAGCCAATATGACGCAAAGGCATGACGAGGATTTCTGGGGAAATACTGAGTGCTGGGCAGGAGATATGAACCCAGGTTAACAGGTCGCACTGAAAGTTTTGGTCAAAGCAATCTGGAAATAGGAAATGGGCTGTGTTAGACACAGACTGAGCTTGAACCTGGAAAAGCAAAAAATAATTAAAAGTGAAATCTGAAAGATTTCTTGGAAGAAAGAACTTTGGATGAAGGGAATGAGTGTTCTCTTCAAAACATCAAGAATTTATCCTGTGAAATAAGGACTCTGACCACCAAAATACAAAGTTGGGAACTATGTGGAGGTAGAATTTGACTCGGTGTAAGGAAAGAGTCTGTAAGAATCAAAGCTGCCCTGTAAAACAATGTGCTGCTTACAGAGACAGTAAGCACACCGTCAAGTACAAACTGGATGACTATTTGACGGAGATAAAAGAAAGGATCAGAATATCAGTCTGAATATCAAATTTGAAGCACTCAAGCATTTGCTGACGTGATGGTAGTGGGTGGTGGTGGGATGGTGATGGTGATGGTGGTGGGGGTGGAGGGGGTGGAGGTGATGGTCATGTGATGATGGTAGTGATGGTGGTGCCGGTGGAAATGGTGGTAATAAAGATGGTGATGGCGGTGGTGGTGGTGGCAGTGATGGTGAGAGTGGATGGTTAAATTAATAAACAATTACAGGGTGCTCAAATCAAAGATAGCCCATTTTAAGTCAATGTGGCCTCTCCTGAGAAATACGGATAATTTAAACTAATTTTCTTTCTTCCTTCAAGTAATTAATAAGGCCTCCAAGGAATTTCCCTTTTGCACACCCCATTCCATGATGGTTTCCAGTTTTCCTCCACTGATCTTAAAAGGAGCTTCTGTAATACCATAATTAGGACCTGCTCCTGCATGACAACCATTCCCTGGGCATTGTAAGCAAAATCAGTCACTGCAGAGGACGATGCCATTATGGTCCATGAATCCTGGGTTTGGCAAGGGCATGAGAACACTTGATAAAGCCACCTCCACCTTCCCCTGCCCCTGCTGGATACTTCTTCACCTTGAACATTCTTGTAGAACCTGTCAGACCAAGATCATTCCTGCTGGTACAGAAAACCCCAGAGACCCGGAAATGAGGATATGATGATTCTATCAACCAGTTGTTTGTTTGATGAACACAGGAACATAAGGGATGCCCCAGAGTCTCAGCACAATTTTCCTTCCCTTGCTAGAATCCTCCTTCCAAAGCAGCCCTCCAAGACACAATCTCACTAAACCCACCTAAGCCCACCAGTGAATTTAGTTAAGCCCGCCTTGAACTTGCCTACCATCTCAGCATAAGCGCTCAGGAATCCCCCGTGAAGACTGCCTGTCATACAAACCACTTGCTTTGATTTATTCTAAACACGATCTCCCCCAGTCTTCGAGGGGACGCTTGTTTTACTAGGAGGCTCACCGTGCTTTCTCTTTCTTGTGCCCTCTCAAGATTATTCAGAGATTGAAAAGTGGCTGTTATAATTTTTATGTTGATTAACTTTACTTGCGCCCTACAGAAACAAGAAAATTTCCTGACACAGGCTGGAAAGCAAGGCTAAGGAGGCCCTTTGCTGGATAAAAATGTTCCCCGCTTTGGCTTATTTCTTCTGAAAGCTAACAAGAATGAGGCAGAAGCCTTGGGAGCCTCGAGTCGTGCATACAGAGGAGGCTGCAGTAGCCAAGGCAGAATTTAAACTGGAGAGGAAGCTCTTGGTTAAAAACGCACGTTGCTTATTCAAATTCCCCTCTAGCAGCACGCCTTACAGAGAGAAAGAAATGGTGCTTATTAGCTATTTGAAGCCAGAATTCCAAGGCTTTCTTTTCTGTCAAACTCAAAGCTAAATGCTTTTTTATTGTTCTCGTCCTCATCTTGCCGAGACCATTGTGCTTTCAATAAAGAAGACTCTTTATCTTCTTAAACCCAGTGATACAACTTATTCCGTGAGATAGTTAATATTCAAGAAGGCCGTCCTAGCTGGTGAGGCTTGTTCAAGGTGGCCAGACAGGACTTTTCCATCCTGAAAGTTTCCAGCACTTTCACTGGGCTGCACAACTCCTCCAAGTTCTTTCTCCCCGCCCCGCCCGGAGTGCGAGGCGAATGTTCTGGAAGCAGCGCTCTTACCTCCGGCTCCCCACAGTCGCACTCCTCTCCTTCTTCCACGTAGCCGTTCCCGCACTTCTGGCCGCCGAGGAAGCGCGAGGCGTCGGGCAGGTTGAAGAGGCACGCGCCCACGCCCTTGTCCAGGCTGGCCTCCAGGTCCCGCCTGCTGCAGCTGCTGAACACCGTGGGCAGCGGGGACCTGCGGGGAGAGCCCAGAGCCGTGAGGCCGGCAGAGGCACAGGCAGAGGTACGGGCGCAAAACAAGGCGCCCCAAGCCCATTCCTACCCGTGATGCATAGCCACTGGTGGGAGAGCACTTTAACAAGGAAGGGACCTGCTGGTGGTTTTCCAGCCAGCAAACCTAGCCCGTCTCATTACAGGCATCACTAATACTTCCGCGTGAGAGGAGACTCTGGAAAGTGAATTCTCATGACCTGGAGCTTGTAACAGGCACACAGACCATTGCCCTTTTTGGAAAGGGCACAGGAAAACAAGATGTCTGTGCTCAGCAATTCCATGTTTCTCCCACCAGAGGTCATGGGCTGATAGCGGCGTGCAGGTTTCCGAAGGTCGAGTCACTGTCTTCCCCAAGGACAGCCAGGAGAGTAAGAGGTGGCCCTGAAACGCAGCTGCTGCTCTTGCCTCGGACACCACGGCCACAAGCGGGGTGGCAGAGTCAGCCCACTGCCCTGCAAAGCTGGTCTAGAGGGGCTACCCTGACCAACCCTCCCGCCCCTGGTGGGCTGTGTGACTATTTCTTGACAATGGGACATGAGCAGAAGGGATGGGGGTGACTTCAAGTTGAGGGTACTTAAGAAGTGAGTGCCCCTTCTTTGTGTCCTTTCTTTCCCTTTCTGGCAGCTGAAATTAGGGCATTCCAAGGTCCTAAGGGAGGGAGGAGCCAGACCTGGCAGCTGGTCCAGGAGGGAAGCCACCTGCAGTCTGGAGTGCCAGGGCTTTGTAAGAAAGGGGAACAAACTTCTCTCCTGTGAAACCACTGAAAGCTGGGGCTTGTATCCTACGGCAGCTCACGTTACCCAATGTAGACGGCGCGTCTCACTCTCTTGGACAAATGCATTTTCCTATGGCTTGAGGCAGCAAGCAATTCTAGGGACGAACATGCCAGAAACCCAGAAGCTTTTACTTAGTGAGGAAGCAGGCCCAGGCCCGCTCTCCCCATGGAGACATTTTCAGGATGACATTATAACCGGACCCCAGTCAACTGGCCAAACCCCTACAGCTGCTCTGTTTCCGTGAAGGCGGCGGACTCGAGCCACCACGTGATGACTAGATTTTGAAATCACTACAATTTTTACTGCCAAACTGATAACACTGCACCATCCTTCCAAGTGTTTGCTATCACTCTCAGGTTATTAACTCTGGAGAATAATTCTAATCTACAAATAATTTAATAAATGAAAGCCCTGCTCTGTTGGATGCAAATGCAAAAAAACCAGGCCTTATCTATAGTCCCGTGGCAACAGTTCCTTCTGAAATCCTGATAACTTTCTTTGGCAGGCACATTGATTATTCCTGGGGTCAAAATGATGCTGACTATCTACAAACAATGATCGACAAGGAAATTCGTAATTGTGTCAATTTGGAAGGGCTCCGTATTGAGAAGATCACACAGGGCACTGTGAGCAGTTCTTTCTTTTGCAATGAAATGAGCTTCATCAGGGTGTATATTGGGCCTTCTCTTGAATTTAAGAGTTTTCCTAGAACACACATGTCCCTCAGTGCCTGATCCAGGCAATGAAATATCTTTCCCATGCAACAACAACGTGCTGTGACGAATTACCGTTAGTTCATTCTGGAAAGGAACTGATTCCTAGAAAATGTTAAGAGTTAATTAGGAAAGGCACTGTGGGATAGATCGCCAGGCTCAAGAAGGGTTTATAGCATGAAAAGCAGTCATCAAGGGAAGTCCAAGGAAAGAGTGCTAGGTGTCACCCTGCATCCAAAGGAAGCAAAAACGTCCACCAAGCCCTGACCAGGGTTTCAGAGGGCTGGGGCCAGCTCCGCTCACTGAGCTCAGACATGTCTGCCCCATCTTGTGGTCTTTAAAAATAACAAATACATTTTTGGGGCTGGGGTGGGGAGGGAGGAATTGAATTTAAAGAAAAAGGATAGAAACAAAATAAATGGGGTTTAAGTTAAGGGTTTAAACTTCAGAGTATTTGGAAGAGGAGAAAAGAAACTACATTTTTTGTGTGTCTGTGCTGGATGCTGTTAGATAGAAGTAAAGTTATCTATGTAATAATAAATTTCTATTTCCCCTACTTTTTCCTATTGAGTTGAAGGACAAATCCCAAATGCTATTAAAATTCTTTCTCATTTAGAATCATGGAGAGAGAACATTTATCCAACTCACAAGTTTTCAATTTTGCTCTAAGGAGCCACACTCAGGCAGTAGTTCCTTGAGGGTGCTGCAGTTTTAAAAATAAAGCACCAATGCTCTCCTCTGATGCTATAGCAGTTTGACATTATTTATGAATTCCAAAAATAGATATTGGATTATGTTTGTAAACTGGTCTGTTCCTCTGCGCATGATTAAATTATCAGGGCTTTGATTGGGTCACATCAGTAGGGTGTTGATTCCCCACCCCTTGGTGGATGGGGATTCAGAGATAAAAGACATGGCAAAGGACAGAGTTGGAGTTTTGATGTTGGAGTTCTGATCCTGAGTTTTAATGGTGGAGCCCGGGAAAGTAAGCGCATAGAGGAGCTTGGTCATTAGAAAGGAGAGAAGGCCCAGGGATAGAGACAAGCCATTCGCCTGATAGTCTACAGCTGACCTTGTGGAGGAAACAGAAGAGCTGAGCCCAGAGAGAAACGGAGCCCCAGGAAGAGGGGAACCCAAGAAGCCTGAACCCCGGCAAACATCAGCAGTTGTCTTGCTCTAACACATGGCAACAGACTTTGGTGAGGGAAGAAACTTATGCTTTATGGCCTGATAATTGTAAGCTTCTACCCTACATAAATACCCTTTATAAATGCCAACAGATTTCTGGTAATTTGCATCAGCACCCCTTTGGCTGACTAACACAGATGCCAAATGACTAATTAATGAACTCACTGACATTGAAACAGATGCTTTCCCACGCTTGGTCACGTAGCACAGAGCTGGCAGGCCTTACACCATGTGGCCTGTGTTCACCAATGCTTCACCTGCCTTCAAAGCCATATACTTTAACTCTCCAGAAACTCCTGGTGGTGGCTCACAGTTCCTGCCATGAGCAGATGCGAGTGGGTCCTCTTTCCCTCCAATCTGGGGTCTTTCTGAGTCGCTCAGAGTGACCCTAGTGGGCCCCTCGGGAAGGTCAGTGGTCCTTTCCCAGGCATTCCTGCCTTCTCCTTGGACTAGGCCAATCATCATTCCTGTACTTCCTCTATGTGAAGATGGAAAATACCTCTGTGGTCATCTAAGAACTCTCTTGATGACAAATGGTGATGATACCAAGGAGAGTTTTCTGCCAGTAGAACATCTTTTACTGATTTCATCCCTTCCATGTTATCTCCTCAGGGAGGACAGGTGATTATTTCACCCTCATAGAATATTCCAGAATCCTCTTTGGGCAGTTAGAGGAAGTCAGGCTTAGGAAGAAAAGCCTGCAAATATTTATTAAACACCTACTGTGTGCCAGGCATTGTTCTAGGCACTGGCTATATGGGAGTGAACAAAACATGCAAAAATCCTTGCCCTGGTGGATCTTGAAATCCATTGGGGCAAATGGATAATAAACAAGATAAGTAGGTAAAACGTGGTGTGTTAGTGATGAGTGCTAAGGAGAAAACATAAAACAGGCATGGGGAAGAGAAAATGTTTGGGAGGTAGTGAAATTTTATTGACGGTGGCCAGGGAAGACCTCACTGGAAAGGTAGGCTTTAAGCTCCTCACCTGAAGGACATGAAGGGCAAGCTGTGGGCACGTCGGGGAAAGAACATTCTGGGCAGGGGGAATAGCCAGCTTACAGGTGCATAGAGGGGTATGGCTGGCCTGGAAGCGTTTGTTCAATGGTTGGAAGCTCTTCCTTTAATAAAACACATCCAGAGGAGGCTCCTGAGCCCCTGGTTGTTCATGCTGTTGGTGAGAAGAGGACCATGGAGTGCCATAAAATGGTGTGCTTTGCCCAGCACGAACCAGGCACTGATAATCATTAAAGGAATTTTGCATAAGAATGTCAAGCCCTTTATTTCCCCTTTTTATTAAACTATTTTTGATTTGGAAGCAAAAGGTCTGCTTTTCACCCCCCTCTTATGCTCTGATAGTTTTTCAGTTGATTGGTTTGTAGACTGATAAAGTATCTAAAAATTATAACTAACCCAATGACACTCACCCATAAACAGAATTTAACAATCTAAAATGATTTCACATCTCAAGAGAGGGGAAATTTTATAGTACCAAATATTAGATTCTTCTAATTACAACAAAATTCTAATCTACATATATCTGAATACTTTTTATATCTTAAATAACTGCTGGTCCAATAGTGCCTTGAACACAGTAGGTGTTAATTAGTTAAGTGGCTCAAGGGGTCAAAGAACAGTTAGTTTGTTTGCATGAAAGATGTGCCAATGATCCATGAGCAAGGCATAGAATACGCTGCCCAGCACAGCCTCGGAAATCTGTGGACAGTATCTACCAAAGCAATGGTTAAGATTGCTGTTACTCCAACACAGCCCCACATGAGATAACACCAAGAAAACCCTCAGCAAGGCTGAGCTCATCATTCTGCTTCTCAGGTGTCAACTCTGCCTCTGAACTTTTGATGAAGGCAGAATTAAACTTATATGGGTAGTACATTCACTATGACCCCATTCATTCATTCACTCAAGAAATAGTTTTCAAATATCTTTTATACTTAAAGCTCCAAGGAGGACCTCCAGATGATTCAAATATGGCCCAAGCCTTGCCTACTATCCCCTTTCTTGGCCTCTGCCAAGCTCCTACCCTCTTGGACACACACCCCCTGCCCTCCCCATGGCCTCTCCATCTAGTCTCAAAGGCCCACTATAAGATTCAACACCTCCAGGAAGTGGTCCTTGAAAAATCCAAGCCCTCAGATATACTCATGTTATTTATGCCACATAAAGTCTACTGAATAAAATTTCAGCCCAACACTTTGTTCAAAGTTTCCTTTCTCATGTCATCTTATTCCCTCTGCCAGATTATAAATTTCTAAGAGCAGGAAGTGGGTAAATTTTTAAAAAATAACTATTTATTGAGTACCTGCTTTCTCACAGTAATATTTTTCTTCTTTTAGACATTTTTCCCAACTTCAATTTATGAAACCAATCAGTGAGACAGGTTTTATTGTCCCCCACTTTGGAAATGAGGTGAAGGGACTTGTTTCAGAGTTCTCAATTAAGGAATGACAGAGACTAGATTTCACCAAGTCTTTTGATGCCAAGTTCAGTAATTAGAAACCCGTTTCTTAGTTCCTGTTGTCAGCTCAGCTCCAGATTTCCTGGACTGAACTGCTGAAATGCAAGAGGGAGCTCAACGCGCCCTATTTAAATACGTGCCTATTTAAATACGGACGAGTCCTTTGTTACCCAGCCTAGGCCTGGACCAGTGGTTTTCAAAGTGGCGCCAGGGCCAGCACTATCAGCAGTGTCTGGCGATACAGTAGAAACAAACTTTCATGGCTCTGCTCCAGACTCACTGAGTCAGAAAAACAGTGGGTTGGGGCCCACCACCAGTGTTTAAACAAGCCCTCCAGGTGTTTTTTTTTTTAAAAAAATCTAAGTGTACAATTCAGTGGCTTTTAGTACATTCGCCATGTTGTGCAACCATCACCGTTAGCTAATTGCAGAACATTTTCCCTACCCCAAAGAGAAACCCCGTATCTGTTAGGCAGTCACCCCCATTCTCCCCTTCCTCCAAGGCCCTGGCAACCATTGCTTTCTGTCTCTGTGGATTTGCCGATTCCGGACATTTCATATCAATGGAATCTTACAATGAGTGGCTTTTCATATTTGACTTTTTTTCACTCAGCATGATGTTTTCAAGGCTCGTCCATATTGCGCTGTAGCATGTGTCAGGACATCACTCCTCTTCTTGGCTGAATAATATTCCATTGCACGGCTGGACCACATTTTGTTTACATATTCACCCATTGATGGTCCAGGTGATTTTGATGCCCATTAAAGTTTGGGAACAACTGGCCTAGGTTTAAAATGCAAATATTGTTATAAAGATAACATATGGACAAAGCCACACTGAGGTCAACTTGCACGCAACTTACTTAGAAACGGCTGTTTTACACCACAGTTCCATTTTCTAAGGAAAGCCCCACACACAGCATTTTGAAAGCCTTATCTGATTTTATGCATATGCTAACTCCTCCGAGTATCTGTCTCTTAAAGCCAAATTTAAACCATGAATGAACTTCCAAATACCTATCAGGATGCTGGAGCACTGAGTGACCAAGCATCCTCCTGAACACAAAATGAGGTGCCAGGAGAGATGTGGACCATTACTTCCACCCGCTTCACGATCTCAAGTAGGCTATTTACCCCTTTCTTACTCTACAGCTTTATTCCCTGGAGAGTTCATGAAATGAACACTGAATTGGGTCATGCAGCCACTCACGGCACCAAAGACTTTGTAGAACTTGTGGTCAGTAGTTTAAAAAGAAAAGGCATCATTTTTCCACTGCTTCCGGCAAGCTTGCCATGATGTATTCCTTTAATACTTCTGAGAAAGGATTCCAAATATGTTAAGGCAGCAGCTAATTGACTTGACATATAGCAATGATAGACTGGTGCAATGCAATAAAATTGGAGAATTATTCAGAAAAGAAGCCCTTTTGCATGGTGCTTTCTGTTGGCATCAGAACACTCTAAAATGATTCTACCTGGGATGCAGGAAAAAGTGCTGTTTTCAGCTCACAGGCAGAGAATTTATCTCAGAGGCCATGGCACGGTGGTCAGATTCCCAGCTCGATCTGGCCTCTTTTGTTAGATACATTTGTGCTTCTCCTCGAATATTTAACTATAGGGACACTTGGGGGGAAAGTTACCAGCTGAATGCAAGGTTAGAAATAAAAAGAAGATGAAACTGACAGCTGGGTGATTTGTGGGAAAAAAGAAACCCTCCCCTATTCAAGAGAGGAATACAGCTTATGGCTTCTCACCATAAATGGTCATAGCTTAATATTTTAGCCGTCACTGGGCTGCCAAGTAAAACGTTATTAGGGGTACTTTTACTTTGACAAATCTGCAGTCAGAAAGTTCTTTTCTTGTAGGAACCTATTGAGCGTTTCGCTGCTATGTTCTTGGGGTACATCACATGAAGCCAATTTATCAACCTTGACAGCAGAAGTTGGGAGTTATCTGCCTTGCAAAAGCTCTTTGGGAATTAGCCTGAGACAACTGCTTTTCTTGTTGGAAATTAGGCAGCAGGGAAAGTAGCTGTAATCAGGCCGAACTCATCGGGGCTGCAGGTCAGCGTTCCCTGTTCCCTTCAGCCCTGCCGCCTCATTAATAAACCTGTGCTGGAGCGCAGAGAGCCCAGGTTCCGAGCTCGGAGCTCTGCAGCTGACACCGGCCTGTGCGCGGACTGCAGGGGAGAGGAGGAGATGGCCGGAGGAAGGAGGCTGAAGTAGGCTGGGCAGCTGCTGAGAACAGCTCGGAGCTGACAGAACCGTGACAGGAAAAGCCAACATCTCGCAGGAAATGGAGGGGAAGCCATCCAGATTTCTCTGTTTAAATCAATAAAAACAAAAACAAAAACAAAAAAACACCCACAAAAAACTCACATAGTCCGCAGCTGATAAATGATTAGACAATCAAGGACTAAGTGGCTTTGGGAAATACGTTGCTGACATTCTACTTCCCACTGGTCTTTTTGCAGACTAAAATGGAGTTTTATTTTCTCTTGATGGAGGAAGTGACAGATCCAGCAGGCCTGGGAGGGTCTCCTCTGCCTGCACACATGGCACAGAGGAGGTGCTAAAGTATCAGCATGGGAAGCCCTAGCCTGAGCATCCATCCATTAGCGCTTCACCAAGCCTCAGTTTTCACATCTGCAAAATGGGGCCAACAACAGCTACAAATGTGTTATATGCAAGAAGTAATAAGACACATACCATCCTGGAAAGTTTTCTCTAGCTCAAAAAGAACATGGATTTAGGAGTATAAACAATCAACCAATTAACACAAACAAAAACACTGTCCAGATGGCTGTCCCCGGCCATAAAGCTACGGTTACAGTTCTTGCAGTTTTTCAGTTTTTTCCAAATCTTTCTCCCAAAGCTCATGTAACATAATCAACCCCCACACATCCTTCCATCCTTCACTCCACAGCTGAGGCCGGGCACGGAGCTCAGGCTGGGGATCTGGCTGCCAACAGACCAGACCTGGGCCCTGCTCTCTAAGGTAACACACGACGACTACTTGAAGGCCTCAAAAACCACAGAGCAGTTCACATGTCAGAGCCAGTTTTGCTTACTTCTTACCCCTTCAGCTGCCTATCCCCAGATGAAGAGTACCTTCTCTTCCCAGGTATGGCCCGAGCTCTGGTCACAGCTGGGATGGACTTTGCTGGGTCAAATTCCAAATCAGAAAAAGAAATCTAGGGCCATCTTCAGAAAAATCTTTAGGTTTTTCCCAACTAGGCCCAGCAACAAAAGCTTTATCAACTGCCACGTGCAGAATTTAGTGGTGACTAAATAAGATGTCCTGCTGGGTCAGGCTAGAATATTCTACAACAGGTGTGGGTGCTTGCGGCCTGTGATGCCTGGCTTTGTCTTCAGTAGCAGGGCAGGGCTGCAGAAGATCCGGCCCTCTCCACGGGCGTTTAAGTTTCACCCTGCCTTGCATGTGAGGAATCATGAGAATAAATATAACAGCAGGTACCGTTTGATTATTAAGCCCTGGCCATGGGTACTCATCGAGAACCCTGTGAGGCAGGAGAGGAAACTGAGGCACAGAGAGGTTTGGTAACTTTGCCAGGTCATGCAGTTCTAGAGTTGGGACTGAAAGCACAGACCTCTGACCTGAAGGCCTGTGTGCTTTCCACTCAACCACACTGCCTTTGGCTTCCAGGAGGTACCCCCAGGCAGGCCGCGGCCCTGACATAGTGCTGATGGCTGAGACAGGCAGACAGCACCAACTGCCAGCTGCCTGCACTGCCCCCACCCCAAGTAGGTGTAAACAAAGGTGACTCAGGTCCTGCCCTATGCTCTGAAGCACACCTTCAAGCAACTCCCGTAAATGTCTTTGATGTAATGGTAACAAGGCCAGGCCGTGGGATTTATCCAGCGCACCTGAGGTCTGGCACGGTCAGCCCACACGTACAGGTGGGAGGCTGGGAGCCTGGTCAGGCCTGAGGTCCAGGCCCAGTCAGTGGGCAGGGGAGCCAGGCACCCACCTGCAAAGCAGCATGTTGGATGAAGGAGCCCTGAGGGGCCTGATGGGAGAGCGAGGTGGGCTGAACAGATTGTGGCCCCCAAGGGCACACACAGGCATGGCAGAGTGGCGGCTCAAACAACAGAACCCAGAGGAAACGGAACGTGACTGCATCAGAACTGAATGCTGACTCGGTAGGCCCAGCAGATGGGCTGCAGAAGGCTGAGGCAAGCACTGGCCAGGACTGAATGATCCAAACGTCCTTAGTAGGACATTTCAATTGTTAATAGCAAACACCTGCAGCCAGGAGCAAGCCATCTGCAGCACATCATCATTTATTTTCTTAACATGTGAACTCTGACCTCTGCTCCTCCTCCCTGGAAAGCAGTTAAATTGCAAATGTAATCTCCCACTTTTTAACATAGAAAAAGGCCAACAGAGCTCTGGTCAATTGAGAGAAGCGCAGGGGGCTTCTGGACGGTACTAGAATGTGGACTTGTCACTTCCGCGCTGTGCTGGCTGTTTCCTCTCAGCCGAGGTCTGAGGGCGAGGAGCACGAGCTCAGGGGCCATGGTCTCACCAGAGGCAGGGCACCAGGTGAGCTCTCATGTCCCTAAAGCAAAGGCCTCTGACTGTGCACGGGGCCTGCCCAGCCCTCGCAGACAGAAACAGATCCAGAGGGAACCGGGGACGATTCACATCCCCGAGGGAACACGGCCCTTTCCTCCTACCCCAGCAGGGTCTGCGCCGGTCAGGCCAGCTGATTCTGATGACGCTGCGAGTCTGTAACCGGAAATACACTTTCAATCAAATTGGCCAGAGAAAGTGGTCATGGTAGACGCCTCCAAAGCAGCCAGCCGGGGCTGAAGCCTGCACTGTGCCTTGCAGAGCTCTGCACGCTGGGGCTGCCGTGCATGACCCGAACCTAAGGGTGGGGAAGGGCGGTCCCTCCCGACGCCCGGGCCACGGGCTCCTCTGCCCGCAGGCCCCGGTGAGCGGCCATGGGATGGCCCAGGTGCCGGCAGCTGCAGGCCGACATCCAGAGTTTGACGCTGGCCAGTGTGGTGTCTCCAGCCTCCTGAACCTCAGTTTTCTCCTCTGTAAAACGGAAGAGACTGCCTGCTCTTTCCTCTAGTGGTGTGATGATCAAATGAGAAAGATGTCTGAGTTCTTTGGAAACAGGACAGTGTTCTACAAATACGGGTCTTATTCTTACAACTGCTTTCAGATTTTGTAGTTTTGACCCCCTCCCACTTCAGCAAAGTTAGGCAGGCTTTCAGGAGAGCCTCTTCTGGAAGTCCAGGGGCTCCACTTTTTGAAGACAAATTACTCATTTCAGCCCAATCTCCATGGAGTTTGTAGAGAAAGAAATGGGCTCAGCCTCCCAGCTACCTGGGTTTCTCAGTCCTTACTTTTCATTTTTGTTTCTCTACTGTATTATGTCTATTCTTCTAAGCTACCGCAAATCCATTGTAGAATGATGTGGGATATGAATGTGGAAATACAAAAAATGAAAATACTAGTGTTGGCATAAAAGACAATGGCCTCAGAATCTTCTCCATGGAAGTTCTGCCATTACACAAAAGGAGAAAAAATGGCCTCACTCTGCACACATCTGATTGTGCTATAGATTCCATCATCTACCCGCCCACAGAACCCATCATCCATCCATCCACCTACTGACCCATCACTCATCTTTCTTCCCTCTTTCCTCCCTCCTTCCCTCCCTTCCAGTCAAGAAATTCTGAGCTCCTACTACGTGCCAGGCACGGTGCTAAGTGCTGGGGATTCTGCAATGAGCAAAACCGACACAGTTCCTATCTTTGTGGAGCTGACAATGGGCCCTCCTGGATACGCTTGGCTCCAGAGAAGCCCCGTTTACCCTTGGCCTCACACGGTGGCCTCTGTCCTAGGAAAAGGAGGAAGCAATGGGTGTGTGTGTGTGTGGGAGGGGGGTGGAGGGGGTTGGCAGAATTTCAGCTGTAATGTTTTCACACATGTTCTGCCACAAATAAAATGCGGGATTAACGAGCCAATGACAGGGAATAATTCTCTGCTGTTGTAACAGAAGTGGAAGGAGCCTTGCAGAACTAACCGGTGGGCTGCCTCCCCACCACCCAGAAGGCCCACAGGGACGTTGCTCAGCACTGGCAAGACTTTCCTCCCTACGCGAGGCCAAAACAAGGCCGTGGCCACTTCCACGCAGCAAACCCACTGGGAGGCTGGATCACACGGCTGCTCAACAAGTTCGTCCTGAGCCTGGCGGGACCGACCTTGCTGCTTGAGGGGCTGAGTTTCCTCAAAGCTTGCAGTCAGAAGCCGAGCACGCTTATCTCTCACCAGTGCCACAAGATGGATGCTTTTCTCCTCTTCCTGAGTTTATGGCTGCTGCAGATTTTCACGTGGAAGAAGTAACGTGAAGGTGGCGAGGCTGGGGTTTGGACTCCAGTGATTTTGGTAGTTTTTGAGAAATTAGGTGGCTCATTGAACTGAAGTGGTATTATGGTTATAGTTAATGAGGTGTAATACCTACCTCGTTGAATTCACTGATGTCATAGGGCATCACTCATGCAGTTCTTTGGGGTCAAAGCCAAGTTTGACTATGTTCATTCCCCTTGAAGCCATTCTTCAGGGAGCAGGGGTTTTGCAGATAAGGCCTCTTTAGCTAGGCCTTTTTTTCTTTTTCTTTTTTTGTCCAGGTCAAGAGAGGACATCGTTGTACTTTGCCTTTTAGTATTCTCTGTATTAATGTAGACAAATTCCTTTATTTTCCAGTGAGTTGTATCTAATTACACAGGGAGGTAGCAGGAACATGCTTTTTATTGATGTGCCCTTCTTGAACTGTTGTTCAGAGTCCCACCTGCCAGTGCATTTTTCCCTTATGATAATGTCGGGCTGCAGCCAACTAAATTACTCTGGCTGGATAATTAAATTGATTCTAACCAGTAATGTTTTAATCTTACCAGAGTTCCTCATTTTGTTGTTGCTCCTCTTTTTTTTTTTTCTCCTTGATTAAAGATTTCCATTCCCCCCGCCCAACACCTTGAAATGAAGAACTGATATGGAGAAATGATTTTTTCCACTCCCATCATGGTAAAATTCTTTTATGACAAATGCATTTCATGATCTCAAACAGCTCTCTCAAGACAGTTTTAACGATCTGTATTCTGTACTGTTTTTTAAGAAAGTGAGTTTTACAAAGAGTATAGACTTTCCACCCACATTACATTTCTGTCAGTTCCTACCACATCCAAAACTCAGGGGAATTTCTCACTGAACATTGCAGTTCATTTTACTCTCTTGAAACATTTCCAGGTAGAGGCCTCCTCAAAAAGAAATGTAACTTCACCATAACATGAGCAAGGAACTCTCAGGGAGAGGGTCTGCCTCATCCCCATGTGGGCTCAGGGGTCGGTTCAGTCTGGGCTCTGTTCCAGAATATCTCCCTCGCCTACCACCCACCCCTTCCAGCCTCTGCTCCTTGCTCACAATGAGCTATTGGTCATTTTCAGAGGATGTAAAGTGGTATTATGGTGATATTTAAAAATCAAGTCCTATCTTTTAGAGAAACACCCTGGAACACTGATCAATGAGGTGCTGTGATGCCCAGGGCTGCAGAAGCAGGCTGGCTGAGCCGCCTCCCTGGTGAGCCCCAGGGCACTCAACATGCCCCCTGAATCCCCAGTTTCCCTGTCTGCCTTTGCTGGTTCACTCACACTATGCGCTCCTTGAAGTCCAGGCTCCTGCCTTTTGTTCTCTGCCCCTTCCAGACTTGCTAAGATCTGGCACATAGTAGGTGCACGGGAAATGGTGGCTGAGCCAATGAGTGGCTTTGCTAGGATCCACGACTACCTTATTCCACTAATACCCTCTCCCGCAGTGGGCTTGTCCCGAGCATGAGGCAGGACTGACGTCTTCTCAGTTTTCAGCAGGGAAGGTTGAGCTTGGGTGGAGGCCCTGCAGACCTGGTGGCTTTCCCAGACGGCTGTGTTGAAAGTATGCAGCGGAAGTTTCCTGAATTCGATTAAGCGGAACTGAATGGGCTAATTACACCAACTTCTGGGGAAGTAGAATGGCAATGCTTTCTCCTAAAACATGCTTATTTGACCCAGTTATAGATGTTAAGTCCACCCTCAGCTTCATGTGAATGATTTACATGGAACTTACACTCCTGGAGAGCCAAGGGCCACCCTCCTTGGTTGTTTTCTCTGCCTGCGTTGTCCTCAGTGCCCTGCAGGCTGTCACCAGCCGCCTTGGCAGCAGCAGGCGTGCTCTCTACTGAGGAACCGTTTGCCAGTCTGGACCCAAAACCAAAGCAGCCCCTAAGCCCTAATCTTAGCATCAGCATGAAAACTGCAGCAGTAACTCCTTTCAGACACAGGCAAAGTGAACATGAAAGTGCTCTTTGTGGCTTTTTGAAGAAGAGCCCTTAAACGATGCTTATTGTGGGAAAAGGAAAGTGCAGTCTTAAATAGAGAAGAATCTTCTCCAACACAGTGTGTACATAAGGCTGCAGGGGCGAGCGTGCGTAGGTGCGGAGGGTGCAGGGCCTCTGAGCGGAGAAAGGGGCTCCCAAATGCCTAGTGATTTCACGCCAATAAAACCAGAATTTCTATGCAATAACTTTGTATTCACAGGAAGCCACCCCTTTTTTTTTTCTTTTCCTTCTTTCCTCCTCCTCCTTCTTTTACAGACAAACCCTTAAATTTGGAAAACTACAATAGCTCAGATACTAGCCAATCTTCTTAAAAGGCAGAAATCTTAAACGATAAGTCAGATCACATCACTGTCCTCCTGCCCCAAATCCCTCAGAGATCTCCCACCGTCCTGGAGTCAAAGTGCCCCTGCCCTGGAGATGAAATCCCTCTCAATCTGCCCGACGGCTTACAGGGTTTTGCTTGATCACGCTCTTGTGGTTATCAGGCCTCCAGGCCTCTCTTCCTTTTGATCTTGCCTTGAACTCTGCAGAGGTCCTCTCCAGGCCCCCATTTAAATGTGGTCCCCATCCCAGGTTCCCCCATCATCCTCTTCCTGTGTTTCCTTCCCAGAACTCCTGCCAACCTGCTTTTTATTTTTGTTTTCCCAGTCTGTCTTCCCCATCAGTATACAAGTTCCACAAGGGCAAGAAACTTGCCTGTCCAGTTGGCTGTGGTATTCCCCAAAGTCTACCCAAGTGCAAACACATTGCGGGAGCACTGGTAAGATGTGTTGCAGGTTCAGCTACATTTCCGTTGATGATATGGCCCTATTATTCCAACTTGCATTTTAACAGAAAGCTGCAGAAAATAGAGGAATCGGTGTGAATAATTTTTGAATGTTAAATTTTTTTTTTTTTTAACTCTAGGAAGTGACTGACTATCATGCTAACTATTCTTAGCTACAACTGTTCCGATCACTCAGTTTTCTTACTCATAAATATGGCATATGTGGTCTTCAACCCTTTAAGACCAAGAGCTCCAAGAGGCTCATTAACGGAGAGAAGGAAGCAAGTTTAATCTCCCATGTGAATCCCCAGATACTGCTTTTGCCAAAGAGTAATTTCCAAGACAGGCCTTAAATGTTAATTATCCAAAGACATAAAACATACACTCTTACATGCACTTAAGACTCACAGTAATTAATGCTACAATCCATAAGGAAACCCCTCTAACTATTCCTGAAATATGCAACTGAGATCGTGTCATCCAAATTTAAAAAGGACTGGACTCCATCCTAGGATTTTCAGGCCTTTGGGTCTAATTTGTCAATGATGGCAGTTGGTTAATATTTTCAGAGTTAGGATCCTGGAATGTTTTGATAAAGAATAAACAAGATGTATTTGGGTATACCCTTTCCCCCTTCAAACTGTCTATCAACCTTGGTTCTTTTTGAATCTGCAGGACTTCAATATAATTAGAGTATTAATGGATTCATCTTCTTGTGAGTCACCTTTGGGGTGACTTAAATTAACTAAGAAATAATGTGATGACTTAAATTAACTAACCTTTTAACATTGGCCACTCACGCCTGAATCAGTAGTGGGATGGAAGAAGCCAGAAGGAAGATTGGTGTTTGGATGTGTGCCGGCTTATAACGAGCCATTCACGCAGAAACTGTGGGCACGTTGCTGAGTACGAGGCACAAAAAGTGTTTTCCAGTAACTATGAGTAGGAATTCTGAAAGAGGCCTTTAACTTTTCAATACTTCTGGCATTCCCATGGGCTAATAATAACCCCTTACATCTGCGGGGTGATTTTCAATTTATAAAGACACATGACCTCATTGGATCCACTCTCCCACTCTCACAGGGATACTATGAGGTAAGGGAAACACCACTTTGAGATAATGCTGGAGATTAAAAGCGGCCTGGGAAATTCCACAATGGGTGATGGATGATGGGGGTCGACTTGGTGGCTTGACCTCCCCCTCAGTGTGGGCTGTTGTGATTAATTCACCCACTTGCTTAGGAAGTTTCTCTCCATCTGAGAAAATTAAAAACACCACTCTCTGGATAGGAATGTGGAATCATAAACGAGAACTGAATAGAACAGATTTATGCAAAAGCATAACCTCAGCAAAAGAGAAAACAGAATAATCGCTAATAAGGTATAAATCAAGTAAAAGCTATTAGCAAACCCCTGGTAAGAAAACAAAGTCTTTTTACATGATTTGCTGAGCTCTCAACAATACTGTTTCTACCTGTGGTTTTGAAATAGCTACAGGGTAATCTGGCTTGTATCCTTAAATGCTGAAATAACCATTTTCTCTCCACCTCAGGGAGACAGTCATGGGGATTAAGCTGATGAAACTTTGACAATGAAGACTTTCCAATTTGAAGTCCTTTGAACAGTCTATGTAGAGCACCAAAAAGTATGCCTTGCTTTTGGAATTGTATAATTTTTAGAAAGAACTGTAGAGTCTTTCTAATTTGTACATTGCCTAACAGGGACCAGGGTTAAAATTATTTGTTGAATATGTGAACAAATAAGTGGATGGGTGGATGGATGGATGCTTGCACAGATAAAACTGTCTCACTCATTTTACGTGAGGGCCAGAGAAGTTAACCAGTCTGCCTGTATTACCAAAAACAATTGTGTCAGAATTGGGGCTACCAATGCCAGGCCAGGGTTCCAAATCTAGCTTTCCTGTCTTCCATTTGTTTCTTTTCTCGAGAGTTCAAAAACCCCAACAGTATTGATGAACGATATAATCTTAGTCATCTGGGAACCAATTCTGGAGGCACCTAGGCTAATGTACTTGTGCTCGTGTATAATCAGGGAATTTAAGCAGTGAGTGAATTTTCTGTGGCCACTTTATGAAGTTTGGTCAAGAATCCAAAAGCATGAAGAACCCTCAGTAGCACGTCAACTTTCTTCCAACATTCCCCTCTGAGATTTGTGCACTGCAACCTAGTGATGCTGGACTCTGAGAATTGGAAACAGAAGGCACCACAAGCCCCCTGGCACAACCTCATAGTCTGCGAAGGGCTCCTTGCCCCCAACACACAACAGCTATTCTGCCTCTGCCCAGGTACCTTCGTGACAAGGAGCAAATTACATCTCAGGATGGCCTGCCTTTCTTTTGGAGAGCTCCACTTGTTAGAACCCAGAGTTCCACGATATTTTACTTCCTGTAGGTTCTGATCTAATACACTCTGACTTAGGGCTCAAATTCTGGCTCCTGTTACTACATACTCAGAAAGCCAGTTCCTCAGCAAGCCCTTGGAGATTCCCTTGAATTATGCATAAGACAGAATCATGGGCAAAAAGGCCCAACAGGCCTTGAGCTGGTGAGGGACGTGAAGCAGCAGTCACTTGCTGTGATCAGATGCATCACTGACAGCTCACATGACATGACACCGCTCATGGTGTTCGTTTTGGGGGCATAATGATGCCCTGCAAACCATTTGACAGGAGGCCCACAAGGCACAGTCACATTCTTTAACCATTTGTCCCTCCTTTGTGACTTTTAAACCTCTTTAATGGGTGTCCCCTCTGATGCCATGACTGGCCCCTTGCCACACATCTTTTCTGAGGCCAGCTGTTGGGCTGCTCAGTGACCATTTGCTCCTTGCTCCCAACATCTCCATTCAGGAAGCCCAGGGAACAGTTCTCCTCATGGAGAAGCTCCACAGAGGTAAGTGCTTAGGTTTGAAAATAGAAGACTGCATTGTAGGCAAGTGCATGTTTTCCTTTACCAATGAAATTCCTCTTAAATTAGCACAAAAGTTAGTTTGGGATGGGTCCTTGGGGATACGAGAACTCATCTGGATCTTCAATCACTACAAATTGCATTTATTTCCATCTCATTTGAATGTTCAAGTAATAGAATTTTCTTTATTTCTGGGTTACCCAAGACTTACAGTTTCAGAAAGGCTTTAAATAAGGAAGAACAACATAATTTACGGGAAAAGAAAAATCACTTCATTGAAACCTCTAAGAACTGGAAAAGCAGTATGGATTTGGTGTCATAGGCAGGGACACTACAAATACCCAACCTGCCATCACTCTTCATATATATCGTAAGTGCCAACTCTCGAGGGAAGAGACACCCCCTACCCAGCATCTCCTAAGGCCACCCGGCCCAGCCCATCGCCCACTTTCCCATGGGTTTCCAAGGCCCCCAGACGGCTGACTCCTCAGACTGCTGGCGAGCTGGAGCTGCAGGCTCAAATCAAAAACATGTGCTGAAGGGGAAGCTGATGCTTAGTGTATGTAGAATTTTTAATACGATTGATTGTAAATGTGTGGAAATGGATAGAACTGATGGTAACACATTAGAGTGAGTATAACTAACACTGCTGATTTATAAATGTGACTGTGGCTGAAAGGGGTAGTCTAGGAATGTAAATGTCAATTGAAAAGAAGCTAGAGGATAATCTAAGGACTGCATAACACAGTGGTTTCAGTGGTGAATGAGGATTGTGGTTAATAGTACAAATACAAGAATGTTCTTCTATTACAAGGTGTTAAGTATATGGTGATACATGGGAAAAATAAAACCAATGTAACTTATGGACTATAGTTAACAGTTTCATTGCAATATTTTCGCAGCAATGGCAAAGAGGATACAATATCAATTCTAAGAGTCAACAATAGGGGGATATAAGGGATTATAGGATTTTTCCTTTTGGAGTGATGAAAACGTTCTAAAATTGACCGAGGTGATGACAGCACAACTCTGTGATGAAACTGAAAGCCACTGAGTGTACACTTTGGATGGAGTGTACAAGGCATGGGACTGTATGACACAGTGAACCCCATGGTAGATGATGGACTATGGTTAACAGTACAAATATGAAAACGTTCTCTCATGAACTAAGACACGGAGTTAATAACAAATAACAGGGTGGTTTATGCGGAAAACACACCAAATATCATCTATGGACTATAGTTAGCAGTAATATTCTGATGATGTTCTTTCATCATTTGTAATAAATGTTCCACCACAATGCAAGGTGTTAATGGTGGGATGATGTATGTGGATCCTGTATGGTACACATGATTGTTTTATAAACTCACAACTTCTCTAATTAAAAATTAAAACAAAGAAAAAAAACACATGCTGGACTTTTAGGGTAATTTGCAATTTCCAAACAAAGACAGAATCATCCCCACCACTTCCTGGGGACGAAGTCAGCTTCCATGGGTGCTCTGGCCAGAAAACCAGGAGGACCTTTCGTTCAGCTGTACCCCATTACACACTGAAGACTCTAAAAGCAGCTGGAGGAGTTGGTACTTGCCCAGTTGAAGGGTTCATGATGCAGCCTCCTTTATCAGCAGTCATTTTACAGGCACAGCCCCTCTCCAGTGTGTCATGGTTCATCCCAAAATTGTGGCCTAGCTCGTGCGCCAGGGTCACAGCTGCGCCAAGGGGGCTGTCTGAGTGGTCCTCAAAGGAAACACAAGAACACAGAGTATAGTTTGCATATCGCTAGCCTCATTTCCTATCCTGCTCCCTGAACATATTTACCTTTAACATTCGACTTAACCCAATCCCTTATAAGGTAACATCGAGTCCCATGATTTGATTCAAACTTTAAAAAAATTGACATATTTCATGTTTGGGGACCTTTCTGAGGAGGAATGTAAACTGTCCCTTATGGAGTATTCTTTATGTCTTTAGACGAAAAACTCAAGGTAGTAATCACCATCCTGTCTCTTACAATCGCTGACAAAACACCATTTCATTAAATGAAGCGCAAGGTTGTCCTACATCACAGGAAGAACAAGCTCATTCCTTCATGAGTAATACCATTTAATCTCTTGACTGAGAGTTATGCTGATATAAAATTAGTAGGAAGAAGCCTACTTTGTGACATTTTAAATAAGACCCAAGCAGTTGTCACTGAGTATGCCTTTTCTTGTCTACTTGGGAGAGGAGGAGAATAGTTAAGTTCACGACAATTCACAATAGAAGCTAACCACGCTGAGCAATCCATCTGAAGACTTATGACTGTAACCAGCTACGCCTCACTCTTGTTGGCCTTGTGTTTTATCAGATGGACTTTGGAAATGGATGGAAGCATCCTGATTCTATGACTTTTGCTGCTGGGGAGTACATGGGAGCTTCTGGTTGGGTGTGGCTGGGGACTCTCCATTCAGCAAGCCCTGTTTGGCTACTCCTGTCAGTGGACTGCTTGGCTGGCTTGGCTCAAATAGGTATTAGAAATTAACTAAAAACATAGTTACTTTAACAAAAGAAAATTAATTATTGAATGTGATTTGCAGAAATTACGTGCATAAATAGTGCTTCTGAAAAGGCCTACACACCAGGGAGTGACAAAGGTACCGTATTTAAAGACTGCTTTGTGCTACCGAGGAGAGAGATAAGAGGCTTCCCAAGAGGCTTTCTGAGGACAGTGATACTGTATTTTAGAAAAAACATTCCTGATACAGTCTTTCGGGGGCCTTTCCATAAAGGTGCCTTCACTTAAGAGCTTATAAATTTGTTGGTGGTTTTTCCTGCTGTAGCTGCCTCTCTCACTAGTCCTCAGTCTCAGAAGAGAATGGCATGTCAAGGAAGCAAGTTATTCTTAGAACAGATGAAATTGCTAATAAATTACATTGTCTAGATTTTACAGTTTCCTGTTGTAGGAAGCTTTACAAATATGTTTCAGGAAATCAATTCTCAAAAATAACACACATTGGCAAAGAGAATGGAGTCACTCAAGAATGGGGAAGGCTGAATTTAGCAAGCTTTGGTCCAACATTCAAGGGATTCATTCTTTAAAAAATCTTCTACTTTTGTTTCTTTTGTACCACCCAATAGCTTAGTTATTTTTTAAATAGCCAATTTGTTTTGCATTCTTTAATACATAGGTGATTATAAACTCATAAACAGTTTATATTTGTAATAAGCAAAAAAGGCTACCTCTGTAAATCATGGTATAAACAAGACTGTTTTAGTCAGGTAGACACAAGAGCATGGATTCAAGTTACTAAAATTCATGATTTACTCTATCTTGAAAAAATAGAGAAACAGTAAACAGAAATCCTATTTCCAATTTCATCGAAATTCCTGCATGCTTGCTACATTATTTCCCTCCTCTTACATCTGTGAGTCCTTCCACAGGGCATTGGCATATGGAACACTTATGAATTTAACTTTAGAGGAAGTTACTAGAAGTTTTAGATCTGGTCAAGATGTTGATCATGAATATGCCATGAGTATTATTGAAATCAAAGGAGCTGTGACACATTCGTCCTGCTTTATGCTTATTTTACATGTAGGGTAACCAAGGAACGTGTCTAAGGATGATGTTGACCATTGCCAAATTGGTAAAACATATTTTCTGATGATTAACTGTGGTTCATACTCACTGTAGTACACGTAATTTGCTTATATTTATCACAGTCATTTTCACCCATTTTTAAAAAAATTAGGCTTCCAAGAATGTTTTCCAAAGAAGTTATCTGGATGAAGGAACAGATTAAGGACAGATTAAAGGACACTTGCTGAAGCAAGCCACTCAGTATGACCAGATTAGGTACCACCCAGTGGGAGAGCCTGCCACAGTTGGGAAGAATTCAGCTTTGGCTCTAAAAAATATTCCCACCAATTTTAAGTGGCAAAGTCAGTAGTAGCTGATCATGGAACCATGAAACATAAAATCATCTCCTATTAAAACTCTACAGGCTGCTCTGTAAAAATACAGTTGGGATCTAGCTTGACATGAAACTGGCAGCAACAAAAATCAAACTGTCCAATGACTGCCATGGTGAGGATCACATACAGGACTTCTAGGTTCAAAGAAAACCTGAGTAGCCCCTTCAAGCCCAGAATCCAACCAGTGGGTGCAGGCTCTCCAAATAGCCTTTCCAGTCTACCCACTTGGAGCATGTTTACATTAATTGCCAACATGGCCACCGGAGAAGACAAAAACATCTTTGGTGTATATTAACTAAAATGATCGGATAAGGTAGTATGTGTGGAGTCAGCAGAACATAACGCTTTCTGCCCTTTAATACAACTGGATTCCACAAACGTGCCGTTTCAAAAATTGGGTAGAAGTCAAGGTTTCTTGGAAGGGCAAGGTTTTGTTTAATTGGAGACAGAGGAATGGCCTCTGAGGATACTTCCTGAGGGCTGAACATCCAGGGGACAGTAAATTTTCAGAGCAGGATGACACAGGAGGAAAGCTTTCCTTTAATGATCTGATGGAGTGGAGCAGGAGTCCCCTGTTGGGTAGGCTATCAAAACTGCCTCCCTCTTAAATCTAAGAAGAAACAAGTCCTGAGCATTCTTCCCATTTTATTTCCTTTTACAAACATAATATATCCCATATAAACCAAAATTACCCTGTAAAGCAATAAACCTAGGTCTCTGCCTTCCAAGAATAAGGTTGATTTTAACGACAAAATGTACACTGGCCAGGGGGTATGTAAAGCATTTGCTGCACTAAATAGTTAAAAACCTAAGGTTTTTAGCTATTGGGCCTGGAGAGAGAACTATCAGAAAACCATGGAAATGTTTGGGGAGACCACAGGTCATCCAGAAAGGTGAGTGATGAGGGCAGGCTGCCGTGGCTCATCCCAACGCTGTGAGGGACTCCCTGGTTGGGATGCTTTGACCAAAAGCTCCAGTTTTTCCATCAAAGGGGTAGACTGCCTCCATTGAGTTATTTTACATGCCCACCTCTCCGGTGTGCAATTTGATGTGTTTTATAAACAGTCCCTAAGATATTTTGGGAGATTTAAGATCATAAACACAGCTAGAGTAAGAGCAGAATTAAATCTAAAAAGCCTTAAAGGAAAGGACTTTCCTCTGCAAGGTCTGATAATATAGTGATTTCCTGGGAAATAATTAAAAAGAGAAGTGGGTTCTGGATGTTGCCATCAATTACCTGAGGCCCTTGACTTACCATAACAACTCCTCCGGATTGTTCCGCAGTACACATGCTCATAATTGGTGCCATGCCAATGGTGGTGCCTTGGAAAGAGACCCCACTGGAAGCAAAAGAAGCAACTTTCTTTAATCTAATATACAACGAAGATAGACTAGTATTTGAAATTCTATGGGACACTCTTGCCTTCTGCCATTTAGTGCAAAAGAATGTGCAAAAATGAAAATAGCTGCGTGAGGGTATGCATACAGGTGACTTTTATCTTCTTTTCCCTGAAATTTATATTATAGCTAAACCAAGGTCCCATCATTTTTTAGAGTTTTGTTTTCATTACTTTTGAATTTACAACTTGTCTCCTGCCTATTTCCTAATATACTGGAGGGAGCTACTCCTTTTGGACGTGCTGTGGGAAAGCTGGAAGAATCACAGAGAATCACTGTGGACTAAGAGCTGCATGAGCTCGCTTATTAGGTTTTCAGTTACAGCTGGATTTTGCTTTCCTGTGTAACTCAGGATTAGGCCGGAGACCTAAACTCCTTCAAAATGTCCTGCTAATGTAGCTTGCAAAATTGGAATTGGCAGAAAAATGATTGATCCCCTGGGTGGTGCCAGTGTGGAATAAGTAATCGCCCACAAAGCTTTGGTGCCCAGAGGGAAAGCTTTGGGAAGGCAGAGCCTCACAGCTCCGATGCCGGCGACTTCCTATCCAACCTTGAGTCCATCAGTGAGTCTACTGACCTCAAGGCCTGTTGCAGGTAAATACTGTTCATTCCAATTTCATACAGTAAAGATGAAACCTTGATTATATCTGCTGAGTCTCCTTTGAGGAAACAGATGACTTCCCCGTGTTAATTGGTCATGTACATACACAGATTGGATATAATGTTTGAAAAGTTAAAGATTTTTGGCTGGGGGGTCATTGGACAGAAGGGGGTAAGTGTATATAAAACCTCATCTATGCGTATATATCATTACATGCATATGGAGAACAGGGGGGATGTCAGAGTTTATATATCTACCTAGACCATATGGGCAGATACAATTATACATGTATATAAATAAGATTATATAAGGTGATCATTTATTTCCAGGTGCTCAACTTGGATCCCCACTTGGGAAAAAAATCAAAACTAAACATTTTGACTCAAAAATGTCTGGAATGTACTTTTTGTAGCTCAGGACTAATCAATGCCTAAGATATGAGGCAACCACAAATACCCAAGGGGGTTGAAACAGCACTATGAAAACTGCCAAGGGAGATTGTCGGGGAATGCCAGCAGCCTAGGTTCACAGGGAGGCATCTTCTAAAGTGACAATGGGGTAGGATTGGTTTTCAACTTCCAATAAATGTTCAATAAACGAGATCTGATTTATCAAAGAAAAACACCTGTCTCCAAAGCATTCAATGGAGTGATACAAGCTACTTGTGGAAAAGAGAATAATGGCATAAAGTTGTTTGAGGACTCTAAGAAAAAGTATGTCACTTCTGAAAATATCTACTTCATAGAAATTTAGATTATTATAAGGATGTTTCTTCTGTTAAATGTAAGGTATCTGTAACATCCTATTGTTATGTTTGTGATAATTATGTTTTGCCTCATTTTATCTTATCAGTCCCTGGAATTCTCTTGTTGATTTTTTACTTCTCCCAGGAGACTATATATTCCATGAGAGCACAGAAATTTACTGTCTTGATTACCATGTGTTCAGGGCCCCCAAAACATTATTATCTAATCTGGAAAAGTGAAGTGTAACAGGCAAAACAGGAGGAAGAAGAAAACTTTTCCTTCTCTAATTATCTGACAATATCCACTCAAATATGTTATCCTCAGATCTTGCAAAAACATGTTTCACTAATAATGAAAAAAAAAGGGGGGCTTTAAAAGTTTGGTCTACTCAGGACAACCTTCTATGGAGACTAAGACTAAAAAAATGTACAGAGAGGCAAGTGTCCCTGTGATGGAAGAAGCAAACGGATGCATCTGCCATGGGACAGTTTTCCCAGGTACCCAAGGGAGAATTTCTCAGCAGGCCCACAATCCCGGGTTGGCCTCTTCCTGGCCCAGGTGGGCGGGGAAGCTCTTTGTGTAAGTCTGTCTGCTCTACAGAAAGGTTTGCAATTCTAGGGGGCTGTGCAGGTGACGATAAGAGGAGACAGGGTCCACTGAGGCCCACTGTTTCTTTAAGCAAAGAAGAGACAGGGACGGCCCTACCTGATGAGCTGCGCGTTGTCATGGGATTTGCGAGGTAGAAGCTTCATCTTCCTCCAGTCCAGAAACTCATGGAGGCTTCTGAATGGGTCCTGACTTATAGAGCATTTGTCGATGTCATTCCACACTTCCACGCCTACCAACACGATTCGAATGTTCAGCGGTCTGTAAAACTGAGGAAAGCAGGCATCCTTTGGGAATCACAGTAATGAGAACTTTAAATGAAGATGAGAGCAGATTTGCATTGTTTGTACTTCATTTACATGGGTGAGAAAAATATCTCTATGCTGTTTTTTTCCTGTGGCATTAAAAGAAATATTTGCAGGACTTAATGTAATGTGTTAATTAGGTTCTCAAATGTTGACCAATTAGATGCTAAAATTATTAGACTTTTTTATTATCTGCTCATATTTGTATGGGAGCATACATTTCAAATGATCCACTGGTGATTTAAAATGTGCACAGAGACATGTATTATAGTAAATGACTGCCGGTTAATATCTACTGCAAGAAAAACAATGAGTGTTTTAGGATCCTTCTCACACTTCTGCCAAGGACAACAATTTGTTCATTTTAAGCAAAATGTTCTGCCCATGAGTTACTGAAAATGAATCTGTATTAATTTTTCAGCAAAGACTCACACTTGGCTGATGCTATCATATTCTGTCACCTATAATCAACCTAGAAGGTTGCAATTAAATGGCCAAATCAATGTCTTTCAGAATAAAGGCATCAACAGAACCCTTTTTCGAGAGCTTTAACGACCAGTCTCCTCACCACAGCTGCAGGTGAGCTCACTAACGCTGTCAAGGGCAAGGTCTCTTCGATGAAGTTCCTCTTTTACAGGCTTGTGAAACCAATCATAGCAAGTCTTTGCATTCCTTTCCCGTGCCCCACTTCATGTGTTCCTGATTTCAATCTGCAGCACATAGTCAGGAGGCAGGAGCAAAACCAGCTCCTCCAGGGGCAGAGGGATGGTTGTCTCAGATGATCATAAAGGGTGGGGTCGGGGGTCAGGGGTCAGGGTGGAGCTGGGAGCTACCACGGCTCTAGCTGCCTTGCTGCCCTCTGACCCCCATGCACCACACAGACAGGGAGGTGGGTCTGTGCTCAGGCTTGAGGGAGTGAGGACATGAATAACCCGGATGGCTGTGATAAAGTACAAGGCAGCACACAGTGACAAAGTCCTCATCTTCTGGTACCCCAGGGAGCCGAGGAGACAAGTGCGGCTAGAGACAGCAGCCAGTCAAGCTCAGATGTGAGTAGGTCCTTTTCTCAGTTGCTAGAAGCATCTGGGCCAGTGAGTGACACAAAAATCACAACAGCTCCACGTTTGCTAGTTAAGCACCATTCTAATGTGGTGAGCTAAAGTGCAAGGAACTCCCCGAAGTTGGGCATCTGACCCCGGATTCTGACCCACGTAAGGTAGGCTCAGCTTTTCCCTTGGTGAGCTCCCCAGTCGTCTGGTGAGCATTAGGTGAATATGAAGTCGAATCAGAAGAATACGCCGGAGCAACAACTACACCACAGAAAATAAACTGATTGCAGCAGTCCAATTTGGTCTCAGACAGGTAACAACTACGGGCATAAGTACATTAATAAGTGAATGTGACAAGTACACAGACGGGGCTCGACAGCTTGTTAGGCAAGAACTGCTTTGCCTGCGGTATCCACTTGTCAGCTCCCAGCCCAGGCATCCCAGGCAAAAGCAAGTTCCTGGATGCATCTGGAACACTGAATGCACATGTTTGGCTGCTCTCCTTTGACGGAAAATAAAATTTCGGCTGTATCATTTATAAAGGTAACAGGGATCAGAGGGCAGAAACACAGGTGCTGATGCTGATGCCAGTTTGCTAAAGGATGTGCTCAGGGTCAGCTACCCTGTGGGCTTTAGTGCGGTCAGCTGAGAAGGGGAGTCCAAATGCCTCCCAGGAGTGTTGAATGGAGACAGGAAGTACGGTCTATGAAGGACTCACTGCCACTGTTTCTCAGTGTTAAGTTCTACTGCCTAACTAATGGTTAGGGGTTGAACTGTGTCTCCCAAAAGATCTGTTGAAGTTCTGAGTCCTGGTACCTGACAATGTTATCTTATTTGGAAATAGGGTCTTTGCAGGTATAGTCAAGATAAGAGGAGGTGGGCCCTGAAGCCAATGCCTAGTGTCCCTGTCAGGAGAGAGACCTGAAGGCACAGAAGCAGCACAGGAAAGAACACCAGGTAAAGACAGAGGCAGAGACTGGAGTTTGGCTGCCACAGCCCAGGAACGACCAGGATTGCGGAAATCACCAGAAGGTGGAAGAGGCAAGGCAAGATCATTTTCCTACAGCCCCCAGACCAGAAGGAACCAACATTGTCAACCCCTTGATTTCGGACTTCTACCCTCCAGGACGGAAAGAACACACTTCTGTTGTTTTAAGCCACCCGATTTGTGGTCCTGTTTTACAGCAGCTCTAGGAAGCTAAGACACCAATCAAGGAGCTTTACCTAATAACGGTGGTCTTACATTTCCACCTATTAGCACTCTCAAACCACAACCTTAGAAAGGATTCTAAGTATGGTAGCATCCAACGTACAGTCCCTCCTCTCCAAAACTGGTGCTGTGAACTCGTGCGTGCTAAACTCACATCAACTTATCAGGCGCAATTCCTTTACTGTCCACTCGGAATGCTCCCTGAGGTGCTACCAATGGGTTTCTTTTGGTTCTTCCTTAATAAAAATAGTCACATTTGACATTTTATGAGCATTACTATGTGCTGGGCACGGCGCTGAGTGCTGTCCATGCAGTAGCTCTCTGAATCCTTACAACAGCTCTGAGTTTAAAATGATTATTCCCATTTTATAGCCACGGACATTGAGGCATGGAGAGGACAAGCCAACTATCTTGAGACCATGACTGGTAGAACTGAGGTTTGAGCCCGACAGGCTGGCACTCGTACCCATGTTTTAAAACATGGGTAACACTGCCTCCCTGGTGAGTGCCGAGACTTCTCACCAGCCGACACGGTACAAGTAGAGCTTGGCACTTGCTCCTGGCTCACAAATCCCAGAAGGTATGTGGACACCGTCACACACACAAGTATATCAATTCACCTATGAACAGGGCAGGAATGCATATTTGCTTGGCACTTGCCATGTGCTGGGCTCAGCCCTGGCTAGGTGAGCAAGGCTGGGATGCCCCCAGCTTCGTCCTCAAGATACTCAGAGGTCCCCCGGAGGCTTAGGGGTGGGACACTTGGGTATTATTGCAGTCAGCTGCCAAGAGATGGTACAAAGAGGGAGTTCAGGGGAGGCAGTGTGAAGTGAATCTGAAAATATGGGTGGAAAGAGAGGGCAACTCGCTGGGGTCTAGTCAACTTGCTTGGGAGAGAGGGGAAGACACAGTCACACAGGGTGAATCTACCTGAACAAATTAAAAACACAGCAGAAGAGTCCTTTCAGAAGCAGGTCACTGAGGTTTCACCTTAAAGAAGTCACTGCTGGTGCTAACTTCAATGAGTAGGAAGTAGGGCAGATTCGAGGCTGAAGACTGAAGAGGCAAAGCTTCAGCAATCACTTCTTTAGGTGGCACATCCAGCACTGCTATCAACACAGTGCATTCATCAGGGCCTGGGGAAAGTTTCCCTCAGTTCAGACTGAAAAGGGCCGGCCTGGAGGTCTGAGCGTCAGCCAGGCTTCCAGCGTTTCACTGACAGAGGGGATTTCCTGAACGTTGCAGATGAACCTTTGTCCCCACATCACTTCTCCACCTCCCCGTCTGGAACGTCCTTCTCTTCCCTTCAAAGCAATGCATGCCAAGCAGTTATTAATTTCAAGCGGCCAAGAAGAGCCAAGATTTCAGCAAATGAGGAAGTTGCCACTGGAACAGGCATTGTTTTCTGGGCCAAGATGCTCCCAAGTGTAAAAGTTGGAAAACTGAAATCTGAAGCACTAGAGAGAGCCCAAAGGCCATCAGTGAATAGTCTTGGACATCGACGAGCCTCCTAAGGAGGCCGGTACTCTGAGCAGGGTTTTCAGGGCCAGCAGGGGGCGAAGGGAACGTCAGATGCATCCGGGTGCCCAGCAAATCAGCGTTCCCCCCGCCAGAAACAGAGCAGCCAGGCTGGCAAGCTGGAAGGGCCGTCAGGACTTTTCTGTGGTACTTTGTTCTTTCCTCATCAGTGCAAGTTATGAACAAGCCCCCAGTGGCTCGTTTTTGGTTTTGCAAACTGAAGCAAGATATAATACAGAATAAAATGTAAAGCAAGAAAAACACGGAGGACCAAATGCATCGCTGTTTAAAAATGCGATTTCGGCAAATACCAATCCAGGTTTAACATGGCTCGTTTCCTTTCGCTTCTGAGGCCTAAGAAGAACTCATATTCTCTCCTTTTTCCCAGGCGACGGCCGCTCCTGCTCACCCTGGAGTGGTGGCCTGTGCTCACAGCCCCTTTAAGTCGGTGTTGCTCGGTCCTGCCTCACATTAGAACCACTGGAGGAGCCTAGAACCTATCCATGCCCAGGCCCCACTTCAGGCAATCGCAGCAGAACCTTTGGCCTGAGACCTGGGAATCAGTATCTTAAAAAACAAACACATAAACACACACAAAACTCCCCAGGGAACTCTAACATCCAGCCAGGATGGAGGACCAGTTCTACCTCCTAACTCCTGACAAAACCCTCCAGGATTCAATGTTCCTTTGCCTCCCTTGCCAGACGGACATTCTCTCGAAAGGATTCTCCTGCATCTACCTGGCTTTGGGATGAGAGTACTATTTAATTGCAGAGTTACTGAAGATACCACGATAAGCCTGGCTGCCCAGGAGTTTGCCTGGCCTCACAGGTCTGTTGAACACGGACAATACCCCCAGATGTCCCTAGTAAGCCTATGACGCACAACAAGGTGCCGAGAAGGAAAAATGGGGCCGCCCCTTTCAGGAGGGAACACCTGAGCTGAGGCATGAGGGAACTGCAGGGGAGAAGTTGGTGTTGGGGGCATCGACATCCCAGAAGCTGAGCTGTATTAGCCAAAGGGGTGCTGTTGCAAAGGTACCAGAAATCTGTTGGTTTTTATAAAGGGTATTTATTTGGGGTAAAAGCTTACAGTTACGAGGCCCTAAAGAGTCCAGCTCAAGGCTGCTTTCTCACCAAAAAAGTCACTTGCCCCGTGTTGAAGCAAGATGGTCGCTGACCTCTGCCTGGTTTCTCCTTTCCTCCTGGGCTTCCTGTGTCAGTCTCTGGCTTAGGGCTCGTTTCCTTCTGGGCCTTCTTCAGCTGCTCAGCTGCTCTGTTCTCTTCAGCTGCAAACTATCAGGCGAATGGCTCATCTCTCCCCCGGGCCTTAGCCGTTTTGAGCCTTCTTTCTGTTACAGGGCAAAGTGTTCTCCTTCGCTCGCGCATCTTCTTGAGTGAGTGTCCGTTTTTATATCGGCCCACAAGGGGGTGGGGACTCAACCTGAGTCACGCTTTGCTGACAGTGTCAAATCAAAAGCCCTAATCTTAGGTAATTTAATCAAGGCCTCTCAACTGACTCTGATATAATCAAAGGGTATCACACCCAGAACAGATTAGTTTACAAACATAAACTTTCTTTTTGGGATTCGTAAGTAATCTCAAACTGCCACAACCGCCTTCTCTGTTGTTCTGACTTGAAGAAAGTTCCATCCAGCTAAAGCCTCTCTCTGAGCCCCAAGCCCAGACCTCTGACTTCTCCTAGTGTCCCACAAAACTCCATCCTCCGGCTTCCCTCGGAAGCCCCTGCCTACCATGGAACTTGCTCTCACTCGACCCCTCCCTCCCGGCAGCCTTGGCTTCTGCGTGGACACGGAGCCCTGACAACTCCAGAAGGCAAGGGAAAGGCCACACCAGGAGCCCAGGTGGGAAGGTGGAGAGAGGAGGCCTCATTCCCAGGCCTGCCTTTTACTGCTGCTCGCACCGTGGCCAGACTCAGCTTCTCTGCTGGGAAAACCAGATGAGAACACCCACCGGAGAGTGTATGCACAGCACTCAGAGCCTGGCCTGGACATGTCCCTGCAAAGGTCTCTAAACCTGTTCTTCCCACCTCCCCACCGCCCCTGGCCTGGCTCAGGTCTTCATCAAGTCTTACTTGTTCTAGTGCAACAGACGCCTACCTGCCCTATTTGTCTTTGGCTACTCCATCCTCTGGGGATATCTTTGCAGAAGACTGTGTGTTTCTCTTCTCCTTAAAAAACACATAACACACACCTGCCTCTCTCTTGATGGCAGAGTAAAATCAAGTTGGCTCTGCAGAGTATTCAAGGGCCAAGCTGACCCATCAGCAGCTTCATCTCCCCCTCCACATGCACAGGCACACGCGCCCTGGCACTGGAGCTCCCTGCTCTGTCCAGATTTGCCAGGGACAAGCCCAGATCCTCTCCTGTGCTGCTCCTGGTGAAACCAAACTTACTGTTCAGGACTTCCAGCATGCTCTTAAGAGATTCTCTTCTGCATCCCTGTCAGTGCAGTCCCTATGGTGCTGGGCCATGCCATATGGTCTGTGTGTCACATGGTTTGTATGCCTGCTTCCCTGTGAAGCCATGACCTCCTTGCGCATAGGGCCCACAGCTGATTCACTCTGCATTCTTGATGCACGGTGCTTGGTACAATCCATAAAGTTTGGCAGAACTGAGTTGAATTTCTGAAATGGCCTTTGACTTCATTTTTCTGAAAACTTTGAAAACTCAATCAGAATATAATCGAATTTGGAAACAGCTATAGGGTGGTATCCTCGCAAACTGCTGGGTATAAATGCAAACGTTTCAGAGGCTCCTGGCTGGAAAAACCTCGGCAGTATGGTCCAGAGCCCCCTCCTCCTCTGCATCACACTGCCCTCAGGCAGGAGACAGCTCACTGGGAAGTTCCAGGGCTTTGGGAGGGTGGCTGTTAGCCTGGTGCACAGCCAGAGCCCTTCCTCGACACCCAGGGGTCAGCACTTTTGAAAGCTCCCCAGGCAATGCCAATGTGCAGGCAAGTTTGAGACCCTCTCTTTCAGATGCAGATGTGTTGTTGAAGGCCAGGTTGTTTAGGTCAACAGTTTTACCATCTCCTTGTGATTGGGGTGCTATTCAGAAGTTAGTGAGCAAACTGATGCGATTTCCAGGGTCTCCTCCAACTCTGAAATCTTTGTGAGGGACTCGCCCAGAGCCAATGGAACCTAAAGCCAGTCTCTGTGTTCCGGGCCCCGGAGCACTCCCGGAGGGACGTGTGGGCCCAGGAATGCCCACGTGCCTCTGGCTGCCCTGACAGGGACCGTCTGAGAGGGCCTGTGGCTTCTGAGGTTCTGGCTCTAGATCCAGCTAAAACCAGAATGTGGAGAGACCGTACCCCTAGGCCAGAGAGCTGTGTGTCTCAGTTTCCTGGGGCTGCTGGATAAATGGTCACAGACTGGGGGGCTCAGCTCTGGAGGCCAGAATGTTGCAGCCAGCATGCCGTGAGGGCTAGGCCCCTCTGAGGTCTGCAGGGAAGAACTTGCTCCTTGCCCCTTTCTGAGGGCAGCCAGCACTCCTGGGGGTAACTTGGCTTGCAGCTTAACTCCATCCCTGCCTCAGCCATCACATGGCCACCTACTGTCTGCCATGTCCAACATTTCCCCTTCTTAACCACGGGTTAAGTATGACCTTGTGTTGACCTAATTGCATTTGCACGGGGTCGGATGTGGCTCAACTGGTTGGGCGTCCGTCTCCCATATGGAGGGACCTGGGTTCGATCCCCGGGACCTCCTGGTAACAACAACAACAAAAAAAATTGCATTTGCAATGACCCTATCCTCGAATAAGGTCACGTTCACAGAGACCAGGGGTTAAGGCTTTGACATACCTTTTTGGGGGACACAATTCAACCCATGACACTGGGGGTTGACGTCTCCTGCAGCTGTCCCCGGGCCCTGGAATCCCATGCTCAGAGGGAAGGCGACTCTGCCTTGCAGCCCAGATCCCAGCTGCAGCCCAGCCCAGCTAAGTCAGGGAGGTGCATGTAATTCTTTCAGCTGCATTTCCAAACATTTACATGATTTCAGGGATTTAATTACCTCAAAAAGAACTTACCTTGTCAACGTGATTAGCGATCTCTATTAATCGCTGCTTCACTTTTTCCAGATCTTTTCCTTGCCTCTGAAACTTAACAATTTCAAATGCCAGCATTAATAACAGCGAGAATATCAATCAAACCTCATCTTCCCAGCTCCTGGAAAAGCAAAATCTTGAGCTTATGAACCACCCGGGGCCCTCCAAGTGGATGGAGAAATAAGCTTGCATCCTGCCGAGTAATTTCCCCAGCTGGGGACTCCCTGAAACTCCCTAAAATTTGCCCAAGCCAAGTGCTCACAAGAGAGGGACTTCTGCTATTTTTCCAGGCTCATAAACGATGAAGGCAGTGACACGTTTTGGCAAAGAGAAAATAGACAACTCGAAGGCAGTCCAAAGCCATTTTTCATATCAACAACTTGATTCTAACTTCCTGAGATATTGCCTTTATATTTGTTTTTAAAATTAAACAATAAATGTAATAGAAGCTCACAGCAACGAGTCAAACAATACAGAAGAGAATGGACAAAAAGTTAATAATTTCCCCCTTCCCACCTCTAATCTGACCTTCTGCAATGTGAATAGTTTTCTGAGAAATTTTCAAGTTTCATTCCTATGTGTTGAAGGTCACCTAATCCTAGGTCTGTGAGAAAAGATCACTTAATTCATAGTATGTAGTAGAAAAAATATATTAATATAACGACTATAGTGAAAAAAACAAACAAACAAACCAAAAACCTAACATAGTCTCAAGACATACCTACAAGGGTAGGATTTTTCTGCTGTCTCAACTCTTCTTTTATTTATGTATTTATTTACAGGTTTAAGACACTTTTTTAAAGCTAAACTTTTCACAGAAATATTTCTTTTACAATGTAAAGCCATTAGTCACTTTCCCGTGCACTTCCCCCAATTGAAGGGCCGAGCTGTCGCGCAACCCTCGCTGTTTCCGCAGGGCTTGCTATTATTTTATAATAGCAGATAAAGTTGTAACATTCTATGCTTTAGAATACCAGAAAACCACTTTTTCAATGGCTTGTTTCCAAAGCTTTTAAGGACTCACAGAAAATGAGGTTAATCAAAGCAAGTAATAACTTGCTAAACATTTGCTTTTCTCTTTTTGCACCAACTATATGGAGAAATTTAAAAAAAGTTCTTACCTCTCGGTTGTCTGCTACAATAACCAACTCTACGTACTTGGTCATCTTGAGGGTCTCTCTTTTATGCTGTCAGAAATAAAGGTGAATTTAATTTCCCGTGACGCCTCCCTGGGCCCTCAGAACATCGTGCCGCCGAGGCAGGTTAGTATCGGGAGGGAGGGAAGGCGGCTGGGAGCCCGCAGAGAGCAGGGCCGTGAGACCCTGCCCGGAAGCCCCTGCCACTAAGCACAAAGCCGGAAAGACCCCGCCTAACCCTGGCCACCAACTCTTTCCGGGGTCAAGGGAAAGCCCCGGATAACTCCCAGTAAAAGGCCTCACCATTGGCCCCCTGCGAGCTGACAGGTGGGACAACCAATCAGAACAGCAAGCAGTAGAAAGGGGAGGAGGACAGGCCTTGGAAGGCCGGACGTGGGCCCACGCGTGCCTCTCACCCTGCAGCACGCCGGCGGCCGCGTCTAGGGTTGCGTACTGTTTTTCTTTTCTTGTTTCTTAATAAACTCTTGACTCCCTTGCCTACCCTATGGCGTGCCCTTTAAGTCTTTTATGTGACATAAGCCAAGAACCTGGAAGCCAGAACCCAGAGCGCTCTGCTGACACCGTGCCCCTCAATCCAACCACTGTGACAAGGTGGGCGTCTACCCCACACGGCCCCCAGACACCCACGCCTCCGTCCCATATTGAAGTTCGCCCCTCAACCCCAACAATCTCTTTGTAAACTCCCCACCACCATGGGTGACCAGTTTCCATTTCCACCTGGGAAATCCTTCAAAAGGAATTGAACCTTTCTGCTAGATCACTGGTTGTCGGGTCAGCTAACACCTAGGTCCTTATTAAGCAAAATAAACAGAGAAAAAGCAAAGCTCTCTCTAGGACAGGAGCCGGCCCCTCGCCGTTCACGTCAGGCCATTTGCAGGGCATCTGAAGGTCATTAAAGAAGATGACGGCTCTTCAGGGTGATGGCCTGGGACTCGGGGCCTCCTGTGTGTTCCCTCCACCCTTACCGTCCAAATGTACCTCTTTTGTGGCCTGAGAAAGGTGGAGGAGCAGATGCTTTGAGTAGGAACTCCATGACCCTCCTGGGGAAATGCTGAGCAGCATATTCCAGGGAGTTCCCTCCTTGCCACTGATCATTTTTAACTCTGGTCAGAAACGATGGAAGATTGGGGTGCTCTGGAGAAAGGATTTGGCCAAGAGAAGAAGACAAGCTGATAAAAAAAAAAAAAAAAGAAGCAAGAAGGAGATGCCAGGAGGAAACCCAGAAAGACACAAGGAGAAATAGAACAGAGAGACAGTGAGAAAATGACTGCAAAAGGCCACTGGAGAAGAGGGCTTTGGTGAGAGAGAAATCGCTGAGGAAACATGGAAATGGAAGCTTTATCTCGAGGTACAGAGAGGGAGAGGATTCAGGCAGCAGAAATATGAACTCCAGCCCCATCCGGGCAGCTTCAGGAGTGGGTTATGTTTTAACAGAGCTTCCTCAGAAAGCATCCACACTCTTCCGTGAATTGCTGGGAGAATCCCAGAGGCATTTTTAGGGGGGGCGGGGGAAGCACATCATGGAGGGTGGTCTCAATAAACAAACATTAAAAACAAAAAGCAAAGCCTTCTGTTTCTGCAATAAAATGCAGTCACAGGAAACGAGGGTTGGGTTGGTCTTTGGTCCTTAGGACTGATATTGCCAGTTTACGAGCTAGCTATAGACACCGTTTAAAAGTTTAAAACTCACATGCTACAGCCACACAGACAAAAACAAAATGACTAAAGCATGCTTTGAATCAGGTTTCCAGTCCCATAATCCTAAGGGAAACATCTTTCATAAAACAAATCCCCATCGGTCCTGGATCTTCCAAACAGATTTTTACAAGAAAAATGTTTGTATCAGAGCAGTGCTACTCCTTGCCACCCAGCTGTGCTGATTCATGCATTTAGGTGTCGGTAAAGAAATCTGGACACCTTATGGAGGAAGGGAAAATGAAACTCCTCGAGAGGTATAATTTCTGAAGCCTTTACAATGTTACAAGGGGAAAAAAAAGTCAGGCTTAGTAACTATAGACTGTGGGTGCGCTGTATGGTGATAACAATGTACTTATAAAGGCAAAAAACAAATTAGCCCCAGGGCAACCGACTGGGGTACACAAAATGAGACACCTAGGAAGGTGTGAAGAGCTTGTCCCCTTTCCTTACTGAGGTGTGAAAGAAGTAATAATCTCTCCTTTCTCCACAATTCCCTGCCTTCACAAATTCAGTATGGTATACCCAAGAAAATATAGGTCTGTGAATGAAAAATAAATTCATCTCCATGGAAAACGTCTTTGACAGTTTCCTGGGAGTTTAGACTTTTACACTCTACAGACTGGTAAGGGGGGAATTAAATGACCAGGGGACATTTCCAACTGGCTGTGGATCATCATTTAGAAAATACCCAATTCCAGATAATGAAAACAAACACATGAACACAATTTTCCTGTCTCTGCAGTTTTCGAAGAACTCCAAATTTTCTCATGGATTCAGGGAATTGCAAGCTCAGAGAGAAGTCTAACCACATAATAATAAAAGCCACGGGGGAGTGGCTGACTCTCGGCCACAAAGGTTCTCTCTCCCACCCTCTGCACACAGAGAGGCTTAAATTGCCTCCACATGATTGCAACCTGCCTGGGCTGTCCAGCTTTAAAAAAAAAAGCATCTTTATTTGTGATATGGGGAGCAATATTTGAAACCAGTTGCTTGACTGAATTTTCATATTTTTGGGTTATGAACAAAAGCCCTTTCCCAGATAGGAGCATAAGCCTTGAAGAATGGCCCAAGCTTCCCAGCTCTGTGGTGTTGACAGGGCCGTTCTTTGAGCCTTGCTCCAGAGGGACTCAGTTCTTGAGCCTCTCAAAGTCATCACAGCCAAGTTCCCAGAGATGGAATATCCTCCAAAGAGCTGCAGTGAGAACGCTGGCACTGGGAACTTAAAAACCCAACTGGAGTCCGGTGCAACAATAAATTCCCATTGCAACACTCCCTTCCTATGGGCCAGGCCACTCGCACAGCAGCATTCACCCCACAAAGCGCATCGGGACCCTCTGTGTGGTAGGTACTGTGGATATAGGGAGGGCCAAAGGACCCAAGGGCACTGCTTTTCTGAAGCTGACATCCGAGTAAGGGCTTGGGAGGAGTAACAAAAATAAAGCACAGACTGTGAAAAGTACAAAGAATGAAATAAACAGTTCCGCCAGGAGGGTGAAGATGGGGTGGCTGAGGCTAATTTCGCTTAGACCTGAAGGATGAGAAGCAGGTGCTGATGGGAAGCACTGGGGGAACAGTGTTCAGGTGGGTGGAAGAGCAGCAGCGGAAGTCCTGAGGCTGGGAGAGCTTGGAGTGTTCCGGCCACAGACAGCATGGCTGGAGTCCAATGGGGCAGCGTGGACAAGATGAGCCTAAGGATGTGGTCAGGGGCTGCGGCAAGGAGGGTGAAAAGTAATCGAAGAGCAGAGGGGAGCCCTTGAAGGGCTTGTGATTTACAGATATCACCCTGGCTGCTGGGAGGAGAACGGGTTGTCGGATGATGAGAGCGGAGGATGAGAGCAGTTAGGTGGCTTGTGCAGCCATCCAGGTGGGAGCTGGCGACGGCCTGTGGCAGAAACAAAGGTGACTGGCAAGCAGATTTAGTCAGGGGTGATAGGCGAGGACAACAAAACAGAGCTGCAGGCAGTGTTTCCAGCTTGTAAAATCAGCAGATTAAAGGAATGGAAAGGTTGGTTTATCTTCCTCTGGGCAAGGAAAAATCATTATCAGCTCAAGTGAAGCTCCATGCCTTGACTCTGAGGTATACTCATAAACTGCACTTTGATCTCCACTGTCAAAGGCCACCTCCGCATCCTGGTCTACGCCTTGCCAAGGGACGATACCCACTGGCTCCGGCCCCTGCGGCCTGCTGGTATACCGCCAGGGACCCTACACGGGAAGAGTGGGCTGAATCGGAAGGGCTGAACGTTAGGGATAAACGCGAAGTGCTGAAAATCGAGCCCAGAAAACCAATGGCACAGATGAGATCTACTGTTTATTTGTGGGCAGGTCCTTGGAGACGTTAGAGCCCCAGCTTACACCAGCAGATGCCCAGAGCCCGCAGCCGAGGAGATGCTCGCCTCTGTGCCCATCACCGAGCTTTAGGAGCAACCAGGGCAGGCAGAGGATTTGACGCTGCCTCTCCGAGGGGCTCTGGAGGTAGAGGAGGGTGGCTATCTTAGAAAGTTTTTAAAAGGTCTGCTCTGATGAATGAGCTTTCAAATGGTTCTGGCCTGCTCCTGCTACTCCAGCTCTTCCTAGGCGCTGGGTCGAATCCATGCTACTAGTACTCCTGCTACTACCACTGCAACTGTGGTTTCTATTAAAAAGACTGCCGAGGAACACAAAAGTGCAGGCTCATTTCTGAGTGGCTGCATTTCAGGAAACAGCAGCAGCTCCCTTTTTCACAGTCCCGTTTGTCCTCAGCAGCCCAAAGAGACTTTTCTTTCTAGAAGAAGGCACCGACTTCTACATCTGACTCACAATTATCTATGCTAATGGAGGGGAACACTGGCACAGACAATCCCCAAAGAAAGGATAATTCAAAAGTAATTTACATTTGCCTGGGGGATTATCAGTTGATTTTCTCCAGCAGATCACCCACCTTCCTCCCCTCCCTCAAGTGGAAATGAGTTGGCATTCTTGAACGCCTGGCCCAGGAGGAGGGAAGGGGCGGGAGGCCAGCGGGCTGCATGGCAGGGCATTCAGGCTGGAGTCAAAACCCTCCCATAGAGGAGAGAGCTGACGCAGAAGCCCTGTCTCTCTGCACCTTTCCAGCACCAACTTGGGTTCTCACTAAAATCGAAGGGGGAGCCTTATAAAGATGACAAACAATAGCTCAAAGGAGTATTATGACCAACGCATACCCTGGGTGCAGATTTATTCCTGCTGTTCTGTAAAGAAAAGCATAAATAGCCGCAGAAAGCTCATAGCCTGCAAACCAATCTTTGCAATAGTTTATATTTAGCAGGGGCGGAAAAAATGCTGGAAAAAGGCAAATAGTTGCTGCACTGCAGTAACTTTGCTTTTTTTTTCTGTATAAAGGCAGTATAAATAAGGCCAGTAAGTGGCATTTTGCTTTCATATTTACCAGATTGTTTGCGATCCAAAACAATCTTCTATAGCCAATTCCCCAGTATTCCACCTACTTGAAACTTATTTTTTCTACCATTTTCGTTTTACAGAGCTACTTTAACTCAAGGATGTTTTCTCTTCCATAAAAACAATCACAACTGTTTCTAGAGAGAAATACTGGGAACCAAGTTGAACTGCATGGGATGCCTTCCCTTCTCAATTTAAAGGGTCATTTAAATTTCAGTGTAGGGAGTGGAGGTGGCCTCCCTCCCACATGGGAGGCCCGGGGTTCGCTTCCCGGTGCCTCCTGAAAACAGATGAGCAGACAGCAAGCTCAAACAATGAGAAGAGGGAGAAACAAATAAATAAAAATAAAATCTTAAAAAAAAATTTCAATGTACGTTATTAACAAAATAATATTGTTATTCATGTTCTTTGTCCTTTCCACACAAGTCAAAATGATTGGAAATTACTGTGCTAATCATAGTTCCAGAGAGCTATAAGCTTAGTTCAAGAATTAAAATATGACCGGCAAGTATAGACCAAGCTCATGCTTCTAAATGAAGCGGCAAACTGAGTGTCATTTAAACCGTCAAGTTATCCATCTCCTAAGAGAGATAACTGGTATTCAACAAAGTACTCAATGTAAAGAGCCTCAAAAACAAAAAGAAAATATTATGCTTGTTCATGATTAGTAAAGTTAAGTCACATCTTATCCCAGTTCTGGAATCAAAAGGCGGGAGTGTTTTAGGAAGAGAATAAACATATGTGGTAGGACCACAGATGCTGATCTTTGTAATTTCAGAGCCTGAAATCCAGGACTCTCTGATGTGTGTGGGGAGAGAAGCAGGATGTCGAGCCATCCTGAGCTGTGGTGGTGGTGGTGGTGGTGGAGTACTTTTCAAGCTGTACCCTGTTCCCTGGGAGTCAAATATGGCCTCCCCTCAGGGAGTGTCTCGCCAAGGAGAGCTGTGGTACCTGATGGAGCAGGCCTGCCCTTCCTGGGTGATGGGGCAGAAAGAAACAAGGCTGCGGGCACCTGCCAGAGAAGACCTTGGGAACCCATTAACCAAACACAGGAATCACACAGGCACAACACCTGCACCAAAAGAATTAACTTAAAATCAAAATGAGAAGGCCTGCAGTTTGTGGGGAATGCGTGTCTACCAACAGCTTCCTAGGGACACTTTAAGAATCAGAACAAATCATTTAGGGTAGCCCTTATTGTTTGACTTTAGAAAAATGGTTTGGAATGAACAAAGAAGAATAACATTCATAAAATGTTGACTGTTAAGCAGTGTTATGTTCAAATTAAAGTTAGGAGAGTCAAATGTGCTAGCGGAAACCTTGAAGACTGTGGTCACAGGCAGTCAAATGTAAGCCCAAGGGAAATCAAGTCTGTGCATTTTCTTGATTCCTTGTCAAAAGAGGAACAGGAAAGCCAGAGATGAAACGTCAGGGAACTGGTCATAATTTGCTATCTGGTTGCACTCATTTAAATTCAGGGTCTCCAAGCCAAACGCTGCCAGCAATACTCCGCTGAGGCCTGTGCTACCCGTGAAGTATTGGACATAAAATGGCCAGGTAGCCATTTGGGGGAGAAGTTTCATGGTGTCTGGGCATCCAGGTTTCCGTCCATTTAGCAGGAGGACCATCTCCTTGCAGCCCAGCCTCAGTCGGGCAATTATCCTCCCCAGCACTGTAATCAAAGGGAAGACCCTGCACGAGCAGCTCCGGGCATGGGCAAAGACCCAGTCCACCTCCGCGCAAGCACGAGGGCAGAGACCAAGGATTTTCTGCACCTTGCGGTGAGGCTCCTACTTGCCAGACCGACTTGCTGATTTAGAAACCTCTCGATTGTCTTCTTCCTCCAGGAGAACAAGACCTGCCTGGGAACAGGGCAGGGTGCTCACTGCTGCAGGGCCACCTCTCGGTCTAGATTCACAGTCGGTTCTCATTAAAGACCCCAGGAATGCTGGATTTTGCCAGCCTCTGACCTCAGTCATGGCTTTATCCAGCCATTTGCAATGTGGATGGTGGAGGTTTTGGAACAGCGCTACGTTCTGCCGACATGACGTCAGCCACCTCCAGATAAACGGGGTGCTTCCATCACTCAGACAGCACCCAGATGGCAAAATTCCTCCAGATGTCCTAGCATTGGGTGCCCCTAGCTTGAGCCCTCAGCCCCCCCAGAAACACGACACTGGGATTCCCTCCTACCCTTTTGGTCAGCCTCTGAGAGGGTGGTGGGAGTCTGTTATCCACAGCAAGGCCCGAGGCGTTAGGATGAGCGCCACACGATCCCCAGGCGCTCCTCATGTGCTCCGCTGGGAAGAGTTTGTATCTGCCGGTTGCATTTTTCATTGGTTCTAAGATGTAGGTTTTATTTTCAAACATAATAAGCCCCCTATTGAAAAAGAAATAAGAAAAAAAACTTTTTAAAGTGCAGTTTCTTGTTTATGATGGCTAAGACAGTTCTTAAAAAGAGACTAGAAATAGAAATGCCAATTTATTTATATTCTCACGTTTTAATCAGAAAGGACATTTCTGTGCCATATGTTAGCACTAATTCATTTTGTAAATCTTTTGAAAAGCAAGGCTGAGGATTTTTCTGTTTGAGATATTTTTTTGGCAAAGAATAGACTGCCTTTCTAGCCTTTTTTTTTTTTTTTTTAAACTTTCCAAAGATATATTGTATTGCTGGGAAGCAGAGTTGAGAGAAAAAAATGTTGCATCTGCTTAGAACATAACTACATCTGAATTAGCACACACAATTCAGAAAGGAAATTCTTGTTTCTTTTTAAAGGAAAATTCCCAGATCTAAAATTTCTATCCCAATAAGCCATATTTCCCAAATATTTGAAGAGATTCTGATATAAGGTAAGAATACAAAATTTTTCTCTTCTGTATTTTACTTATTTAGTTTGTGGGAAAAGTGATAATAAAGGGTCCTGTGTCTATACACAATGTGCCAGCCCTGCTTCTTGGAGGCTGAGGGGGGGGGCTCGTGGGTCCGGCTCGGCTAAGGGCGACAGCTCTTCATGAGACTGTACAGCACTGCTGGGGACAGCCCAGCGCTGGGCCGAGGGGCAGTGCCGGGCTGGAGGTCAGCTCTGCCACTTACGGGCTGTGTGAGCCTGACAAGGTTCCTCACCCTCTCTGAGACTTGGTTTCTTCCCATGTAACATGGGAAGAAGTGCCTGCTATTGTTTCTCTTTTCCAATGTGGGATGATAAAACACTTTAATTTAAAATCCTCTTCCTGAGGTTGAAGGAAAAATTTTCTTTGGAGAAAAAGCAATTTGGGTAACAGTAAACTAGCAGCTCTGACAGTTCCCACATATCCAATACCTTCTGCTATTGAGCAAGGTGAACGCACTCTCTCCACCATGATAATGAACATCTTCATGCAAAATTCACCTAAGTTGACAGGCGCTTCTAACACGGTGACCCTTAAACTGTTTTAAGACGTCACCTACTTAGAGTCTCCCCAGAAAAATGTACAAATACAAGTAGCCACGAAACTTGGCAGATAATTTCAGGAGATGCACGGAACGTGGGGGAAGCCCACAGGCTCTGGGTTTAGGGCATTTTTTCTGACACACAATTTATGTCGCATCAACCCCAGGGATGGCGCATGCTTTAATCATCAAGAAGTAGCCCGTAAAGTTGGGTACTCCATCAGTTTTCCTCGGACAACCTGAGCTTGTTTCCAAACAAGGAACTTTATAAGGTGTCCTCATGCCGTACATTCTTGCTCATTTGCTCCATTTTTTTTTTTTTTTTTTTACCGGAAGGTCCCTGGGATCGAACCCGGGTCCCTCCATATGGGAGATGGACGCCCAACCAGTTGAGCCACATCCGACCCCCATTTGCTCCATTAGTCACTCATCCTATGCTTACTGAAGGTCCATTATGTGTGAATATTCAATCTTTTAAAACTTTTAACAGGAGGACAGTATTTAAATACTCAAATGGTATGGAAGGAAGAGGTTAGAATTAGCCAAATATTTCTTTTGAAGACAACCGGTGAGCAAACACACCACTAAGCAATTCATCATCATTCAAATAGTTTGCTCCACCAAGCCTGCATTTTCTGAGGTGTTAGTGGCAGTGGGAGAAAAGAAAGGTCACGCCCAAGACGCCTGCCCTGAGCAAGGGGAGCACACCGAGACCCATGGGGCAGTTAGAAGCTATTTGAGATCTGAGCTGTGCATTACCAAAATCATAACACTTAACTGTTTAGGGATGGCGGAACCCAGTGAGGTTTGGGAAAACTGGAGAACTTTGGGCTCTTTCCAAATCTCACAGACCGATCCAAAGTCATTACATGTAGCTGCTCTCTTGTTTTGTTTTGTTTTGTTTACCCTGCCAAACTGGTATCTGTACATTTCCAAAATAACTCATACAAACATGTTTCGGGGCATCAACTTGATAGGGTGTCTTGTATCTCCTCTCTTGAAAAATTTTTTTAATGAAATAAACTTTGATTTCTAAGTTCAGAATGGGTAATGGGGGATTTTTGTTTATTAAAGTTGATTTAAAAATCCCTAAGTGAAGAAAGAAAACAAACAAATAAATAGGTATACGGAAAGCAGGAAGTGGACATATTTGAAGGGAAAAGATAGATTTGCTAGAAAACTGATTTTCCTGCCCTATAAAGTAAATGGCACCAACATTTCATTTTGCATTGCAACATTTTCTATTTTGCACTGGATTTAAATCAGCAGAACACTTACAGTAAAACATACCACCAAGTTTTAATCATGAGAAGCAAATTACTGAAGAAGTCTTTCTACTTAATGGAAAATTTCTAGAAATTGTTACTTAATCATAAAAATGTTCTCATATCTCCTTTTATCTTTTAAGTCATCCAAAGGCCAGATGTTGGGAAACCAGGGTGAAGGCCTTCCATTTGCTATAATTGGCAGATTATAATAGAGCTTAATTAAATAATTGCTTTGGACTGTCTTGGGTATAATTAATCATTTAACTTTAGAGGTTGCTGGAAACAACAGTGAACAAAAAATTCAAGGATTCAAGGTTTCTGAGATGTAAAATTTTGAAATTCTCACAGCCCTTACGGGCCCCAAGCTAGATAAGCAAATGTAATTTGTTCTAAGTTGAATTTCACAGATATTTAGCTATAAACTTGGAGTTGCAAGTATCTTAGGATACAGAATTTAAATCCAGCAGAACCTGAACCTGAGGTTATTTCCCCCTTGGACTAGTAGGGGGGAGAATGGTTAGAAAGTAGTGTCCAGTGGTTGGGAAAGATAGAGGCTCTGGATAGCTTCTTTAGGGGAGAGTCGGAGGATGGAGGGGACCTGGACTGGTCCTCAGTGGGGGGAGGGAGGGAGGCTGCGGTCAAGCTTCAGGATTGGGGGGCGGGTGTGGTGAGTGAGGGGGCTAAGGGGAAGAGAGTTTGGGAGCATGCATAATTGTACTTTTCCCAGGATCAATGCTCTGGGCTTGCCTGTAAAATTTATCACCTAATTGTTCCTCAGGGAGCTGCCACTCCAGCCATTATCCCCACTGTCAAGGACGCTCAGAGGCTTGAGGCAGGGCAGGGACCCAACCCTGACCTGGGCTTCCTGGCCCCCTGGCTTTCCTGCCTCCCCCAGTGTCAGCCTGAGAGGGAAGAGGGGCTCAGACAGGGAAGGGCAAGCTGGAGGAAGAAGTAGAAAACAGAGGAGCGGGAGGACTGAGTTGCTGCTTTGAGAACCGGCAGCTTTACTTTAAAATGGGAAAATCCTATTGCATTTCCTTGAGTGGAAACACAGAGGAATGTATTAAAATTTTAAGTTGATTTTGTTAGCTTTCAAAGGGAAAACTCAGGAGACCCACATGTCCTCAAGGTACATTTTTGGCCTTCTTAAAATTCATTTTTAAATTTCTGACGTGATGGTGCATCAGGCGATAACACAGCTTAATGTTGTTCTTATCAGGGTTTTCCTTTCTACTTGCAAGCATGCAGGATGGTGGCACATGGGTTTCTTTTCATTACCTATGATTAGAAAATATGAATTAACTTGGCTCGTTCAGTGTTCAACTGCTAACTGAATTTTCTTGGAAAAAGACTTTTGGTCTCACTACGTGTAGCCAATCATATATTAGAAATACAGTTGGCATGAACTTTAATGTCAGTTCTTTTTTAGAGGAGCTCGTGGGTAAAAGTAATATCCCACTTCCTATACATTTGATAAACAGTGATGCCAGCATAAGTGTTATAAGGGCATATTTTAAAAAAATTATTTCTATATGAACTACTCATATAATCAAAACAAATACCCAATATCCCCCTACTATGTGCAAGGTGCTGGGCTAGCTCCCCACAGCATGCCAAGATCTCGTGCCACAGGTTTCCATTTCGGATGCAACACATAACTGGGCTTGGAGGGCATGATAAAACAGGTAAAAGTTAAACAATTAGAAAAGATTCTAAGAATAGTTATTACTGGAGTTTCAGGAAGATGGCATCATAGTAGGCAGGCAGGACTCAACGTTTCCACAAAAACAATGGAGAAAGGACCAAAAGTTGTCTGAGGGACCTGCTTTGAGGGTCAACAGACCAGGATAGTGCTACACAACTCCCAGGAGGGTGAGGGACAGAGAGACAAAGTACCCAAAGCAACAAATGTGAGTTACCAAACACCTGCAGCAGCTGGGAAGGGCTCCCACCTCCACCCCTAAGCTGGGATAAAACCCCTGGCTCACTGCTGCCAAAATGAGAGGGGAAGAGGTGTCTTCCTCCCTGTAAGCTGTTTCAAGGGAAAAGGGAAGGGAAGTTGGAGGGCTTCTCTTTAGTGAATTTGGCCAGCAGAGCCTGCTTTGAATCCTGGTTCTGGCCAGACCAAAACACAGGGAAGTGGAGACTGAAAGAAACACCTGGGTGGAAAGGAGTGCCGGTGACCACCATCTACTGGCAGGTCTGGAAATTGCAGGGAGAAAATGGCTAATTGGTCTCCCTTAATGTGAACTCCTGGGAAAAAGCCCCTGGCTCAATTTTGATAACTTAACTGGGGCAATTTTAAAGATTTTGAATAAGTTGAACCAAATATCAAAGAAGAGCTGTGAAAAAAACAACAGACAAGAGAGAGAAATTGGCCATCATAGTAGACTCACCAACATATTCAGATGCCCTGAAATCAGCAAAAGTTACAAGCCATGGCAGGAAACAGGAAGAGATGGCTCAGCCAAAAGAACAAAACAAATATCTTTAAGAGATACAGGATTAAAGACAATCAATTTTAATCACACAAATCTAAATCAATTCAAGGAATTGAAAGAAAATATGACTAAAGACATAAAGGTTATTAAAAAGATACTGGGTGAGCATAAAGAATAATTTGAAAGCCTGCAAAGAAAAGTAACAGAGCTTATGGGAATGAAACACATGATGAATCAGATTAAAAATACATTAGAGAAACAAGAGCAGATTTGAATTGCTCAAAGACAGAATTAGTGATTTCAAAGACATAACATCTCAACTGTAAAAGACAGGAGACTGGAAAGAGAAGAGAATGGAAAAAATTGAACAGAGTCTCAGGGAATTGAATGATAATGCAAAACATACAAACATAACCATTGTCGGTGTACCAGAAGGAAAAGAGAATGGAAAAGGGGCAGAAAGAATATTTGAGGAAATAATGACCAAGAACTTCCCAACCCTTATGAAGGAAAACACACCCCAAACAGAATAAATCCAAATAGACCTACCCCGAGACACCTACTATTCAAAATGACAAAAAAACAGAGATAAAGAGAGGATTCTGAAAGCAGCAAGAGAAAAGCAGAGTATCAGATACAAGGGAACCTTGATAAGATTAAGTGCCAACTTCTCATCAGAAACTATGGAGGCAAGAAGACAGTGGTATGATGCATTTGAGGTACTGAAAGAAAAAAACTGCCAAGTAAGAATTGTGTATCCAGCAAAACTGTCCTTCAAAAATGAGGGTGAGTTCAAATTCTTCACGGACAAAAAAACCCTGATAGAGTACGCTATCAAAAGACCAGAATTACAAGAGCTACTAAAAGGAGTGCTTGGCCTGAAAGGACAAACAAAGGCGAGAGACTTGGAGAAGAGTGTAGAAATAAAGATTATTAGGAAGGGTAAATTAAAGGGTAAAAAAACCAGACAATAGTAAGACCTGAGAACAGAAAGCCAAAAGACAAAAGGGATGAAGTAAGTAATGCCTTTATAGTAATAACACTGAATGTTAATGGCTTGAACTCCTCAATCAAAAAAATATGAGCCATCTATATGCTGTCTACAAAAGACTCACCTCAGATGTAAGGACACAACTAGGGTAAAAGCGAAAGGTTGGGGGAAGCAGATGTGGCTCAACCACTTGGGCGCCTGCCTACCACATGGGAGGTCCTGGGTTCAGGTCCCAGTGCCTCCTAAAAGAAGCAGAGCAGATGCCGCCTCACCCAGCAACAGAGCTAGATGCTGTCTCCCACCACAATGAGTTAGACTCTGCCTCCGCTGCAACAAGCAGAGGCCACAAGCCAGCAGATGCAGCAGCCTGTGAGGAGTGGATGTGGCTCAGTCCATTGGGCAATGGCCTTTCATGTGGAAGGTCCCGGGTTCTGTTCCCAGTGCCCCCTGGAGAAGGCAAGCAAACAATGAGCAGACAGACAGATGAGCAAATCATCTGGGGGAAGGGGGGATAAAGAAAAATAAAGTAAATTAAAAAAATAAATCTTAAAAAAAAAAAAGTGAATTGGAAAAAGATATTCCACACAAACAGTAACCAAAAAAAGAGCTGGAGTAGTGATACTAATATCAGACAAAATAGATTTTAAATGCAAAACTGTTATAAGGGATGAAGAAGGACATTATATATTAATAAAAGGGGCAATTCAACAAGAAGAAATAACTATATTAAATATTTATGCACCTAACCCGGTGCCCCAAGATAATGAGGCAAACACTAGCAAAACTGAAGGGAGAAATAGATGTCTCTACAATAATAGTTGGAGACTTCAATATACCACTTTCAGTACTGGATAGAACGTCTGGACAGAGGATAAGCAAAGAAACAGAGAGCTTGAATAATATGATAGTTGAACTAGACCTAAAAGACATCTACAGAGCATTACACCTGAAAGCAACAGGCTATACATTCTTTTCAAGTGCTCAAGGATCCTTCTCCAGGATTGACCATATGGTAGGTCACAAGAATCAATAAATTCTAAAAAGACTGAAATTATACAAAACACTTTCTCTGATCATAATGGAATGAAGCTGGAAATCAATATAATGGATGGAAAAAGGGAAAATTCATAAATATATGGAGATTAAACAATACAATCTGAAATAATCAGCGAGTCAAAGAAGAAACTGCAAGAGAATTCAGTAAATATCTTCAGATGAATGAGAATGAGAACATAACCTATCAAAATCTATGGGACACTGCACAGGCAGTGCTGAGAGGGGAATTTATAGCCCTCAATGCTTACATTAAAAAAGAAGAAAGAGCTAAAGTTGAAGATCTAACTGCACACCTGGAGAACTATGGAAAGAACAGCAAACTAATACCAAACCAAGCCAAAGGAAAGAAACAGTAAAGATCAAAGCAGAAATAAATGAAATCGAGACAAAACGAAAATGAACATTGGACTTACCCAGGACAACTAACAAGGAGGTGAGGATGGACAACAACCACACCAAGGAACCGAGAGAGTCTACAACTGCAAGCGAGTGAGTGCCATCCATCAGCCATATGGGATAGAAGTCTCCTCTCAATTAGAGGCGGAGTGGGCATCACCATCCCAGAATCCTCAGGATTGGGGAATAAAATATGGACTAGAGTAGACTTACTGGTATTCTACTATAGACTTATTATGATTCTAGTAATGGAAGAAATTATATCATTGTTGTGGAGACAGTGGCCACTGGAGGTGCTGAAGTCAGGGTGAGGGAAAAGGAAGTATAATATGGGGGCATTTTCAGGACTTGGAATTGACCTGAATGAGATTGCAATGTCAGATACAGGCCATTATATATCCTGCCATAGCCTACAGAATTGAGTGGGAGAGGGTATAAACTACAATGTAAACTATAATCCATGCTTAGTGGCAACGCTCCAAAATGTGTTCATCAATTGCAAGGAATGTACCACACTAATGAAAGAAGTTGTTAATGTGGGGGAAAGTGGGAGGTGTGGGGAGTGGGGCATATGGGAATCCCTTATATATTTTTCAGGTAACATTTTATGTAATCTATCTTTTAAAAAAAAAAAAAAAAAAATTAAAAAAAGACATTCCTTAAATAAACAACAAAAAAAAAGATGAACAAAACCAACAAATCCTTAGCTATAGTGACAAAGAAAAAAAGAGAGAAGATACAAACAAATGAAATCAGAAATGGGGGTGGGGGGCATTACTGCTGACCCCGCAAAAATAAGAGTGCTCATTAGAGGATACTATTAACAACTTTATGCCCAAAATCTAGATAATGTAGATGAGATGAACAAATTCCTAGAAACACATGAACCACCTACATTGACTCTAGAAGAAATAGAAGACCTCAAAAAACCAATCACAAGAGATTGAAACAGTCATTAAAAACCTCCCAAAGATGAAAAGCTTGGGATCAGATGCTTCACAGGTGAATTTTACCAATCATTCAAAGACAATCTAATACCAACTTGCTCAAGCTCTTCCAAAATATTGAACAGGAAAGAACACTAGGAAACTCATTCTATGACGCCAACATCACCCTAATACCAAAACCAGATAAAGATGCTATGAAAAAAGAAAATTATAGTCCAATATCCCTTATGAATATAGATGTAAATATCCTCAAAAAATACTTGCAAAACGAATCCAAAAAGCACATTAAAAGAATTACACACCACGATAAAGGGGGTTTTATCCCAGGTATGCAAGGGTGGTTCAGTACAAGAAGATCAATTAGTACAATAAATAACCACACTGATATAGTGAAGAAAAATCACATGATCCTCTTGATTGACGCAGAGAAGCATGTGACAAAATAGAGCATCCTGTCTTGATAAAAACACTCCAAAAGATAGGTATAGAAGAAAGCTTTCTCAATATGGTAAAGTGCATATATGAAAAACCTACAGCTAGCATTGTACTCAATGTTAAAAGACTGGAAGCTTTCCCACTGAGATCAGGAACAAGACAAGGATGCCCACTGTCACCACTGTTATTCAAAATTGTGCTAGAAGTTCTACCTAGAGCATTTAGGCTAGATAAAGAAATAAATGGCATCAAATAGGAAAGGAAGAAGTAAAACTTTCACTATTCGCTGATGATATGATCCTATATCTAGAAAACTCTAAAAAATTCACAAGAAAGCTACTAAAACTAATAGATGAGTTCAGCAAAGTGGCGGGATACAAGATTCATACACAAAAATCAATAGTGTTTTTGTCAAGTCTCCCAGCTGGGCCAGAACAGTCTATTCAACAAATGTTGCTGGGAGAACTGGAGGGCCACATCCAAAAGAAAGAGGACCCCTAATTCACACTTTATACAAAAATTAACATGGATCAAGGACCTAAATATAAAAGTGACAACCATTAAACTCCTAGAAGAAAATGTAGGGAAACACCTTCAAGATCTTGTGGTAGGTGATAGTTTCTTTCTTTCTTTTTCTAATTAAAGATTTATTTATTTCTCCCCATGCTCTCGTTGTTTGCATTTGCTGTGTCTGTTTTTTGTGTGCTGATCTTCTTTTTAGGAGGCACTGGGACCCAAACCCTGGACCTTCGCTGTGGGAGGAAGTCACCAAATCACTTGAGCCACCTCTGTTCTCTGCTTTGTTGTGTCTCTCATTATATTTTCCTCTTTGTGTCTCCTGTTGCATCATCTTGTTGCGTCAGCTCGCTGCATCTGCCCATTGCTTCAGCTCGCTGTCTTGCTTGTCTTCTTTAGGCACTGGGAACCTAACCCAGGACATCCCGTGTGGTAGGCAGGTGCTCAATCACTTGAGCACATCCGCTTCCTGCAATAGTTTCTTTCTTTTTTTCTTTTTTTTTTTTTTTTAAAGATTTTATTTATTTATTCATTTATCCCCCCCTTGCTGCTTGTGCTCGCTGGGTCAGCTAACCACGCCGTGCGGGCGGGCTTGCCTTCACCAGGAGGCCCCGGGAACCGAACCCGGGGCCTCCCATATGGTAAACGGGAGCCCTACTGATTGAGCCACAGCCGCTTCCCCCTGCAATAGTTTCTTAAACCTTACACACAAAGCATTAGCAATGAGAGAAAAATAAATAAATGGGACCTCCTCAAAATTAAACACTTTTGCTCCTCAAAGGACTTTGTCAAAAGGGTGAAAAGGCAGCTGACTCAATGGGAGAAAATATTTGTCAATATTTAATTAAGGAGTTAATATCCATGATATATAAAGAGATCATACAATTTAACAATAAAAAGATAAACTACCCGATTTAAAAATGTACAAAAGACTTGAAAAGACAATTGGCCAAATAAGAAATACAAATGGCAAAGAAACACATGAAATAATGTTCATCATCACTAGTGATTAGGGAAATGCAAATCAAAACTACAACGAGATATCATTTCATACCTATTAAAATGGCCACTATTATAAAAGTCCAAAAACTATAAGTGTTGGAGAGGATGTGGAGAGATAGGAATGCTTATTCACTGTTGGCAGGAACGTAGAATGGTACAGCCACAGTGGAGGACTTTTTGGCAGTTCCTAAGGAAGTTGAATATAGACTTTCCATGTGACCTGGCAATACTATCACTAGGTATATACCCAGAAGAACTGAGAGCAGTGGCATGAACAGACATCTGCACACCGATGTTTATAGTGGTGCTATTAATGATTGCCAAAAGCTGGAAACAACCCAGGTGTCCATCAAGTGATGAATGGATAAACAAATTGTGGTATATACACATGATGGAATATTATGCAGCTGTAAGAAGAAATAAAGTTGTGAAGCATAGGACAACATGGATGAACCTGGAGGACATTATGTTGAGTGAAGCAAGCCAGACACAAAAGGACAAATACTGTATAATTGTGTTGTTATGGACTAAAAATATTGTGTATACTCATGGAGCCACATGGATAATAATTAGAATATAGGTCACCAGAAAATAGAATGAGAGTAGAGAATGGAAAGCTAAGGGTCAATTTGTGCAGAACTGGTAAAAAAAGTTTTTTGTAAATCTTTGGAAATGAATAGAAATGATGAAGGCACACCACAGTGTTTCTAACTGGCAGAGCTATTGTGTGGGTATGACAGTGGTTGAAAGGATAAGTCTAAAGTCATTTGTATTACTAGTAGGAAAGCTGAAAAATGTAACATGGATCTGTATAACATAGTAAAACCTCATGTGAAATATCAGTATGGGTGATATCACATATACAAGATTGTTTTTACAAAATATAAATATAAATAAACTAGAGAAAGAAATAGAATAGCAGCTAGGTACAGTGGGGGAAGCATAGAGAGATTGAGTGGTGATGAGGTTTTTTTCATTTGTTCATTTGTTTTTTTAATATTGAAATAATGAAAATGCTCTAAAAATGAAACTGAAGTGATGAATGCACAACTATGTGATTATACTGAATACCACTCATTGTACACTTTGGATGGATTTATGCTTTATTAATATGTATCAATAAAATTGACTTGTTAAAAAATGTGTAAATGGAATGATCATTATCAAGTCATTAAAGTTTAAAATTTTCTGGACCATTTGTATTACATGCTTTGTAACATCAGATCATTCTGCTCTTAAGGAGTTTATAATATGAAAAAAAAGAATAGTTATTACTGACAGATCAATAATAAAAGCAGCTACAATTTGTGGAGAGACTACTACAAGCCATGCTTTTCTAAAAAAAGCATATGGGGAAGCGGCTGTGGCTCAATCAGTAGGGCTCCGGTATACCATGTGGGAGGCCCCGGGTTCGGTTCCCGGGGCCTCCTGGTGAAGGCAAGCCCGCCTGCACGGCGTGGTTAGCTGACCCAGCGAGCACAAGCAGCGGGGGGGGATAAATGAATAAATAAATAAAATCTTAAAAAAATAATAATAATAATAATAAAATAAAATAAAATAAAATAAAATAAAATAAGCATATGGCAACATGGATGAACCTGGAGGACATTATGTTGAGTGAAGCAAGCCAGACACAAAAGGACAAATACCGTATGAATGCGTTACTATGAACCAAATATATTGTGTAATATATTGTTTGATTAAAAAAAAAAAATTACATGTATCCATTACATTTAATTGAGAAATGTATATATTTATTCATCTGTGTTTACTTTTTAGTTTTTAATTGTTTATGTTTTCAATTATTAAATGCACAAAATAAAGTAAAATAAATAAATAAATAAATAAATAACTACTTATATTATTCATGTACTATGAAGTTAGTTCCCTCTTTTAAAGAGTACAATTCTGTGGCTTTCAGTATATTCAAAATTGTGCAAGCATCACAACTATCTAATCCCAGAACAGTTTCATCATCCCCAAAAGGAAACCTGTACCCATTAGCAGTCGATGGCCCTGTTCCCCGCCTCCGGGAGGCTCTTGGATGCGTTATTTTCTCTGCTGTTCCAGGCGGCCTGTAGTGCAGATATCAGGAGCTCACTTTATTAACGAGGCAGCCGAGGCAGAGGCCCAGGATTTCCCGAGGACCTGGCTCTTAGCCTGCGCCCTTGGGCGTGGGTCGGCCTCCTCCCCTCAGTCCCCGAGGACTCGCCCCAGGCTGCAAACTGCTGGAGCAGCTCAGAGCTGCCAGCCTGGGCTCACCGAGTAAGGGCTGAAAAATGCCCTATGGGGAATGTTGACATCCCCGACGGGAGGTTGGGGAGGACCCGGGGGGATGGGGAGCACGGGGTCCAGGTCAGTGGCCTCATAGGAGCTATTGGGAGAAAGGTGAGAATGCTCAGAGGAAGAGTGACCGCTGTGGCTGGTGCAGGGGACACGTGCAGAAGGACGCGGGGTGCTGGACGGGGCAGGCCTCGAGTGGGGGGGGCGGCTCTCTGAGGCACCTTCGCTGCCCACACCTCGCCTGGGAACCCAGCCCGCAGCTGTCTGCGTGCTCACGGCACGCTGCTCGCACGCTCTCCAAGCGGGCTGAGCTGCTGCTTCTCCCTTGTGCCCACTTTGAGTTTCCACCTCCCAGGGCTTGGCTCTCGCGGTGCTCTCTGCTTCCCACGGGCATCGCAGGGGGTCCCTGCCACCTCCCCCTCTCCCTGCACCAGGGGCCACATCTCTGGCCGGGGGCGAGCCGCTTCGGGGCCGGCGCTGAGCTCTAGGCCTCTGTGTACTCAGCCCGTCCCTGGAGCAGGCCTCTGCTGGAGCCACCCTCCTCGGCTGCCTTTTCAGTGGGCTGGTGCACACTCCATGAGAGCCAGGCTGGCCAGCCCTTCCTTCGGGGTTCCCTGGCGCTCAGGGCCTTCTGCCGGCTCCCCCAGTGACCCTGCATACACCTACGCCAGGTGATTTCTGGCTCCTTTACATACTACATACTTCTGTCATTTAATTTGGTTTTCCCAGCACCGGCTTTGGGACTGGCACGATCCACAGCTGATCACAAGGTGCACAGACAGGCATAATAGTTTCCTAGGGCTGCGGTGACGGCTTAAAGCAACAGGACATCTGCCTCAAGGTGTGGCTCCCTCTGAAACCTCGAGAGGAGACGCCCCTCACCTCTTCTGGCTTTGCCGACCATCCCTGGCCTTCCTTGGTTTGCGCTGGCATCACCTCCGCCTCCGCCGTGTTGTCCCATGGCCTTCTCCGCTGTGTCTCTCTCTGCATCCCCCTCTACTCCAGCTTGGCCTCCTCTTCAAAGACCCTATTTCCACATAAGGTCGCGTTCAGAGAGCAGGGCTTAGGACTTGAACGTGCCTTTTGGGGACAAGGGGGCTGAAGACGGAGGTTGGATCTAAATCGTATGAGAGTTTCGTGGAACAATTATGGAACTAGGAGCCAGCAGACCTGGTTTAGGATGGAAGTCGGTCCTCTTGGCTGCAGGGCCGTGGGCAAGTGCTTTCCAGCCAGTGCTGCCTCCTCCGTAAACTGAGGCCGGAACGCCTGCCCACGCCCTTCGTGCTGGTCATGTGAGAACAGCAGCTCCGTGTAGATGCCAAGATGCTGCTCCCTCGGCCTGTGATTCGGACCAGGCAGGGCTGACCGCGTCTCTGGCGTTGGTTCTCCCCGTGCTGGCGGCACCAGGCGGGGCCTGAGCTGGGTGGGTGCGCCCTGAGTATGTGTGAAGGGCAGAGGGCTGGGTGAGCACGCCCACCTGCAAGGTGAAAGCTGCACAGCAGCAATGCTGGGGCGTCTGGGAGGGCTGGCGGCAAAAGCACAGCTCCAGCACGGCCCAGCTACAGGACCAGGGCCGAGGCCCCGGGTCGCTGAGCCTTGTTTAGTGTTTCCGTAAAACAGTGGCAATAATACCTGTGCCCTGCCTCTCGTGAAAGCAGAGATTGCGATGGTGATGCAAAATAAAACATGATCTAAGCTGACGGTCACCACACACCCGTGGAGTGAGCTTGTGTGCGTGCCTGCTGTGCTCAGGTGCCATAAACCTCCTTCAACAATGAAATGATCATCATTACAACCAATATCTAGCCTGCAGCTGCAGGTACCAGGTTCCACGTCAGTTAAATGAAAGCTTGGCTGATAAAGCTCAGGTCCTTCCTTAACAAATTTAGCCTAATTTTAACCATCGCAGCCTCAGGTGGGGAAAACTCTTGGCTCTCTCCCAAAGCTTGAGCCCCTAGAACTCCTCGCCCCAGAGGTCTGAGTAGGCGTAGGAGGTAGAGCCTGAGAACAAGCAGAAATAGTGCATGACAGTCGCTTTCCCCAACGAGCTCAGGTTAGCAGGGGAGGATGGGGTGGGGGGCGGGGGTCACTGAGGAATGGACTCCGAATCCAGGACACGGCTGTTTTGGTGCTCGAGCAGGGGCTTGGCAGGGACGGACTTCTGTCCCATTATAAAGCACAGCGGGTGAGAGCCGAATTCTCTTGCTGTCAGTGCCACAGTTTGATATCTGTGAATTGTGGTGCACGGAGAATCTGGTGTGAAGCTCCTGGACTTAGGTACTCACCAGCAGGTGTGGGAGGCAGGGAGGGCAGAGGAGACGATAGGGAAGGAAGAGGTGAGCCACGAAAACTGCGCCCAGATCTCGGGGGCTGAGCATCTTGGAGAGACACACGGTAGGGTACAAAATTAACCTACAGCCTGAACTTGGTATTTGACTTGGAGTTATTTCAAAGTAAGACTAAATTCCACAGCTGAACTCGGTTTTATGACCTGTTTTCCATGTCACACTTCATTTCCTCTATTGAAGAGCTGTTCCACTAGGATTTTTATGTTTTTTGTCCCCTTATCTCTTTGTCTGCAAGCTTCCAGTGATGAAGTCTGACTGGTTTGGGCCCCTCTTCTCTCCTTATTCCAGGGCAGACTTTTTCCTTGCCTACCAATCTTTGATGACGTCTTTTTGAAGCAAGGTAGGATGCTCCTTCTCTCTGCTTTTATTCTGCAAAACTGTAATCTACTGGGCTCGAATTAATGTGTCCCCCAGGACATTCAAGCTTTCTTCCACATTGCTAGATCCTAATGTGTTTTTTGGAGCACACGGTTTTTAACATAATTGTTAATCTCTATTTTCTTTTTCAAATTCTAAGAGGCTGTGGCTAAGATGGGTATGTTTTTTTCTCTTGCTTCTCAGTCTCTATTGATTCTTCTGTCAGCGGGTAGTTGATCAAATGCAGCTTTTTCTCTGGTTTGACTCTCGACTTGCAAGATCATAAAGGTGACTCCATAACTCTGGAATTTCTCTGTTGATGCACGGTCTGCTGCTTTTGTAACAACAGCAAAATCTAAAAGTGAAAATCCTCAGGAGTGCCCTAGCGGGGAGTCCGTCATTGCCACAGAGCTCCGTCGCCGTTCCCACCCCTCCCTGGTGGTTGGCGCAGACGAAGCACCACTTGCTCTTTCGACTTTTCCTGAAATCCTAGCTACAGGGTTTCACAATATTCTGCTTTGTTAACTTTACGGTTTGTGTCAGGAGATGGGGAGAGAGCCGGGGACCCGGGTGGACACCGAGGTCCAAGAGTCTGGTCCCAGAGGGGAGGGGCCGGGGCCCACCAGCCACTGTGCCTTGGGGAGGCTGGGGGCTCGCACAGAGTGACAGCAGGCCAGGTCCAGGAAGGACGGGTGGTCCTGATCGAGTGACGTGCCCTAGCGCAGGGCAGCTCTGTCATGTCTCAATATCCCTCTGGGGGAGCTCTGTCCATTAGTTCATCTTCATCACATCATCATCCCCAATGCTATGTCCTCCTCCCCCTCCCCCCCCCCTTTTTTTTTCTAAATACTTAATGTTACTGGTTTATAAATTGTTTTATTTATTGTAAAATGGAGAGTTTAGGAACACCTTAGAGATATCCCTTTAATCTTTACACATCAAGAATTTGAGTGTCTCTCCTAAAATCACCTGAAAATTACCAGCTCACTCCTGGATGCCTCTCCACTGATCCCTGGTCCCAGTTGGAGTGCCATGAAACTTCTTCACAAATGTTGGAAGCCTCTGTTGGAGGAGCCTATTTTTTCCTAGTGTTCCTGGTTCTGGTTTGTCCTTTCTCTAGCAAGAGCTCACTGGTTTCCTCGGTGCACTCCCCTCAGCCGGCTCTGGAGGTGAGTATGTATGCTGTTAAATCAGAGCATCGGAGCCACCGCTGGCCACTGTGATGGTTTCAGGAATGTGCCAAGGACCCGGTCAGAGCCAAGAAGATGCCTCAACCCCCCACCTCCCTTTACCCGCTGAAACCTGGCTGCCCCCTGCGGACACCACGTCCTCTGAAGCCTCTCGAGGAGACGCTTCATGGCTTCAATTTCCTCTCCTCTGTACCTCAGTGCCTGGATGGTGAGTTGTCATCCCCTTTCCTCTAAGTCACGGCTGCCAACTCATCTCTTCTCCTCGGCACCTGCCAAGCACGCTGACCCTACCCCAGTCCTTTACACAACCCACAGGCCCGCAGCTACTGCGGACAGACAGAATGCTCCCCATTTGTGGACACAGCTGGCCGCTCTTCCCTCGCACAGAACCACCATGGGCCAAAGTGAGACAGGCCTTCGAGGAGTCAAGCTATTGGTTCACAAAGCCACCAAATTCCGTTAAAAAAGAAGCTGAGGCAGCTGGAAATTGGTCAAGCTGACTGGTTTCCCTGGGGGAGCACATGGGAGCCAACCGGTGGTGAATGACTGGGATTTGGAAGCAGGGCTGTGCGTCAGCCCCGGGCTTGGCTCGTTTCCTGCTTGGTGCCCAGAGCCAGCAGCCGAGGCATCGTTAGACTCCGTCCTGTGCTGTGCCCCTAACGAGTAGAGGCCCCCGCCACATTTTTTAAAGCAAGCAGCTTAAACATTAACACCCCAACACTGGCAGTTAGGAAGCATCAGAACCCCATAAACAAAAGGTAACTGCCCCAAATCCCGGCAGTGCTGAAACTCAGGTGCTCGGGGCTCTGGCCAGCTCAGTGGCTCTCAACCTCCCCAGCCTGAGGACGGCTTTGGGGAAACTAAGCTCCTGGGCCAGCCGTGCTCTGGCAGCCGTCCGGCGAGGGCCTTCTCCCCGCTGTGCAGTTGGAGGGTGTTCACTGCGCTTTAGGGAGACGGGAGGAGACGGAGGTGGACTGTGGTCGCTGAGTGCCGTCGTCACGGTCACTTACCTGAGCCCAGAACACGCGCTGAGGCTGACCATGGAACCGGGACGGCCGCGAACGCGTCCGTGGTAGTAGCAGTGGCCCTGGAAGGGGGAGAAAGCAGGGTCAGGAGCGGCACTTCGACCACGCACAGCACAGGCCTCTGCTCTGCACCTCTTGTTGTTAGTCAGAGAATCTTTTTTTTCTTCCAGAAAACGCTGAACCAGCCATCTTAGCACTTAATGCTCAGCCGGCGTGACCCAGCCAGGATCTCCGGCAGAAATACCCGATGTGCTTAATGACTATCCACAGGGCTTTTAGGACGCATCCCGGTTCCCTTCGTGTTTCTCGGACACCCTTCAGGGAAGCCCCGATGCGGGATGTTTTATGAAACCCAGCGGCAGAACAAATCACGTGGACAGCGCCGTCTACCCTCGTGTAAATTGCCTTTTGTGATGAGATGGGGAACGGCACGGGACGTCTGAGCACACTGTGAGACGTACTAAAACGAGGCCTGAACCTGTGGCTTATGAAAACAGGGGAGCAGATGAGAGGAAGGGGGTGAGGCGGCGGGGGGGGGGGGCTCAGTGAGTCGGCCGATCCGGAGCTGAGTCTGTCTCAGCAGGGAGGGAGTCCAGAAAGGTCGTCTCGTCTAGGACAAAAAGGCCCGCGCCACGGCCGGCAGCATTCTGCTGCGTTAATCACGAAGCTGCTTGCAAAGGAAACCACGGCTCGGACGCTTCCTTAGTTAAGACAGATTTGTCCGGAAGGAAGGCTAATTTTATTGTTGAACAAAGGCCTTGTTACAGCGCAATTAAGTGGCAGACTGGCAAGGAGGGGCCGCAGCGCACCTCAGTCGGGGCCTCGGATGCCAGCTGCTGGCAGGTTCCCGCAGGGAGAGGACGGCACAGGGGACAGGGAAGTGGACGTCCAGCTGTCGTTCCGTCCTCACTGGGCCCTCCTGGGCACACGGCTCCTTCACTCGCGACGGCCGCAGTTCATTTTGTCCAGGGTGGGGCGTGGGTGCCCGGGTGTTTGGCCCAAACAAGACGGAATTCCAAAGCCCACCTGGCCTTTGCCAAGAGAAAGGACCAGCTAGGATTGAGTGGCCGGGGAAATCAGGCACCACCATGACGAAGGGGCTAAAAGGCTATTTGTCACGAGTAGAGGGCAAGAGACAGGGGAGACGGGATGGCTACAGGGACATTGATTCTGTTGGACAATTTGTTCTGATTTTTGGGGCTATCTATTTTGGATATTAATATCTTGCCTGTTGTTAGGTGGGAAATGTCTTTTAACTTTGCTTACGATGTCTTGTTGTATAGAAGTTTCTAAGTTTTATGGCCAAATTTATCTGTCTTTCCCTCTAAACATTTTGTGTGTTGCTTAAGAAGGTTTTTTCCAAGGTCATAAAAATGTTCTTTATTTTCTTCTAATACGTTTATAGTCTTCTGACGAGCTCTTTAATCTATCTGAAATGCAGTTTTTGTGGGGTGTGGAATCCAACTTCCCCCACAAACTAAGAGGCAACCGTTGTACCGTCATTTTTTCTTTTCTCACTGATTTGAAATGCTGCCTTGTCATATACTGAATGCCCACATTTGAATGTGGCTCTGCTTTTGTACTCTCTCTCCTATTCCACTGAGGCAACCTTTCATTCGCTTATACCTGTGCCAATACCACACTGGTTTGGTTTTTATAAATTTTGTTTTAATTAAAGAAGTTGGTTTACAGAAAAAATCATGCAGGAAATACAGTTCCCATATACCCCCCGCTATCGAATCTTTGCATTCGTGTGATGCCTTTATTGCAACTGAAAGAACATTGGTCTAATTGCACTATTAACTGTAGCCCATGCTTACATTAGGTTCACTGCTTGGGCTGGAGAGTAATTTCTTAAAATTGTATTCCAGTAGCATATAGACAGCCCGAAATTTCCCCTTTCAACCACATTCAAATATGCAGTGCAGTGCTGTCAACTACATACTATGGTACAGTCAGGAACTACTCTATGCTGGATTTTCGGGTACATACCTAGACGTGGGGTTGAGGGTCATATGGTAATTCTATACTTTCGGAGGAACGACCGTTGTCCACAGACGCTAAACCGGTTTACATTCCTACTAACAATGAAAGAGTGTCCCTATTTCTCCAACACTTGTCGTTTTCCATTTTATTAAGAGTAGCTATCTTAGTGGGTGTGAAATGATATCTCATTGTGTGGTTTTTTGTTTGTTTAAAGAGGTCCTGGGGATCGAACCCAGGACCTTGTACATGGGAAGCAGGTGCTCAACCACTGGGCTACATCTGCTCCCCCTAATTGTGGTTTTAATTTGCATTTCCCTAGTGGTTAATGATGCAGAACATGTTTTCATGTGCTTATTGGCCACTTACGTATCTTCTTTGGAGAAATAACTATTCAAGCCCTTTGTCTATTTTTAATAGGGTTGTTTGTCTTTTGGTTGTTGAGTTTAGGAGTTCTTTATATACTTTGGATATTAAACCCTTATTGGATTTGTGGTTCCCAACTATTTTCTCCCAATATGTAGTTTGTCTTTTTACTTTAATGATGAAGTCCTTTGATGCACACAGATTTTAAATTTTAATTACTATTGCTCCACAGTCCATTTTGATATCAGATAGGACAAGTCTTTTTAAAAAAATTGAGATTAAATTCATATCCATAGAGTACACATTTTTAAATTGTAAAATTCAGTGATTTTGTTATATTCACAAACCATCACCAAGATCTAATTCCAAAACATGTTCATCACCCCCAAAAGAAACCCTGTACCCATTCAGAGTCACTCCCCTTTGCTGTTCGACAGCTTCTGGCAACCACTAACCTACTTTTGCCTCTATGGATTTGTCTATTCTGAACATCACACAAATAGAATCATACAATATGTGGCCCTTTGTGTCTGGTTTCTTACACCTAGGCATGTTTTCAAGGTTCATCCATGTCGTAGCATGTATCAGAACTCCATTCTTTTTTATTGTGGAATAATATTCCACTGCATATCAGCTAATGGATATTTGGGTTGTTTTCACTTTTTGACTATTATGAATAACGTTTCTATGAACATTCATTTACAAGTTTTTGTAGGGACATATGCTTTCAGTTTTCTTGGGTATGTGCCTAGGAGTAGAATTGCTGGGTCACATGGTAACTCTATGTTTAAATTTTTGAGGAACTGCCAAACTGTTGTCCAAAGTAGTTGCATCATTTTACATTCCCACCAGCAATGTATGAGGGTTCCAATTTTTCCATCTTTGCTGACATTTGTCATTTTCTGTCTTTTGATTATAGCCATCTCAGTGGGTTTATTTTGTTGTGATCTTGATTTTCATTTCCCTAATGACTAATGATGTTGATTGAGCTTCTTTTAATGTGATTACTGGCCATTTGTACAACTTATTTGCAGAAATGTCTATGTAAATTCATTGTCCATTTTTAAATTGGATTACTTGCCTTTTTATTGTTGGGTTGTAAGAGTTCTTTATAAATCCTGGTCAACAGCCCCTTATTAGATATAGATATGACTTGCAAATATTTTCTCCCATTCTGTGGGTTGTCTTTACACTTTCTTGTAGTGCCTTTGGAAGCAAAAAAGTTTTTTAATTTTGATGAAGTCCAATTCATCTGTTTTTCTTTGGTTGCTCATGTTTTTAGTATCATATCTAATGAACCATTGTCTAATGTAACGTCATGAAGAGTTATACCTATGTTTTCTTCTTAAACTTTTATCGTTTTACCTCTTACATTTAGGTCTTTGATAAATTTCTAAGTTTGGGATGTGGTGTGTTAGGTGTCTGATTTCATTCTGTTACATGTGTATATTCAGTTGTCCCAGCACCATTTGTCAAAAAGACTTCATTCCCTCACGGAATTATCTTGGCACCCTTGTTGAGAGGAAGTTCTCTTTTGCTATTGTTCTTTTTTCCCAAAGTTTCTAGGCTATTACTGGCTATTTTCTCCTTCTGATGAATTGTAGAATCAAATTGTTAGGTTGTAAAATAATCCATTGAGATTTCAGCTGGGACTGCATTGAATGCATAGGTCAGTTAGGAAGAATTTGTATTTTTACAAAAGAAGTTTTTCTACTGATGTATATGGTAGGTCTCTCCATTTAATAATGTTGTTTTCATGTCCTTTACTCTAGTTTTAGGTTTTAAAAATGCAGCCACTGGAAAGTTTTTATTAGGCGCATGCCTAGCTCTTACATACGTGTTAGTGTCATGAGTAGGACCCTTTCTTTCCTATTACATCTGATACACGGTTCTTGTTGGTGTTAAGGAAAGGTTTAGGTTTTTTTTTAAAAGATGATCTCTTAGACTCTCTTGCTGGACTGTCTTACCAGTTTAATAGTTTCCCTGTACTGTGTCTTGCGGTTTTTATGTTGTTGATCATATCAACTGCAAATAATGAAAGTTTCTGGGGTTCCTTCTTGTACCTCCCATGCAATGCTGAGGAGTGGGGTGACGAGGTGCTCAGTGGCAAAGCAGGGGAAGGGGCTCCACACCAAGGGAGGGCATGTGCAGAGGCAGTGTGCAGCGAAGGGGTGGGTGTGAGCTCTGCCTGGCTGCAAGACTCCGGGGAGGGCACAGCGCACACGGGCTCCCACCCTACCCCGAGGGGGGTCTCTGTCCTCTTCAATACCACCTGACTCAGGAAAGGACACATGGTGGGGAGGAACTGGGGGTCCTGCTTAGCCGGCGACCTCGGCCATCCACCCGGACCCCCTTGGTCTCTGTGTGAAGTAACTTTTGTGTGGCTCTGTGGTCCCTCAGGGGAGGCGTGGCCATTCCCCAAGCACGAGGGGATTCTGTGTCTGTACTGGGAGGCTCCAGAGCCTCAGAGAGGTCCAGCTGCTCCCCAGGCTCCGTGTGTGTGCATGTGTGTGTGTTTGTGTATGCTCAGTGCTGTGCACACAGCAGGCACGACTGAGCCAAAGCTGAAGGCCCCTTGGAAACGGAAAAGACAAGCAGCAGGTTTTACAGTTGAGGCTGCCCAGGCTAACTAGAATCACTTTTTTTTTTTTTTTTGGTTTACTTTTTAAAACTTCATTGTGGTAACATATATATAAGAAATTTCCCATTTTAACTATTTTTTCAAGTGTGCACTTCAGTGGTATTAATTACATTTCCCGTTTTGTGCTACCATCATCACCATCCATTTCCAAAACTCTTCCATCGCCCCAAACAGAGACTCTGTACCCATTAAGCAATAACTCCCTACCTCCCCTCACCCCCTGCCCTGGTAACCTCTACTCTACTTTCTGTCTCTATGAGTTTGCTTATCCTAGATATTTCATCTAAGTGGAATCATACAATATTTGTCCTTTTGTGTCTGGGTTATTTCAGCATAATGTTTTCAAAGTTCCACCATGCTGTAGCATCATCAGAGCTTCCTTCCTTTTCCTGGATGATCAGTGGTCCACGGTAGGCAGGTACCCCCTTGTGCTTAGCCACTCATCTGCTGATGGGTTCTTGGGGTGTTCCCACCTTCTGGCTGTGGTGAAAGTATCTGCTCAAGCCCTACTGTCCAGTTCTTTGTGTATATGCATATAAAAGTGGGATTGCTGGGTCACATGGTGATTCTGTGTTCAACTTTACAGAATCACTGGTTTTTGACTGTTACGGATCTTTGGGGGCCCGGAACATTACAGTTTCCCCCATTTTAAAGGAATGTGGAATGTTGCCATAAACAGCTAAATATTGTTTTAAAAATTATAAAAACCAAATGGTAACAATAATCTTAATTACTGACCTCTGAAATTTCAAATGCATTTATTCTCAATCTCAATTTATTTCTTAATAGGTTATTTATCCAATGTACTTTCAAATTAAATTCCCAGAAACATAGGCTCATTGAAGCATGAGCTGAGAACAAATTAGTATAAAATTAATTTCCAGTTCAACAACATGGTTGAAGTATTGCTTAGAAAAAGGAGAGGGAGGTTGGATCTTAATTCTCATAAACTGTTCCTTAAAATAAGCAATACCAATTCTTTTAGTTATTACCAGAGTTAGCAATTTATTTCTCAGCTCTAAAATCACATTTCAAGGTTTACCTTCTGACACTTGACTAACAAGGTCATTGCTTGCTCCTGACAATGATCAATTTCTTGGATAACTAAGCATAAGTACCAGAACTCCATATTTCAGGTTCTCTGGGACTATTATATTTTCATGAAATTTTATTTTGTCAATAAAGATGGTTCACCAAATATTTAAAGAAATGTGACAGTTTTTATAACGCAGCAAATCATCCTATAGACCAATTCACACATCAGAAAGACAGACTTGCCACACCATGTGCCATATGACTGATTCAGAAATTTGATTATGGGCTGAGAGAAAATAGCTCTCCTTCCCTTCTAGGGGTGGGGGCTGACCCTCACTGATGGCAACAGAGGCAGGGGGTGGGCAGTGCAGGCAGCACCTCCATCCCTGGCTGGCGGTGCCCTCAAGTAAGTCTCCAGGTGAGGGTGTGGCCCACACCTGAGGGCCAGGTTATCCCCAGGCACAGGTGCTAAGAGGTAGGAACCAGCCAGGCCCTGCGGATTTTCAGGTACTTGGCCTGTTTGTGCTGGACAAGGCCACACTGGTGAGACATGCAGGAGGCAGCTGTCCTGCCCAGGGCAAGTGTCCTGCCTTACATCAGTGACCCTGGCCAAAGGACCAGGTTGCACAACTTTCCCAAACTGCAGCCCCTCTCCTTTCTGCGATGGCCTCAGGAGTCTCAGTACTGTACAATCTCTTCCTTTTCATCACACTCAGGTCTCCAGGACCTTGAGCACGATGTTCTCCTGTTAGGACAGTGGTGTTGGCCTAATTCTGCTGAGCAAATACATTCTATTTCTACCATTGAAGCAAAGCGCAGAAAATAGTCCCAAACATGCCTAACCACAAAATTACATCTTTTCCTTTACAAAATCTCTAACCATGTTATTTTATATACTTATTACTTAACCTAATGCATTCCCCCAGTCCAGAAAATATTCCTTCTGTTTAATACTACCAATCAAATATAATGGTGGGTAAGAGGAAGATGGAATTAGAACTCTTGAACCTGAAAATCTGTAGCCCTCAATAGTATGTCACATGGAAGAGAAATCAAAATTCTGTTATACAACTATCAGTGGGACTGAAAGAGGAATTTTATATCCTAAATTGGTAACGAAACTGGCCTGGCCTTCTGGATGCCAAAGACTGTTAGCAACAAAGTCTGTTAGGGGCATGCTGAGTGAAAATCATTGTCACTGCTTCCCTCAGTGGTAACTTGGTAGGGGCTCCACCCCGCCCCCTCCCCCTGCACAACATGCTAAACTAGCCTGATTAGGTCCTTGAATTGCACGCCCTGGCTGGCGGGAAGCTTGGGGCCATCTACGGCCAGCCTCCCTCTTTGTGGCAGTCACTTGGTGAACAGAGTGGACAAGGCGGCCGGCAGGCAGGACCAAAATCCAGGCCTCTCCACTGCAGGCCACACGGCTTCCCCCGAGGCAGAGGTGCTGTGAGAACAGGAGCCCTCACAGGTCTCTCTCTTTCTGAAAAGAAAAGTTATCACCTAAAATCCAAACTCGGACAGGACACTGGAGTATAGCAAAGCCTCATTACAACGTCACTCAGGGGGTCCCAGGAAAGCAAAGCCATTTTCAAACACAGAAAAATCTGCAGATAGGAAGGGTACGTGAGTGAGAGTGACAGCGAGTGTGAGTGTGCATGTGTGAGTAGTGTGTGTGTCAAAAAGTATGAGCGTATGAGTATGTGCAAGTAGGTCAGTGCATGTGAGTAGGTGAGTATGACCGAGTGTGAGAGAGACTATAGTGTGAGAGTGTGTGAGCAAGTGTGAGTGTGTGTGTGAGCAGGTGAATGTATGGCTGAATGAGTGTGAGCATGTGTGAGAGTATGAGTGTGTGTGAGCGAGCATGAGTGTGTGTATATGTGTGTGAGTGTGTCAGAGTGTGAGTGTGTGCGTGCGTGTCTCGGCAGGCTTGTGGTTGGGCCTCCGCTCCGTTGCACTGAACACCAGCTCTGCACACACTGCATGTCTGCTTGAGACAAACAAGGGGCACTGGGGCAGAGGAGCTTCCCTGGCTGGGCCGGGCCCCCGCTCAGCTCTGGGAGTCCTGGATGGGATCCCTGGGCGGCCAGTCGCCACCCCCACAGCCCCAGGGCTATCTCTGCTCCCAGCTCGAACAAGTAGGAGCCGACTTGGGGGCCTCTCAAATTACTTGGCTGTGCTGGAATTCTGCAGGAGAACACACACTTAGGAAGGCAGGTTCTGGTTCCTTCTCCCAGACCTCCCAGCAAATGGGGGCTGGAAGCAGTGTGTCTGCAGGAGGGCAAAGGCTAGGCCCATCTCCAGCTGCAAGTCTTGGGGCCGAGACTCCATTTCACAGGTTTTAATCTGTAAAACAGGATGCACACTTATCTCCCTAGGTTTTAGGGGATCCAATAAACATTACCCAGAGAAGCAATCTGTAAAGTGTAAGGCATCATTACTAATCTGGATACAAAAATAAATACTTTAAACTCCAGTATGCTGTAAGTGCTATTTTCTTCCACACTGTACCCTAGTTCAGTATATTTTTGTTGAATGAATGAATGAGTTTGAGAGAGACTGATCCTGTTTTAGTTTCCTAGCTGCTAGAACAATCTACAATAGATTGGCTTAACAAAAAAGATTGGCTGGCTCCCGGTTCCAGAAGCTGGAAGGCTGGTTTCCCCCCTGGCTGGCTGCCAGCTTCAGGGTTCCCCAGCTTTGCTGTCACATGGCGAGGCACAGGGCAGCAGCTTCTTCTTTCCCTTCTGGGTTCCGCCCACTTCCAGCTCCTGGCTGCTCCCTGCGGCTTCTCTTCTCTGTATCCCATTTCCTCTGCTAATAAGGACTTCAGCCCTCTCAGCCGAAGGCCCTGCCCCCCCCCCCCATTTGGGCACAGCTTCCAAGGTCCTACTTACAAATGGGTTCACACAAGCAGGACCAGGGTTGGGACCCGATCGTGCTTCTTGTGGGGAACCTGACAACCTACAGGTGGGGTCTTTCTGGGTAACACACGTCAGACGTCTCTCCTTCTCCCCATCTCAGGCCCCTGTCACCATGTCCTCTCACCTGGGCTTCCACAGGAGCCGCCTGCCGCCTGTTCCTCCTGAACCCTGATTCTGTGCCTTCTGAGCACCTACTTCCCACGACAGCCCTTACCTGGTCATGGCAGCCCCCTTGACAGGAACCTTTTAATGGTTTCCCAGTGTTCCTCCATCATCACCGAGTTTATCACTGTCACCTGCACTCTTGCCTCTGTTGACTTCTAGACACTTCCTCACCCACCAAGTAAATAAAGCTCAGCACCATCTGGAATGTCTCTCTCACCGCCTCTCTAGGCTCAGACCTCTTTAACCTCCAGCTTTTGGGTCAAATGCCACTTCTTCCATGAAGTCTTCCATGATCCCTTAAACCAGACCAAGCCCCTTGGACTTTCCTTCAGTGCTCTGGGCACTGATTTCATTTCTGTGAATAATGTCAGTCTCCTCCCTCACAAGCCCCACATGGCTTCCTTTTCTGCTTTCCGTCACTGCTGAGTCCCCAGGGCCTGGCACAGAGTAGCTGTTCAGTTAAAATGCAACAAGTGAATGCACTTCCACCAAAGCACTGGGATGTTTTAGACCACTTTCTGGAGGGCTATCTGAGCCTCTCCCAGAGTCACCTTTTGTGATGTAAATAGCATAAACATCTACTGTATTGTCTTTTACAGGCCTTATTAAAAGTGACAAGGTAAAACATAATCTTCCTTAGATGTGGTCAGCAAAGGACAAAGCCAGAAATATTTCATCCTGTCAGGACAATCGAAAGACAAAAGAAAAATGATAAATTCCAAAATTAAAATCAGCCACTGCTCTGCTTGAATCAACTATCTTACACTGATTGTTGAGATTGAAACAAAACAAAAAAAGCCCTATTAGCCAAAAAGTGGTTCTTATGCTACATGTAATTTTAAACTTATGAAAATTCATCGTGTGCTGACTTTGGGGGATGAGATGAGCCAACAAATTTCTTTTTGTCTTCCAGCCTGATTCAATAAAAACAAAATCCAAAAGGCTACACCTTGTCTCCTCACCACCAAAGACTAGGAGAGGCCTTGGCCTCTTGTTATGGGGCTTCTGCTGGAGGGACCAGCTGTTGAGGGCTGTGGGTTTTATTTAGTGAACAAGATTGTCCTCTATCTCTGTGTCAACATGGCCAGCAGCTCAGACTTGTGCTCAAAGGAATGTGTGCTTCTGGAGGCAGCTGCAGGATTAAACGAAAAGTCATTTTCTAGTTTCAGAACAATAAGCATTAGTTATTTTAGGAGGTTTGGGGATGCCAATTAACATATACTAAAGATACATTCAAAAAGTCAGAAGAAGAGCAATATATAGTATCAGGGCAAATACTCCCCAAATGGGGGCCTCTGGTATATTTGGTTAGAGGATAAAGCCTTGGCCTGGGCAGAAGTGAGGCTTCCTGCAATATCCAACCTTGCCCCTCTCCATGCTTCTCCTTGCCGGCTAAAGCTTTAGGACCTATCTTGGGAAAGCAAAGCTCTCTTACTTACACTGCTCCCTGGAGGCTGGGCAAGTCTCCCCACTGTTGCCTGAAACCAGAGAGCAAGACAAGCCTCACTGCCTTTCCAATGCAGGAGCTCCATTCCCAGGCCAATAACGGGGACCAGGGGTTGTCAGGGCCTGACTCCTCCCTCTTCCATGTGGAGAGAGGTGAGGGAAGGGGTAGAGGGATGGATCAGAAATTTACTCTTCTATACACTCACTTCATGGGCAAGTGGGGAGAAAGAGAAAAGCCCCTACCTCTCCCTGCACACACATCCATCACAGAAGACTGGAAAAAACACACAGAGACAACTTCTCTCTTCCTTCCAGCTCTTTTCCTAGTGCCTAGCTCCAGAGCATTCAGCTTTCTCAATCCAAGCCCAAAACAACCTGGCAGCTGTCGGACCCTTCTTTATCTAGTTATCTATTTCTTCCCAAATGAGAGAAAAGGGGGAAAGTGCCTAAAGAAAAAGAAAATTAATAAGGAAGATTGAAATAGAAACCACGAAACTGTTAAAATAGGTTTGGGAGAGTACGGCTTTCGAGCGGACGTTGTAGTGTCGTATTCGACGAGAGAGCGAATTCAGAATGGGTGATGCTGAGAAGGGCAAGAAGATTTTTGTTCAGAAGTGTGCCCAATGCCACACCGTGGAAAAGGGAGGCAAACACAAGACTGGGCAAAAATCTGCATGGTCTGTTTGGGCAGAAGACAGGTCAGTCCCCTGGATTCTCTCACACAGATGCCAACAAGGACAAAGGCATCACTTGGGGAGAGGAGACACTGATGGAGTATTTGGAAAAATCCCAAAAAGTATATCCCTGGAACAAATATGATCTTCACTGGCATTAAGAAGAAGGCAGAAAGGGCAGACTTGATAGCTTATCTCAAAAAAGCTACTAATGAGTAATAGTTGGGCACTGCATTATTTATTACAAAACAAAAATGTCTTATGACTTTTTTACATGTACCATATTTGATCTCATACACCAGAATTCAGATCATGAGTGGCTGATAGGATATTTTTGTTGGACAGTCCTGAGTTAAATAAGATTGGCTTATAGTTAAATGAATATGATCAAGCTTTTTGAATTTTGATAGTAATTCTGGTTCAGCAAGTGCTATCACTGTTTCTGCCTTCTAAAGATATAATTGGGCTCAAAGCTAGGTTGAATTTGTAGTGTTCAACTTTTCACAAAGATGGTGAATGCCAACTCACAACTTATAGGAGATTGGTTTTATATTTAGATTTGTATAACTGGTTTTATGAATATATCTAAATACTAGGGAATATATCTAAACACTGTCTCATAGAGCAAGACTCACCTGTGCTTCAACTGGTGTTTCTCAGCCTGTTTAAAGGCAGGTGCTGAAAATAAGGCAGCTGTGTCCACTTTATCTTTTTGGTCTTAACTGTGTCAATCTAAATAAAATTGCCAGTATCTGAAATGCTGCCTTTCATTTAACCAAAGGCATTTTGGTTTATGTATGATACCAAATAAAGAATGCTGAAGACTTCTCTCATTTCATAGATGATCCGTAAGGTTGGATGTTTTTAAAAGTCGGTGTGACAAGATAGAGTAGCAAGTTAAATTTTACTTTTAAATTCTTTACTATGTAAGCCAGACTAAGTTGTAATTCAGGGTTGTCTTTAAGCTGCTACTCAAAACTACAGAAAATTGTAGAGCCTTTGAATTATGTGTCATGGTGTTTTTGCCAACTTATAGGGATTTATGAGGAGGACCTAGACTATCAGCACAAGTTTGTAATGATGTCACCATAAGGCTTAAGGTGATTAAAAAAAACCCAACCAACCACAAAAAAATAAAATAAATAAATAAATAAGAGAAAGTTTTGGAAGCAATGTCTCTAACATCTCCTAGACATGTCCATATAAGACAAGTGCACTCACTGTCACAGCAATGGAATTTTGGAGTTCACGCGCCTACTTAACTAGAATCTCTTTTCTGGTTCTGTTTGGAATAACAATTTACACTGTGGAGATAGCCTTAACGATAAATCTCAAAGCATATTTTAAATGAGATCATCTTAGGAGAGAAAAGGCAAAAAAACAAACCAACCAGAAAGTCAAGTATGAACTCAAGGCAAAACCATCACTTGTACAGGAGGTTGAAACTCAAGTCTTCATTTTCGGCCTCCACCTTTCTGTTGTATTTCCGATTCATATATATAACTGAATGCAGAATGTCTTCACTTGGCTGTCCCATTGCACACTCAATGTAGACAAAACCTCTCTCATTATTCTCTCTGCCTTTCAACCAACAACTGCTCCTGATGGTATCAGTGCGTAAGAGATCGCCCATCCGCGGGTCTAAGCTGAAGGGTTCTGTTGGTGACACCCCCGTCATCCCTATACCAGATCTTGTCTCTTCTGCCTCCTCAACCTCTCTTGAATCTGGTCAATCCTATCAGAGACCTACTTTTATAAGTGAAACCTTCATCAACTACAAAAGGTCTCTAACGAATCTTCTTAGCTCCTGTATATCAGTGTTCCTACCAATCTTCCTTCCATTCTGCCAGAGAACCTTTCCAAAGCATAAAACTGAACATATTATTCTCCTGCGTGGAAGATTTCTATGGCTCCCAATTTTTAGTAGGATAAAGTAAAAACTCCTTGGATTGAAAGGTTTCATACCAAATTTGCCTCTCTTCTTTGCCTATTATTAAAGACCCAGATGAATTATCACCTTCTTAGTGAAATAGCCTCCAACCAGTTAAAACCGACCACTGCCTCCATGATGTTCTAATACTATTTTGTATATACTTACTGTTGCAATTGTATTATAACAATGATTTTTAAATGCCCTGCCTTTCTAGAATTAAAATGCCAAGCAATACGCTTTTATTAAACATGTATCCATATTACCTGACAGTGTCTGCACACAGAAGGTGCTTAAAAGACATTTTTTGAGTGAATGAGTGAATTCTGGTTGGCACAATCTAAGATGCTGCAAAGTTTAAACCATTTTTTGAAAATCTAGCTTATACAAGATGCTATGTGAGGCTCTGTGGGGGCTAGAATGGGAGTACAGGAAATACTCTCCACTTACAGGAGCTTTTATAATCAACGTGAGAGATAGTATAGATTATAATTTAAAAAGTAATATCAACTATAATAATACTTTTTCATATCAAGATGTTAATGTGTTGAACTCTATTATTAGATAGACTAATGTTGAACCACCCTTGCATTCCTAAGATAAGTACCTTTGGGTTATACAGTATATTTAAAAATAGGAGCTGGAGGGAAGCGGCTGTGGCTCAATCAGTAGGGCTCCCGTTTACCATATGGGAGGCCCCGGGTTCGGTTCCCGGGGCCTCCTGGTGAAGGCAAGCCCGCCCGCACGACTTGGTTGGCTGACCCAGCGAGCACAAGCAGCAAGGGGGGGATAAATGAATGGATGAATAAATAAAATCTTAAAAAAAAAAAAAAAATAGGAGCTGGATATGGTTTGCAAATATTTTACTTAGGAGTTTTGCAACTATGTTCATAACAGAAACTAGGCTGTAATATTCGTTTTTGTATGCTCTTTTTTTAGTTCTCAGGAACCATTTGTTCCTCATAGGTTTGAAAAAACTCGCCTGTTAAAATTTTGGGGTCCAATGTTATTTGTATGGGTAGATTTTTAAAATACCTTTTATTAATGTAATTTTTCTATATAGTTAAATTTTTCTATTTTATTTTGAACTAGTGTTGAGAACTTACACTGTTGAGAAAATGGTTGTTAGTGTTTATCATATACTCATGATTTTTAAATCTGTGTTGTAAGACTTATATCCTTTGCATTCCTAATTTTGTTCACTTGTGGATTTTTTATGTTTTATCTATTTTATTAATATTTTCAAAGAAGTAGCTTTTGGTCTATTTTCTCATTTTTTATCTTCATTTCTGAGAGAGGTATATTTAAATCTCCCACTCTGATTGTGAATTTGTCAATTTATCCTTATAATTTTTTCAATTATTACTTTATATAATTTGAAACTATTTGCTAGCTCATAATCTTTATATTAGTAAATTGTTGCTTTTTATCATTAAATAATGACCTCCTTTATCCCTAATAATGCCTTTCCTCCCCCCTAAGGTTTACCTTATCTGACAATACTACCACCCTAACAGCTTTCTTCAAGTTAAGATTTATCAGCTATATCTTTTTCCATTTTTTAAATAATCATTCTGTATTTTGAGTATGATTCTTTTAAAAATTACACAGCTGGGCTTTACTTTAAATTCTAAGCTGATAATCAGTTTCTATTTCAATAAGCAGATTCAATCTATTTACATAAAATATGATGACTGACATATGTTGACTCATTTTTATCTTATTTTGTGTTTTATATTTACTCTGCTGCTTTATTTCTTTTCCTGCCCCCTACTAGGTTGATATATTATTTTCACTCACTTTCTGTTTATTTGAAAGTATACTTTTTTCCCCCTATTCTTGTAATGGCTCCTTATGAAAATTTAAAGTTATGCAGCACTTCTATTTTTCTTGTGTACAATATAAATTTCTTTAAATGTTTTAAATCTATTTCTCCATCTTGTTTTAAACCACCTAAATTTGGTCATTATTGTCATAATTATTTTAAATCGCTTATATAGATTTATTCGCATGCAAATATTTTGCTTACCGTTGCCTCCTATGTCTTACTCTTGCCCGTGTGTTCAGTTTCCTTCTTAAGACATTCCTTGGTAGATACTCTTTGGCTGAATCAGTGGGTAGTAAATTCTCGTCTTTGTATGAAAATGCCTTCTTCATTCTTGTTTTTGTAAAATACTTTAACTGGATACAGAATTGAGGTTGATGATCATTTTCCCTCGGTTCTCTGGAGGGTTTGCTAATGAGAAGTCTGCTGTCAGAACAATTGTCATCATTTTGCACACACCCCTCTCTTAGCCGGTTTTAGTATTTTCTTTGGCGGTCTGCAGTTTTGGTCTAAGCCATCCTGGGCCAGTTTATTTTTAGTCATTGTGCTTCACACCTGGACTCTCAAGACCTAGTCATGCCTTTCTTCACTTCCAGAACATTCTCATCACACTCTGTTTAAAACGGTCTTTTCCCAATTTTGTCCTATTTTGTCATTCTGGAATTCCTAGTTGAGGTCTACTGGACTGTTGTATTCCATTCTCTTTAAGACATTTCATAGTTCCTCTGATTTCTCTATTTTCCTGCGTTCCCAGAGGTACACATCCTCTTGTGTCCTTTGTCTGCCGATGTTTGCCTTGCAGTGGCTCTTTTCATTGTGTGGTTTGTAATTTTGATTTTGGAATCACCCTCAATACTTTTATTATTATTTTTTGTGTGTAGATAGCTCATGTAATTTGGGTTGTAGAAATAGCCCCACTGAACTATTTTGGGTTGGCTTCAGCCCGAGTCCATGGAGGTTTCATTTATTTGGGACAAGTTTTGAGGCTAGTATCTTGACTGGGAATTCCATATTACAAATCTGTACACCAACCCACTCTATCCTCAACATATGTGCCTGAGGCAAGCTGAGGTTTCAATTTCTCTCTTTTTATGACATCTTTTTTCAATCCAGGACACCTAGCAGATAACTCTTCTTATTGCCCCTTTTCTGGGCCAGTGGCAAGAGTTTCTTCATCCCCCTTTCCTGGGGACCCAGCTTTGGTGGGGTTTGCAACTGCAGGCACCAATTCTCCCATTTCAGGCCCTTTGGCACCAGGCTGCCTCCGGGTCCTAAACAGACCCACCTCACAAACCTACTGCTCGGAAATTATATTCTTTGTTTCTGCCTCTTGGGATTTTTCCAACTCTCTTTCAAAGCTTGACTGGGCATTAACAAAAGTTCTATTTTATCTAGGATTTCTATGTACTTTCTTTGGGCTGGGAAAGCTGCAAAAACTCATCCCACCATATTGCCGAAGTCTGAATCAGTTCACAAGTGCCAAACACCAAATGTGTGACAGAAAAAAATGCTGGCATCATGCAGAGTAAAGGAGAAATTACTGTAGATAATAATGGCTATTTGATGAAGCTTCAATTCTACATGCAAAACCTTCCTCCAAGTTTATTCTTTTAAAATAAATACCCACATCTCTTTAGAACAAACAACCCTCCTAGTCCTTGGAAGGCAGTGGCTGTCATATTCCCTTGGAATGCCCATTTTCACGCATGGGATTGGGCATAAAGGGTGTGCAGTAAAAGTCTGTTAAATGAACAAATAAAGTTAGCATTTTGTCCAAATTACATATAAAACTTCAAATGCCAGAATGGTTGATGAAAAGATAATATTATAGCAATAACTGTGATATGGAATCATACTAACACTGTGTATTGACTTATAATAAAGAGGTTGAGCAGAGCTAGTTTTCCTTTGAGTGCCTTTAAGATACTTCAGAGTTGAACTTAGCACAGTTCAGCCCGGATCAGCTGCTTTCGGGGCCATCGTGGAGGCTGGCTCACTCATCTAGGCTTTTAGAAAGGGTCTGCCCGGCCACACAGCCCTTGGTAGGGAGTTCCATGGTCAGCCTGCAAGGAAGCCACATCCCCACGACTATCCTGGCACATACCAGACAAAGGCCACATTCTTCTGGAATTATAATGTAATATCTGAACACAAAGTGACTCGCAAGCTCTTTTTCAGGCCTACGGTAAGAATCCGGGCATGTGACTTGGCTCAGGATTAAGTGGCTACAAAGTTTAAGCAAAGATTTGATAGTACAGTATTATGACCATCCAAACATGCAGGAATTACCGTGTAATTTTGAGTGAGGGAGACATCAGTGCCATCTTGCAGATAATGGGTTTCCGTGAAACTGCTAGCAATGAGACCTCTGTGGAAAAATAAAAGCAACATTAAATGATGAGTGTAGAATTACATGGACATGCTGCTTGTGCATGTGTAGGCCGGGGGGCAGCATGGGAAGTAGCCCGACACCCTCCTTATTGCATGGATAATCAGTCGAGGCCTCCAAACGGCCATCCAAGTTACCTTGGGAGAATCAGGAAGAGATCCAGGCAGGCAAGATTCAGATGTGTATGTTCTGGACAATACCCTGCATAGCACATACAGAGCCTTCTCTTTTCTCCTGCTAACACACACACACACACACACGCACATTCACACACACACTCACACACTCACACACACTTCTACAAATAATACAGGCAGATTTACGATTTGGGGAAAATCACAAGGCTCTGTAGACTAGAATAGATGGCTAAGTCCTGTTGAGAAAAAAATTTTGAACCTACAGTACTGGCTCCTGCTGGCTCTCCCACAGGGAAAGAACCAGTTGTCAATATTAAAATGTCAAAGAAGAGAGGAGAAGGACAATGAAACAAAGCAACACTGAACGAGGCGAGGAAAAATGATTTGGGACATAATGTAATATTAAGTTTCTAAGAAACACAAAGAACAATCCCTGGGGAAGCGGCTGTGGCTCAATCAGTAGGGCTCCCGTTTACCATATGGGAGGCCCCGGGTTCGGTTCCCGGGGCCTCCTGGTGAAGGCAAGCCCGCCCGCACGGCGTGGTTAGCTGACCCAGCGAGCACAAGCAGCAAGGGGGGGGGTATAAATGAATAAATAAGTAAAATCTTTAAAAAAAAAAACAACAAAAAAAACCAAAACCAACACAAAAACAGAACCACAGAAATATTTCTTGTGTACCTACCATGTGCTAGGTGTGGGACTAACTGCTGAGATAAAAATAAAAATAACACCAACCCCTACGCTTGAAGAGATTGCAGCCTGGAGGGGTAATCCCGTGTGGGGACGCTGTCACAGAGCAATGAGCAGAGTCATGTTGGATGGCCCAGTAGAAGGGGGAGGCTTTGCAGAGGCAGCTGACCACTGGCTGGGCCCCAAACCACAGAGTAGGAATCAGCCAGACACCAGAGGGGCTGGGAGGACAAGAGCAACCCAGGTAGAGGATGACAAGACCAGGCTTGAAGGTTCTGGTATCTGAGGAGCCAGGTTGGTATACCAGACAGGAGAGGGCACCAAATGGAGTTTGGATTTTATCTGCCTGGACAATAAGGAATCAAGAGAGGTTTTAAATTCTGGACTCTGCAGGAGGCCTAGTGGACAGGAACGGTCATGTCTGCCCTCCTCCATCTCCAGAGAAGGCTTGTCACGCCACTGGGTTCTGCTGGGAGTCACTCCACTCCTGGTCCAGAGACGAACGTGTGACCCAAGCTAAGCCAATCTCAAATCTTCCCTGAAGCATGTTTTGAGCTAGAAATTTCTGGGGAAGAGGTCTTTCCTCTTTGGTCTCAAGGCACTATGGGTGTGATCACAGACCTTCCTTCAATCTTGTCTCTGGCTTCAGGAGGAAGCTGGCTAGAGAGGACAAAGCCATCACACCGCTGGGACAAAGAGCCAAGAGGGGGAATTTTCTAGGATCTCCTGGGGCTAGCTCTGCATCTCCCCTTCTTCAACAAAGTCCCCTCTTCTGCTTCAGCTGGTCTGAACTGGGTTTCGCAACCAGAGTGTTGATTAATATGCTAGGGAAGGAATAGAAGTTGGGATGCTGCAGATGTGACAGAAGGAGAAATACGTTCCTTAAAGCCAGACTTCTTTAGCCCTCCCAGCCAAGGTCAGAATTGAGGGCAATCTCTGTTTTATGTGGATTCCAATATATTGAGGATATGCCTGGTTTAAATTAGTCAGACCCTTACAGCGAGACTGAGATACACTACTTGACAACAAGTGTTCCAGTTGAGTGTGCAAAAACATAAAACACAACCTTTCACACTCACTATGAAGGCATGTGGATTCTCCTTGTCTCCACACTTGCCCCTCTGCTCTGGGGTATACAAATCATGCTGGAGAAGGCTGAATTCCCTGAAGACCCTGACTCTCAGACCGCATATTATTTCCCTCAAGTGGTGGGAGGTGACAGAGGCACCCAGGAGAGAAGTCTGGAGAAGGAGGCTGTGGCCACCTGCATTCATGTGGCAGAGAGCCCTCCGGAAGGCATAGGAGGCACTGACGACCTTAACCAGGACAGCTGCAGGGGAGCAGTAAAAACGAATGTGGCCGAGGAGAAGGGGACAGGGAAGTACAAGTATCTTTCCAGAAGAATGGTTCTGCAGGGACCAGAGTAATTTTATGTGAACTCAAGAGATGGCTTGTTTTGATGGAAAGAGCTGGGGAAAGGGTCATCAGAAAGGGAGGGGCTGTAAAAATGGGACAGAGAGGGACAGTGGGTCCAAGCAGCAGAGAAGCAGGTAGGAGGATGCCCAGATCACAGGGGGCGGGGCGAGAGGAGGAGCCGGGAGTGTCGCTCGCTGGCATGAGGTGGGGTCTCCTGAAGTAAATTGAATCATGTACCTCCCCAACAGACACATGTTCTTAGTCTTTATCTGTGTCCCTGCAGGTATAAACCCATTATAAGTATAAGCAGGACATTCTGAACATGTTCTTTTTAAGTTAAGGTGTGGCCCAACTGTAGTTCTTACTCATTTTAGGGTCTTATAAAGAGAAGGAACGGGAAGACAGAAGTTGGAGAAGGCCGCACAGGGATGAAGCTGGAATCAGTAGAAACCAGAAGAGCTAACAAAAGTGGAGGATGCTGTCATGTGATGTAAGTTCCAAGGAACCCTGAGGATCGTGGCAAGCCAAAACCAGACCACCACAGACTGGGGAGGAAGCATGTCTAACTGATATCTTGATTTTGGACTCCTCCTAGCCTCAAAACTGTGAGCCAATACATTCTTGTGGTTAAGCCAACCCATCGTGTGGCATTTATCACAATAGCCTGGCAAACTAAGACACCCCCAGTCACCTCAATTTTTTTGTCAGAGATGGCGGCTTGGTCAGCTTCAGGATCACAGTGAAAGGAGAAGAGAGGTCAGACATTTGGAAACCCATCCCACAACTTAAAAAAAGAAACACTCATATTCCAACTGTCCTGCTATAATTGAACAAACTTTAATAATTTTATTATTTTACCTCTTATCTTATTAATAATTTAGTAATTCCATTCTTAATTTTGGATCCTTAATACCTAACACAAAGGGGAGTAACGCATATAGAAATTTGTAGAACAAAGACACAAAACTTCAAGGCTTCTAACCAGGCTTAACCTGGTTAGATAGTGTCCAAGGAAAAAACTTGTTTCATGTATGAGCGATATGGAAAAGCCGTCAAGAAAGCTGGGGATTAGAGAAGATTAGCTTTTTTTTTTTTTTTATTATGGGTAAAAATCAAAATTCTCACAATACATACAAACATTTGCAAAATGATATATAAATATATATGCATATATGTGTATTTGCTTACAAAAATGTTATTTATATATATATATACACTTATATTTTAAGAGGTGCTTAGATTACCCAAAATATTACATGAGAAGATTAGCTTTTGGTAGATGATTGTCAGCAAACTTCTGTGCAGAGTAATTTTGGGGTTTAACAGCAGTAAAATTAATGGTAAGGTTCTGAAATGTGACTCAATACAGTAAAACAAAGACAAATGAATATTTTCTTTTGCCTTAAAAAACCTACCTCTTTTCACTGTTCTCCAAATGTCATTTAAGTTAGGCAGAAATACAAACACAATCATACTTTGAGTTCCAGAAGAGTTCTTAAATACTATTGTATGTTTCTGCTTGTTGAAAGAGGGTGAAACAAGGGTTTAGCACAGCCTCGACTATGTCCCAGTACAGCTAAGGCATTGAATGATTTGTGCCTTCTGAATATTTTCTCATAAAGTCTGGAAATGTTGATTTACGGCTCAGCTGTAGTAACATTGCCTTTGAGTATTATACCCTCTCAAAACACATCACAAGAAGGAAGAAAGGGGAGGGGAGGGACTGCTGTAAGCCCTTTACATGTATCTCATTTGATCCTCATAAAAGCCTCATGGGTTAGATACTGTTTTATTCCCAATTGAAATGAGGAAACGGAGATACCTAGGGGTATATGGCAGAGCCTGGCAAGTTTGGCTTTAGAATTTGCTTTCTAAAGCAAATGTGTTCTGAACCACTGCAGAACACTACTTTCACAGGCTAGGCAAAGGATAATAACTACTGAGCACATGCTGCTGGCATTGGGCTGAGTGCTGGATAAATATGCGTTGAGGGGAAGAAATGAATGAATAATGAATGAAGGAGCGAATGTGTGGCGAATGCTGTAGGCACATCTCCTTTTTGTCCTCTTTTAGTTTCTGGCTGCTAAAGCAAAGACCATGCAATGAGTTGGCTTAAACAATAGGAATTTATTGGCTCGTGGGCTTAGGGCTTGGAGAAGTACAAAAACAAGGCATCAGCAAGGCGGTCCTTTCTCTCTGAAGACTGTGGGGTTCTGGGGCTGGCTGCTGGCGATCCTTGGTCCTTGGCTTTTTGGTCACATGACGATGCACATGGTGGTATCTTCTCTGTCACATGACAATGCACATGGCAACATCTTCACCTTTTCCTTCCCTTTGCAGTCCTGTTGACTTCCAGCTTCTGGCTGCTGCCTCTGGCTTTCTCTCTCTCTCTGTGGCCTTCCCTCTCAGGCCTTCAGTGATGGGATTGAGACTCATCCTGATTCAGCTGGGCCACACTTTAATTGAATTAACCTCATAAAAATGTTCTATTTACAAGGACTCACACGCGCGGGAATAGATTAAGTTTAAGAACACGTTTTTATGGGATACATATCTCAAAGCTAACATGCCTCCCAACCCTAGATGACTCATTTGAGGCTTTCCAGGGTATGTGTGCAATTTAAAAGATGCTGGGAGTCAAAGACCCCTTGAGAAAACTAAGAAAGGCAATAGACAATGGTTGTGTTGGAAATGTGACAGCAATGAACCCATTTCCTTTAGATTTCCCCAAAGAGAAAATCCAATTAGATGGATGCTCTTCTGTCAACAGAATTCTTGTATGTCAGGTGAATGCATAATTTCATGAGAACATTTTTTTTCTCAGTTTATTAGATTAGCTGACCAAGCAAAGTATTTTATTCTTCTCTATACCAGAAAATAAAGTATATTTTAACTATGCGTTGATTTGGCTCTTTTCCACTCATTTTGATGTTATGAGCGACACCTAAATATCCTCCCATTTGATCAACATTTCTTGTGCTGGGTGGTGGGAATGATACACCAAAAGCTCCCCATTTGGTTATTTATCCTACTCTCAATTTACCCTTATATGATTTAGTTATATAGTTAGAATGTGATGGATTACATTAAAATGATATTTTATTCCCCCATACATGGGAGGGCAGGAAGAAACGCCTCTTCACTTTGACCTCTGAGAGCCCTTTTTAATCTCCCTTCCTCCCTCCAGCGCATTCACATCCTTCTTTGTGTTCTGCCAGGATTCTGTTAGAGGGCTTTCTCTGTTCTACATAGAATTTCTTGTTTACTTGTCTTCCTCCCACACTGAGATGAGCTAACAGGCAGAAACTACCTCCCTCAGCCTAGCACGGTGCCTAGCAGGGTAGGTGCTTAAGAAATAAATGGATGATAAAGACAGAATAATTCTTGTAGAAAAGCAACCCAATGTGGACAGAATGTGTTCAAGCTAATCGGATCAATTTTAAATAAAAGAAAGACAGTTTGAATTTGCTTTCATCGATCACAGAGGGGCCATGGGACAGGGACAGTCATATCTACTTCCTTGTAATTTCAAGAATTCCACATGCTGTCAGGTCATCAGAATCAACCCTGGCAACTTGTGATCAATTCCAGAACTCTTTAAATGAGAGAAACAGGGAAATAAAAGCTGAGGGATTGGCATCAATTACTTAGAATATGAAAAACCTAATAGATGACACGCCGACTTTTTCCTATTATTTCTTTGACGCATAAGGGTATGGTCTGGGATTTAATTATTTTGTGCAACATACTCATCCAAAAGTGTCACAAGACAGCTCTTGTTTGTCAAATACCTCCAGAAGGCACTACAGACACTCTTTGCAATTAAATAACACATGCAACGTAGGCTTCAGTGATTTCTTCTTCCCAGTAGACCAGGCTTGGTATTCAAACAAAGTATCTGGCCCAGTTTTCTATTCAACGTATCCAACCCAGTTTTCTGTGGAAGACTCACTTCACCAAAAGTTATTAGCCCACAAATTACGAAATCATTCACATATAAATTTGGATAATGGTTTTCTCAGAGGATTTGGAAATACAGTTATGAATACTTTCATATGAGGGATAAACTGCCTGGAGTTTTAACAAAACACAGCACAGGATAAAGATTATAATTAAAAAATCATGGTCAGTATTTTCCTAGTTACTAGAAAGAATATCCTTTTTTTGAAAATGATCTATTTGCAACTAGGGCGAATATGGAGAAAAGAGGGAGAGGAAAACCAGTTTGCACCCAGACTGGAACAACTCACTCTGGTTTCCGGCAAAAAACTCTAGACAGCTGGAATCCTGGAACTCAATACTGGCCCCATTGGATCTTCTGGACTCTCTTACTGAGCAATCAGACAGCTGTTGAATGATTCTCTATAAAATCAGTACACTGAGCTATGAAATAAGAAGAGGATAATAAAAATAAAAATGAAAAAGAATCAAGGGGATCTGGAGTTTCCTACATCTTGACTTTGCTTGAATTTCTTTTAGAGCATGGTCTTTGCAAACATGCATGCTTCTTGTTTTCATTACAGAGTAAGTCATATAACCTGATAAATAACTTATGTTTGGAATCTTGATTTCGGGAGTGAAAGCAAACCCAAACCATTCCCATCCTTACGTTATCATCAAGGTCGGTATCACCATATTCCTCCTCACTTCCGTCTATTGTTTGCTCATGGCATGGCAGGCCCGGAGCTACATGCTCTCTCAATGTCCCTTTCTACTTTATCTCAGCAGAAGTTCTGGGAGGTAGGGGCTGCTATCTGCCTGATTAAGAGGAGGAAGCACTCAGAAAGGTTAAGGGACTTGTCCAAAGCCACACAGCCAAGTACCTAGAGACTGAGCTTGGCTCTCTTTGGCTTTAATGCTGCCTCTTCCTAATCACTGGTCAACACCACCTTTTCTGGAAGAAATGTCAGCACATGCTTCTGTAGTTCTGAAAAATAAGCAGCAAGTCATATTCCATATTTTTCTGAAATATTTTTTAAAATAATGCTGGAACAAGCATTTGAAAATGGAGCTTATGTTGTTTCTGTTAGCACTCAATTCAATTTAGTTACAAATCCCTAATTATTTTTGGTTGTAATTTCAGCATTTTGGGATCCTAACTATTTAGAACTGTACATCTGTAAAAACAATGGAGCATTTACATTCCATTTTCTTTTGTTATTTATTTATTTATTTTTGCTAATATACTCAAAGTGATCAAAACAACTTATTTTTTCCCTGGAATAAAACAAACAAACAAACAAAAAAACCACTTCCCTTTCTTCCATCTCTTACTTAGTTTCACAAACTATAATAAATAAAACAGTTGATACAGCATTTTTGAAGCTGAAGGGGACAATTAAGTTTCCTGCAAATTAATTTCATAATATACCGCTTCTATTATAAGTCACACATACACAGAATTTTGGAACAAATCATGTGAACTTTACACAAATATGTTATTACTCATTTGGAGCTAGTCAGATGATCCTATCCATTCACAAAATGAACAGATTACATATGCCACCTTTGACCATTTTAGTCTCCTTGGGAATATCTTTAAGCCCAGTAGGTTAATATGTCAACTGCATTTTTCAGCTGAAACATAAAAACAGACCTAAAACGATGGGATGCCTGCCTTGGCAGCACTCCTGCTCTCATGCGATGTGAACCTTCAAGCTTTGGGGTACTCTCGCCTCTTTTTAATGACCATATGTTGTTTGGAAGTCTTCTTGAATGTGGCCTTACACCCTGTTCCTGGCTGCTTTAAAGAACTATCTTCAGCATCTGAGATCTGTCAAGTTTAATTAGCACAACTTTAAGAACACTATGGTTTGTAACACAGAGAACAAGTTGAAAACCTAGTAAATCATTGTTTCCAAGGGCAAGTAAAGCCCCACACTCACTTCTCTCAGACGGGCCTCTCCAAGCATTCCTGGCAACACTGGTAAAACCAGCCATTTCTCTTCAGCTTCCGAATTTTCTTCCTTCCCGCTAGCTGTAGTATTTGAGCTCTTACTAAGTAAAAGCACTTTCTATGCATTACCTTATTTAACTTTTATAACAACCCTCGTAAGTAGATGCATGCTTTGAGTCAAAGAACCCATGCACAGAGAGGTTGCATTACTTGCCCAGGGTTGCACAGCTGGTACTGTGTTGGCAGTGGGACTTCAGAGCCCAGACTCTTATGGCTTCACTTAGGCGATACCTATATTCCCTGCATCTTACATTTGCCTTTTCTGCCTATCTCTGGTTAAGCAGACAAGTGCACTTAATATGGAGACTTCTGTCTTTGAAAATAATTATAAAGAATTTGAAGTTTGGGTAGGATAGGTCTGTCCATCTCCCATTTATTGCCACGGGTGCAAAACTTAAAGGAGCACTTAGGAAATGTGTGAGTCGGGGTTTCGATGACACCTCTGAACTGAAAAGAAACCGCCTAAGTGCATCATTTCATGTGTATCAGTAGAGGTAAGGCTGCCACGACTGCATACGACAGGTGTATGAAAACGTCAAAAAATCGAGTGAAGAATCAAGCCCATTTACATTTATTCATTGGTGCTAGAGATGATCTAAATATAATCAAGTTGGCTTGACACCAGAAGCAAAGTCAACTGTCAAGCCATTTTCTAACTGTCCATCCTTGCCCTGGTTAGCGAGTGGTATTTTCCAACTGCTATTCATTGAGCACCACCATGGTCCACGGGGAGGCAGGATCAGTTACAGGTTTGGTCCTTTCAATCTTTACAATAACACTGAGATTGGTATTACGGACATTTTATGGATATAGAAGTCAAGGCTCAGAGGTGTTAAGAAATTTGTCTAAGGTCACAGAGCTATTGTGGCAAGGGATACAGACTGTTAGATGTCAAACATATCTTAACATCCAGTCTTTGGCTATCACTTGCATGTGGGAAAATATGCCTTCCTCGACCCTTGGGCCAGCAAAATTCTTGGTTGATTATTTTAAGGAATGCATTTACCTAATTGAATAATGGAATACAGTGCACGGAGGGATAAAAGCCAAAGGAAACGCCTCTCCAGCAGCGCTGTGTGCCACAAGGGCCCTGTACCGGCTCCCTTAATGGCTTCTGAGGCCCCTGCCCGACTCCCCTTTTGATCGTTATCTGCTGACTGCTCAGGATGATAGATTTCTAAGTAATAAAAATTCAGAGATGATGACAAATTGACCTTCACAATGTATCTTTGGTGGCCACAGTGGAGAATAAATCTAGTCTCACCATTTTCTCCTGTTGTGACCCTGGCCATAAGATTTAACCTCATTGTTCTAGCATTTCCTCACGGAAAGTGGGAATAATAATTGTGCCTCCCTCATAGGGTGGCCGTGAAGAATAAATAATAGATGCTAAATACTTATAAACACACCTGGCACACGTGTGTGCTCAATACGGTTGAGCTATTAGTAAGCCATCGGCTTCTGCACGTCTCACCCCCCATCTCCCCTGGCCCTTGGTTCCTCTCCCCTTCCCAGCCTCTACACCAGCCTCCTCGTTTATTCTTCAGCCCATTCTAATCCCATTTTCCACACAATAGCCAGCGTGAAGATTTTAAAATAAAACCAGATCATGTCCCTCCTTTACTGAAAACCCAATACTGCCTCCCACAGAATCCGGAATAAAATTCAAATTCCCTGGCATGGACTGGCCCCGGCTCCCCCACCCAGTCCCTGTGGCCTCCTTCAGTTCCCTAAGGCCTTTACCTTTCCCATCTCGGTCTGGAACCTTCTTTCCTCTTTCTCTGCATGGCCAACTCCTACTAACCCTCATCCTAAATGACAATTTTCTGGAATGAGCATCCTGCTTGTCCCTGTCTAAATTTGGTTTCTCCTTGCTAGTGTTTCTCCAGGTCCCTGCAGTGTTCCTTCAGCACTTGTCTCATTTGTATTTCGTTTGCTCATGGGATGGTTTGGAGGGGTGTGCTCCCTGTTAGGGCCGGGGCCTTGCTTGTCTGGTCCCCTCTGTATCTTCAGCCCTTAGACCAGAGACTCGAACTCAGTATATGTTCAATACCCATTTGTTGAATGAAAAACTAAGAATGAGAAATATGAGTAGTCAAAGGCCCTCATAGGAAATAATTATTGTTTGCTGCTGTTTTAGTGTTTGAGAAGTTTCTTCCTACTCCAAAAAACCACCACCAACAAAAAATAACAAAACAAAATATCTGACAAAAAAGATACTTTGATTCTAAAGAGTTCCACCACCTAGAACATCTCAGGTCTTTAGTTCTGGGGAGCAAAAAATATACTCCATATATATATATTTAAAGGGCATTTAAAATTTTCTAGCATTAAAACAAGTTTAGCCAAATTGTTTGAAAACACTAAACCAAAAGACCCTTAATCCTTGGAAACAAAGCTTTAAAGCTGAGAAGTAAAAGGACCCTGGGGTGGAATCCCTTTCTCGCGCCAGCTGATATCTGAGTCTGCCGTTGTTCCCAGCACTTCCTGCTTGGCCCAAAGCTGTGGGTCCAGCAAGATTTCAGGTCTGATGACCCGTTAAGCTGGATGCATTTCAGCCCCATTTTCCTCACTCATACCGGGTCCGCTCAGTGAAGAAATTGTATTAACTGGCGCTCTGAGGCAAAAGAGGCTTTTCCTGGCCTTGGCGGAAGCTGGCCAGCCGGCTCCCATGCAGACGTGAGGCTGGCCACGGGGGTCCTAAAAACTGACCTACACTGAACCATGCTTGTAGAATGTGGCTTAGATCAAATCTGGTTCTTTCTGCTTGCTCAAAGACAGTTACGCTCTGCAAATTTCCATACTATCTCTGCCAAGAGATAGAGGCCGTGAATGACGGAGGGCAGGGAAAGAGACGGAAGCTTCCTAAAGTTTCCTAAACCGGCCCTCAAAGCTGCTCAGATCCTCTCGCTGGGGCTACCGAGCAACGTGCTTGCGTTTTGAAGAGGACGTCATGTTCCTTTCTAAAAAAGGGCCACCTGAATGGGAAGTAGGGTGTGGAGAGCCATAGTTAGTTAAAATGCCACCCCTTTCCAGTGATGGCCCACTCTCTTTGCCTGCTCATATCCCTGATGCCCAGTCAGAGGGCCCCAAAAACAGCCACAGATGTCCATTGCGCCAAGCAGCCACTAGCGCCTGGAGAGACGAGCACACCGATGCTCATGTGGGACTGCTCGTGGCAGCCGAGAGGTGGGAAAAAACCCAAGTGTCCAGTGACAGACGAGAGCTAAGCAATACGTGGTCTATCCGTAAGATGGAGTATACCCTCCAGAAAAAAGAAGGAAGCTCGGAGAAGTGCTACAACACGGGCGAACGTCGTGTTGAATGAAATACGCCAGGCACACAAGGACAAATACTGTATATTCCACTCATATGAAATATCTAGACTAGCAAATTCAGAGACAAAAAGTAGAATAGAGGTTACCAGGGGCTGGGGGGAGTGGGAAATGGGGAGTTATTGCCTAACTGGTACAGTTTCTGTTTGGGGTCATGAAAAAGATTTGGTAATCGATGGCAGTGATGGTAGCACAAAATTGGGAATGTAATTAATACCACTGAAATGTACACTTAAAAATGGTTAAAATGTGAGATTTTGTATTTTATGAATGTATTCATGTGATTACAATAAAATTAAAAAAGAAAGAACATATCTTTGACATAAGGAAGGGTTGTCTTTAGCTTTTCAAGAAATACTCGTACCCAAGCTGGATTTTCTATGTCCTGGTAACTACTCCCCAAATGTTTAGTTGACTGACTACCTGATCAGTACCTGAGCTTTATTTGTACCTGGAAGGATTCTGAATTTAGACCTAATGCAGTCAAGAACCCTTGGAGAAGCAGTGGCAAAGGAAAGACAATGTGAATGGGCCACTGATGGATTTCTCTCCAGGATCAAGGCCATTCGATCAATAATCCCACAGCTGGGCCTCTGAACCACTCGCCCCTTCGTGTCCATTCCTCAGGGTAAACTAACCCCTTTCACGGCGCCTCAGTTTCTTATTCATTTCTATCCCCCTATGTTACAAAAAAGTTTGGCTAATTGTAACACAAGCACTTAAGGAGTTTAGTCACAACAACGATTGGGAATATTTTGTTTCTTTCATTATTCTTAGGGTAGGGCAATATGAATTACCTTGTTGATTTAGTTAAGTAATGCAATACATGACAAAATATTGCCCTAGGTCGTGAAAAAGAGATCTTTTGGTCTCAAATTGAAAAATTAGTTAAAACCACGGCAGAGATAATTAGTTGGTTCATATTTGATTGAAGCTATAATCCATTACACTTAAGAAATCTTTCAAGTTCATTTGCTTTCCAGGCATTCTAACATTTTACTTGAAATGCATTTTAAAAAGCCACTGGCATTACGGCAATGACAACTCTTATAGCCCTAGGCTAAGGGTTAAAGGCTCTTTTTTCTGCTGCAGCTTCTTTGCTGCTGTCTCCAACATGTCCTGGGTACAGGGCAAAAACGGATGCTGATTTGGCACAGAGGCCCGGAGCAATCCTTCACTTCTCTGGACTGACTTTGGCCAGGAAAAAGGCAAGCACGCTTCCAGTGTTTCTGGCTTCCCAGCCATGGATCTGCTTCTCAGATGGCAACCTTGCGGTTTCTTTAAAAAAGGAAAAACAGAAGAATACTTCCTATCAAGAGCCCAGCAACTAGAATTCAGATGGGATTTATGGTTTCATTTTCACACCACACTCTTGCATGCAAAGTCGGGAATTGGGATTACATCATGTGTGCTGCTAAACTCGTACTCTAAAAACATGCTCAAGAAAGGAGGACTTCATTATAAGCTGATGTCTTTCCATGTGTTCGGGGAGAAAAACAGCAAACTCTGTTGAGAAGGAGGAAGACAACAATTTAATGGATTGAAAAATGTAATTTACAATGATCTGCCCCAGTAATCTCTCAGTTCCATGAAAAAATATATACTATAATCATCCACAAGCTTATTGAATTAATCAATGCTTCTTTGGGGGTTCATAAAACAGCTACATTATTAAGTTCACTCCTGGATGTTAAAAGGCAGGAAAAGGATCAAACCAGAAAAGGGATAAGATGTCAAGTTAGCACTCTTTCTTTTTCCCATAAGGGTGGACATTTCCAAAATAAACAATCACATTTCAACTCCCTGGGGTCAGAGCATTATTTTGCCCAGGACATTTGCACCTGGACTAGTTGTGAGATGCCCCCGGGGACTTATTAGTTTTGCTGCAAGTGACAATGACCCTGTGGTCCTATTTTATTTTAGAAATGCACACTGAGTTGTGGAGGGGTGAGCCGACATGATGCCAGGTGCCTGTTTCAATCACCTCGGAGACGGGGAGCACCTGAAGAAGTGTGGCCAAGTCTCCATACTTGCCGAACCCGGCAGTTTCAGTACTGCTGCCCTCACTCTGTGTGGCATGGGCCGCCCTGTGCCTGGCAGGATGTCGAGCGGGACCCCTGCCCGCTACCCACCAGACGCCAGGAGCGAATCCCCAGTTGTGACGACAAATGTGCCCCCAGACGTGGCTACTGGCCCTGAGAGGGGAAAACTGCCCTCAGTGGAGAACTGTCGGTGGAGGGAAGGAGCAGCATGTGTTTTCTCCTCTCTTGAATATATTGAAAAGGTTTCAGAATAAAAATTTTTGGAAGTCACTGGAGGAACAAAAGTGTGAAGCCTCGCTGTGGAGTGGCTGTCTGGAGGCTATTCCTGAGGAGCAGCCGAGCAGGCCAGAGGTCCAGGGCCTGAGGCCCCCAGGGGCTTTCTCAGATTCGGGCCTGGACCTCGGTATGAGAATGGCAGGAGGGCAGGAGCCCCCTTCAGCCCAGGGAGGCAGAACCTCTGCAGCTGGAGCCCGGGAAAGGGCTTAAAAAAAAAAAAAAAAAAAAAAAAAAAAAGCATCACTTTTTATTTGGAAATAATTTCTAACTTACAGAAAAGCTGCAAAAACACAAGCTACACACACATACACACCTTTGAGTAGCTTTGTCTCAACACTGTGTTCCATTTACGTTATCCTTTGTCCATGCTCTTGCTCTGTCCATACACACACACACACACACAGGTTTTTTTTCTCTAAACCATTGCAAGGTAAGTTACATACATCAAGAGCCCTTTAGCCCTAAAAATTTCATTGTCTGTTTTCTAGGAACAGGGATATTCTCTTACTGATCCCAGCACAGTTACCAAACTTCAGTAAATGCAGCTTTGCCACAATATTCGTTATCTAACGTGCCTTTGTATTCCCGCGCTCACAGCTGGCCCAAGGATGCGCTTTACATCATCTCCCCAAGCCCCTCACGGTACGGGATCCAGTCTAGGATCATATACTGCATTAGGTCGTCCCGTCTCCTTTCTGCTCACTTTCTTTTGAAAACAGCTTTATTGAGACATAATTCACGTACCACACGAGTTGCCGATTCAAGATGCACAATTCAGTGTTCAAATGTATCCACAGGGCTGTGCAGCCATCACCACAATCTAATTTTAGAACATTTTCTGCTCCCTTGTAGCCATTACTCTTAGTCTGTTTTAATTGGGATCATGTTCACTGCCTGCCTTTGTCTTTTATGACAGTGACTTTCTTTTTTTTTTTTAAAAGACTAGGATCCCTTTCCTCATAGTTCTTTTTTTTTTTTTTAACAAAATGTTCCTCATTTTAGGTTTGTCCAATATTTCTCGTGATTTAACTGAGCTTATGTTTTACTGTCCCGAGGCTGCATCCTCCTCGGTATCACACCTGGAGCCACGTATGTCCACCTGTGTCTCAGTGGTGATGCTGGTCTGGATCAGCTGGGCAAGCTGCTGCCTGGCCTTCCCTGTAAAATGTCCTCCATGGGTGCTAATCTGAGGGGCAACTGTGATGAGGAGCAAGGTATTTGCATGGTTTTATCATGTCTCCTGGCAGACTGGAGAAGAGAAGCCATGGGGAATATGCTGGTGCTACCTGCTGCAGGGAAGGTGAGACTGAATTAGCAGCTGATGGATGAAAAGGGAACAGGACTCAGCTGGCACATGGTCATCCCAGCAGAGTTGCAACACCTACTCTCCAGTTCATTGGACTCACCCAGGACAACCAACAAGGAGATGATGATGGACAACACCTATTCCAAGGAATGGAGAGTGTCTGCAACTGCAAGCAAGACAGTTCCATCCATCTGCCCCATAGGATCTAAGCCCCCTCTCAGTTAGAAACAGAGTAGGCATCACCATCCCCAAATCCTCAAGATTGGGGAATGAACAATGGAGTAAAGTAGACATATTATTATTCTATTATCGACTTATTATTATTCTAGCAATGGAAGAACTTTTATCACTGATATAAAGGCAGTGGCCACCAGAGGTTCTGAGGGGAGAGAAAGGGAAGAATAGGTATTTTCAGGACATTGGAATTGTCCCGCATGACACTGCAATGATGGATACAGGCCATTATATATTTTGTCATAACCTACAAAACTGTGCAGGATAAAGTACAAACTATGATGTAAACTGTAGTCCATGGTTAGTAGCAATGCTCCAATATCATTCATCAATTGTAACAAATGGACCACACTAATGAAGGATGTCGCTATAATGTGGGAAAGCATGGGAAGGGGAGAGGGTGGGGCATATGGGAATCCCCTATAATTTAATGTAACATTAGATTACATTTATGTAATCTAAAGCTTCTTTAAAAATAAAAATAAAATAAATTTTTTAGAAAAGGGAACAGGAAATAGATTGTGGATGGAGTGCGACAGAGGCCTCATGTGGAATCGCTTTCTCTCTGGGCCAAGGCAAATCCTGCTTTCTGCTCCTGACGGAGCTCAGAAGGCTGGGAGTGCGGGGACCGCCTGAAGCAGCAGGCCGGGGTGTGGGGGTGTGGGGGAGTAGGGAGGTGGGGGGCGGAGGAAGGGCAGCAGGGAGAGGGAGCAACTTCGGAGCCAGGGACCGGCAAGAACGGCCGGAGACAATGACCGCAGCCTCCGCCATCGCTTCACGAGGCCCAGCGTCCAGTGTCAACAGAACGGCACACCCGGGAGATGGCATCTTTACAGAGGAAGAAACCCACTAAGAGTCACAAGCACGAGGGCCAGGAGACCAGTTTAAACCCAGGCCGTCGGGCTGCACGACCAGGTGCTGTGAATTTCAACTCGCCTGAGCTTTGGCCTGCTCTCAGGACAGCTTTGAAAAATATTGTTATTATTTAGTCGTAACAATAACAATTGCTCCGAATACAAAACAATACAGGCAAGTCATTGGAACAGCAAGAAGAGATTTCTAAAGGTTTTTATTTTAAACATATGTTTCTAAAACAGTCAGTAAAGAGTGCCAGAAACACAGCATCAAGTCTATTTTCCTTGTTTGGTGTACATGATTTGCTTTGGAAACTGCCTATAAATGCCCTAAAATTTATCTCTAATCAAAAATAATCGCCTGTACAAGGAGTTCTGAAGCAGAACCAAGCTATTTCATTTGGTGAGAGTGATAGGATGCGATGGGGGGAAGCGTGGGGAAGGGCCTCCTCCTCCATCAGCCTGCACAGAGGCCAAGGCTTCCACCACAGTCCCAGAGAGGAGAGTGCAGAGAGGAATGTGCGTCCTTCAGAAAAGGCCGCCCTTTATTTGAATAAGAGCCACACCCTTTGTAGAGAGCCATAATGGAGCCATCATTATTTTTTAAACAGAGATGAGCCAAAGCACACACGGAGAGAAGGTGGCGTAATCACAGTGCACTTGGTTTTCACCTACAGCTACGCGTCGTTGCACCTGCATTATGCAGCATGTTTATGAGAGACCCTGTTATGAAAGAAGAGGCCAGGTGGTCGGGAAGAACTTCTCACTAAGCATAAAATTACTTTACCTACCAAAGACAGCCTTAGATTATAAATGCTAACAAAAAAACAACAACGAAGTAAAGGGTCAAAATGAGCCCTTACTATGTGTTGTGAAGGGCACTAGTATTTTACAAGTCACACTCATTAAAGGCTTAAAAAAACTCATGAGGACCCATGATTCTGCCATTTTACAGGAGACAACCTAGGCACAAAGAGATGACATAGCTTGTCTAAGATCACACAGCTAGCAAAGGCCACACACGGGCTGGGCCCTAAGTTAGTCTGACTCCAGAACCTGTTTTAAGCTTTCCTACTGAAGATTTGAGCCTCTGATAGGAATAGTTTTCTCCAACCAATTATTTAAAAACAAAAGTAAACAGCCTTTTGGTTTAAGAAGTAGGAAGATGGGAAGTGAAAGAACGAAGGCCACAGGAGAACTCAGCTAACAAATCTGCAAACGAGCAAGCAAACAAAACCAACACATACATAAAAAGAAAATAAATGAAATAAAATCAAGAGTTACTCAATTGATTCTATTGCACAAAGGGATGGGAATTCACTGGTGTAGAGGCCCTTCTCCATTGCCAGGCTTTTGGCCAACAAGAAAGGAAGGTTTTGTACTTGAATGGGGTTACCCGGATGCAAATGCAAAGCCCCACACATGCCTTTGGCATATTAATTCAGCTTCATTAAATAAGAAGCTCTGTGGGTTCATTCAACTTAATTTATTAACCTCAATTTGAAAAATTGATTAATCTCTAATTTCATTTGGGAGGTTTTTTTTTTTTTCCCCCTAAAAGTAAATGGGCAAGCTCTTGTATCTTGTGCATGGCTATCATGTATTGACATAAAAGACAGCTGTGTCAATATTTTAGCATCTACACTAGACAAAATCAAACATCACAGCCATTTAAAAAATCCTCTATAAGTGGTCATATATGCTCTTGTTTAGAGAGAATAACCTTGGTCTTAAACCACCAAGAAAAATAACCACATTTTACACATGAAGCTCTGTATCAGAAGAGTTTGGTTTAGGATAATATTGTTCTGTTCAAGTAATATTTTTATGGCATTAAAGGAATTTTGCACTTTAAATTAAAAATAAACATGTTAGAAAAAACAGAGAAATGTTGTTTACATTTCCCTTTGGCTTACTACAGTCTTCATTGGAAGGTACCATTTTTTTGATATCTTTAAGACAGATCTGTAAACAGTAACTAAAAACTTTTATAAGTGTCAGAATCTCTATTACATAAAAGACCAAAATATTAAAAAGCACTTTTCCTTGTATGCTCATAAAAACAATCTTGCACCTTTTTCTTTTATCATACTGAAAGTATCAGAACACAACAAAAACAGGTTCCAGATAGGGGGAAAAAAAAAAAAATCAGAGGAGAAGAAAAGATGAAGCCAGAATGTTTTACCAAGTATGCTCCTGTGGGTAACTGGTGGAAGAGTAAATGAGAAAATGTTTTTATTGAACGTGAATTGTGAAACCTGGCATGCAACTGTCAAAATCCACTCAAGCAGCTCCAGTCAACGTGATTCTACCGTTTATTTCATGAATGTAAGCGGAGTGTGTGAAAATCTCCCATCATTCCTGCCAACAGTCGTCCTAAGTATTGACTAAAACTGTAGCTAGTCTAGAAGCTCTTCTTTTGTCTTGGCTGCCGTTATTTCGAGTATTACGAGTAACTATGCCCTGGGCCTAAGTTAAGCTACCGCTTGTTTTTTTCTGTTTTTTTGTGTGTGTGTGTTTTTTGCTATCAAGTCATCCCCCACTTTCCTCACTCAAAATGAGTGAGGAATCAAACTAAATTTCTTTCAGAATCAAACTAAATTTCTAACTTTTCTAAAAAAAAAAACAAATGGTAATAACCACGTAACAAAGCAAAGTCAGCTCTAGAGAGAAAGCTGAAGTTATTTAGAAATGTGGGGGCAAATGGATCACATTTTGAATGCTAAGAACTGTCACCAGGTCACGTGCTCTTCTCAGCTGCTGCCTGTGTTCAATATTAGGTAGGGGATTCCTGAGTGAATTAGTGAATCCAATAAACACCGAGTGTCTACAAATGGCCAGGGTGGATGCTGGGGACAAAAGATAAATTAGACAGGGTTCATGTCCTCAGGGATCCTTTCGTTTTAGTGGGGGCTACCAAGATGTAAACAAGTATAAATAAAGCGTTACAGTGTCTGGGATAGCGATTTACCCACAGTCCAGTGGGGTCTGAAAGCAGCAGCAGACAATTGTAACCAGGTCGGAGGGGGTTTTGGGGTGGGCAGACGTGCGAGCTTAAGGAAGGCTTCCTAGACGTCGTGAATGGATATGGATGCCCTCCTAAATCTTATTGTTCAGTGTCAAAAAAGTTCTTTTTCAATATTTGAACACTCAAAATTAGTTACTCTTCAATCAGAAATATTCTTTAGGTTGCAAGGTCTATACAATATCTGCCTAAATAATACAGAGAATATTCTTAGAAACAATAGTAATTGCTAACAGCTAGGGATGACTTGTATATTCTGGGCACTATAAGCAATTTGAAATGCCTACAACTCCAGCACTGCCGTTATCCTAATTTACACGAGGGGGGACTGATACTCGGAAAGAATAGGACTTTCTAAAGGTCATGCAGCCAGTAAGGGGCTGAACTGTGATTCCAGACTAGGCTTTCTGACTGCCAGGCTCAACCTCGAAGTCACAACAAGACTTGTGGTAAGGAAAACCTTTCTGAGTCTTCTGTATTCAAGAAACAGGCTCCGGGATTCTGGAAGGAATCTTGGGAACCGTTTCCTTGGTTTGGTCTTCGCAGGCGTGCGGAGGTCTGTACAGGGGCATGTGCACAAGGCTGGTTACAATACTCACATAAAAACAAACATCGAGCACTGAAATGTCACAACAGGAAAGACTGGCCCATCCTCATAGAAAAGGTAAGCCTGATTATTCCCACAATGCATATTCTTTTTTCCCCATAACAGCAAGCCCCAATGTCTGTCTGTCTGGCACCTGTTTCAAAAGATTTAAAGCCAAATGGCAGGAGTACCTTGTTTTCCTCACATAAATACTTACAGAATGTTAATTTGCTTTTGCATTGGAGGTTATTGATTCTTTTACCTTTTCAATTATAAAACCTTAACATCCACAAAGCAGCTTAGAAAGTTAATGAAGAGTAAGTTTGTTATTTTGTTGGGTTTCATCTCCCAGCATGGCACTACGCTTCTGGAGAAAGGGCAATCTTTATCCCAATTACACTCAATACACTTGCATTATTTAACAATCAGCCAAAGACATTCTGGAAGAGGAAGAACGAGTTTAATTGAAATTTTCAGTTATGACTTTTAGCCCGATAATTTAAATAGTGGATATTGTTTCATGGACAAAACTGTACTAGCTCATTAACATAAAGACTAACAAAGCATCTGGTGAGTGTAAAGGCACATTGTACTACATGGGGATTTTGGTCATGGTTTTATTAATTCTTCAAAATGTTTACAATAGTTTATTGATGAACATTATAAGGCACCCCACGTCCTACTCAATTTATTATTGTGATTTCTACTATGTTATCAGTAAATATGGTATTTATATATTCATCCATCCATTCATCCATTGAAGAAGCATTAATTATGTGTCTGCTAACTATCAGGAGAATTGAAGACAAAGGTGGTAAGTGAATCAAAGAGGAAGCAGAGGAAGAGGAGAAGCAGGAGATGTCCTCTGTTTATTTAGTGACAATCGCAGCTTTGTCTTTGCTTTAACTGGTATTATACTGATTCCTCTGGAAATTCGCCTGAAGTTTTTGACAGTCAAACCTCTCCTGTCTTGGCATTTGGAAGGACCAGGGATCCACTGGGGAGACTGGGTGATCTCTACTACCTTTAATGGCATTGCCTGGTCAGTGAACAGTCTCCTGCCTACACAATGGCCTCATCTCTTAGGGCTGCAGCAGGGTTTAAAGCATGTAATTAGGGAAACAAATCAGATCTGCAACCTCACGTGGTGCTGGCAATGCAAACCACCCCCACGAGGTTGACAACTGGATGTATCACATGTACAGGAAATGGCAGACACGTTACGACGTACTAAGCTGCCTGGTGGCTGGTGAGTTCCCTTTGACATGGCTTGTGAGGAACATTTCTATTTCAAATCAGGAAAACGCAGAGGGAAAGTACACGGTACAATCAGAAACCTGGTATCTAAGTTCAGACTTACAGCACAGCACAACAGGATACTTAACTGCAGTGCCCAAGACAAAGCAGACATCTTATTTTAAAAAGTCAAAGGGACTGAAAGTACATTTGAAGATGCAGGTACACATGGGTGATCCTTAACAAGGGACTCAGATTTGTCCAGCAAAACAAAAGAATGTTCACTCCAAATTATTCTCCAGCATGCATTCATTTACTTAATGAGGATTGATTGAATTCTCATTTTTTTTCAAAGTCTCCTTTGCAATGGGGTGTGGAGGATACAAAAGAAGTAATATAGTAGAAATATCACACTCTGCCTTCTGGAAATTTAAAATTTCATGGAGTCATAAGATTCATTATTTTGTACACATAATAAAAGGAACCCAAGCAAGGGTATGAGTAGCCCAAACTTAATGCGAGTTGCTAAGGGGATGCAAAGTAAGGGATCACGGTGGGGCAGGACAAACATCCTCAAAGACGTGGAGAGGTGGGCTTGCCAGGTGCAGCAGACATATCACGCTCACCTGGTGTCTCCTTTACCTGGATTAGCTGCTCACCAATCTAACCACTCAGGGCATGATGGGTTGACATCATCTCGGGATGTGTCTGGTCCAGTTGTCACCCAATGTTTCCCACCTTCATATCACATGAGGGTCCAATCTGCTAGGACACCATAAGTTGCACACTTAAGTTTTAAAACATCTCACCCCAGCCTGGGACGACTTTTCCCAGGGAAGCAAGTTTAGCTTCCCACCTTGCTAGGCACACTCACTCCTGGAAAAGGCAAATGCTAAAGCACAGGCTTTCTGAAGACATATTTGGCAAGTAAGTGATATTCCCTACATTTAAACCTTTTATTCCATACTTTGACTTATTTTTGAAAAACCCACTTTCCTTAATTTACTCAAGCATTTCTCAGATGTCTGAAGCACAAAGTGCTTGGGGCGGGACAAGGACAGAAAATAAAATGTGGTTTCATCTTAACCCTGAGTCCTTAAAGTGTAAGCAACAGCTGCTCTCCCAGAGCCAAACAGACACCTGGCAAAAGTGTGATGGATGGACGGACAGATGGATGGACAGATGATGGGAGGTTAGGAAATCCAAACTCGAACAGGTCATGGCTATTTACACGTTAATTATGAGAGGGCCTATTGCTGAGTCATGGGAATACCACTCCCAACTTGGCACTACAACTCTTCCTAAATCCACAGTTAAGAAATGATTGCATAATGCCTGGAATATCTGATATTCTTTCATCATGTTACTGGTATCCCTATATTGTGTTTGCTTTTCTCCAAAAAGAGCATGAGATCTCAATTTAACATCATAACCATGAGGCAAGGGATCTGGACCCAGTGGTACCGAATCTCCACTGTGCCCTGACTCATGTCCATCCAAGGTACACATTTCAGGTCCTCCCAGGCCCCCTCTGTGCCCTCTCCACCCCAGTGCCATGGCTCTTCCCAGTTTTGATCCGCAGTACATCTGAATAGAACTAACTGACAAAAGGCAACTGCTAAACTATGTCAGGGCTGTCAGGGTCATTAAGCTTTTGTTATATCAGCAACTTTTATAATATTAACATCTTAACCTACCACAGGTTTTATTATTTTTCCTAAGTAATGAAGGGATTTTCTACAGAAAGCCCATGGCTCTTGGATATTAAAGTGGTCTCAAATTTTTAATATGGCATAAAGCTGATGAATGCTACTCAGATTTCACTCTCGAACATCATTATTACATTAGTCTTCCAAATATGATTTATTTAGACTTAAATGCTCCAAATTTGATGAAGAAATGGCAAATGCACTATTATATTTCACAAGTTACAAATGACATCTTCTAGACAAGAATTAAGGGATCTAGTGCTAGAGTTCAATTTTATAGTGCACGGTTTTGTCAAAAGTCTAGAATTCAGGAAACTTCAATGCTTGATGACCTCTCTGTTGGCTTTCACTCCTGAACGTTCTCTCTCATTCTCAAGTTTATATCTTGTCTGCTGACAACTACGCTGCAGGAAATGAGCCCCCTCCCCTCCCCACCCCACCCCCCAGGGTAGCAGGGAGCAGCAGAAAGTCCTGGTATTCTGCAAATACCAGAGTCCAATTCCGGACAATTCTCTTTGCCTCTGTATCTGTACAATGGGGATATCAGGAAAACATCAGTCATGTCTTACCCCTGCCAAGGACACATGAACATCAAAAATGAAATGCCAGTGGCCAATGCCTTCTTACATGGCTGGAGGTGGGCAGGAAGGGCCACGTCCTGCGGGAGTTAGAGCCAACAGCCAACATCGTAATCTGGCGTAGGCCCTTCTACTCCATTAAATCCACTGACCTAATGAAGGCACGGGCTGCATACTCATTTTTCTTTCTGTCTCTCTCTCTGGCCTTAACACCTACTCACTGCCTCACACAATGTATAAGTTTGCAAATACAAAGCTGAGTCCCAGTTCATCTCAATGGGGAATGAGGTAGAATGTAGGATTGTCAGTTTGTCTGTCCTCTAAGTCATAAAATACACTTTTATTTGGATGTTCATGAAGAAAAATGTTGCTACTGCTTCACTTTTTCAAATATGTTTTCGTTTTTAAAGAATAATGCAAAATCAAAAGGGTCTGAACTTATTCTCTGGCTTTTGCTCTTGGAATTTCTGTTCACCAGTCAGAAATGACCGGTAGTCTTAGAGAAGCAAATGACAGCACACTGTTCCAAATGCAAACAACGTGCTCACCTTGCAAGAGTCAAGAATTGCCAGAACATCTAGGCTCGATTAATATCTGTTTTCTAGAAGAAAGGGGAGGTAATTTTTGGAAAATACACAATAGAGTCAACTGTGCTCTATTATTTGCTTAATGTGAGCACGGCAAGGGGAGATTACAATGAAAGGCTTCCCAAAGACAGCTTGACAAATGGGAGTGCGTTCAGGACCCAGCATCGAGAATGGCAAAAGGACTAGAAACGCCATCCCGTGGGGAACAATTAAAGAAGCCGGGAGAATCTGAGCCAAAAAGACCAGGCCAAGGAAGAGAGGGTGGGAGCTACACGGAGTTCGGCCAGTTCAGCGCAAGAGAGAATTTTTATCAGCGTTTTTACTCTCTCATGAAATAAGTTCCCTGGCCCTGGAGGTTTTCAAACTGAAGATGGATGGATGCTTGAGGGAATGTTCTCAAGGATACTGGAAGATTAGCTAGGTGGCCATGAACATCCCTTATGATTCCCAAGTCCGGTGACGTTTGTTTAAACATTCTGTCTAGACTTGCGTTGTGATTGCGGGCTGCTGACCTCTCACTGGAATGCTAACTGCCCGGCCCTGACAAGAGCTAAAGAGCAGAGAGGGGGCAGCTGCTTTGTCCCTGCATTCCTGAGGATTCTGACAAGAACGATGATCTGTGCCGGCTCTGCACGGGGAAAAGCATCTCCACAACCCCTGTGACTTCCCTCTCCTAACCAGACAGCTTATGATGATCGGCCTTCGGCTCCTCATGCTCCGGCCCCCTCGAGACAGCACAATCCCATCACCACACTTAGCAACCGTTACCGCTGAGGAAATGGCTTAGCTGAGAATAAGATGCAAACTGGAGCTTGTGACTGGAGAGCAATGACATGGGACTTTGTGGGGAAACCTCAAGCACTGTGTCAGGTCGGGCAGTTTTCTGAACGGGGTCGCATTTAGGCTCCTTGTTACCATCATGCCGATGTTTTCAACATGGCACCCATTATTGGGGTCTTGGAGAGAGGTTTGGCCCAGCCCATCGTAGTCACTGGATGCAGGTCATTCATTCCTGCACTCGGTTTTTCTGTTCCAAAGGTGTGTTAGGGTAGGGTGAAAAGAACCGTTTGTGTGCACTTGGCTGAGCGTGGAGCTGCTGGGCTGTTGAAAGGGGTTGGAGACGTGCAGTGCCAGGAATAGTGGCCAAGAGAAAGCTGTTGGGATGGTGGAAAAAGGGGCAGGGGTCAGGGGGTAGAAAGGAAGAACGGCTGGAGACGGCTGGAGCTGAAGGAAGTGCCATGCTTACATGATGGCGGAAGACGACTTTGTAAACTTCTTGTAAAATGAACTAACATTTTGATAGACTCAATGGCGTACAAACACTCTCATCCATATACTGTTTTCCTTTTATCTCCAAAACAGCCCCGAGAAGCAGGTACTAGCATCTTTATTTTATAGATGGGGAAACTGAGGCTTAATGAGCTCATATGCTTTTCCAAGGCCACGTTCCCCTTGCACTCAGTGGCAGTGTTCTCTCTGCCCTACTAAGCTAATTACACTGGTGCTGTATTAATTAATTGCTTTATTCTAATGTTTAGGTGCCGTTTACACTTAAAAATCATTTGTATTGCGGAAATTACTCTATAGGTAAAATTTATTTATTTCTTCTTAAAAATACTCGTACAATAAATGACAGGCGTCCCCTGAGAAACTGTCCTCTTTGGTGAGATATTCTCCACATGATTTTTAGTGTTCTCATCCTTTCTCTTTTTTTAAGCTCTCCCCAACTGTGAAGGAAATGAAATAACAAACAAATTTAATGTTGCAAATGAAATACCAAGTGCTTTTTTGCTGCCGGAGACATTTCAGTAAATGAATTCGACCTTCCTTCTAGCTCCTTCTGAAAGCCAAGAAGAATCAAGTGCTGATGTGCAGGCCCCAGGGGCTTGGCGGGTGGCTGTGTTTGGTATCTGTCTGCAGAAGGCTGGGCCTGGGGTCACGGCGGGAAGCCTCAAGGCAAAGCTGCTGCTGTCCCCTGTGGGCAGGGCCACTTTAAAGTGACTTCAAAGAGAGTAACTAAAGGAAGAGGCAGGAACACGAAGATCCCCAGCCCATCATAAGCCAGACAACACACCTGCCAGAGGGGTCCGGGGGCTCAAGTTCTTGCTGGAGCTCTTTTATGAGCCACAGTTAAAGGAGCTCTGCAGACCCCCAACTGCGTGCTCCCCTAAGTCCAGGATAAACGCACTCATCTTCGCCGTGGCGCCCTGCTCTGCGTAGCCGGAGGGTGCTCGCCCCCCTCGCCCAGCGCTCCTGCTGGGTGCCGGGAACAGCATCCTGCAGGCAGAGGCATCAAGCTGAACAGCCCAGAAAGGGCTCCTCTCCAGGCAGATGCCGAGCGGACCTGCCAAGAGGAGGGCGATGAGACAGATGCCACTGAAAAAGCCAAACCTCAAGGAGGCCAGGGAGAGCCTGGCCAAGCTGGTAGGGCAACCGGCTGATACACACTGTGATTTGTTCTCGCTCTTTGCTGTTCTCTTCCTCCCAGGGAAGCTCCAGGTATCATTGACCCTCTAGTTCTTTCCTCTGAGAAGTCTGGCTCGCAAGGGAGAATGTGCTGGGAGCAGATTCCAAGGCCTGAGAGAAGGATTCTATTCTAAGTTTGCAGTCCACGTCAAAGCCCCCTTGAATTTCTCTGGCCCTCATTAGAGTGTGTGTCAACCGAAGGCATCCTAATTTTCTTGGCTACATCATTACTGAAAGAAAGCCTTCAGGATGGTCTCATATAGCTGACCCTAAGCAAAATTCAAATCGAGAGTCCTTCCTGTCAAAATTCACTGAGTGGGCATATGCAGCTCAGTCCATCTGTCAGTCATTCAGGGTTTAATTAAAGCTGATTATGTGTCAGGCTTTACACTCAGGGCACGAAAGCAGCACACAGGCCTTATAATCCAGTGTTAAACAACACTCGCATTTCCTAATTTCTATTTCAGGAACCTTCATCAGCCACAGGAAGCTTTTATATAAGGAAGTATTTTTCTTCTATTTGACACTATGGTATCTCTTTATATATATTTTTACCCCTTCATCTTGTCTTTGGGATTCCTTTTCAATTGCATTTTAATTGTTCTTTCTATCACCATCAGTCATCTATCCACCCCCCACCCCCCATCCATGCATCCACTGTCCGTCCATTCAACTACCACCCATCCATCAGCCAGCCATCCTTCCATCATCCATCCATCCATCCTTCCACCATCTATCCATCCATCCATCCATCTTTCCACCATCCATCCTTGCTGAGTGTATTCTATGTGCTGGGTGCAGTGTGTAGCACTGATACACAAAGGTCCTGTCCTAGAGAAACCTGCAGCAGGGACACACATGCAAATGCAGTGAGTGCTCTGGGAGCACTCAGGAGGAATTACCAAAGGCCCCACAGGCCCCGATGTGCATAGCAGCGTTATTCACAATCGCCAAAAGATGGAAACAACCCGTGTCCATCAACTGATGAATAGATACACAAAATGTGGTATAGACATTCGATGGAATGCTATGCTGCTGTAAGAAGAAATTAAATGGGGACCCATATAAAAACATGGATGAACCTTGAGGACACTATGCTGAATGAAATAAGCCAGGCACAAAAGGACAGCTATTGTATGGTCTCACCAATACAAACTAAATACAAAGAATAAACACATGGAGTTAAAACCTAGACTGTAGGTGACTATGAGGCTGAGAAGGGGCAATGTATATAGAATTTTCAATTAGCTGGACTGTAAAAATGTGGAAATGAATAGAGTTGATGGTAACACATTACAGTGAGTATAAGTAACACGTCTGGTTTAAAAATGGGTTTGTGGCTGAAAGGGGGTAGTCTAGGGATGTAAATGTCAATTGAAAGAAAGCTAGAGAATAATAATCTAGGGACTGAATAACCTGGAGGTGGATGAGGATTGTAGTTAATAGTTAATATAAGGATGCTCTCCTATGAACTAGAACAAATGTATGTCACTATTTCAAGGCAGAAAGAATATAGTGATGCATGGGAAAATACAATTAATGCACCTTATGGACTATCATGAGCAATATTGTAATATTCTTACATCAATGTCAAAAAGGTACTATATCAACGTAAGGGTCAATAATAGGGGGGTATGGGATCTTTTCTTTGGGACTATGGGAAATATTCAAAGGTTTACAAGGGAGATGACTGCACAATTCTGATGAAAGTGAGAGCCACTGAGTGTACACTTTGGACAGATTGTAGAAGGTATGGGATTGTATACCAGTGAACCATGTGGTGGAAAATGGACTGTGGTTAACAGTACAAATATGAGAGTGTTCTCTCATGAACTATAACAAATGTACAACACTAATACATAGTGTTAATAACAGGGGGTATATGGAAAAGATATACCAAGTGTACCCTGTAGACCATAGTTAGTGGTAATAGTCTGATCATGTTCTTTCACAATCTGTAACAAATATTCCACAACAATGTAAGGTGTTGGTGGAGGAGTGATGAGTGGGAGTTCCGCAAATTATGCATGATTGTATTGTAAGCTCACAACTTCTCTAATAAAAATAAAACAGGAAGGCTCTGGCCTTATGGAAGGGTTTGGGGAGGGAGTAGAGGCAGGGAAGAGTGTAATATGGTCCCAAAGGGACATTAGAGAATGTAGCTGGAGCAACTGAGTAAGGACGCGGGGCACACGATGATGTTGGTGAAGTCAGCAGGGTTGGCAAATACCAGGGGAGAGAATTTAGGTTCTGTTTTAGCTGCAAAAAGGAGCCCTCAAAAGGTTTTCAGCAGGGAGCGTCACAGTTTCATTTATGCTTTAATCACTCTAGCTATTATGTGGAAAAGAGATCAGTGGTAGAGAGGGGGCGAGGGAGGAAGCAGGGGGGCAAGGGGGAAGTTCAGCTGGCCATCCCACGAGTCCAGGTGAAAGCTGATGATGGCTGGCATGGGATCGGGGGCATCAGTGGGGGTGGATTCCAGACTGACTTGTACGGAGGAAGGGGGACTGGAGGTGGTGGGCAAGGGAAGAGAGCCTCACAGAGGCTTCCCGGTGTTCTGGATGCAACAACACTGTAGGCGACAGTTTCCTGAGATGGAGAGGACGGGAGTGGGGGCAACAAGGACCAGGACTGGGGTGAAATTCAAGAGTTCCAGGGCTGGGCAGCAAAGATGACCCCACCATGTTGAATGCCATACGCAGCAGCCTGACATAGGGTTTCAGAGGCTGGAACCCTGCAGTCAGCAGGCCTGGGTTTAAATCTTGGCTCTGCTAATGACTAGCTATGTGTCCTTGGGAAAGCTGATGACCTTCACTTTTTCATTTTTAAGATAGGGATAACCTTTTGGTGGTTCCTATGAGGACTACACGAGTTAATACACATAAGGTGTCTAGAACAGAGACAGCAAAAAAACAAACAAAAAACACACCAAAAACAAAAAAAAACAAAACAACAAGAGCCCCACGGAACACCACACTAGAAGAGAACCATTATTTTAGGGAATGACGTCCACTGAACGCCTGCTCTGTATAAGGCCTCTCGTCAGGTGCAAGGGGACATGAGGCCACCAGCTTTCCGGACAAGGGGCTTACATTCGACCAGGGTACATACGCCCGTGCAGAGCAGAGCCCTTAGGTTTTCCTTTATACAGCCACTGCCACCCATTTTACCACTGGCAAAGAAGCATGCCGGGATCCCAAGGGAAACCCGGCTTGGGCCCCACTCCACACGGATGTCTCCTGAGCCCACCTCCTCTAGTTACCTTGCTGTTTCGAACCTCCGCTTCCTGCCTCGGTAGATGTTGGCAGCTCATGCTACTCTCCTCTGGTGACCACACTGGAAGGCAGAGATTTGCTTTGGGGCATTTTAAAAAGCCCTCCCCAGCAATTTATCATGTGACTTCTGCAGTGGTCACAGAATATCTAAAAAGGTTTGAAGCAAGGAGGTCAGTGCCATTTTGTGAAATATACCAAAGGTCCATTGTGGCATGCGACTCTCTGGTCCTCCTTAAATGGCATTGATTTTATTGGTCTAGAACTGTGGGTTTCTGCCACGTAACGCGAAAGGCAGAGGCATTCAGCCTACCCCCAAAGGCAGAGAGCAGGGCAACTTTGCCAAAAGTTCACTGTAGTTGATTATTATTGAAATATATATAAAATATGTGCAATGAGCATAGTGATTTCAGTAAAGTATTCCGGGAGAAAATTTCTGAACTTAGGTTAACAATAGGATAAAGGTTTTGCTTAATTTCAAAGTCACAATGACTTTGGCAATGAAGGAGAAAACCTGCTTGAGTCCTGCCACCGGTTAGAGCCACGGCAGAATTGCACTTTTCGTAGCAGGCACAAAAGAACTGAAGGCTTGAAAGAAAACTCAGCCATGAAACCGAACAAAGGGACTGATTCTTTCAAAAGATAAAGAAACAACAAGGACACTAACACTTCATCTTTTAAGTATGAGAGAGAGCAAGAAAAGAAAATCGTGCTCAGGATTGGTTTGGAAATGGGGGAGAGGGGCATGCAACCTGAAATGCTTCAGAATCAGGGCTTCTCATTCTGGAAAAGCTACATTTGTGAAATGAGGAGAATACTCTCAATAAAGACTCTCAGCGCTTATCAGGGAAAGGTAGGGGGAAATGAGAAGGCCCCAAATACAGGCTGTTATGTGAGTCAAACTTTGGAGTCACCCAGTCGCAAACAACTAATTCTCAGCCCTTCTCTTTGCCAGCTGAGTTGCAGTCACCTAATAACAGGCTCACACAGGCCAAAAAAAAAGTTTTCTGGAAGCTGTCAGCCCAGCTATGTGGAGTCTAGAGGGAAGTGCTTAAAGCTTTTGGAGCCAAATCAAAGGCAGAGGGGAGAAAAGGAAATGCTCACCTTGCATTTATCAGGAAGTATACCCAAGTGTTTTCGCTGAGCCACTGACAGAAAACACATATGGTCTAGTGCAGTGTTTCCCACTTGAGGAGGAAGATTCTCCAATTCTCAGAGACACCACCCACCCCGGGGTTGAATTAAAAAAAAAATTTTAATGCTAATATTATTTAAATATATCTAATCAAAGAACTAGGTATAAATGTATGCTTACAGCACTTAACATCAATCAAAATGAAGTTACAAATGAAACAAAACTGAACAGCAAAATCAAGAACAATATTAATTTAACCTAGTGGATAAAGTTTGTTGCAACAAAATTGCTCGGTTAAGAGGAGGAAAATGAAACCTCAGTTCTCAGTCTATACTTAACGTCGCTGTCCTTAATAAAGCCCTGTTCACATGCTTACGAAATGCAGAATGGTATGAAAGGTTTTAGAGCTCTGGCTATCCCAACAGGATAACCAGACCTCATATGCCCCCCAAATTCTGCCACTAACAATCCTCGAATGCTTGTTTCAATGAGGTGGGATTTGAAGCTAAGGCAGCAAGGCTGCAGTATTAAAAATCTGCATTAAATACGTATCAGATTAAAAATTGTCGGACTCACGGAAAAAATCTTTATTTTTACTTTATAAATGATAAGCTCTTGGGAGCTGGTACAATAAAGATGGAGGCCCATGAAACTGCTACGAAAAATGACCTAACACTTGGATATACGGCAAAAAGGTTACCAGATGCTCCCTCAAGGTCAAACCGGAGCACTAGCTGACAAGCCTGCCTCGGTTTCATTTGGCCGTCTGGACAGGGCTCCACAAACTGCCTCTGGTGCTCTGGTTTTCCGTAACTAAGGTTTTACTGGAGCACAGCCTCGCCTGCTCATTTCCATATTGCCTATGGCTTTTTACCTGTTGTCTGCGGCTTCCTGCTACTATGGTAGACTGAGTAGTGGCGATGGAGAACACCTGCTCAGCAACTGTTTGAGACAGGAACTTCAGGGCCTTTGCAGAAAGAGTTGCTGACTCAATCTAGCGGATACTATTTGAGCGGACTTACTATTTGCTATTGATTAGGAGCCAGATTCTGTTAGACCGATAAGTTCTGTCTGGTGGAAAAGATAAACCCTAATGTTAAGGTTTTATTGCCCTGGAGGACATCAACCAATTTTGTACCTAAGTCAGCCCTCTAATTTCACCCTTGCTTGTTCTCCCGTGAGCCAGCTTCGTCGTCCTGCCAGTTCCCTCATTAATGAGCCAAATAAAGCTTGGACAGATGTTTGCTACATACGTATTATATGAGAGTCATGTTTTAAGATTCATACAATTTTATAAATATAAAATTTATACTTTCAGAAATTGGTTGTGCTTTCTGAGATTCATGTGTTGACATGCCATTTGTTGGCTTTTTATCAATGAGTACATATTCATCGGCACCTGAGCCCTTTCTAGGGAGAAGTATTGTGGTGGGTGCTAGGAGGTTCCAAGAGGGAATGAGGTCTGGCCCGCTTTGGAAGCTGGCAGAGCGGCATGAGGAATGGCTCAAAGCAAGGAACAATGAGACAGTCGGCATGTGCACGCTCAGAAAACAATCTGTATAGTGGAGTTCAGTTAACTGAAACTGAGTAAAAGCCAGATTACTGTAACCAGCGGCTAGCTGCAGTTAGTTCCTGGTAGGTGAGATTATGGAAACTGAAATTTCTCTCCCTTTCTGCATTTTCTGTAAAGAACAACTATGGCTTCTTGTAAAATGAAAAAAAAAAAAAAAAAAAAAAAAAGGAGATTTTAATTTTACAAAAATTTCATTTCAAGGTAAAAAGACATATAGAAAAGTATAAAGAACTGGTTTAGTGGAAAAGGGGAAGAGATGAAAAAAAGCGGGGCAAGAGGTGGCTTTTTTTTCGGAGTGCGTTGGGGAAGGCTGTGTAGTTTCAGAGGGAGACTGGGGACCAAATGACGACAAATTCAGACAGGGCAGGGAAACAGATTACAGAGGGCTTGAAAGCCAGGCCAACAAGTCTGACCCCTCATGTTGGGTAAGCGGGAGCTGCTGTAGCTTTAAGATTGGAAGGAGGAGAGATAGGCTGAAACCTGCCACCCGGTCCAGACCTGAGATGAAAGCATCCAACTGGGTGGAGGCAGTGGTGGTGGAAAGCCAAGGGCAGTTGAGATATTTCTAAAGACAGGACTTAACGGTTATTGGAGCAAAGATGCTCTGTTAATGGGCTAGTTGGAGAGGATACTAGTTAGGGGATCCAGGGAAGTGGATAAAGCATCTTTGGGCATATTGAGTTAGGGATGTAGCTGATACATCCCGCTGATGAACTCCCGAGGAAGCTGGGTATGTCTTATCCACCCTTGGATCCCACAAAACTTGCCCAGGAAACATGTAATGCAGTTGGGCAGAAAGAAGGGAAATTGTGGATTTGGGCAATGCAGGCTTGAGACTGTGCAATATGAGGCGGCTCACGAGAAAATATGGAGGGGAGATCCTTGGGAGGTGGAGGTGGGAGGTGTAACTCCCACACCTGGGGTTGGAGGAGGAAGCACAATCCACCCAGGAGTCACACGAGAAGCATCAGAAAGATGGGAAGAGGCTGGGAGAAGGGCTCGGTTACGCGGGCCGAGTAGAGCTGATCTCAGGAAGGCTGTGGGTCAAGCAGCCCAGGACACAGACGTGGGCCTGAGAAAGGACGTGGGATGTGGCATGAAGGAGCCTGCTTGGCCGGGGTCGGCATCCTTCATGCCACCGGTGCCCAGCAGGTGCTCACCTGACACTCTTTATATTTGTCCATACATTTAAAAAGGATTTGGTGAGCATCCACCCTGTGCCTGGCATGGTATTAGGAGTAGGGATAGAGCACGAACAAACAAGTCACCGCCACCGCGGAACTCACATTGTAGCTGAGAAGACAATCTTATGGACAAGTAAATCTGTAGAATGGCAAAAGCTGAGAAGTGTTAAAGAGAAAAAGAAAGCAGAAAGGGCAATGGGAAATACAGGTAGGGGGTGAGAGAGCTAGCCTTTTACATAGCACAATCGGGGACAGCCTCTCCGGAATAGTGACAAAGCCATGCAGATGCCTATGGCTTTTCCTCTGAGTAAGGTAGGAAGGCATTAGGGAGTTGTAAGCAGAGGGCACTTGGGAGCTGATTTCTATTTCACAGGGTCATGCTGGCTGCTGAGCTGGGGAGATGTGGGAGGCCAAGGCGGGAGAACTGTCTATGACCCAGGCAAGAGAGGGTGGTGGCTGGATCAGGGAGTACATGTGGCACTGGGGAGGTGGGTGTACGTATGTAAGATGGGCTGATAGGATTGGCTGCTGCACTGCCTGTGGGCTGTGAAAGGATCAACAACAACAAAGAATCAAGGATGATTCCAAAACACTGGCCTTGGCAACTATCTAAATAGAGTTGCTTTTAATTGAGGTGTGGGTGGAGCAGCTTTTCTGGGAGAAGTGAGGAGTTCCATTGGGAACCCATGAAGTTCGAGATGCTTTTTACCTGTGCAACTGGACACGCACATCTCAGAGGCACCAGTTTACAGGTGGGGGTGTGAGATGGGATGAGGCCTCCTGGGGAGTGGGCAAGCCCGTAAGAGGAGGCCTGATGCCTGGGCCCTAGGGTCCTCCAACATCAGAGGTCATGGAGAACAGGAAGAACCAGCAAGCGGTGCTGAGAGAGTGACCAGGGAGGTAGAGGTGAACCAAGAGGCAAAATTCCAGAGGCAGGTGAGGAAAACGGTTCTCCCCCATGGTTAAGGAAGGTCAGGACTGTTAGACTCAGCAGCTCCGAGGGCATCAGGGACCTTAACGAGAGCTGTTTTGGTAGAATGATGGGAGCAGAAGAGAAGAGGGGAAAGGAAGTAATGATTGCAAAGATGGAGACTGACCAGGGAGTTTTGGTCTCACTGGAGCAGATGAACAGGGCAATGGCTAGAGAAGGCCGGGAAGCAAAGGGAGGTTGTATTTCTTAAGATGAAGATCCCAGAGTGCTGTTGTGCTGTGAGCAGTGATCCAGGGCAGCTGGAGGGCGCAGGGAGAACCGTGGGCGCGACGCCCTCGTGCTGGTGAGACGGTTAGGGACCCAGGGACGGTGGCGGGCAGGACTTCGACCGCTGTGCAGACAGCTCACGGTACCAGGAGCAGAGGAACTGAGTCTCTGGACACAGATGCAAGCAGGGGTGGACACGGGGGTGCGGGGACACTTGTAGACATCTCCCCTTGATTGGAAAGGGGGTTTAGAGATTTGAGGAAAGGGAGGAGCAAAAGGAATTAGGAAATACAGCAGAACTGCCAGGTGGCTTTAAGGCTCATTGAAATTGGTGGTCAGAACAGCAGGAACAAAGGGTGGGCTGAGAGTGGGTCCTTTTCAGAGGGTGAAGGGCAAGAGCCAGACTGGGAGGGGGAACAGTCAGGGAAAGCAGGACGCCTGCTCACTTGAAGGCTGAAGCCTGGGGCTGGGGCAGTGCGGAAGTCACAGAGAGAGGCAAGGCTCGGGGGCATGTCTTCCGGAAGGCGGCAGGACACAAGTGGAGAAGGAGCAGGAAAACTCTTCATGAGCCTGTGAGCCAGGCAGAGGGTGGGCACCTGGAAGGCCCCCAAGTTGTCCACCTTTTTATGTCCTCAAGCTGCAGGGGTGGGATGGAGATGGGGCCGGGGACTTCACGTGCAGTCGCCCTACACGGCTCTGACGTGACGCCGAGCGTTTAAAGGGAACACGAGTGATTCCTAAGTGTGAAGGTGCACAGGTAGCATCTCCTTCGTGTGGCGGTGCCAGCTTGACGAGGGAGCCACGACGAGGAAGTGATCTCCTCAGACGGGCCTGCCACCCTCTGGGGCGAGCCTCTGCTCACTGAATCTGCCAGCGTGGAACCAAAGAGGGCTGAGTCAGTGATGGCAAGTGCCACACGACGTACAGTGTCAACAGACACATTTCAAAGATTTAATCTCAACCCTGCAACGGCCAAGGAGAAGTCTCACTGTCAGGAGATGGTCTAATGAAGTGTCAGATGACAGAATTCATACAACCTGGAGAGGGGCCAGAGGGGCCCCAGAAAGTTCCATCTTCCACAGGCCGCATCTGTTCCCAGCCCCTGAAAAGAAGCCATCGGAAGGGCCCAGAGGTCCCCCCTTCCCTGGCTCTCATGGTGACATATTTGCCATCTGGTTTGCGAAGGCAGCATGTCCAGCTGGGGCAAGCAGAGCCTCCTGGATGAATGCTAATCCTGTTCCTTCTGTTTCTGGGCCTGAAGACCAGGGGTTTCCACAGCCCACGGCCATGGTGCAGTACTTCTGCCGTATCCTCGCCTCAGGGCTGAGGTGCCTGGCACCCATCCTTGCAAAGCAAATGAACAACTCATTAGAAACAAACTCGTTTTCCGTCTCAAGGTATGACTGTGCTTAAACATGAAAATACGCTCTTGCAATTCTATTTTTCTTCAAACCCCACCAAATTTCATGTGTATTTTTGAATATAAAGTTACTGCCAAATTCCTGGCTATTTATTCACATTTGAAACTCCTAGCTGTGGTGAGAGAAGAGGAGCACATTTTTTGAGACAGGGGCAAATGAGTTTTTCCAATATATCAAAAGTAGGTGTGGTTTGATGACCACATATCTGATATCAAAAAGTAAAGGATGTAGATTTGAGGAGAAGTGCTATAGATTCCGGAGTTTTCCTTCAGAGGAGCCTAAACCTCTGAGTTTGTGCTCTAGGAATCAGGGTGGTATTTGATTCAATCCCCAGTCTCACTTAACAAACTACCTCCTGAGCAAGATGAGGATCCCAATATGCTCAGACGACACTGCTGAAGGTTTGGGTTGGGGCAAATATCTGAACAATTTGGTAATATGTAAGAAAAGGATTTCAAGGACCCAGATAACGACAGTAGAAAACTGCTAACATTATGTTCTGAGAGAGTAAGCCATTTTACCAGGCTGTGCTGGTCAACTGCCTATCTAATCACTTTCCACTACGATAAGCTCAGCTGACCATGCTGGCGGAAACCAGGTTAGCTTGAGGCCACCAATCAGATTTGCTTGCTGTAGATAGTTGCTTTAGGTCAGAGTACAGCCGGCCAGTCTCCTTGACTTCTTGTACTGTTGCGTTAGCAGCCCTTTGGTTCACCTAGGGGGCCCGCTGGATGCTGGGAGCACCGTCTAAACCCCCCTCCCCATAGCCTACTCTCACCACCTGTTAAGTCTCTTCCTTAACCATCAAAAACCTGTGCTCTATAGAAACAGGCTATAGCAACACACGTCTCAAGTATCACTTGACCCTCTGTGGAGGTGAATCTCCTAGTGCTTCTTCACACAAGTACATTTCATAAAACAATATATTTTATAAAACTAAACAAAACAGAGTATTCTTTTAAAATATAGATTTCAAAGAGCTATTTTTTTTTCATTAAATCAGAGAAAACCAAATAAACATTTAAAAATATACAAGGAATTCATAAAAATATAAAGTTCCTCTCATGTCAATAACATTCCCTGACAATGGAACAATGAGAAAGCATTCTTTTAAAAAAGTTATGGCCCTCTTTCTCCACGAATTGAGATTGTACATGATCTTGAAACAAGAATTAAGTTTTGTTTACTAACAAACTCAGGCAGTAACTATCTGATCAAAGCAACGCTTCGTGATTGAACAATTGGCGAATAACAAGAGGCACTCCGGCCAGTCCTGGCACTAAATGCAGGCACTTGACGGGGCCAAGGGGAGTATATGCTTGGGGACTTACACGCACATCATAATCCATACACTTCATCCACAGTTGGAAGGACAGTGACATCCACACTTGTTACCAGACCATTGCTACATATAAGGAGCTATTTGATACTCACCATTCTATTAATTAGAATACTCTGTTATCTGGCACTTCCATGCAGGGTTCAGCCTAAGCCACACAATGAGGTGGAACAGTTGCGAGCTGCTGAGAGTGGAAAGAAGTGGAGCTAACACAGGGCCTGGATGGACTAGAGGTGCCAGAGAGAGCAGGAAGGTCACCAGAGTCTTCAGCTAACCCCAAGGTGTCTCTCTGAAAAGTCACAAGGCTGACTGAGCAACAGATTAAAAAGCTGGATATTGACCCTCTAAATGGATCAGATGCCTCATGAATCACCAAAGATTTTGGCTATAGTTGCAACACTCAAGAAGTTTATGGTTGAATCATGGAAACAAAAATCTGGCACAAAGAAAAGTAACTACCACCAGTAGAAGCAGTGGAGCCTGGAGGTTAAGAACTAGAGTTTTGGAGTAGGAAAGTCTAGATGTGGTTCCTAGCCTCGCCTCTTAACTAGTTTGTGAAGATCTTGGGCAAGATATGCAGTTTACTAAGCTGCAGAGTCTTAATCCACAAGGCAGGGGTATAATGGTACTCAATTTGCAGAGCAGCTGTGGGACTAAATGTATGCCAAGTGCTCCGTTATGGCGCCAGGTGAGTTCTCCATGAACACTAGCTGTTCACAGCATGAGCGGCATCGTCAGTGAAGCACTAGATCAGGGGTTTTTAACCAGGGCTCGTGAGCTTGAGTTGAAAAAAAAAAAAAAATTAACTTATTACCTTCATTTTTCTCTGACCTCTAACTGAAATCTAGCATTTCCTTCCCTTATGAATATGAGCAATAAATTCCAGTAGTATTCATTTCACCTGACTGGCAAAGGGGTCCATGGAACAAAAAAGATTAAGAACTCCTGTTCTAGATGAAGAGCACTGCACGGTTCAGAGACGCCTGGAGGAGAGAGGGGCCTGAGGGTTGGGGTCCAGGGGAGGAGACTGCCAGGGTACTGCCTTGACATGGGACTTGAAGAATTGCTAACACTTAGATGTTTATGTGCATGTTGGGGGTGTGTGTGGTTAATTCGAACCAACAGGAGCGATGTGAGCAAAGACATATTATAAATGCACATGGAATGTTCTGGAGACAGCAGTTTAAATCAGTCTGGCGACACTGGGCTCTTGTACAGGGAGTGGTGGGAGGTAAGAGCAGAAAGGTAGGCTGAGCCAGGTGGGGAGTGAGTTTGGGTGTTGAGGTAAAGGAGCTAGATTTTATTTCAGGAACAAGATGGTTTTTGAGCAATGGAAAGACAGAAACAGGGACATTTTAGAAAGGACAATATAGTGGGGCGTAGGAGACCTAGATGCCGTAACCAGGTAAGATGGCAGCCAACTCTATGATGTCAAGCTGATTTGCATAAGTGTCCCAGCATCCCAAGCAACTGTTCTTTTTCCCTTTTCCAAAATCTGAAAGTTCTACTCGCGATGTCCAACAAAAGAAACCTCCTACCAAGATGGCCGTTTAACGTAACTGCTCCAGGGAGAACGTGTCATATCTACGAATGTGTTGGTTGATTCTCACCCTCATGGTAAAGCTGTTGTCACCTGTGAGGGGGAGGGGCGAGCTAGGGAGCTCGCTGATTCTGTGCAGTGGCAGGATTGTAGCCAAGGAGGTCTGTCTGACATGTGATTACTGCTAAAAGAAAACTCTTCCTAATACCTGGCCACCATCACCTTTCCAGAGCCACAGTTTATTCTCTTGTAGTCAGTGACGTGTGAAGAAACAAGACCTCTAAAAGCTAAGGGGGAGTGAGGAAGGACTGTGTGTAGTACGTAAGCTTCGAGTCCACGAGGTGTACAACTTGCTTTCAAATGCCCAGGAAATGGACAGAATGGTTATGGCAAAGGTGGTAAAATGTTAAAAATGGTGAATATGGCTATGGGGGTATGTTGGAGTCTCTATGGGATTTGTATTACTTTTTCAACTGTCCTGTAAGTTTTTTAAGTATTTCAAAATAAAAGGTAAAAAACAAAACAAAAACACACCTTTCTGATAAAGCAGCAGCAGCAAAAAAAAAAAAAAGGCTGCAGTGAAAATACCCAGAGAGGGCCAAGGGCCTTTTCAGGGACGGAAATAAAGATCAGAGAGAGAGGAAGAGGCGAGGGCCTTGGCTGGTGAGGTGAGGAGACGGCGTGTGGGTTTACGACTGGGGAAAGAACGGGCAGGCCCTCCCACGTGCTGTGACTCCGGTTCCGAGAGTTCAGTGCACGTGGTGGCCAGACCCCGCAGGCCAGCCCTCGGCTCTCTGCGTTGGTTCCCCTCTCGAAACGTGCCATGGCCAAGCAAAACCTGCACAGTCTTAGTCGGACTTTTCTTTCACTATGACTGGAGAGCTAACCCATGTGGAGAAATTTTGCTCCGAAATACACTCACGTGGCTTTACAGCTATTAGTACCTGTGGAGAACCTTTTCTTTTCTTTCTTTTTTTCCCCTCAAGATCTTTAGAAAAATAAACAAGTCATGCCAAGATTGTTGGTTAATTTGTTTTCAGTTAATTGATTCCAGATTTGGGGCTTTCTGATTTTGGCCCACCCTTAAGTTGACTGAACTGTAATTTTATCTAAATTTAATGACTATCCAATGACATTACAAAGTCTGAAAAATCTTCCTTTTTATTTGCGGTGTCCCATCCTGTAATCCGAGGGCTTGAAAAACCCCAAAGTGCTCTAGTTGTTTTTTTTTTTTTTTCCTTCCCTAAACCAGGAGAAAGCTAAGGCCGCTCTCCAGGCAGAATAATTGCTATAGTGGAGAGAAGATATTTTTAAAAACTTTCTCTCAAAATTACAGATTTAAGATGACAATGAAAGTAAAATTGCAGTTGAACTCCAAAGCAAAACCTTCAACTAAAAATACAAGCTGCTCACAACATGCAATTTTGCTGAGGCCAAGAAGCAAGAAGTACTTTGCTGAACAAAATTCTCATCATCGCTGAATGTCTACAGAACTCAAGTAGCTGCTAGGTTGTATAAGGTCCCCAAATTACTGGAGGTTCACATATCTAGGCGTATCTTGAAAAGCTGCTCTAACATTTTTCCAAAGGTCAAATTTAGACTCAATACCTCAAACCACTGAAAAGAAAAACATGTCTCGATACAAGACAATTTCTGTTATTTCATATTGTTGCAGATGGTAGATGATAGTGAAAAGGATGTACAGATTTTCCTGCTGGGTCCTTTTTTAACTGACACTCTTTGTGAATGTTCAAGTGCTCAGAAGGTGTCTTGTCTTAATTAGGTAAGGAGTTAGTGATGAGAATGGTAGTACGAGATATTGACAGGCAGGTTGTTAATACGGTAGGAAAAACCACGCAGAACATTCATCTCTAAAGGTAAAGTTTTTGAAATTAATGCCTAATGAGAGTATGAATTTTATTTACTCAATAACCATCACAACAGCATCTTGTTATAAGGAACCAGAAAACCTATATTTGATACACATATTAATATGCTTTATACCATCATACTAACATCTATTCAAAAGAATTATAATTTGAGGGAGAAAAAAAAATACCTTGGTTCAATTGTAACTAAAATCATATTTAAGGTAAATACTGCAACAGACGGTTTAATTTTATTTTATAAAAGCAAGCATAGTGGAATTCCTGTATGGAATGTAGGTGCTTCAGCCAAGAAAAATTATGTTTTACAGATTTCAGACGTTCTTTTTGAACAAATATAGAAATGTAAACATGCAGAAACACAGAAGTCAGTGAGAAAAATGATTTAGGCATAAACTCTATCAAAGCATCAAATACCATTTTACTGAAGCGCCATTCAATTTTTTAGATAAGAAATCAGGTTTCACAAACATACTCCAAATATCCTTTACTTATCTGACAGGATCTGACCAAATATCTTTTGAGGTACAATTTTCCTTCCCACTCTCACAAATTCCTCAGAAACTGCTCAGCAGCACTTTTTTTAAAAACATACGTTTTATAACTTGGGGCCAGGGGAGGGTGGGACCGACGGAGACTGACTATGCCCTAGTCTTCCCGTGGGAGTCCAGCCTTGCTTTTTGTGGCAGATGTGTTCTTGGAAAAAGTGACTACATCAGATATTTTTTTGTGAACCAAATCATCTTTTCAATGCCCTCATAAGTTCACCCAGGAGTTAATGGAATTCTACAATGAATTCTTTGCAATAGGCTCAACCACTGCAATGCTACCTATGACAGAGATACTGGCTGCTGAGCCTCCAGCTGCTATCCCCAGCCCTTCTTCCCCCTGGAAGAGCCTCTCTCCCCAAATCAAGGCTGAAAATGGCAGGTACCCCACCCCTTGTGACCCAACCCTGGTCATGGGATCTGAGATAAAATTTGCTGGGGAGCTTTCTGGGAATGGCTCCTTTCCCTATTGAAAAGAGCGATGCAAGGGAGGAAACATGGCTTCCTTTTTACGTTTAGACAGTGTTGGGTAGAAGTGTGATAGTTGGAACTGCAGCAATCACCTGTGACTATGAGGAGAGAGCCCAGAGAAGCCGTCCCAGAGGGGTGGTGGTGGTCAGCTGCTGAGTTAACTGACTCTCTAAGTGCCCATTCCCAGAGGGCTGGTCACACTGATAATGAAGACTTCATTCTTGAAGCCCCTTTGGGTTGGGTCCTCTATAACTCACATCTGAAAGTATGTGCCCACTTCATGGTCTGTCTTCTCAGGGCCGCTGGGAAATCTCTCTCATCTCTCAAGGTCAAAGATGAACTTGAGGGCCTGGTGTGACCCCCTCTGAGGCTACAGCAGCCCCCCCCATGGTGCCTTGTCCACACCTGGAGCTTACTATGCTTATTATGCTAATATGCTAATATGATTTTTTGCTCACTAGCAGGACCAGCTACATAATTTGTGCGGCCAAGCACAAAATGAAAATGTGGGGTCCCTTGTTCATAAATTGTTAAAAATTTCGAAACACAGCAGAGTACTGCACCTACCATGGGGCCCTTCTGAGCTTGGGGCCATGTGTGGCTGCTGGGGTTGAAGCCCTGTGAAGCCAGCCCTGCTTCTTAGTTGATCTCGCCTACTAGGACAGGACCTCGTTCTGTAAAGGAACAGGTTGCTAACACTTTAGGCTTTGCAGGCCAGACAGTCTTTGTCACAACTACCCAACTCTGCTATAGACAACACGTAAACAAATGGCAAGCCTGCATTCCAATAAAACTGCACTCACAAAACTAGGTGGCCAGCTGGATTTGGCCCAGGGGTTGTTTGCCGACCCCTGATCTAGCCTGGAATCTCTCAAACTCTAACACGTGCATGAGTCACCTGGAGCTCTCCTGAACAGGCGGATCTGATTCCAGAGTCCGGAGAGCTCACGCAGCCTGGGATTCTGCACCAGCAGGTGCCTGGGTGGTGCTGGCGCTGCAGGTCCGTGGGCTGCGCTCGACGGCAGAACTGGGCCCTGCGATTTCCCTCGGTGACCAGTGCCCTACACAGGAGGCGCCTGCTAGAATCCAAGCTCCACGAGGGCAGGAACTGAGCCTTTGCCACTCACAGCTGTATAACCAGTACCTGGCATGCGGCTGGCACGGTTTTCTTAGTGGTGGAGGTAGATCCGATGCCACTTGCAGCCACAGGAACAGGCACAAGAAGCCAGCCTGGCCAGAGTCACCCCCTTTTCCTAGCCATGGTGATGAGTTCAGGGATAGGCCCGCAGTCAAAGTCAGGCCAAGGAGGCACGGCCCCAATACTTTGCTGCAAGTTGCTGAGAAAGATGGCATCTTCCCTTGGGGATGCTAAGCTGATGGGGTCTGTGTCGGGCTGCCTGTGGCCTTCTTGAACCTCATTTCAGTGAGCCTGGCCAAGACAGAGCCCGAGAGACTGGGCCCTGGGCACTTCTGAGAATTCTGCTCCATAGGAAAAAAAAGATCTTATGTACTTTGCGCCACCATCATTCCTCTTAAGTGAAATTAGTTTAACTACATGAACCTACCTCACAGAGGATGGCTAATGATTTAATGTAATGTTAGTAATGGTTGTAAACTCTGAAATAAATGGGATCACCCAAATCCACTGGCTTATTGCCATTTCTTCAAACCCAGCTCAATCCATACCTATTCAGAATGAGTACATTCACTAAACATGCTACACCTTTCACAGTGAGCCTCCTTCTGAAAGCAGCCAGGTAGGTGAAATACAAACTCATGTTGCATCTTCCAGAAGTGAAGACCAAAACCAGGCTAAGACTCCTAGCCTCATATTTTACAAACTCCTTGGACTTCTGCCCTTACATCACTTGACTCTTTTTGGCAATGCTAGATTATATTTAACACCTTACTGTTTGAGAAATGCTCACTGGTATACGGTGTCAATATTCTTTTTTTATTAACTTGGAATCTTTTTTTTCATTTAAGAAAATTTATTAAAGTATATCATTCATATATGAACATACATAAACAATAAGTGTATAGTAAAAGTTGTGAACTTACAAAAAAAACATGTATAGCATCATACAGGGCTCCCATATATCACCCCAGTACCAACACCTTACATTGTTGTGAAATAAGGTTGGAATATTTTAAAATGCAAGCTAGTCTGGTCACCAGACTGTCAATTTCATAGGGAAAGACATCACTGGCATCTATGCCAAGCCTAAAAATGCACACTAATGGATGTCCTCATTCACATTAAAACAAAAAACCCCAACACGCCATATTCTGAAAATCTTGGGAAAATTCCAGTAAGATTTCATGTGTCAGAAGAAATGCCAAATGCCCACATTTCTCCCTCTAGGAACATCTGAACAAATTACCTTGAGTATAGTAAAGCTTGGTCTAACGGAACCTCATAAATCCCTGATGCTGTGTTGTTACTCCTTATTATTGGGGGAAATAGATTGAAATAAAACAGGGTGATTCTGCATACTGAACAGCACAGAACTGGCACATGGACACAAAATTACTCTTACACTTTCAGGGTATACTTGCCATATACAGAAATGCTGATCCTGAGAAACTTCCAGACCCCAAAGCAGCAGCATCCCCTTAAACTCTACTCAGTCAGGACAGTCTCCTGCCTAATCTAGGAAGACACGTGAATTCAATTGTGAAAACATTTTCAAGCACAAACATTAAAAGAGCTAACTCCTTAGCACTCAGCTAGGGATGAAGTTGATCATAACATGTCATGAATAAAGAGAAGACATAGACTCCTGTTTCCAGAACACGTATATTTCTACCAAATGTTGACAAACATACCAATTTTCTGTTGTCAAAAAATACATTTTTTTTTCCTATTATAAGATGTTTATCTATATCTGCTAAAGATCAAACACGAGGTGATCATGAGATTATCTCAGTAATATCAATATTTAGGAATGAAACATGCAAGAATCACGACCTAAATTCTAAGTATGCAGCAGTAGGGGCATTTCCTATCTCCTGCAGGCAGTGTGATTCTCAGCAGACAGGGAAGAAGGAAAGCAAGGATTAAGGATATAATTTGGAAGTCATTTCAGATGGACATTTTGTGAGCTCAGGTTGGAAAACTCAGGGAAAAAGAGGAGTGAGGGGAAAGGGCACGGAAAACCAGAAGGCAAGGGATTTATTCTACTTCTTTGTTGGCATAATGCAGTGCTGCATGGTTCCAAAAATACTAGCAGAGTTGACATATTTTTGATTCCTTAAATAAGAAATAATGATGAATTAGAATCTTTTCTTCTAGCCTTAACTATGTTACAATGCAGATTATGCAAATTATTGTACTAACTCACTGTTTGAGTTCTGATATTTTATGTGAAACTATGTTAAAATGATCATTTAAGAGAAAAATTCTCAAAGAAGAGTGCAACCTACATCTGAGCACTTCAAATATGATTTTCTCAGTTTTGAAATGCTATGGGAATTGAGGACTTTGCCTACGGCCCTGTTTCTCAGTAATGGGCTCAATATAAAATATGATTGATTTAGCTCTAATTATACCAACTTGCAGAACTGGCCACTAAAATACAATTTCTTCTGTGACTCTCTTATGCTAACATTTTTTGTAAAACATTCAAAGTTTACATTACTCTAGATTATTTATTGATATTAAGGCGATTACAGCTGCTGTTGTTTAAATAGTTACTCAAAACACCAATAGCATTCTAGATTTTTGATACACTCATTGTCTTATCATTCCTCAGGAATTAGAGATAAAATTCTGGAATATGTAGTTAGATAAGATTACAAAAATATACAAAAACCCTTACATGTTGTAACATGAATAACACTAAAAAGGAAAAACAGCAGACAGCAAACCTTCCAAGTAACTAATGAATTTCAATTATTTCTGTTTTTTTTTTTTTTTTTGGATGATACGTGTTTCAAATTAAGTCATTATTCACAGAATGGCATTTTATATATGGGGTTATGTGGGTTTTCAAACACTGTTGTTTCTTGATGTGGGATTTATGTTGTGCTGTTGAAAGAAATGCCTCAACCACCTGGTAAAGGAGAAAGAGCCTTGGAGAATTTGAGAAGCCACCATGAAAGTTCTTTATTTTAAATCAGTGGTTTCAAATGGGGGTGACTTTACACGGCCCCCTCCCCCAGGGGATAGTTGGCAATGCCTGGAGATTTTTGGTTGTCACAACTGAGAGGGAGAGAGAAGGCGCTGCTGGCATCCAGTGGAGAGAGCACAGGGCTGCGGCTAAATATGTCCAGGCCACAGGACGGCCCCGCAGCCCAGAACTTGAATGGTGAGGCTGAGAAACCCTTTTCTAGACTCCCCAGGCACAGGGCTCTCAGCTGGTTGGGAAGCTTTCAGAGCCTCAAAGAGCTGCGTGCAATCGTGTCGGAGAGCAAGCAAAGGTGGAGGCACAGGACAGGCACACTGTGCACCTGCTCTTAATAAAGTTAAGAGGAAGAGGAGAAAATCAAGATTCACCTTTGCTTTTCTATGGTAGGTGACTGGACATCTCAAAACGCAGACTGAAGAAACCAGCTCCCAACACAGGGAGACTGGGCAGAGAAAGAACTGTCAAGCCAACCTTTTCCTGTGAGAGTTTGTTACAGGAAGAGGCTGAGAATAAGTGGGGTGAGCAACCTCCATTGAATTTTACCCATCAGAGACTCTTGCACTGTAGATTAGAAGGAGAAGAGAAACAAGAGAAGAGTTTCTTTTCTGCTACCTCCCGTGTCATTTTGGGGATCATGTCCCCTAGCCTATACAAAACAAGCTTTTTCTCAGTTATGTGCCAACTTCTTGTCATAAGAATATTCTGAGAATTGTCAAGTGAGAGGACCTTTCAAGAATTAATTACATTTTTCTATTGCTCATTATACTGCTGTCAAAGTGGAGACCAGTGAGAGAGCAAAGAAAGCCAGAATTCTAAAGGCAGGGCAAGGAGAAGGCCGTCAAGTCACAGTCGGGAATTCTGAGCCCAAATCACATCTACCGAGAAGGTGCAGTTTTCATCTTTAATTGCTTCTCATGACTTCTTCCAGAAAATGGAGATCACTCACACCCTGATGAAGGGAGGTGAAAAGATACCGCAGTTTCTGAAATCTTTACCCCGGGAGCATCTCTGGGTATAAACTTTAGACACCTCTTTACAATTCAGCCAGAGATGTAAATTGTTCCAAACTGAGAAAAGTGAATAAAAATTACCTGGTCCACAGTACTGTCCCTACCTTGTCCTAGCATGAAAGCCCAAACCTTTTGCGAAATGTTCTTTAGACTTCAGGAGGATAATTGGTGGTGATGAAATAAATGAGGTGTTCTATTGTCACATAGAATTTATTAGGATTTGTATAATGATTTGTCACGCCTTTGTGACAAATGCAACCACTAGGTTTTGCAAAGTTGATAGAGTTTGAGGCATTGGTCATGTGATTATCAAAATAATCCAGATTATTTCCTCTAAATTCTGTCAATGGCTATTCAAGAAGTTTCCATCATGAAGCTGGATGCAGGTTTGAAGCCACAGAGGATCCAAGAGAAAGCTCTTTTTTTTTTTTTTTTTTTAAATAAAAGATGCAGTTCTTTTTTTGCCTTTACTATAACTCACAGATCAATTAGCACTGAGCTCCATCGCAGAGCATATGACAACAGATTTTGGGCTCTGGACCTGCCAAAGTTAAAAAAAGCTGATTATTCTAGTAAGCATGCCATTTTACTGGGCATACTGTATAGAAGATAACTGATGTAATTTATCCTCCGTAATGCTTTTATTAGCTCAGAATCCCATAATCACATCTTTGGAGTCCCCAGATGCTAAATTTAATTCACAGGTTTGAGCCTCGGCCTTTTTAGGTCCTCAAAAGGGTGCGGCGGCCGTCCCAGCTGCAGTGCGTCCTGCCTTCCCCCAGCTGCCAGGCTTCCCCCTCTGCGGGGAAGTTCCTTCCCTTCACCTCTGCTCGGTCGATTCCATTTCATTCTTCCAGGATCAGCCTGTGACAACGCAGGGCTGGCAGCAGCCCTGTGGACTGCAGGCTTTGCTCTGTGCTGGGTGATTTATAGACATTACCGCATTTAACCCTCTCAAGCTTGCAGCCTAGAGGCAGGGAGGCTGCCGTGTGGCCACGTGAGGTACGCAAGGCCGCGGGACCCCTCGCAAGCACGGGGCCGTGTCACGACGCTTCCAGAGGAGATGCTCGGCAGAGAACGAGGCACCGAAGTTTGGAGAGAACCCATCCCTGCCCCGCCAAAGAGCCGCGTCAAAACCTGCGGAAGCATGCTAGCGCCCGCGGGAGGGCCTGCTGCTCTGGCCTTGTTCTCTCTGCGCCACTGTATACAGGGGGAATTGGGCTGTTTACCCCTCCTTTAGCCCTGGGAGCTGCCTGAGCATGTGGCGGGGTACCTTGCCTTCCTGGACTCGGCGACTGGTCCCCGAGGCAGGGGCGCCTTGCCTGTGCGCCTTTCTTCAGTGATTGCCATGGGTGCTGGAAAGAAGGTGAGAGCGCTTAAGAAGGTGGGACTGTAGGGTCCCAAACCTAGCGAGAGTTTGCTTCCCGAGGACAAATCCAGATGGAGAATGGAGCCTGCACAGAGGAAGGTACATTAGAGCAAGGGAGACCATGGGAGCTGATGAGTGATCGCTCTTGGGGTTTAAGTGATTTCGAGCTGGGCTTCCTGTTAACTTGGAACAAAATCAGTCCAAATGATATGCTTGGCCTGGAGCAGCTGTGAATGCCAGGGTAGGAGGAAGAATTTAGGGGGCAAGTAGGAGTAAGGGTTTACCTGGGGTTCAACCACCAGCCAAGGGGCCTGTGACTCAGGCTCTGTTTGCACACAGCCCCAGCGGGGTGGGTGGCTCCACGGCTTGGCCTTGAACCTCAAAGTCAGGGATTGGGCTGGCAAGGAAGATTCAGGGACAGACTCCCACTTCTAAATTAGGACTTCCTCCTCTTTTATGTATGCTTTTCCATCACTTCAAAGAAAGTTTCACACGCATATCTGAAAATTCATTCTGAATGAATGCTGTCAGTATTGAATCAGCACAGCTTGAGTTCGTTAATTAGAACTTTGAAAAAAATAACTATTTGTTCTGATAATGCTGCTGCTGCCATTTTCTAGTTCCCAAAACTCTCTTACTTCATCTTCAACCAAGAAATAACAGGTACATGCTGAACGTACATGTGCCCTGCTCCCCAGGCCAGCTTTAGGAAAAGTGGAGGTCCTCATCTTGATTAAATATTAGTTCATCTTTTGGTAACAGTCTCCAAAAGCAAGTAAAAATTAATGATGGAAGAATTAGGGGCCAGCTTTCCTCTTCTCTCTTTTCATAGTTTTTTCTTGCCTTTTTTTTTTTTTTTTTTTTTTTTTGCATTTGGGGCCAATCCATTCTATTCCCATATATTGGAGGAAAACCTGGGTCGAGTAGGTTTCATATGTATGACTAGCTCTCAGTTTCACTTTGTTAATCTAATTTTAGCAATCTCAGTAACTGATATAGGATTTAAACATAATTATTTGGATTCTTCTGCACTTAATTAAAAGAGCAGCTTTGATTACAGAGAAATTGATTCTTTCCAATTTTGCTGTAAAGTAGGCAAAGGATTTTCCCTCACTGGTTATGACTGACCACTTGAGGAATGTGTTGGGACCCCAGCTTACTCCCACCCCCTGCCTGTGGTGCAATTTCCATTATGCAGCCTGAGGGATCTTTGTTGTTTAAAAACATCCTTTCTGAGATATAATTTGCATACCATAAAATTTGCCTTTTAAAGTGTACAAGACAGTGATTTTTAGTATATTCCTATAGTTGTGGGACGGATATTTTAAATGCATGTCTTATCTCATCCCACCCCGAACCCCGCAAAGCTCTATGAGCATAACATCTTGCTCACTGTATTTTTAGGCAGTGTCTAGCACAGGGGTTAGCAGATAAAAGGTGCTCAATAAATACTTGTAGAAGGAATGCATCAATTATTTGAAAGGAGGGCTAAACTGAGAGATCGAATAAATGTGGAAACATGGTTACTTGTACTCTAGCAAAGTTCTTATGCAATATTATAAACAGTAAAATGCTACAGGTTATCTGTTTTTGCTTGACAGTACAATCTATGATTGCACATGACGTGATGTATATAAGCTTTGTTCTTTAAGAACACACTTCCTTTATCTAATTTCGGAGTGAGAGATTTCAGAGATGATGCCTAGATTATGTGGCCAAGGGGAATTTGTTGAACATTACTGATTCTTAAGTGAATGTGTCTCAGGGGGATTGGCAGGAAAATATAACCCCAAAAGTGATCAAGCATTTGTGTAAAACCAGACTTTGTAAAATGATATGCAAGAATTTGCCAACTCATTGAAATAACTAAACCACCCACTGCAAATGCCTGAATGCTTTCTCTATAAGAGCTGCAAAATAATTGCTGGGTGTAAAAAAATATTCCCAGTAAGAAAACCAGGCTAAATTACCCACCGACATAAAACTGGATATTTATTCGTATCCTTAAATCTCCATGTGACTAAAACTAATTATTGTTATGACTGATAATCCATATTTTGAAAAGCTTACAGGATACCAGAAGCATTCAGACTGAAACAGAACACCAGGAAGGGGTTTCAGCAATGTTCTTAAAACTTTCCCCTGCCAAAACACTAGAATTAACTCTTATTGGTTTACCCTTTAAAGCAGACGACATCTGTTGCCTTGCCCTTCCATGGGCATAGTAAAAGCAAATTAAAACAGGATTCATGTATTTAAAATCCAGTTTTCTCAACTGAGGTGAATCCCAAGTTTAGTGACAGTCATCTTAAGAAGGGTCTTGTAACTGCTTTTTAAGAAAGTAACAGTGGCTACAAAAGTCCAATTTTATGACCCAATCACCTCAAACATTTGGCCAAAATTAGAAGACTGGAAACAGCTTAAATGTCCACCAAGAAGAAGCTGGTTAGATGAATTAGGGCTCATTGGACTCAGAGACTTTCACGTAGGCATTAATATAATGACGTAGAAGGGTATGGTTGATAAGGAGTGATTGCCAGCTGCATGGTAAGTGCAAAAAGCCAAAGGCAGAATGACCAGTATTATGCAGTCAAATCCCAGCTCTACCCTTCCTTAGCTGTGTGACTTAGGCAGGTCACTCACTCCGTTTCCCCACCTGTAAAATGGGCGATGATGTGAGTTTCTACCTTGTCGTGTTGCTATGAGTTGTTTATATGAGGAAATATTTGAAAAGCACTTAGAATGGTGCCTGGCACATCATCAGCACTATATAAATATTTGCTTCTATTCTTGTCATCATCACCATTATTATTAGCAGTGGCAGTACATAGATGTATTAATATATGCAGGGACTCTCTCTGGAAATGTATATGAGGGCCTGGATATAGTGGTTGCCTTTGAAAGAAAACATTCTGGGGCTCTGGGAGAGGAATAGTCACAACACCCTTTTGTACTGCTTAAGTTTCTTCTTTTACTGTGTGCATTTGTTACTTAAAACAACAAAAGCACCAACTTTTAGAAAATGAAGAAACAGAGCTAGTAACAGGATAAACCACTTTTGAGGTGCGTGTCTATCATGGTCCTAAGGACTCAAGTTGGATTCCTGTTGAATGCAGGTGGCCATGGATAGACCATTTTGGAAAGAGACCTTCCACCCAGCTGTGGGCTATCAGCCTATTTCCCATGACTGCTGCTTGGCTGAGGCCCTCTGCTTTTCTGCCGGCCTCCCAGGATTCAAATTCTTATCCCTTCCCCTCATCTTGCTAGTTCTCATCTGACTGTAAGAGTTGGCCTGGGACCCTCACTGGGCCACTTTCCTGCTCAGAACCTTCTCTGACACCTCCTTCACATCACATGTGGTCCGAACTCCCGGGCCTGGCTTTGGAGGGCCTCTGTAGCTTGTCTGCTCCTGCCCTGTCCGTATAGTTTCTTTTGAAATAAGCTGGTTCAGACCAGCCTTGCCCGAACCCTGCATTCACTGCTCCCACTGTGCCATCTGGGAGAGAGCCGTGTGGTACTTCACCATGGTTCCAGGCAACCTGAGTCCAACCTCCACTTATAGTTCTGGCTGTAGGTCCCGGTAAGTGCCTCTCCCTTTTTGTAACCCAGGAATGAGGCCACCCATGGGCTCTGTAGTCTGGAGGCAAAGAGAGGTATGTCCCCAGCACAGGGACAATCCCCATGTGGTATTTCTCTGTCCTCTTGTCCTTCTCCCTGGCCCGGGTTGTGCTCTTCCTCATCTCCTTCCAATCACTCTGGGTTAAATCAGTGTTAAGTACCTGGGGAGATCCCAGGACAGGGGCTCTCCCCCTAAGGAGTCTGAAGTTCAGATCAGGGCCACCTGAAACCACAGCACATAATGAAGTCATCAACTGAGTGGCTGAGATTCCCGGGAGTGCTTGGGAATTCATGGGGACAATAGGTTGACTGAGGACTGGGGACATCAAGGAAGGCTTTATGTAGAGACTGACACCTCTGGTGAACTGGGCTGGACAGATGAGACACTGAAGGGAGGAGAGAGAACGTGCTGCCATCAAAGCCACTGTACGGCCAAAGGCTGAGGCAAGAGTCAATGTGGAAAATGGCATGGACTTGGCAGGAAGGAGACATTCAAGAGCACAATGTAAAATAGGGTAATTTTCATAAGCAGAGTGTGCATTATTGATGGTAAATTGTCTACTGGTCTCACCGAGCACAAGTTTGAAATACTAGTGTAAATAATACACAAGGTCAGGTGTGTCAGCCGAGGGTCACAGTGTCCATGAACATCACTAACTTGACTAGTTAGGGGGAACTCAGGACTTGCCTTCCTTTTTTGACTCAAGACCTCATGCTTACATTCTTTCATGACATCTGCATTGGTCTCATCACCTCCGCCAGGACCTACTGCAAGGAGGCAGTGATGACCACTTTCCCAAAATCTTTTGATCCTGGCCTTTTGTATGCTTATTAGGTATGCTTGCTTTGCCATTGTTAACAGCTTACTTCTTTTAAAATAGTTTGAAAATAAAACAAACAAAACAAAAAAAGATTGAGTGATTAGAGAGGAATGAAACTCCCTGAATCACACACAGATGCATTGTATACAGACACATCAATTTTTGTGCAAAGGATTCCAATCCTTACTACATTTCCCCAATATTTGAGTGTCTCCCCAACATAAAACATTATGATAGAAGTTGGGAGCTAAAGCTTGACCCTACCCAATGAAGACGAGTTACAGCCTCTCCTACAACAGTAAAACCCACCCTAAAGTCAAAAGAATTCCCATAAAGATTAAAAAAAACCAACTCTCTGTAAGTGCTAGTCAACATGCTGAGGCTTAGTCATTTATTGCCCAATGTTTTCATACTTCAAAGCTCTAAATTTTGCCTCTAACAAGATGTATTCTATCAGAGTTTTCTACATAAATCACAATTTGTGATAGACCTTTTGTTACACAGTCTTGAGAAACTGTTAGGCCTGAATAACTCCAGGAAAACAGGCTTATCCTCCAAGATCATAAATCTCTACTGTAATGTGAAATGTTTCACACCACTTTCAGGGTTACTTCAGACTCGTCCTTTATTAACGATGCCTTTGGTTTTGACCATTTGGAATGGTGAATATATATCAAAACCAGAGGGCTTGGTAGGTCATGGAGGTGGCGGCCCTTCCTTCCTGAAATTCAGCCAGGCTGCCGGGGTGACCCTGGCAGAAGGCCAGAGTTCATTGCCTTGGGGCCTAAATAGAGAATTTCAGATTCTGAAAGGTATGCCCTGCAATGCTTCCAGGGGGTGCCAGGCCCTCATCCACACACCCCAAATCTTCAGTCCTTGATGCCTTGTTCCCATAACCACCTGTAGACTTTATTTTCACCTGAAATCCCATGTGACAATCAAGGAGAGGATTTTTCAGGTACCCCCACCCTGTTCTCTTGGTGCCTGACTTTCAAACTCTGAGCTCATAAATTGGGGACGACAGCTTGAACATCAGAGAAGCTTAATTGATACAATAATAAAGTAAATCTCTTACAATGGAGAAAGCTGATTACAATGAATGCAATTCTGTAATACTAACTATAAGAGGCTAAACTTCAGTTACCTAAGGAATATCCTAAATAAATGTGACCTTCGAGAAGATGAACTCAACTTTATCCAGAAGACAGCAAAGATTATTGAGGAAAAATAATCAGTCCCATAGATTTCTAAAAGGAGGGAAAATAAATACCCCCAAATCTATGACACTATCACAGGAAAACAGGAAAAGCTTATATATTTGGGTACATTTTTTGATCCATACAAATTATATTTTCTAATAAGAAAAATGAGAAAGGTGGAAACTTTGAGAAGCTTTTAATTCCATGGGAACTTAATATAAAAGACCAGTTTAAAACTTTTATGTACTTTAGACCCTGTGAGCTGCTGGTGATAATAGCAATATTATGATTATAATCATTAAAAACAATAGCAAATATGACTGTTGGGCATCCATTATGTTCAAGGTGACCATCATCCAAACTGGGACACTTCTGAGAATGATAGTCATGAACATGCCTGACAAAAGGCGTGAACTGGGTGGTCCCTGGCCTCCTGGACATAGAGTCCCCCTAACTGTGTTGTCACCCAGCTCTACCTCTACCCACCAGGTAGGTCTAATGCCCATTCTTCAGAAGGGGAAAGAGAGGCTTGCCACTCAGCTGGTAAGGAGGAGAGCTGGGGTGGGGCTGGTCCCAAGGCCTTTGTTCCTCTGGGCGGCAGACTCCCAGGCAGGAGGGGCATTTCCTGCCCCCCAGGAAAGCAGCCCCTCACAAGGGCCAAGGCAGGGGGAGGCGAGAAAACCCTCAGGCCTTGTGAGAGAGTCTCCAATGGGTGCTGCAGGAAGGGGAGCGTGAAGGCCACCGGGAAAGCGGCTGCCCCGCGGCACCCCCACCTGCTGACCCTGCAGCGCTGGACCTGGGTCTGCCTCGCCTTAACTCTGTTCTAACGATACCTCCTTATTCAATGTTTGAACACAAAACTGAACCCTAGAAACAAGCCCCGCAAAGGTTTTCTATCACATTTCTCATGAAGCATTAGGATCAGAATGGCATCTACTGATTTAGGATCTGGAGAACCGTTTGAGGTCATCGCTGACAAGGAGTAGTTTAGTATTTACAGTAAGCATCGGCATCAGCCATGGACATCCCATCACGTGCACGCCTGCTTCTCGCCTGTGCCGGGTGTCTTATAAACACCATCTCTAGTCCCCACAGTCCTGCAAGGTATGGTCATCCCTACCTTACAGGAGAGGACGGGGTAATAAGAGACAGGGCCAGGATGCACACCCAGGTATGGAAAGTTCCAGAGTCCATGCGCTGTCCTACACATAGCACAGGCTATTTCGGGGTTGCCCTTGAATGAAGAAGAATAAAAACGAGCAAACCTGTCACCACCAGCCTTCAGAGGATTGGTTCCCCAGGCTGTCATGCAAGACGGTACCTCTGAGATCAGGGCCTGCTGCAGTTGTCCTCACCGGCCCCCTCAACTGTCCGGGTGACCTGTTATGGGGGCTCTGCTCCGACTGGACAATCACCACAGCAGCCGCATCCCCTGGGGTTCCTGCCGCCTTTCCTCCCGGCAAACAGGCAAACACCACCTGCTCATCCAGACGCGGCTCCACCTCTCCAGCTCTGTGCAACATATATGCCAATGGCCTGCCTTTTTATTTTTTTTTAAGCTTGGCAGAACTATGATGTCCGCATTTTATAAAGAAGAGGAATGCCCATAAACCCAGTTGTTACGTTTTAAAAACTCAGAGGAATACGGTAAAAATCCTTATAGTGAAAGGCCTTAGTCAAATATAATAACTTATGATTGAAACAGGTGTGTTGCATTGCCTAGAAGTCACCTTTGCTAACACAGCTTTAGGTCCCATAAGAAGGCAGGTTCTGGTGATGTCAGTTAAATCACCAAGTTAACCACTCTGACACATTAATTAACCCCAGCTTTTAAAAGCATTTTGATAAACAGACCATCTTTCCTGTTGCTGTTACCAGACAACTCCGGGCAAGTGAAAATATGAAGTCAGTGTATAAGGGAAATGGCAAATAGGGATTTAAAAAAAAAAACAGAACTGGATAATCAATTGATCATATTTGCCAAAATCAGGTCACTGGGAATTGGGAATAAGGTGGAACAAGTAGAGAATTGGGAGCTGGATAATTCTGGAATTTTCCGGTGGTAATAAAACAGCACCTTACCACATAGAGTAGGTGGTCTAAAGGGTCTCTGTCAGGGATGGCACATGCCCACAGAGTTACCCAACCGCTACAGAACTTTTATTCTTCAGAGTACGGACTGGAATCCTGTATGGCTACTTGAAATACAACTAGACTTTAATTAACTCTCCAAAGAACTGGGTCCTCCTTTTCATGATAGCAATAACGGCAGAGAATATTTATTGAGCAATTGCTAGGTATTAAGCACTTTATAATGCTCTTAGGGGGAGGTACAGATATCAATGTCCTCTGTACAGCCGAGGAAGAAGAAGTCAGGAAGTGTAAATAACCAGTGCAAGGCTCCAGGGCTCTTACCCCTAATGAGGACACTGTGTCACCTAGTTGTGCCTAGAAAAGGTGGCCAGATAAAATATGGGACTCCCACTTAGATTTGAATTCCATATAAACAGCAAATTATTTTAGCATAAGCATGTCTCATGTAATAGTTGAGATATACTTATGCAAAAATAATTATTCCTGATATGAAATTCAAATTTAACCAGGCACCTTGTAATTGCATTTGCTTCATCTGGAAACCTTCAGCATCTTCCCTTCTTTCACAATGCTAATGACCCCACCCCAAGTTATGGGTGCCTTGCTTATACAATAATTGGCTCTGAAAGCCTTGTCCAAATTGAGAGGTTGGAAATGACATCAATAGTCAAATAACCGTGGAGAGGTAGGGAGCCATTCCTTCCCAGAGGCAAGTTTGGCAGCCCTTCCCCTGGGGATCTGCTCCGTCCCAAGAGAGACTCGATCAGGGCCTTGGGGCAGGGAAAGCAGCAGCTCAGATCAGGCATCTCCTACAGACTAAGGCAGGTGCAGATGCTTCCCGAAGCCACTGAGATGGCACATGTTTCTGTGATGAAACAAACATGCCCTCCACCACCACCGAGGTCCTTAGACACTCCCACAGCCTTCTTGAAGAGCAATTTGGCAAAACGCATCCAGAACTATAAATGCGTCCAAGCTACTTGCGAATGTCTCCTGAGAAAAAAGTGTCAAGTTCTGCGGGGGATTAGGCACAAAAGATGCTCACCCGGTGCAGATGATAATATAAAAATAAGACACACATAGATGCCCAACAGTAGGGGAATGGCTCAGATAGATTGCACATGCACCTGATGGACTAGTGCTCAAGCATGAAAGTCTGTGGTTTGGGGGATTCTGCAGCAACATGGGAAACGCATGTGGGGCATTAAAAGGAGGAGGCAATGTCACGTTGATATTATGATGTAATAACGCGTACATGTGTAAAAGATCTGACAGGGACATGTAAAATGACAATAATTATGCTCAGGGTATTGGATTATGAGTGCTTTTAATATGCACCAGTTTCTACTCTTCTTATGTTACAGCATGTGGACAAGGTTAAAATACCTAGAATAAGCCCTTTGCCATCTGTCTTTTCTCTCTCACTTAAGGAAAAGGAATTTGGTTGGCAAGTTACTGCTTGTTATTCAAGTCCAGCACAGAGGGCCGAGGTGCTGCAGTCTCTCACAGGGGAAGGGGAGGCAGGTCTGAAATCAAAGGACCTGCAACTCTCTCCCCCACTCCCCAGAAGATGAGACCCTTCTCATTCGCCCCTAAAGAGCAATCGGGTCGAACCAGGTGTATGGAAATCTTTACTAAAGAAACACCCAGGCCTCAAAGTTATCAAAAGTCAAATCTGAAAGACGGTGTCATCTTTGTTTTTCCTGACATCTATGCTTACCTCGGCATCACTGAAAGCTTGTGGACCCTGAGAACCAGAACATCCGGCTGAGTCTCAACTGGTTATTTGGTAGGGACTCCTGCCAAGTAGGGGGCTTCACCGTCCATCACAAGCCTGCCTCTCCAGCTTGCAGATGGCCATCTCGAGAGCCTGGGGGTGCAAATTCCTGTGCCACTTTGAATTGTGATGCTGGCTAAATGGCACATGCAAATACATGCATTGCATGAATAGTGGGCACCCTAAACAAAGGGGTGGCACTCAATTATAGGGCTAGCTCATAGACGCCAAGCCTCTGGGATTGCTGATCGCATATTCTGGGTTTCTGCAGCAAGCTTTTGTTTGTAGAGAGGATACCAGGTTTGAAAACCACTGCAGCACATCTTCCCTTGTAAAAAAGCACAAGTTCACTTAAGTCTTGGAAGTCTTACATGAGATTGTATCGCCAGGTTTTTAAGGTGCAGCCCCACTCCTAGCTGTGTTTTTTGGGGCAGACGCCTTAGTGGTCTGTGCCAGTCAGTATCTTCATCTGAAAATTAGGACTCTTGGAAGGTTAATTTTAGTAAGAGCGGAGAAAGCCTCTGCCTTGTGAGGGCTCAACCTACACGGTTATGTCTCTCCTGGGTCCCCGCGGCACACAACGGGGCGCGCAGACTCCCCAACAGCTCCTTCAGTGGCCCTGCCTCGAGGGAGGTGCAGACACTGTCCTAGGGCTTTTTTGCTTTGGGTTTCTAATCCTGCAATTCTGGGTTGTTTCTTAACCATAGAGATGGCAGACTTCAAATTTCGGGAACGGTTGGTGATAGCGGAGGGTGCTGAGAATCTTCAATTTCAACTTCCAGAGAGTCGGAAAGAGCAGATAAAGGCATCCGGCCTTCGGCTTTGTGTTCTCTCCCCTCCCGATCGCTTTGACTCTCCTCAGAGAACTCAGCCTTTACTTAAGAAGTACTCCAAGTTCTTGGGAAATTAGACTTGAAATAGGAAATTTTCTGTTGTCTCACATAGGGCCAATGAAAAAAAAGTCTTGCCAGCTGATTCATCCTCCTCGCTAATTGTTCCTCCTTAGAGATCCAGAAAGCTCACCTCTTCCAAAACACCACAAATGCTTCATTCAAATAAAAAATGGTCATCTTGCCTTTGTCATTTTCCCTACCAATTTACAGTTTATAAGTTTTCACAAATCTTCCCATTTTAGAGAGGAAACGATTTGGGAGGAAGCATTTTGCCTATAATGAGCACAATTCTAAATAACCTTGTACAATTTAATATAGTGGTTTTTGCTTCCCTACAAAGTCTACGATTTAATGTTCTGACAGGTTCAAATTTTATTGCAGCCTCTGCCCATCCCATTCTTCTGTTCTCTTGAACCAGGTGAGGTTAAAGTACTGAGAACATCGGCCCTAAGTGTGGACGGGTGTTATTTCTACAGGAGAATCTTCTGATGTCCGCTGTTGCCACATACATCACATGCAATGAATGAATAACCACCTTCCATTTCAAACGTCCTTGAATGAGTTCACTTCATTTACTTTAAATGTCCTTGAATTTACACTCATGAAACCTACTAGGTATCTACTTAAAATTTTTAAAAGGCCATAACTCAAGCTTAAGCAAGAAACAACAGACGTGAGCAACGGCACGAGAATTTCATCACCACCACCACCAGCCACGTGCCGCCACGGGATGAGAAAAGCAGCAGGTACGGGTCCTTCTCGGCCACTTGATAAAGTGGGAGGGCGGCTGGTGGCAGACTAGGCAAGACGCAGGCAGAGCAGGAGTGAAGCGGCTTTAAGGCCAGCCTCTGCCGCGCAGGAAACTCCCCACGGCCTTTGGTCAGAACCCCAGCCTTCGTGGAGGCCCTAATTGCAGGAGATGTGGGAAAGCCGAGCGGGAAGGTTGCTGCTTTGGGTGAGGATGACAGCGCCAGGCCTGCGCTCCACGGAGCCCGTGCTCGCTCTTGCCCTCCCAGAGCCCAGATGGCAGTCAGGGCGCAACTCCGTGCGATGGAGATGATTGCAATCAGGCAGGGCTGGGGTCTGAGCGCAGCCCCTCGTGCCCTCAGAGCGGAACTCATGGTCCCCACCTCCCGGGGATGCGGCTAAGGCTGTGGGGTCAGAATGCCTGGACTCCTGGGGGGCTTGGAGGGTATGGGGGGCACCCTGCAGAGGGGTCTCTGGGTAACCCGGGGTGGTGCTTTGCAGAGTCCGAGGAGGCCCCTGACCCATGGGGCAGCCGGTGAGAGGGTCCGACTTGGGCCTCCTCCTTCCCTCCTTCCCCTACCCAGGACCAGGGTCACCCCGTGCTCAGCTCCCCCTCCTATCACAGTTCCCGTGGAGGCGCCAGTCCAGGGCTGCGTAGGCAGGAGACTCCCAGGAAGGAGAGAGGCCCCCGCCAGGCCGTGTCTCCAATGCTCGGCAGCTCCTTCGCGCGGGCCTCTGCTTGGCCCTTCTCGAGCCGGAAGCTGCGGCTTCTGGGCTCACCCACTCCACGGGGGCCTTCAGAAGACCTCCCCATGGTGTCCGGAACTCCGGGGCCGGGCCTGAGACCTGGGCCCAGGCGCCGCTCCAGCTCTGTGGACGTTCTGGGATGTGGTGCCCAGTCCTGACACAGCGGAAAGTTCCAGGGCATCTGAGCCCCTCACTCCAGCCTCGAGAGCTCTCCCATTTCCTGTCTTCCATGACCCTCTGCCCTGGCTACAACCACTCATCATCCTATCCCCCAAAGTCTGCTGCCAGTCAGGAATGGGCAGGAGGGGACCCAGGGGAGGGGCTGGGTCGACAAGCCGGGGGAGACTTCTGGAGGCGCCCTGCCACCTCCTGCTGCCCATGGAGGACCCAGGCTAGAGCTCCGGCAGGAGGCGAGGGCTCAATTGCTCTGGGGAGCCGGACCTCAGGGAAGCTCCAACGAGCCAGCCTCCTCCTGCTTCCTCTCCAGGCGGATGGCTTCTGTCTGTCGGTCACACACGGGGCTGTGCCATCCGTGAGTCATGTCTGGGAGTGAGAGGCAGCTCTCAGAAAGGAAGTGTCGCCAGGGCAGGAGGGAGAGTCCGATTCCACTGTTCTGGTTCTGGCTGCTTTCAGAAGAGGCTCTCCAGGCGGCCGAGGCGAGGGTGCTTCTCCGGGGATGAAGGAAGCTCCTGAGCATTTGTATCCCACACATACTCGGCCAAGCCCTGGGAAAGGATGGACGTGAGCCAGCCTCACCTGTTAAAGCGTTATATGCGTTCTACGCTGCGTGCTGAGATGACAAAGCAAGGGGGTGGAGGTGAAATAACGAAAAAGGAACTGAGGACATGGCAAACACTCAGGGACGAAGACCCAGCAGTTGAAGCGTTTCATAGCTCACTCATCTCTGCTCCGTTTTCTCATTAAGCACCTTCAGTTTATAGGTGAGGAATCAAGCCCAGAGACGTGAAGAAATCCACGCAAGGTGGGGACAGTATAATGTGCAGCCAGGACTAGAACTTCGGGGTCCTTGTACGCAGTCTGGCCTGTTCATTTGGAAAATCAGTTTTTTACTTTTCGGCCAGGAGCCAGACTTCCCTGGGTACCTGGGTATTGCCTTATTTACGTGTTTAACCCACGGGCCTGGAATGCGAGCGTGTGTTCAGACTGTGAAATGAGGGCAAGGGGAGGGCGCAGGGCCCCCTTCTCAGAGCTGGCAAGTCTTGTCCACCAGCCGGATACCAGCTGGGATTCTGACACACCGTTTTCAGCTTTTATCACCAGAAGGAGCCAAAGGCTTCCGCATGAGCTGCAGCTGACGGAAAATGTGGCCGAGCACATCGCCCTCCTCTGACCGCCCTGGAACTGGGATGTCCCTGGGGCGCAAGGCAGCTGTTACAGAGTGGACGGGCGTGAGGGCCATTGCACAGGGATTCCAGCCAGCCTCGCAAATGGGACAAAGGTGAAGCTTTAATGAAAGTGGAGCGTGGGGGCAAAGGGTACCCTGAAACGCCTCGGGTTTGGCCTGTACACGCTTGAAGGGCTGTGGGGCCCGGCACAAACGGCCCACGCAAGCTGGGATCAGGTTCCGTGCACATAACGGAGGGTTAAAGACGTCGGCCAGACAAGGAAGTGAGGAGCCCCGGGGGGGCTCCCGGGGGGGGGGCTGATCCTGTTATTTCAGCCCCTGGAAGTCTGCCTGAACAAACCACTCCTATGGAATCGGGACCACGTGGGAAGGGTGGATGAGAGGGTGGATGAGATCTGGGACGAGAGCAGGAGCAAAGGGGGACAAGGGTGAGCAGCGGATATGGCTCCCAGCAAGGGCCGGCCTGGTGGGGAGCCCTGGGAGAGGAAAAGGCATTGCCCCTGCAGCCCCCCGCCTATCCATTATCCAAACGGGCAGAGGGCCCCTTGCCACCAGGCTGACCCACAGCTGTGCTAGCACTGCTCCAGAACTTAACCTCATCATAAAACTGGGCACAGTAATCTGTTGCCCCTCGTTGAGGGTCAGACAAGGTAAAGTGCCATAAAGACATGTAAAGTGCTCAACACACAACCCCTGGCCAAACAGCGGAGCCTGATAAATATTAAATCATGTCATAGGTAGGGGTTCCCTTAGGAAGGGATTTCAATGGGGAGCAAGCTACTAAGAAATTCCAAAGATATGTTCCTCGCATCTGGGTTATACCTAAAATTCTACACTTAGACAGTCATTTCTTTTTCTACAGACTTAGCAAAGTAGAACCCACACTCTTTTCCTTTAAAAGAAGCTCCCTACCCTGATACCACAAGTGTGAGAAGACAGCAGGCACTGGGGTTAAGACCTGGGGTTTTAGAGCCAGATGGACCTGAGATGGACTCCTGGCTCCACCAGGACCGTGGGAAAGCTGTAGTTTCCTCATCTGTAAAACGGGATTAATAATTACACCCCTCTCCTAGGTCTACCGTGAAGGTTAAAGGAGAAGTACAGGGTGAGGGGCAGATAGTCAGTGCTCGGTCAGTAAAGCCAGCAGCCGGCGTTTATGGGGGCTACAAGGCGGAAGGCTCCGGCCAGGGCTAAGGCAGGCTGACCTGGTTGCTGCCCTCATGGGGTGCTTGGTCTACACTGGCGGATTTGCGAACCGCACCGGGTTCCTGTGTAAAATATGAACGCATCCTACATGGGCTGAGGCCATCTAATTTCCATTTTGTTCTCTGTCTTCCTTGACACTTGCCTTCTGAAAATAATTTGCTGTTCTAGAGAGTCAACAGTGACATTTCTGCTCTCATCAGCTCCGTCATCACCATCACCATCACCACCATCTTCTTCTGGCACATTCTAAGGGTTACTACGCCCCCAGCATGCTGCTTAGTCCCTGTAGAGACCATTTCTTTTAATTATCTCGTTGACCTTCAAGGAAAGCCCAAAACTTTGCCACTCAAAGCATGGATCCTGGACCAGCAGCAAGCTGGGAGCTTGTTCAACACACATTCCCAGGCCCCACCCTGACCTACTGATTCAGAATCTGCATTTCAGCAACATTCTCCCCCCCCCCCCATCTGCAGGCACATTAAAGGTTGTGGAGCCCTGGTTCAGATCACAAGAGGGGTTCAGGGTGGCAGCTGTCTCTCGGGGAGATGCTACCAGGTTTGGAGAGGGTCTCCCATCTCCTTTCTCAGCCCTTTCCTTTGTCCTACTCAAGGACCCCACATAACTGTGTGAGGCCAAGGAAAAAAGGGGCAGAAAAACAAAAACCAGATGCCTTGGTGAGGCTGGAGAGCACTAAAGTTCACCCGGGAAGCATGTGGAGGGGGAGAAGGAAGCCAGGGTCCTGGGCAGCAGCCGGCTGTGGTCCTCACCCACTCCCCACCCCCAGAGCCCCGCCCTTCACACTTCACCAAAACCTTGAGGTCCCCGGAGGAGGAGGGGGAGGGCACCTTCCTGTGAAGACATGCCAGAGTCAGGGGCTGCGGCTGGGGAGCAGGAGGGGGGGGTCTCCCACAGGCCAGGCGAGGGACAAGGATGGACGACTGCCCAGACACCCCCACACCTCCCTGGACAAGAGGCAGGAGGAGCAACGGGGGGGGGGGGCAGCCTCACGTACCACCAGCGTGGGAACCCCTGCACCCCAGCACCACCCAGGTCCTCAGAGGAAAACCTAAAGCCTGTCTGCAAAAGCAAATCATTATTTATTGAAAGTTTACAAAGCCTTAACTTTGCCCCAACACGCCAGCAAATAGTTGGTGTTAATACAAGCTTAACACGGAATGTGAGAGTATGTTGGATACACTAAAGTGCATCTTGAGATTTTTTTCCCCCGTTCGACTGTTATTAAATACACTCTTCAAGAGATCATTTCATACAAGCCCAAGAACCGACAGCTGATGGGACAGAAGCAAAACAGATTTTTCAAAAAGTAACTTCAAATGTACAACGTTGGGCTCAGATAGAAGGATTTAATTTTTATTTTAAGAAGTTTTAGTCATACTGCTTAGACATATGTTTTTTAGAACTACTTAAATGGAAAATATCCTACTCATAAGTCTATTTCATACAAGAATGAAACCAGATAATTAGAAATCATGTGCTTAATAGGGGTTTTTTATACTCTAGAAATGCAGGGCAATTTCATACTAAATGAAAGGTTTAGTTAAACACATTCGTGCTTCCTTGGGGAGCTTTCCAGCCCTGATGATTAGGAGGAAGGAATGGACTTTACATTCATTTTTCTGCCCATAAATCGTGACCTAAGGTAAAAGCAGCCAGGCCTCCCCTCAGGGCAGCTGTCTAGCCGTCTGGTTATGTCCAAACCGCCTTCTTTCTTTAAATGAAAAAGGCTGCTTGTTTGTTTGTTTTCAAGAATAAAGTAAATCTACCCGTAAATTCAGAGATTATCTGGAGTGATATTTATTTTTAAGATAAAAAAAACTTAATGGCAGGGTGCACAAAAGGTTGTTAGTCAATTAAAAATCAACCGGTACAAAAGGAAAGAAAATCCAGTGCCTCCTTTTGATTCCCCCGTTTCCCAGGGGGGGAAAAAACCCAGGATGACCACAAAGAATGGAGACAGTTTCCCATGGAGCCCGGAAGATTCCCTGAGCATAGGGGTGTCTTGTGTGCTTCGCTCACCCCAGGAGGCAGGGGCTGGGGTGGAAGGATAAGGGGGTGGGGGCAAGCACTAGGAGCTGGCCTCTAGTCGAGTCATCCCCGTTGCGGAAAAACTCAGAAACCCAGTGCACGTCTTGTCTGCTCACGTGGCTGGCTTCGCGGCCCCAGTTCTGGGTTTGTTAGGTGGTGTCTGTTGACAATGGTGTAGACAGGGTGAGGGATAAATCAGGTTTGATGTATTTTAAGACTTGTATCCATTTTTTTGGTGACTGTATAGTAGTACTTTCTTTAAAAAAATTTTTTTATCATGATAAAAGTAATGCATTAACTATAAAATTTAGAAAATAGAGAAAATTATAGAGAAGACATTTTAAGTCCCTACTAATACTACTGGGAAAATAACGAGCATTTCACATGTATCCTCCTTCCTTCGGCTCTTTTTCTGTGGATGTGCTTTCACAAACACACCAACCCCACCTCCCTCGCCACCCCCAACTGCAAAACACATTTTCCTTTGGGAAACCCACCCCTTCTCGGGCTCACACCCACGGTTTAGCTGGAGCTTTGTCTTCTATTCCAGTGGCATGGTTTCTAGCCTCGTGTTGATTCATTCTTTTGCTAGCACTGTGGAAATGGTTAAAGCCCACCTTCCTTACTGGGACTCCCAAGGCCCTTTAGCACCTGGCTCCTGGCACACCCCTTCCATATCCTACAGGAACAGCATCCCAGAGGCTGTGTCTCTTCAGCCTCATTGCCGTCCCCAACGTGCCATCCCCCACACTTACGCCTGGCCTGGCCAATTACTGCCTGGTTTTCTTTGCAGCTAATCCGGCTTGGTCCTCTCCGTCATGCCTAAGATGTGACTTACTCCAGGAAGCCCTCTCTGGATACTCCCAGTTTCTTTCCCACCAAGCCCAGGTCAGGTGCCCCTTTCCGAGTGGTCCCCGAGCTCCAAAGCGCTCTCGGCATCAGGCTGTCTTGGCCCCGTTATGACCCGTCCCTGCTGCTAGCTAGATTCTGGGAGAGCAGAGACTGGGTCTGTTTTCCCACCATATATCCTCTGCAGCCAACACCGCTCCTGACACTTTGACAATATTCAATGAACAGGTCTTCCAATTACTATCAGGACCACACTGCAGCAAATATATTTGTGCAGAAAATTTGATGCTTTCCTTGGGGTAAACCTTGATGTGAAACTGCTCAGCCAAAAAGTATAAATAACCTTAATATTTATTGCCAAACTGTTTTACCAAAGGGTGTATAAATTTCTGTTCTTCCAAGCTACCTGAGAGCCCAGCCATTTTCCTGAATTCTAATCAACACTGAATAGTAGTCTTTTAAATCACTGCCAATGGTACGTTATCTTAATTTGTATGCATTTAAGTATGAAGCAACTTGCAGGTTTTCCCAAATGTTCATTCATCAATGGTACTTTCTTTGTGACCGTCTTAAGCCCATTTTTATTTTTGTGTGAACATCTTTTGCTCTTCATTGGTAAAGGCTCTTTATGTGCTGTCAATATTTTTTCCAGCATTTTTTCTTTGTTCTTGATTTTGATATTTTAATAAGGCTTTAAGTTACATTTTACAAGATAGCTCTCGGTTTTCCTTTAGTGTTCTTCCTTTGACTTTCAGGCCGAGGAAGGACATGCATAAAATCTAGGACTGTATTCTCTATAAGTTCCTTGGTGTTTACAAATGATTGGGTTTCAAAAGGTTATCAGTTAAAAGTAAAAGGTTACAAGTTGAATTTTAGCAACCAAAAACAATGTATTAATATGCAAGACATCAGTTTGCTAAGAATTCTTTGGAGGACTGTTCTGTAAATGGAAGCATCCTTGCCTTGTGTGAGTCCTTTACTGACTTCCGCCTGCCATTTACAGTAAATCTATATGTTCTTGTACCTTAATAGCTCTACTGTGAAAGCTGTATTTCTTTAAACTGCTAACCTGCACAGAGCCCAAGGTTTGTCAAAATAGCAAAGTCCACTAAACTGAGGTTATTTCATGTTAGCTAGATAGTCATTTCATTTACCATATTTGTTCTCCTCTGTGTTGGAACACTTGACCTCCTCCCCAACCAATACACTCCAAACCAAATTAATAACCCGCTCCCCCTTTGTCTCCTCCTCCTCTGCACCACCACCCCTGTACTCTCAGTGACTTAGGCCAACAGCTTGAATGTCATCTTTTTACTACTCTGTGTCTCATATCCCATGTCCAACGTAGCGTCAGCTGACAGATACTTCAGTAAAAACAAGTTAATCATGTGAGAATTGCCTATTCTATACTTTGGCAGCTATGACATTATTGTAGCTAGGTGAAAAATGACAAGAGTTGGCACCAGGGAGACAGAGCTAGGACTGAGGCAAAGGAAAAAGAATATAAAAAATATTTAGGATGCAAAATGCATAGGGCTTAGGGAAATGGGAATGTCGAGTGGGTGAGTGGGTGGCTGGGGCCACCCGTGGAGACAGAAAACAGAGGGGAAGACACCATGGGGACAGAGATGTGGAGTCAGGCTATTTACGTGTTGCATTTGAGGTGCCTGTGGCTGGACATACAGGTAGAGATTCTCAGCATTCGATTCAAGGGGTCTGGGTCCGAGCTTCTGGGGCAGAGGTAGGCTGCAGACGTGGACTTGGGCATCCTCAGCAAAGAGGTGGCTATTAAATCACGCCAGGGGATGGATCCCCAAGGGACAGCAGCCCACGGGGAACCCAGGGGAGGAGCAGGGGGAGTCGAAGAAGAGGCAGAGAAGGGGCTCTGAGGGCTAAGGATCTGCAAGAACATGGGTCCAGGGTCCAGATGAGGAGTGGCACTAAAGGAGGAAAGACCGAGGGACGGCGTCAAATGCAGCAGAGCCCACATCAGGCCAAGGCTGAACAAGGTCAGCAGCAGAGATGGGGGATGAGTAGTGTGGACATGGATGAGAAAGGAGGCAGAGAACGGAGAACAGTGACAGGGGCACTGCGGATCCACGTGGTCTGGGTGGCTGCTTGGGAAAAGGAAGTGTATGCTATTTATCATGCTTTATTAATTTTACTGTATTTATATTTTATGATATTTAAGGCTGGCATATTTTATGGGCTACATATGAGCTGGGAGGAAGGGAGAGGCGGAAGACCTTGGAGACAGATGTCTCATATAAGTGAAAGAACCAGGAAGCCTGTCCCTCCAAGAACCTCAACAACCTAGTGGGAGAGGAACACTTTGTAATTATTGAACACTTGTGAATCAGATATCTCCAATGAGGGGAATCCCTTCATTATTATTTCTTGAGGGGAGCACCATCTGTGACAGAACTGCATTTTTCATACTGCAGTAAAGCTGTGTGTTTGATTTATGATTACAGATAAAGAGCTAAATGACAACTGTATTTATGCATCACATTTGGTATTTTGTGATCCTTTGTATATGCAATTCTGTATCCCCGAAGTTCTATAAAGGAGACAAGAAAAGATTAAGGGGCAATATATCATTGTCATCTTTTTGTGTGTGATGAGAAAATAAACACACACCTATTTTACTATAAAGAATTTATAAGCCGGCTGTAGTGAGCCTTCCTGAGAAAAATGATGAAGTGACAACACGCAGCCGGGTGCTACAGAGATGCTGGGCTAGTCGGCATGTACACCATTCCTGTACAAAGGAAACTACTGGTCAAAAATATCAAATGTCACAGAAAAAAAGACTGGAAGGAAGTATACCAAAATGTGATGAAATTATGCAAAATAATGTTACCCATCGTGTTGATCCGAGTCTTTGTGGACCCCAGAAAAATAAGTTTTTAAATTGAACCTATCTGTGAACCTTTGATTAGATTAGATCCGCTAAGGACCATTTGATTAGATGATTCCAGCAGGGCATAGCCCAGGGTGGGTCTTAATCCTCTTACCGGAGTCCTTTATAAACAGAGGAATAAAAAGCCAAAGACAGAAGGAAAAAAAAAGCTGTAGATGGAGAGATGGAGAGACGCCCTGGGGAGCTGAAGTCAGCAAACCTGGGAGGGAGGAGAAGGCAGAGGCCGAGACTGGCAGAGGCCGCCGTCAGGTACTGCCGCGTGAGAGGGACCCTGGACCACCAGCAGCGTCCTCAGGAGAGAGGAGAGCATCACCTGATAAAGCTTTGATTTGGACATTTTTACAGCCTCATTAACCTAATAAATTCCCACTGTAAAAGCTCCCAGCAGTTTTTAGGAAACTAAAAAACACCCATGTTCTCGATATTTTATAAAATCATCATGAGCTGCATTTATAATAAAAAATAGTTAAAATAAAAATGCACGAGCAAATCAAACTCAAAATTATTCTTGAAGCACAGACAAAGCAGTTGAGTGTTGCATTTCTGTTGTTTGAAAGTTCGTTAATTGCTATTGTCAATTCTCAACTATTCAAATGCCTATAGCCCTTTGTGATGGTCACCGTCTTTTCAGATATTTGCATGAAATCCATGTGATCCAACTTACAAACACGGGCTTAGAAAATTGGTCAAATTACACCAACTACAGTTCAACAATACTATTAATTCATTACTAGTCTGTGCCAAATGACGAGCTGGATGCCGTGGAGGACATAAAGATAAGTATGGTATAGTTTTGATGCTCAGGGTGTGCCTAGCCTTGGGTGAAACAGAAACACGCTTTGGTGTCGTGCCTCTCGGTCTATCTGGACGCTCTGTCTTTAAAGTGTGGATCTGTATTTCCCTCCAGCTGTGTAAGTCAGGAGATGGAAGGTGCAAGAACGGTGGCAAGACAGGTCATTCTGGCCGCAGGAATAACTCTAAAAAGGAAGAAGGTTGATGATCCCAATGGTCAACCCAGGCAAATAGCCAAGACAAGGGTGACGGCTGGTTACCGGATGATGGCTCAGGTGCCAGGAGGAAGTCCTCCAATCAGGAGTGAAGAAGCATGTGGACCACCCTAGGAATTACAACGAGAGGTAAATAAAGCATCACGATGTGGGAAGGAAACTGAGGCAGGCCATCCTGATGGGCCTGGGTGGAAAGCAGCAGGAGGTGGAGCAGACTGTCTCCAGCTTGTGCACCAGCCAAACTCCCCCGCTTCCCCAGGGGCACTGAGTCCAGACCACAGCTGGCCAGGGACACCCTGAGAACCAGGGCAGAGGAATCAGAGCTGGAGACACAGATGCCGTCAGCATGTGACCAGCGTGGAGAGGGGAGGGGCAGAGCCCTGGCGAGGGAGCTCGAGAAGCACTCCCAGGAAAGAGCCCACAAAGGAGTCTGAGAAAGGAGCAGAGGATGGAAGAAACCATGGGAACAGGGCGGCCCCAAAGCAAGGGAAAGCCGTTGATTCTGTGCGCAGGGAGGCGTGCAGACGACGAGGGGGGCACTGTCTGTAGGGAATCTGAAACAATACAAGCTGACTAACAGTGGGTCTGCTCTTTATTATCGCCCTGCGTCAGCAATTCTTAACAATGTCAGTGATAAAATATTCCTCTCTGCTTGAACAAACTTCTCCCACACCCTCCTCCCCCGTTTTCCCATACACTGCTGCATTTAACACCACGTTTTTCAGCAATCTTGAAATAAATACCCTCATGACATATTTAACTTGGAGATTTTCCTTCAAAACTGCTCTACTTCCTTTTTCAGACTTGAGATATACATAGCCCACTATTTTATTCTTTGCCTTGGCCGTGAAAACTCGATGGGACTTGTTTCCTGGTCTGATGATTTAAAAATTAAAATTATTTTGGTCTAATGGACCCCCATACACCATCACCCAGATTCAACTGCTGCCAACACATGGCCCATCCTGTTCGTCTACAGCAACACCTGCTCCCCCACCCCCACAGGATTATTTTGACTCAAACCGCAGACATCTTCAATGGAAGCGTTCCAGCTAAGTTTTGCTTTCAAAATGTTTTGTTTTGTTTTGTTTTTTAACCAGTCCTTGATGCATTTTTGTCCTTCTCCCTCTTTTTCTTTCTACTTGGTTTTCGCCTAAACACAGGGTTGGGATTCTTATTATTTTGGCTGTCTGACCTCAAATAGTATCTGGGAATAGGTAGGGGCAAAATAAAATAATATTCATATGTACCAAACACCCTTAAAGATGTAAGGGCAATCTGCCCCCGTGTATGGTGGTCCAGGTTGCTCCCTGCACCTTCCCGGGCTGCCACCCACAAAGAACAACGAAGCCAATCTCCCGCACCCCACCCCTCCTCTGGAGGGACAGACTCTGGTGGTTTTGGGACAACCCTGGATGACATAAAGAACAAAGTGCATCACTCGGGGCTCTCACAGTGCCCAGCACAGCACCCAGGACTCAGGAGTGACTCAGCGGCTACTGAAGCTTAGAGGTGGAAGATGAGAGAAGAGAAGAGCATGACGGTCCCTACAATAGTATAGAAAAAAGCCAGAGTAAAGACGACTGTCAGCCCTACGCAGGAATCAGCAGAAGCAGTCCTTAAAAACACAAGGTGGTCCTGTTGGCAAGAATTCAACTTTCACCCTTTTTTAGGAATATGTGTTTTGTGTAAAAAGGAAGCCCCTCAAAAGTCTTGCTACTGTGGTATCTTTAAATTAAATCCTGAGAGCTCAAGTTATAAATCCAAAAACACGTGGAACACTCCAGAGGTTAATAAAAGACCACAGAAATTCATCTCCAGAACAGGACCTAGTGTAGCATTCTGCTTAAATATCTAAGTCACTACTTCTTCCAGTCAACAGTTCATAAAAGAAGTCCATAATTATCTGCCTGCTAAAGAGTCACATGAAACCAAATTTCTCTTCTTCCACAAAAATCTAAGCATGGTTTCTGGGGGGCAATCCTGAAATTTCATTGGCATGTCTTTTCTACTGTATTTTTCCTCTCCTTTTTTATAAAAAAGACTTGTTTCAGAGGCTATAGAGATAAATGAATTATTCATAGGCAAAGAGATAAAAGAGAAGGTTTCAAGGACTGAAATATTTAGGCCTCAGGTTCTATGAGTTTGATCACAGACTCTAAGTAGGCACCTTGGGAGCTGAAATAAAACAAAATTAAGAAAAAAAACCTGTGTAAACAACAAAAAAAGTTTTTGTTGGGGGAGGGAGGAATCTCTGCCAGCAAAAATGCTGGTATGTTTAAGATGAACTTTTGACGCCAGATGAATCCAAATAGGATTGCATATACATATCATTCAACAATGCTTTCTAGCCCTAGGTAGGATATGAAGGCTACAAAAACTAAGCTAGTCAAGGGGTACCTCTCATTGTTTCCGTGAATTTAAACTATAATGAACAATGTACTATGGGATTAAACCCATAGCATATAATACCAAGGAGGCAGCCTTTCCTTTAAACCTTGACGTAGCGGCGACTCCGCGTTGAACATTTCATCAGCACAGGGCCGGCAGCTCGCTTCCCGCTGCCTTTGTGGAACGTGGCCTTGGATTTCTAAATGTCAACCTTAGAGAGCTTGGGGATGCCTAGACCAATGCACAACTCCCAGCTTTTGCTCCCAGGGAACACAGCTCCCCTTTCTAAGAGAAAGAACTGTGGGGTGAGATGTATTTGAAGAGGCGTTGAGGAAGCCAAACAGCGACATGCTCCCTTCAGAAACTCAAGCACAAGAGACTTATTTAGTTCTGTGGTTTCCTGAAGGAAAACAACAGGAAGAATTTCAACAGGCTTTTTCACGGTTGGCTCTAAGGAACGGTGTAGTATGTGTTCACACAACGTTTTGACTGTAAATCCCAACATTAGGCTCCCAGAACCTTGTGAGGGCAAGACACCCAATCATTTCATTTGGAACCATCTGATAGTGGTATTGATGATTTTCAGGTGGGAATCCAAATATGGTCCCTAAGTCAAGGTTAGCACCTCCCCCAGGATTGGGCAGGTGGAATCTGCCTGGGAAGCCCCGGTTTGACGTGGCTCCCGAGCCAGGACTTTATGCTCAGTTGCTGGGCATCCACCGCCTGAGCTTGGCACCCTCCACTTCTGCCCTCTACCGAGCCAACTGCCCCATCCTCCTGTGCCCAGCTCAGGCAGCGTGTCCTCCAGAACATCTGCCCTGGCTTCTGCCCCAAGTTGGCTCTGACCCCTTAGCTGGCTATCGGAGTACGCAATGCTGGGTCATGAGTCGCCCTTCAGCCCTAAAGGGCCAGTCCCAGGGCAGCGACCGGGCTGAGCATTCTCTGCCTCCCACTCAGGCCAAAGCGTTCTGCTAAGGACTCTCTAGGAGCTGCAGAAAAGGTGCACAGTCAACCACAGACACCCTTTTAATTCATTCAATTCAAGTGCACTTATTAAGCACAGGGTACGGAGGGTGCCTGTGATTCTCAGTGGGAGCAAGTCCTCAAGAGAAAGATGAGCTCAGTGCCTGGGCTAAGGGTTGTCACAGCCACTTTCGGGGTGTCGGTGATTTAAGGAAAGTGACTGATGGCAGGAAACTCCTGGGGTGAGTGGGGGCAGCCCTGAAGTTTCTGTGGAGTGGCCTGATGTGAAGAGAGCCCACTGCTGGGGATGGCTCGAGGAGCCCAGCTCCTCCTGTTCTTTAGGATTTTTTGTGGAAACATTTATAACATAAAATTTCCCATTTTAACCATTTTTAAGGGTACAATTTGGTGACAATTACCTTTACGATAGTGTGCACTTACCATCATCCATTACCAAAACTTTTTCATTATCCCAAACAAATTTTGTACCCATTAAGTTAAAACCCCAAGCTCCTGATAACCTCCAACCTACTTTCTATCACTATGAATTTGATTATTCTAGATATTTCATATAAGTGGCATAATGTTTCAAGGTTCATCCATGTTGCAGCATGTATCAGATCTCCATTCCTCTTTATGGCTGAATAGTATTTCATTGTATGGGCAGACCACATTTTATCCATTCATCTGTAGATGGACAATTGGGTTGCTTTCACCTTTTGGTTATAAGGCTACTATGAACATTGGTGTACAAGTATCTGAGTCCCTTCTTTCAATTCTGTGGGTTATATACGTAAGAATGGAATTGCTGGGTCATATGGTAACTCTATGTTGTCTTCTTTAACCAAATATCCCTCCTCTGAGACATCAAGCGAGGCAGGATCATTCTTCCCAGGGCTGGCTGGGAAGCAAGTGTTGACCCCATCCAGGCTGATTCAAGTGCAAGACACAAGGCCAGACACCAACGACCACCCAAAGAGAGATTTGGGAAGGACTTGAAATCCTTGTCCTAAATGATTGGTGTTACACTTGATACAGAATCATTTTACTTTTTTAACAGTGGGCATGCAGTTAGTGAATGGCCTATCATGATTTGCACCCCACCAGCCCTCCATACCCTCTCTCTGAGCCCTTCCTGAGAGCATCCAGCATCCAACAAATCCCCCTGATGGTTTCAGTCTCAGAGAAAGGGCCAAGACCTGCCACGTGAGGGTGGGAAACAGTAAAAATGCAAAGATGAAATTATTTCCCAGGAATTGCAGGCAGTAGAAGGAAGCATCATACAATAGGTAGGTGGTCTGGGTGCCATTTTTTGTTTCTGCTTCCACTGTGTGTCTCAGGAATCTCTCCTGATCCCTCTGGGCCACTTTTAGGGTCCAAGGGGCTCAACCTGTAGAGGGAGGTCATGACTGTGAGATTAGCAATAACAGTGCATTTTGGGCTATTTCTTACACCAATGCTTTGCAAATTGTAGTATGCATTCGAATCACCTAGAGGGCCTCTTAAAGCTCAGATCACTGGGCCCCACCCCCAGAGGTTCTGATTCAGGAGGTCTTGGGTGGGCCCAGTAATGGCATTTCCAGTTGTCCCGGGTTGGCCAAGAATGCCAAGGTAACCATCTGGGAATTCTTCAGGCCCATACGTACCCACTCGGGCCCTACGGATAAAGTAACAAAACAGAAACAATCCCCACCAAGGCGGGGAGGGAAAGTGGAGACCAACAAAAATGAGGAAACACAATAACATACAACTATAGGCTGAGATGGGCTTCAAAGGGAAAGAGACTGGAGCTCTGGGAAAGGATGGGGTGGGCTCTTGTGGGCAGTGTGGCACGTTGTGGCCTCAACATCTAGGCTAAGGCTTGCGGAATGAAGTGGTGGCAGCCGCATAGACAGCTGGAGGAGAGGGTCTCAGGCAGAGAAGAGTGTGTGTGAAGACCCTGAGGTGGGAAAGACCGCGTCTTTGAGAAATGAAAGAAGAGTGGGCAGATCTCAGTGGGCGAGAGGTGGGCTGACGGCAAGTGGAAGGTCTGTGTCAGCAGCTTTGATGCTGTTCAACGGGCAACAAGAAGCCGATGGAGAACACGATCCAGGAGAAGTGTGGCCTGCTGTGGCTAGATTACAGCCAGGCCCCTGGTTTAGGGGACAGACCTTATTCTTTTTGGTTTGGCTATGGCTCACACCAAACTCCTCGGAACAAAATTTAGAGTGGCATCACCATGTCATTAGTAGCAACTGACAAATGGATCAACAAAATGTGGTTTAGCCATACAGTGGAATATTATTCAGCCCCCAGAAGGAATGAAGTTCTGATCCACGCTACTACATGAGCAAACCTTGAAAACATGATGCAAAGTGAAAAGTCTGACACAAAAGGTCACATACTATATGATTTCATTTATATGAAATGTCCAGAAGGCAAATCCATGGAGACACTAATTAGAGTAGTGGTTGCCAGAGGCTGGGGAGGGAGAATGGGGAGTGACTGCTAATGATCAGGGAGTTTCTTTTTTGATGCGATGGAAATAATCTGGAATTAGCTCGTGGTGATGGTTGCTCAGCACTGTGAATATATTAAAGCCACCAAATTGAACACTTTAAAACAGTGAATTTTATATTAAGTAAATTTCATCTCAATTAAAAATATATATATAACTAGGAAATAAAAACTGACTTCTAAGAAAAAGTCATTCAGTCAATTGTTTCCTCCAGTCCCTTAGAAAACATTATTTGTATTCAGACAAAGTATCTTGGGCTAAATGTCTTCCTCCCAACACGCATAAGGCATATATTGGGCTGACGTTCAGTCTCCTGTTTATAAGATCTGTTGAGGCTGGGACAAGAAGTTGCCCCATAAATCCTGTCCCTCACTCATCCTGGAGGCTCTGGCAGGGTGGACCGAGCTTGAAACCCGACTTTGTCACTTACGGACTGTGTGACCAGAGGCAAGCTGCTCTGAATAGCGTCCTCATCTAGAAACGAGAGAGCACCGCTCTAAGGACTAGCGGTAATATATGCACAGAGTAAGTCAAAGCTGCGCATATTCAATAAGTGGTGGGATTAATAGCCATATTGATCCAGCCTCCAGGGTCCCAGCAGCGGCACACTTTATAAGCACACTTTGGGATCTCCCGCAAGCAAAGAATATACTTTTGTAGAACAAAGGGTTTTCATTTTTTCTTTTTCAAGTCCAATAGTCATCTCTCTACATGTTTGGACTCTTACACTGATTTTTTCCCTACAACGTGAACCCTTCTGCTTGCTTCAATTTATGCTTGCAAAGACATGTTTCTGAAAAGTTGCATGCAAATCAGATTTTTACAATTCTGATAATATTTTCCCATTGTTCCATATTATATGCTCAGGGGTGATTTATCTTCATTTGTTATTCATTTTCAATTGGCAGCAGCTCCTAACACTTAGGTTTTAAGCCTCTTTTCTCCCCAGACTCTGTCAAGTTGTAAAAGCATACTTTAAAATATCCTTGACACTTTGAGGAGTCCCACCCCTTACCTATTTTGCAACTGCAGACCTTTGCACATGAGGCTGGTCTGCAAGCCGGGGATATACAGTTGTACTTCTAGTGCGGCAGTAAACACTGAACGGGCTCAATTATTTTCCCATTGAAATTCCCAGAAGACTTTCAAAATCAGGGCAAAATGATGCAAAATTAAGTACAGTGTAAGCAGTTCTGGCCCAGCAAGGGCGGGCGCTGTTGTTTGGGGTTGCTCTCCTCTCCCAGAGATTGTGCAAACGCAGCAGTTTTGAAAGCTGGTCTCCTCCCTGCCTGTCCACAGAGCCTCTGCGAAGCCTCTGATTACGTGCCGAGCAAACCCCTCTCACGAAGCCCAGGGTTGCTTTATTTTCTTTGAGTTGGAATTGGTGAGGAAATGCTCTCTCTCAGTTTCCTACATAAACAGCTAACAAAGCCATGGCTGGGGTCCCAGTTTCCTCAGGATTTCGAGTTGTCTACGTGGGGGAGAAAGAAGTAGGTTCAGGTCTGGCTCCCAGCGCCGGGCTTAGGCCCTGTGAGAAATCTCTCTCCGGGGCACCCTTCTAACGCCTTGTTTTGACGTGACGCCCTGCTGTGGACTCGGATGTCGTGTCAGGGTACATTCTTCTGTTCTCCACATTAAATCCGTGCCCGGAAAGGCGCCACGGCAGCGACACAGAAGGGCATGCACGAGTGAGCTCGAGGGACTGGCCACCCGTCTGCCCACATGGGCCTGGGGATGACTTCATCTTCCTCGCCCCTCTAGACACAGCCTTCCCGTCTGCACGCTCAGGGCAGCTGCGGCTGGCAGCCCACCCTGCTGCCGCCCCGCATCCAGCTGCTGAGTAAGCGGCTTACCCCAGGCCCGCAGGAGGCTCCTGCCCTGGGAGCCGGTGCCACCTGCCACCAAACCCTTGCCGGGAGTCTCGTGCCCGGCTCTCAGTTGTCCAAGCAGCAAACAAGTAAAGTTGTTAATAGTCACAGATAGCAATTTCACGTGGGTAATTATAACCAGACTGAATCTTTATTGATTCCTTACTCTGCCCGGCACCGTGCTAAGCTCTTTTCATGAATCATCTTATTTAATTCACTCAGCGCCCTGTAAAGCAGGGACTAGTACCATCTTTGTAGGGACCAGTGGGAACAACTGTGTGTGTGTGCGCGCACGTGCGCGCTATGTGTGTTTGGGGAGATAATTCGGGGAAAATTAAAACATGTATGGGATGCATTTTCCACTTTCAGAGTGACAATATTTTTTATTGACTTCTTTTCTTGCAGGGAGGGGAGGACAAAAGTGTATTTTCAGAGCTATTTGCTTTATGAACAGATGCACACCAATGAGAAAATATGCTCTGCTCTTTCAGTGCTTACAAGCAAGTATCTAGGCCTTTCAGAGAAGTAGCCACCTGGAAGCAACTTCTCACACCTTTGGGGCTGGCAGAGCTAGGAGGTGTGCTGATGGCCCAGGGCTGGTGCAGGCATTGACATTGGGTAATTCACGGCTCAACCTCAGTGACTGTCCTCTACAAGCTATTATTATTATTTTATTTCTAGAGGAAACTAATTGGGAAAATATTTGTGGCTCTGTTAAAGTCTGATGAAGTAAGCAGTACCACCTGGATCAGGCCAGGGGCAGAAGGTTTCTGTGGCTCAAATTCTAGTCATTTCCAGACTGCCTACTCATGTTTTGGCAACTCCGTGATTGGAGCACAAGGGTTCAGCCTGATGGTCCTGAGCCCCTGGCAATGAAGTATAAACTATCAAAACACCTCATCCAGCATTTGATGACAGCTATGTGTGTGCCATGGCCTCTGCATGCACCCAGCTTGCACAACATTCTGGGAGATAAGACAAATAGTCAAAGACAGCTGGAGAGCAAATTCAAGTGCTTAGACGGGCAATGTGCTGTCTGCAATTGAGTGGAAATGGTGGTGGGGAGAGGGAGAAGACTGCAGGGAGGGGAGCAGGGATGCAGGTGATGGGGAAGGAGAGGCAAGCGACATCAGGGCACAAGGGACACACACATGTGGAAATGGGTTTAGGGCTTTCCAAAAAAAAAACTTGGGCAGACTATGTTGGGGATTTATGGTCAACATGGTGGAAAGTTTGGACTGGACAAGTCAATCAGTAGGGAGCCACCATTGTCCCTTCACTTAACCTTGGTTTAATTCAGTTGATACTTGCTGGCATCTATTAATTTACAGGTCTGGAGGAGGGGGATACAAAGAGGAGACCCTGTATGTCAGATCTTCTGTAGCTCAAACTCTATTAGTCTAAGGAGGACTACCAATAGATTTAATAAAATGCACATGTTATTATAATGGGGGTATAAAGTTTTATGGGTAGAAAGAGGTAGAAAAATTCTCAGCTAAATCAGTGACAGGAAATTTCTGGAATGTTTTATAGGACACTTAACCCAGGTGTGTAGTGATGAGACACTGGAGCTGGGCAGAAGGAGGAAGGACATGTTTAAGAGAGGCTGCAAGAAGAAACATGGGGCTCAGACTAAATCTAGACAGTGAAAGAAGAGCTCCCTGCCAGCCTGAGAAGGAGAGAGGTGCCAGTGAATGCAGGTGGGGGAACTCAGAGCTCATGTTTGGACAGGCTGGCTTTGGAGGACGACAGGGCACCCCTGAAGGACAGGACAGTGGACTGGAGGTCAGGGCTGGAGGTGTTCTGTTGGGATCTTCGGGAGATGGATCTCTGAGGGAGCGTCCAGAATTAAGGCCGAGGACCGAACTCCCTGGCCTCCTCCGTCCACACTTCACCTGCAGGCTCAAGGAAAAAGAGAAGCTGGTAAAGGGAACTCGGCATTGGAGAGGCTGGAGAGACCAGGAAAAACATCATCATGGTGGTCAGGTTGGCGAGTTCTCAAGGGGAAGATGAGCAACAGGTTCAGAGAGCAGGGAGGAAGGGGACTGAGAAAAAAAAGCCAGTGGATCTGGGGGAAAGCACCTCTTCCTTTGTGATTTCTGAAAGAAAAGTGTGTGTGTGTGTGAGGGGAATGGGTGGAGAGGAGGGCAGGCACAGAGCCCACAGGTGAGCATTTGGCTACAAGATGAAGGGAGAACTGGACTATACAGTACCAGGGCTACATAAGTAGATGGATGGGTAGATGGATACAGCAAGATAGATTTTTTTTTTATATATCAGGTAGAGTAGAGCATATTCATAGGTGGGAAAAAAGGAGTCAATGGAGAAAGCGCCATGAAAGACAATAAAAATAATAAATAAAAGAGAACACCTAGGGATGCAAAATCCTGAAGTTCTAGAGGAGAAAGGCAAAGCTGAATGGGACCTAAGACACAAGTGAAAAACTGGCTCAATGGACAAGAAGGTAACTCTAGTTTTCAGAAATTGGGGCAAGGATGAAAGGACAGCTATAACGATGCCATTCCCCATTTTATTTTGTACCTGCCTAAAAACATCCCCGGTTTAAAGAATAGTTGCATCTTCAAGAAAAGGCCATGGACAACACAAGGTAAACTGCTAATTCACACAGGCTCATATGTAATCTTTTATTTTTTTACAGTAAAGAAGAAATATCACTTGATATTTAAATGAAAGCAGTTTTAAAATCATAGAAAATCACTTCTCATTGGAAAATAACTCTAATTATCCTTTAAAAGATCTGAAGTGGTTCCTAAGCAAACTCTTTCTGTGCCAAACCTCCTAGCGTCTATCTCAAATCAACTCTATTTTATTACCACCACCGAGTCAGCAGGCTAGAAACGTCAAGAGGGATCAAGTGCATGCTTTATCGAAGCACAGCCACCTTTGGAGACAGTGTTAAAATATCACTGCAAAAAACACTCATGTAAAGAATTAACTCTTCTCACCCTTTTTCCCAGACATGGTAACTTTGATTTCCTTGAGTGCAATGTCAACAAAACCGGCAGTGAGAAAAATTTAACAGCAACAGAGCTACTAACCAAATTTCACTCATGATTCCAAGCAGTAGCAGGTACTTGGAAAGCCTCATTCACTCCACAAGCATCATTAGGAATGCAGCCGAGCCTGCACGGGTGACATGCCGGCAATCCCAAGCTCCGGCTCGGTCCGGAGAACCTCATGTGCTCTCAGGCCGGGAGTTAGGGAACTGACGGTGTCCCACAGCCAAAGACAAGTGGGTCATTTAAGGCGGAGCTCGGCGCCAAGCTCTAGTCACCCACCAGGAATTCTCTGCTGTTATCTAGTTTTTGGTACTTGTGAAACTGTCAACCACGAGTGATGAACACATGACTCTAAAAATACTTGCAGCAGCTCTCAAATCAGCTGTGGGACCCGGGCCACCAGGCCACCTCCTCAGGTGAACAGGGCCAGGTCCTAATAGGCAACGTAATTCACTGCTCTAAGCTCCCGTATCCTCATCTGTGAAATGAGGATGGCAGGCACGGTTCCTACACCTCACTAGGTTGTGGGAAGAATTAAAGCCCATGATTCACTTATTCTTTCGGAATAATACCTACTGTTTGTGTCAGGCACTGTTCCAAGCATTGGGGCTCAGAAATGAACAAAACTGGCAAAGTCCCTAACCTGAGACAACGTGCATAATAAACCATCACGTCTGTCTGTCCTTCTGCTTCTGCCTCTGCCCTGGGAAACAAATTTTCACCATGTCACAAGTGGGCCTCGCTGCCTCAACTCCTTTCTGGAGAGCCGCAATCACGTGCACTTGCCTTGGTTTCTCAGCTTGTGTTTTCTACTCCCTGGTCCTCCTGCTGCCCTCGGTGGCCAATCAGAAGATGTCTCTGCCCTCTGTCCCAAGACAGACTCATTGACATATAGAGACATTTGAGTAATTTTGACAATTATTGAGTCTGTACCATGTGCTAGGTATTGTCCTTTGTGCTTCACAGGTGTTTACCTGTTCACCCAGGAAGTACAATTACTAGCCCTGTTTTATACTTTGAGGAAACTGAGGCACAGAGAAGTTAAGTAATCTGCTGGAGATCAGACAGCTTGTGTATCTCCTCAGTCTAGCTGCCTCTGGGTGAAAGTGCAGTTATGGCCTCTTTTCAATTAGTTCTGGGAGACATTTTTTATTGTGTAATCAATTTCCTCCCTAAAACCTAGCTACACCAAGAGGGTCAAATAGGGTCAAAGGCAGAAACTGTATCCTCCAGGGCCTCAAGATCCCAGAGAGGGTGCAGGGGTGAGGGGGTTGGGGGTGAGGGAGTGTGTTTAAGTCTATGAGGAAGAACTGAGCATGCACAAGTTGGTAGGAGAGCTGTGGAAAACCAACCATGGAGCTCTTGCCTACAAACCTGACGTACACTGCAGGGACCTAAGTGCGTACGCGTCTGCAGTCGCTCTCCTTCTCTTGAATTCATCAGCACTCTGTAACGCTCACAGGACACAAGGCCCCCGCGATGACTGGCCATTACCGCGGTACGCATCATGGTCTCCCGTTGACCTTTCCTTCTTTTTTTTTTTAAAGATTTTTATTTATTTATTCATTTATCCCCCCCTTTCTGCTTGTGCTTGCTAGGTCAGCTAACCACGCCGTGCGGGCGGGCTTGCCTTTACCAGGAGGCCCCGGGAACCGAACCCGGGGCCTCCCATATGGTAAACGGGAGCCCTACTGATTGAGCCACAGCCGCTTCCCGACCTTTCCTTCTTGAAGGTCCAAATTGGACCTTGGTTTCCACACCCCTTAGCACAGGGACTCGCGGACACTCGGCGGATGTTAGCTGAGAGCAACAGAAAGGGCAAGAATGAACGAGCAAAACCCATTCCTGGCCAGATTCTACCTTCCACCAGGGAAAGGCTCCAAGCAACCAGAGGGAGAGCAGGAAGTCAGGGACACTCCAGGGCTCTTCAAAGCCCTTGGCTGAGGTTTCTTCCCCCAGCATAATCCCAGAATTTATCAACAGAGACTCAAAGACTCAATAAAGATAACAAACATCCCTCAAGCACTGACACTCACTGGGGCCCACCTTTACTTAAATAAACCAACATTTACGAGATAAGATTTGAGAACAAACAGCTCTTCCTAAGATAAACAGCTGGGGACCAAGCAGACTGAGGTTTCGTCCTCGTTCTTATGGGGATGGCAGGGGCATGTGTGTGATGCTGGAGCTCTTCAGGCATCCAAAAATGAGTTTTGGGAAGGGAATGTATTGACTTGGCATCGCTTTTTTTTTATTATTTCAAGCTTTTCTCAAACATTTAAGAAGAATTTTTAATCCACTGAGATTCTTACCTTTAAAGAGCACCTTTTTTTTCCCTTTTCTTTTGGAGATGAAAACAAACTCCAAGGGGAACCAAAAAATTCTTGGGACTTTGAAGTCACCAGTAATTTTTTCCCCTTACTGAAAATTTTATTTAGACAATTGTTGATCACAAGCAGTTGTTAAGAAATAACTCAGAGAGAGCCTTTACATCGTGCCTGGTTTTCCCCAACGGTAACATTTCATAAAACTCTAGAGTAACATCACAACCAGGAGATCGAAATTGATACAATCCACTGATCTTACTTCTTATTTCCCCAGTTTTATTCATACTCATTTGTGTGTGTACATCATTAACCTTTTGTTCAGATTTGCTTATATTTATTATGGATTGAATCGTGCCCCCCAAAAAGACATGTTCAAGTCCTCTGCCCGGTCCTGAGGCGTGAACCCATTTGTAAACAGGATCCTTGAAGACGTTATTAGTTACCGATTCAGGGTGGGTCTTGATTCAATATGATTGGAGTCCTAATAAGCCGAGGAAATCGGACACAGAGAGAGACAGCAGGAGACGAACGCCATGTGATGGAGGCAGAGGTCGAGTTAGGGCTTTGCCAACAAACCACTACCAGAGCGCGGCGGACTTGAGAGAAATCATGGCCCGACTGACACCTCGGTTTTAGACTTTCAACCTCCGTAACTGTGAGAAAATCAATTCCTCTGGTTTAAGCCAGCCAGTCTATGGTATTGGTTATAGCTGCCCTGGCAAACTAAGGTAATATTATTGATCTGTAATCAATTATTCCAATCCATAATTGTTAATAAACAACTGATTTCTGAGCTCTTACAACATCCTAGGCATGGCGCTAAAAACTTAACAGTCATGATATTAATCAAATTGCATTAACATCCATGCTCCCTTCTTCTGGGAATAGAAACTCTGCCTCCCCCATTGGCCAAAGTCAAGGTGCCTTGTACTCCTCTGGCCAAGAGGTGGGGACATGACCTAACACACCTATCAGATATTCTCTTTCTGGAACTTGACCTTGAGCAGGCTGACATAATGACTGTTCTTGTCCCAGCGTCCCCAGAGCTGTTCTGCTCCTGACCTTTATGAGACCTGGTTTTAGTATTTTCTTCTAGTTCTGAGAGCTAATCCCAAATGATAGCAATGCCATTTCTGCTTAAGTCAGCCAGTCTACTGCCGTTGGTTACAATCAAAAGGGCCTGTCAAAATAGCTGAGGCCATGATTATTTTTCTCTCTCTAGAAGCAGCAGGCTAAAAGAAGTTAAGGAACTTGCCCACAATCACCGTGACAGTTAAGTTCATGTGTCAACATGGCTGGTGACAGTGTCCAGTTGCTTGATGGAGCAAGCACTGGCCTGATTGTTACCGTGGGGATAATTTATGGATGTAAGTCTTCAGTTGACTGCATCCGTGGCTGCTACTTCTACAATCAACAAAGGAGACTGCCTTCAGCAGGGAGGGTTGAAGGCCTTAAAGGGAGAACTGACGATTTCAGCAGTCAGAACGAGGAACTTCCATCTCTACTATGGCCTGCCAGCTTTTCCTGGGGAATTCACTGAATACCTTCACTGGAGTTCCCAGTTGCAGCCTGCCCTATGGAATTCTGTCTTGCCAATCCCCACAGTCGAGTGAGCCAATTCCTATAATAAGTTTCATAATATTTACAAAATATCTATCTGTATCGCTCCAGCTGGTCGTTTCCCTGGGGAACCATAATATGGTCACACAGCAATTCGGTGGCAGAACAGGGACACAGAGCCAGGTCTGCCTGTGCAGAACTGATGTTCTTGTCCGTGGGCACACTGCCTCCTGTTTGCAACTCCACGGCCCCTTCCCTTGCAACACCTCTGGATGGTAAGTTCATCCATGATCTGCCATGTGGTCTCAAGCCCCCAAAGCAGATGCCCTGTTACGGCTCCTTTCACACAGTGGGACATTCCTGATTTAGGACTTGATTCACATTTCTGATGCAGCTCCAGAATGTGCCAAACCAGATTTAACACTCACTGATTAAAAATATCCTTCCAAACCCACCCTTCCCTGGACCGCCCCTTCTCCCTGTCCCTGCTGCCAGGGTACAGCGAAGAAAATGTTGTTTTACCACTCTTGACATTTACTGCAAAAATGAAAATGAGAGAGAAAAGGAAAATGCATATAGTATGTGTGTGAGTCACCGAGCTACATTTCTTCAGCATGAGCTTGTACTTTTACAACTGGTCTTCATCAAAGGCTTTCCATCTGCTCGCCAATGTTCGGCCGTCCTAATGGCTCGTGAGGGGGCCTCGTTCCTTTCAGCATGATTTATACTAGCTTATCGTTCTCTCGTTCTCCAGGGGGATGCCGATCTACTGCACGAGCTCAGCCCATGCAGGAAGAGCCACTCACCATCCTGCTCTCCATGTTAGGGACGGCAGCTAATTGCGCTACTCGTGCATGAACCCACCTCAAGATTAGAACAAGACATCTGCTTACTGTCGTACAGTGGAGATTAGGGCGAGACGGGGGAACTCCCACCCCCAAGAGAAAAGTCTCGGTCCTCTGAGAGCTCCTGGACTCACTCTCCATTAGAACATCTTTGGGTGTAGGGCGGTGGGGGTCTCTCACTCTACCCAACTTGTCCTTCTGGAGGGTCTCCCAGGGACCAGGGCACTATGTGGGAAGGGTTGAACCCTTCAGCTGCTCTTCTCCGGGACTCTCTGGTGCCTCTCCTGCCCTTCCGCCCCCAGGCCCCTCCTGGGCAGCACAATCCAGCTCCACTGCTCAGTCCCTTCCCTCCAGAGACCCTAGGGGTGAGCTGAGCCTTTAACCCCCAGGGCAAGTAAACATCTGGGCTCTGCAGTCAGCCTGGCCCGGTCTGGATCCTGGCCCTGTCACCTGTCAGCTGTATGACCTGGCATGCATCACGTGCCTCAGTTTCCTCGTCTGCACGTAGGGCAGTAACAGTACGCGCCTCAGAGAGCTGACGTAAGATCAGCCATTTCCACGACTATTAGGCAGCCCAACCACTCGGCCGCCAGTCCTGAAAGTGGCCGACGCAACATCCTGCTCAAGGCGTGCTCCCAGCCCTGCCCCCAAGAGCACTGTCCTTGCCTTTGGCCTTCTCCTCCTCTCCTTGTTCATGGGCGCCTACCCCAGGGCTCCCCAAACCCTCCACACTTCTGTTTCCCAGCATCAATCCCAGACTCGGCCTAGGCTGGAGGCCCCCCTTCCCCACCCTTTCCAGAACCTTCTCTCGGGTTTACAGTATGGTGTTTAGGAGGGCCGCCATCTTCCTGGGGAAGAGGGCCCCTGTCTGCTCTGCAAACACCTCCCCAGGCCTCCCTGGAGCCGCTGCGTCCTCGCTTCAATGCCCAGCTCGGCACACCGCCATCTCCGGGGGTTTCCTCACATGTTTGTAAGTGATTTTGATACAGTAGCCTCGAGAGTAAGCTGACCGAGTTCACCTGAGATTACACGCCATCGCCCTGCCTGACTTCAGCCCCTTTCTCAGGGCACGGAGGAGATGTACCACCCTGGCCACAGCCCACCACAGCATTCGGGGACAGAAGCCCCTCTGGGCATGGCTCTCTTGCACTAGAAGTTGGGAGCGTCACTTTCCGTTCTGAGCTCATCTTCCAGCTTCGCTCCGGGGGCCCAGCTCAGAACAGCCTCCCCAGCTGGCTGTCTTTCCAACCAATAGCGTGCCTGACTGACATGCATTTCTTCTCGTCTCCCACTCTTCATGATCAACAGAGGTTTCATGAGGCCTGACAACTGGATGGATTCAGGTTTTGACTAACTGTGGGAAAGTAAGATATTGCCAATATTTACCCCAGAAAGAAACCGCAGGTGTGTGATCCCCATGTGTCCTCACATGTAGGAAACTCAGGGGCCACATTTGCATTCAGTCCCCGCTTCCTCCATCTCGCTGCCCCCACCCCTCCTAACCTCACACACCATCCTCAAAATCCATGGTAAGGAGAGGGAGATCCGATAAGGCTCCTACTCTGACAAGATTTTGATGGTCATGGTATTAAATTTTAAATCCAAACCCAAAGTCAAACAGCAAAGGTTCCTAGGAAACCACACTTTTAAATCCTGGGAACCTTTCCAGGATGAACCCAGGATGAAAAAAGGAGTGTCTAGTACATAACTTTGTACTAAGGAATACCCAAAAGAGGCTTCTACCACGCACTGGGAATTCCTCCAGATCAGGGGCTTAGTCTTACCCTTCCTTGGCTTCCATGAGCATTATCGCCAGAAACGACGGAAAGACAGTCTGCAGGGGAGGGCAGAGCTCACTGGCCAGATGGAGCTGCTCTTCGAGCCATCTGCACAAAGCTGCGGCCATTGGGGTACAGGGCCTGGCCAGGAGCACAGCCCAGCTGGCGTGTACGGACCAGGGCCTCCTGAGTTGGGAACCATGCAGAGGAGGAGGGGGGCACTCCTGCGGGTCTGGCCAGGACATCACCACCTCATCACCCCCCTCAGCTGCATGTCCACCCGCTGGAGACCACTCTACCGACTAGCAGCCTTGCATAGCACAGAGGTTCTCAGCCCTGCCGCGGGTTCAGATCGCCCACAGTGGTTAAGAAAAACCCTGATGCCCAGATAAAAAGTCAAATCCAAGCCCCTCCCTAGGCAACACTGGCTCTTTAAGCTCTTCGGGTGATTCTAATGTGGAAGCAGTCTGGGACCACTGGCCTAACAACAACAGTCATTTTAGAAATGAAGGTGCATTTTAGGAATGGATGGATGGATATTAAACCCAGAGCCCCTTGACTTCTAACAACGGAGTATTAATTTCAGAAGATCCAGGTTTCCAGTCTGGAGCTCTTGCTTAACTGCCAGCTCTACTATGACAACTGGAGCAAGTGCTAAACCTCCCTGCAGGTCAAGTCCCGTCTAGAAACCACGTGACCTGGACAAGAGGGCCTTTGAGTCTCTGCCCTTCTTTCTACGCAGAAGCACCGTGGGTGCCAGGTTCTGTTCTGGATGCTGGAGATGCAGCGAGGACCAGACAAGTGCCTGTCCTCAAGGACCTGCCACTCCAGGGGACATCTTTCTTCCATTCTACTGCCACTTCGGAAGTGAACAACAGGCCAGTTCAGAGAAGCAGAGGTCACATCAATTAAAAAGAGTAGCGAATGGAGAGAAACTTCCTCTGAATCATCGGAGGGCCTGGAAACAAAGGTGACGAGAGGTAGGAGGGACAGGGAGGGTGGTGGATTTACCTGGAAACCCCTTCCATTTCAGCAGCAACACTGGAGAGGCGGGTCCTTCAAGCCTGTAAGTAGCATTTCCGCACACGTGTTCCTAACAAGGACTGGCTGGCAGCGTTGAGGTGGGAAGGGCAGTGATGATGTCCCCAAGGCGACTCCTTGCGCTCGAACGCCCGCCCCCCGTTTTGCAGGGCAACCACTCGCCCCCTGGAGCAGCTGTCCGCCCAGGCTGCCGCGCACCCCAGACCCACTTGCGCATCCCTGCCCGAGCCCCGCGGCCTCTGCACGCGCTCCTGCACCTGTGCCACCAGGCTTGGTGCTCTGTCACTGAGAGCAGCCGTCTGACCCGAAATGTGCTCCACAAAGTGCAACCACACACACCAGTGCCCTCCACAGGCAGTCCAGGGAGGAATCGCCTCGGGTGGGCCGTCCTAAACCAAGACGCCCGTTTTCCCATTCCAGGCTTCTCACAAAAGTCCTTAAACAAGTAACCTTGGAACATGGTCACCTCCAGTTCACCGCACTGAGATGGCCGCTTCTGCCCTGCCTGGAGAAAGCAAGAGCTGCACTGATTTTGACAAAGCAACTCTCGCTGACCTAAAGGAAGTTCAGAGCAAAGCCCAGCTGCTCTATGCCCATGAGAATCAGTTATTTTCACCAACTTTCTCAGCTGCATGGGAGTGGCAATTTAATTCTGTACTGTGCTTTAGAAAGGACACTTTGAGTCCTTAAACACTCTATCTACAACAATAAAAGGAAAGTGGGGAAATATGACCTGTCACTGCAGTCACATAAGATCTACATAGCATATGAAATCCGACAACCACGTCACAAAATAGCTTTCACCCATCAACTGTGGAGATGGGAAAGGAAATAAAAATGTCTTCATTTTACAGAGTCAAGGACAGAGATGAAGATTTTTAAAAATGATGCCTAGGTGAGAATACAGAGTCAGCCCTTCCAAGGACTCAGGAAAGGCTCAGCAGAGTAGCTGAGGCCAGATACTTACAAGCGGGTGATTTTTTAGGTCATCGGTTTCTGGACAAATGGATGTGCCCATATGATCACCCTGCCTGACATAGGTATCTAGCTTATTTGCCAAATAAGAGCAATTCCAAACTGCTCCATGTCTATATATCTGTATTTATATTTGCTTTATAGAGATGCAGGTATATATGCATATCATGGAACTAGTGAACAATCTACTTAAAAAGTTTAATTCCGTTAGATACATATCTAAAGTGCTGTATTACGGAAATTAATTTCCTGATCTCCCCCACTTTATCTCACAAAACACCTCCATTTGAACTCTTCTCAGGCTTTGAAATCTGCCTTTGTCACCAGCAGTGTCCTTCTGAGTCACTTGCCAGTATTCTAGGCCTGTCACCTTTGCATCTAAGTGGTTCAGGATTTGGCACTTTTCCTCTAACTATTTCTTACATTGACCCATTTCCCTCAGCCACTACAGCTGCCACGCTGGCCCTAACCCCTGCCACGGCTTAACTCAACTCCCGCCAGGGTCTCTCAGTGGCTATTGTTAGCTTCCATTTCATTCTCCACATAGAAGTCAGGGTATTTTTTAAGTAGATTAATTTTTTTAGGAGGTACTAGGGGATGAACTTGAGACCTCATACATGGCAAGCAGGTGCTCAACCACTGAGCTACACCCACTCCCACGGGTATTACTTTTAAGACACAAATTGCATTCTGTCACCCCCCAACTCAGAATTCTTCAAGAGCATTCCAGGTGCACCGGACAGAATCCAAAGCCTGTTAACAGGCTCAGTCTAGTCTTTGTCAGCCTCTTTAGTCTCCTCCCTGGCCACACGCTTCCAGTCGCTGGCCCTCTGCCAGCACTTCAATGTCACAAACTCCTTTCTCCTCCTGGACCTTTAAGCCTGTGGTTTGCTGGGCCCGGAATTCCCTTTGCCTGCCCCATCACCTGGAGGACTTCTGGATGTGGCTGCAGCTCCAGCCTGAGCCAGACCATCCACCGTCCCTCGTCACTCTCTCTCAAACACAGCACTTACCTGTCTAACATCCCACTCCCCCAGCAGCCTGCAAGCTCTCAGGGGCAAGGGCTGGTTCTCTCTTGTTCCCCACTGTATTCACAATGTCTGATGCAGGGTAGAAGGTCAGAAGGACTGGTGGACAGCAGCAGCACCAGCTACCACTTACAGGGCACCGAGTACCCTCGGACTCCACGCTAAATGCTTTGGCACATTCGTGTGTTTAATTCTTAAAACAATAGTATGATCGTGGGGATCCCCATTTTACAGCCCACAAACTGATGCTTAGCATGTCAACTACCAAAGTTCACAGAGCACAGCCAGGGCTTTATCCTGGATTATCCGATTCCCAGTCCAGTGCCTCCAATTTACCTAGTAAAATATATATAACCTGCTTGGATTCCCAGGCAAATGTCACACAGAAGAAAAACCCTTCATAAAAAAGCTGCAAGAAGAGCTAAGACGACAATTCAAGCTCTGTAAAGTCAGACCCTAAGATGAGTGATAGCTCTTGTGGTTCAAAGAAGAGGTATCACATGCTTTCCATAATAAGAATAGAAGATCCCCATTGTTCTGTTCACTGGCTATCTCGCAGGCTCGTGATCTTGTCTGAGGTAGCCTAATATTTTACTGTGGGAAAATGCAATTTCATACTTGATACCTAGAAGTATCCTGCCCTATCCCTGAGGCAAGAAAATCACCCTCTAAGAAACACACCAGTGCGATCAGCACCATTGGCTGATGTCTACTTCTAAAAGAGTTTCAATGCCCTCCTAGAATGGTGGGCCAAATAGCTAATATTGAGGTTTTGTAAAAAACAAACAAACAAAAAAAAAACAACCAAAAATTGGTCTATTACAGGGTATGGGGGGAAAACAGGTGAAGAACACCGCTAAGAATTTAGAAATAAAGGAAATAAAGCTCTACTTTGTAAGTTAAGCTAATAAAACCAAGACAAAATGGATGTAGGTTGTCAGTCGATGTCCCTCTTAAGCAAGCTGCCTCCCAGGTTGGAAGCTAGCAGCTGGGGCTGGAGACCCTCACAGGCTTGGTAGGATGCACCAGCAGGAGTTCATTTAACCAACCTCCTAACAGCCTAGATGTTTTGCCTAAATGAAGATACGATATCATAAGAACTTTACTGAATCATTAACTTTCTATTTTGAGAAAACTGCACATAAAAACTGTATCCCACAGCTCCCAAGGGAACTTCTGCAACATTGAGATTTGCCAAAAATGGGTGCCACTCTGTAGTTCACACAGCATGGAGGGAATCTCCAGGGGATTCTGGAGGGTATTACTACCTGGGCCGGAGGAGGCACTTGAGGAAAAGAAGGGCTGCTCTGAATGGAACCTGGAAGTGGGGAATCCAATGAAACAGAAAAGGAATAAAGGAGGTTTTATCCAACACACTTCCAGAGACGATGCTGCTGAAGGCAGAGTACAAGTCTGATCCCAGGAGAACAGGGCCTGATGTGGGGCAGGAAGAGCCCACTGGGGCTAACTTATTGAGTATTTTTATGGGCCAGGCACTGGGAAAATGCTCTACTGGAGTCACATCATTTAATCCACTCCAACTCTAATAGATAGTATCCCTACTTTATAGATGAGTAAACTGAGGCTTGGAGGAGTCAGGTGTTTGACCAGGGTCCCACTAAGAGCAAGGGGTGTGGCACCTCCGAGTCAGACCGTCTCTCTCTGGGGCTCACAGCCTAGCTTCCTTGCCTCCCAGATGCTCCACAGAAGGGCCACCCTTCTTGGCTCTGATTCTGGTCCTGGACTTTGCTGACCAGGGCTTCTGAGAGGAAGTTCCAGGTTAGGCATCCATCAGTGTGAGTTTGGTTACTGGGGCTCAGACCTCCCAAGTTCCATCAAGAATAATGTCTGGACGTGTGACGCTGGGTGAACGCCCCTGGGGTGATGCCTGCGGGGTCAGCCACCGCCCTAAGTACACCAGGGTCTCATCTGTCCACAACTGTGGCAGCAGCCCTGCCATGAACATTAGCTAACCACTTGTGGACTGAGGCCAAGTAGCTCAGCACTTCGCTGTCCAGCACTGTCCTGACTGAGGCTCCCCCATGCCTGCCGCATCATCTGTACTCGCAGGCAACCGTGGACACGGACTTGCGTTGTAAAAGCTGCTCTCTGTTTCTGCCTGGGATTCTCATAAATCAAAAACGGTCAGTGTTTACAGCACTGCCCAGAGGGAAAACTGTTGAGACAGTCCCAAATACTTAAAAATTCTATATGAGAACCAAGCAAACTTCATCTGAGGACAGGAGACCGGAGGAACTAAAGGGCCACTTTTCATCTGGTTTTCATTTGGAGAAACTGGACTACTGGGGAAGTAATCCAAAAAATAAAAATAGGAAGCAAAAAATCTTTAAATGCAAGTGAATCCCTCATGCTGTACATACAGATGTTGATACATACAAGTCTACCCTTTAAGGCCAGTTGATTGTTCACATAATTTGTCCCGCTATGGGAGAAGTAGAAGCCAATGTTAAAAGTTGACAGATGATGGGTGATTGGGGCCATGACACCTAACAGAAGAGCTGTCCTTCAAAACCAGAGCCCACTAACCTGTCTTCACAGGACAGATTGGGTCTGCTATGGCAATGCCACAACTTGCATTTGCCTGTGATGCCAGTTCCAAAACAGAAGGCTGGCCCAAAGGCAGTGTGGCAGAGCATCTGTAAATCATACCACAGAGACACAATTGTATAACATATGACACATATTTAGTTATATAGAGACATAGATGTGTACACACAGGTATTAAAAGCAATCAAGGTTATAATTAAAGGCATACGTTATTCAATCCATTGAAGTTTAAGGCAGAGCACAGATAGAGGCAGAGCAGATTATTTATCTAGTCTCCCTATTACTTTAATCAGAAATCTTTATTAAGTCCCTATAGTACTTGTTTGAAATTAATTCAGAGAACCCTATCCTTGGCTTTTTTTTTTTTTACCAAATGGAGGTGGGTTTAAGCATCATGAGAAGCAGGGACCCTGTGTTACTCGTCTTTGTACCCCAGGCCCCAAGCTGATTTTGGAAACAGTTTGCCAAATGAGTGAACAAACAAGCATAAACGAATGAACAGAATACGTGTTATAGTGAGGATCAAATACAAAAACACACTCCAGATTAAAAGTACTTCTATTAATAAGCAAGGATTGATTTTTTAAAAATACCCAACATATAATGTTGGAAAGAATTTGAATTTTTACTTTCTAAGGAGTTTTTAATTCCTGTTTCTAAATCAAAACATATAGACTATTTTCAGGGCACAAGTCAAGCTTGCACTGATATAAAAGTTTTTGAAAAGCCACTGAAATAGAGCCTGAACTAAGACTTTTCTAAATATAACATATTGGTTCCTGATTCAAGCTAACAAAATAAACCATTGAGTTTTAAGTGTTATGATATATTTACGCATTATATATTATAGAATATATAAGTAATATGTATGTTCATGTAAGTAATGAAATTAACTACAAATATATTATGAGATATCCCAATTTTAATATAATATTTGTGTTTGCTTTAGAGAATTTGTTGGTTTACAGAAAAATTAACAAATATTTAGAAATTTAAAATGGACTCCTTGATTAATGAATTTATCAAAGAAAAAAATCAAAAAGAAAATAAGAAAATACATTGAGATTAATTAAAATTAAAATACAACAGATCAAAAGAGTGGATGAGGATAAAGAAGAACCTAGAGGAAAATTTATTTATGTAAATGACTATGTTAAAAATAAAGTTATCAAAAATATTAATCCAACCCTCATTTTTATTTTATTTTTATTTTTTTTTTAAAGATTTTTATTTATTTATTCATTTATTCCCCCCCCTTGCTGCTTGTGCTCACCGGGTCAGCCAACCACACCGTGCGGGCGGGCCTGCCCTCACCAGGAGGCCCCGGGAACCGAACCCGGGGCCTCCCATATGGTAAACGGGAGCCCTACTGATTGAGCCACAGCCGCCTCCCAACCCTCATTTTTAGACATTGGAAAAATAAGAGCAGACTAAATTTAAAATGGTAGGATAGGCATACTAAAAATTAGAGTGGAACATAATGAATAGAGAATAGAAACACAATAAAATAAATCAATGAAACCAAAACAGATATTGTGAAAAGATCAAGGGAAACGGATGTGGCTCAAAAGGTTCGGCCTCCATCTACCATATGGAGAGACCGGGGTTCGATCCCCGGTACCTCCCGGCAAAAAAAAAAAAAAGATCAAGATCATCAAAATTTGCAAAACTTTACTTAAATTGTCCAAGGGATAAAAAGAGACAAAGAGAAGAAAGAACTTGCTAGAAAAAAGGCAAAGGAGAGGAAACATAACTACAGATTTTATAGAATTTTAAAAATATGATTAAAAAGGAATATTATGAACAAGAAAATTGTAATAAATGATACAACTTATGTGAAGTAGATAAATGCCTAGAAAGTTAGTTACAAATTACCAAAATTGACTCAGAGATAAACAATCTAAACAGGCCTTTATTAATAAAGTGATTCAATTTAATAATAATAATAAAAAGCATATACAAGGAAAACCAAGGTTGATATTTATAACAGTAAATCATAAATATTTTTATAATTTCACCAATGCCACACAATCCTAAATGTTGTACCCTGAAACCTGGTCCAGAATGTACTCTATTTTTTTTTTTTTTTTTTGGTGGATGTTATTTTTCAGTTCACCTTAGTCCTAAGCTATTCTTGATAATGTGCATTTCCAAAGATATTGTAAAATTAATTTGATAATATCCAAACTATATGTTCAGGGATTTATGGCTATTGTTCTGATGAAGAGTCATTTTGAAATATTTTTCCAATATATAAATAAGGTATGTCTATCAATTTAATTTTATCCTTTTTGATTCCTTTTAATAATATTCAGCAGTTTTAAGAGGAAATATTGAGCCATTTATTTGGCTTTGATTCCTAGGTAATTTTATTTATTTATTTTATATTTTAAAAGATGCTTAACTTACATAAATGTTACACAAAAATTACAGGGATTCCCATGTTCCCCACTTCCCACACCTTCCATAACCTCCCACATAAACATCTTTCATTAGCGTGACTCATCACCAGGATGGAGATACACATCCTGGGGCTTTGCCACTAAGCATGGACCACAGTTCACATTGTAGACCACACTCTCTCCCACACAGTTCTGCATGGTATATGTTGATGTAAAATGGCCTATATCTGTCGTTGTAATGTCACTTAGGATAATTCCCAAGTCCCGAAAAAGCCCCTGTATTACAACTGCTTTTCCCTCTCCCTGCCCCGAAAGCATCCAGTGGCCACTGGCTCCACCTCAATGTTGTAATTCCTTCCATTGCTTGAATCACAATATGTCTACAACAGAATACCAGTAAGTCCACTCTAGTCCATAGCTCTTCCCCCAATCCTGAGGAGTCTGGGATGGTAATGTCCACTCCACCTCCAAGTGAGAGGGGGCTTATATCCCAAGGATAAAATGGATGGGATTATCCTGCCTGCAGCTGCAGTCTCTCTCCATTCCCTGGGATGGCCGTTGTCCATCATCATCTCCTCGCCAGGTGACTTGGGTGAATCCATTGAGCTGTAGAGTAGGAGTTGCGGCTCCACCGAGATTCCAGGCACAGCTGGCACATGGGCAGGCCAGAAGCTCCAGTCTCTGGAAGTACACCTACAAACTCCAGCATCATATATAGGTTTGAATAGAAGGGACTGATGGACCATGTGCAGGGAGGACTTATTTGAGTCCAACTCTGTCACTATCAGGAGCACAGATTCCAAAGTATAGACCACTGATAAGACATCAATCTCTGGAGCTATCCCCCCTTATAAAGGACCTGGGTATCTCCAGAGCCCTCAGGAGCCCCTCTGTGTGGGGTGATATCCACTTCGGTGTTCTATGAGATCCTACTGAAGTGTACGAAGCGTTACCTCTGGGATGACCTCCCGACTCTCTTTGAAGTCTCTTAGCCACTTGAACTCATTTGTCTTTACCTTTTCCCCCTTTTATTCAAGGTCTTGTACTATTAATTATGGTCCATGGTTTACAATAGGGTTCACTGTGTTGTAGAGCCCTATGTTGTTTTAAAAAAATTTTTATTCCAGTAACACATATTCGACCTAAAAATTCTCCCTGTAACTACATTCAAATATATAATTCAGTGCTAATTGCATTCACAACGTTTGTGTTTGCTTTTACTATTTTCACTTGTGGCAATTCCATGCCAATGATTACAGATAAAAGATGCCCAGCAAATTCATATATTTAGCTAATTCTTGTCGCCAGCAACAAAAGTTGGTCGCTTTCCTTAAACTTATTCCAATGACAGTATCCTCCACAAATCAGTCAGGATTCCTATCCAAGGAAGTTAAAGGGAAGAAGATAACTAATACACTTTAAAAAGTGGTACACATTACTTTGTGGACAAGAAGTTTGTGTCAGGTTTTGCCAGAAAAATAATTTATTGTTGTGACCCACAGTGCACATAAGAATATAAAAAATGAACGCTAAAACAAACACCCAGGCACCCATCACTCGGGTTGAAGCACCAGAGCCACCCCAGAGCCTTCTTCCATTGCTGTGTTTGTTTTTAAACTACATTAAGAGCCATCATGGTCAGCGGGTCATAAAGGCCCAACTTTATCAAATGCCGTGCTGGACACACACTTCCCACCCTTGTCCATCCCACAGATCTGGTCTTCCACGACCTCCATCTCGTTGGGCGTTAGCTTCCCTGTGCACACCGCTCCCTCAGGTATTTAATCTCATATGTTTAAATCATCCCTCAAAACAGACTGCTCTGGGCACAGAGACGGCGTCCTGGAAATCTGGGGTCTCCAGGAAACAGAGCTCCGCATGGCGAGGAAGGAGCTATCAACTCAGGGTTTCTTGGTTCATTAGAATCTGACAACTAAAGAAGAAACCCTGCCTCTCAGAGGAATTGTTTAATTGGTCTCAATGCTTCACTACAATTTGCTCTACATGATTCTTCATCTGGTAGCATCAGTATGATTTCTGCTGGTAGGATCAGTTCCAGAATTCCTCCGAGTGAGGTAAGAGCATACTTTAATTTGGAAAATTACTGAGGCCGTAGATCATATAGTTGAACTCTGCCTCCTGAAAACCATCTGACCTAGTCCTCTCTCTTCAAGCTGATAAGGCATCACTATCTGCAGTTTACAGATAGGAGAACTCAGGACCAGAGAGGTTATTTGCCTAAAGTCTCAAAACTCACAATACCAGAGAATTCACGTTTCCTTTCCCTTGGTTCAATGCTTCTCCCCTACCTCACCCTAAATCTTCTTTGCGCTTTGGGAAAAAATAAAGCAATGACAGGCATATAGCAAACCTCCCCAAATAATCATCTACCTACTCACTACCAATACGGTGTAGAATTGCTGCTCTGAAAACAGTGATATGCAGGAGATTCAGTTGGCTGGGGAGAGGGGAGGGGAATGTTCCATATCTCCAGAGGAAGTCAATTAATTAATATGCTCTTTTAGCAACTATCTAGGATATGATAGCACATAAGCCAATCAATTAATTAACTGATTTAATATGTTGCCAGTTAGCCCAATGATTACATTTAGATTTCTATGTGCAAAATTACTTCAGGAAAAGCAGCAGTCTTGAATAAACAATTTTCCATATTATCCAATGTAAAAAGACTTTCGGATGAAGAAGCTTTTATAGAAAATAAGGAGTGATGCAGTCAAGGCATAATCACCCCTCTAGATGGGCTACTACTTTTAGTCAGTTTTAAATGGCATTGTATATTTTTTCATTGAACCAACTACCCAATATTCTATATATTTTGCCTATATGAATATACAATACCATAAGAACTTTACAGAAACATTTATTAACTTTCTTTGTGTGAAAACTGCACATAAAAACCATATCCCACAACTCCCAAGGGAACTTCTGCAACATTGAGATTTGCCAAAAGTGGGCACAATTCACACAGCAGGGAGGGAATCTCCAGAGGAACTTGTCAGATTTCAAAGAAAAGCAGGAAATGGACCAAGAAAATCCTCTGGGCAAGTTGATACTGAAGAAGTGGCCTCCGAAGAGCTGTGAAAAGAACTCCCCAATAAATAAATGTCTCCTGAAATAACCCTCCTGCTGGGGGATTGGTTTGTATCATCATCTATCTGCCCACATGTTTTTCATATGGAAGAAAATCATAGAAAATAAAGAAACTCTTGTTCTTCACTTACACTAAACCCACCTCATCCCATGGTGAAATCTGCCAGCACACTGCGAAATAGGCAGTAAATTTTCATAATGTTTTTCAGATCAATGGCTTCATTTTGTTTTCCCAAGCGTTCCGTTCCCAAATAAGCACAGTTAGCCTCTGCATCCCTTTAGGCATTTCCTTCAATCTGATCAAATGTACTTGTCAAGGAAAGAGTCAATTTCTTTAATTTGCCATTATCATTAGCATGGAAATAGCCCTTCAAGGGATAGGTGACATCTTCACTCTAATTCATACCTTAAATTTTTACACCAGCAACCCTCGAGCCAATCCCTACCTCCCCATTCTAACTCCCTAACTCCCGAGCATCTACTTCCACACAGCATGCGGGAATGGTTTTGCCTTAAAAGACCGAAAAATCAGGGCCTCCGAGCAGCTTCAGAGCCAAACTACAGTGGCTGCCAATTGGCAAAGGAAGAACGAAGATGAGAGAGGGTCCCTGAAGAATTTATCCTGCCTTTCACCTCGAACCTCAGGGCAACCAATAGTTGATGAGGGTAAGTTCTTCTCTGTAGAACTATTTCAGCTGATAAAGAATGACTAACAGGAGAGAGTATAGTAGAAATAATGGCTCTAGACACTGAACATCAGTGGCCGCTGCAGCTGGCAGTCAAGACCTGATGTGGAACTTTATCATGGAGGCACCAGGATGACTGCTCTGGAGCCCACCGATCACTCTAACATCATGAAGAAAGCAAGTCAGTGAGAGGCCAGAGAACTCCCCACGACGCAGCAGAAAGGATGCAGCTCGGCCGTGACCTAGCGTGCCCTGAACAGAGCCTGAACTGGTTCATCTGTAGATCTACCTGCCCGTTAGTGCAAAACACGGGGGCAGCAGGACACCATGGGGAGGGAATCGGTAGAACCCAGAGTGTGGAAAGTTCCACTGCTGCCAGAATTAGGAAGAGACTTAAGCGATACAAGCAACCAAGTGCAAAGCACGGGGTGTAGTTATATCCTGACTCAAATAACATACGGCCAGGAGAAAAAGGGAGAGAATCTGGGAAATGCGAATCCTGGAGAGAAAGCTGGTAACAAGGAATTATTACCAATTTTTAGGTGTGATCAAAATCATCCTTTTTTAGAGGCACATACTTAAGTGTTTGTGGATGAAACACTGGGGGTGGGGATCTGACTGTGTGTTATCGGTGCTGAACACACGGGGCAGGTCCATGGAAGCTGCCTGTCTCAACCACATCCTAGCACCCGCATCACCCAGCATCCGCGTCACCCAGCACCCGCCTCACCCAGCATCCGCGTCACCCAGCACCCGCCTCACCCAGCACCCGCGCCACCCAGCACCTGCGTCACCTAATGCCTATGAGGCTAGCCAGATAGGTGCCCCCGGGCCCCCACGTGTTTCTAGGATCATAACTTGCCCCATCCAGTGCTCACAGGTAATGTCCCACTGCTGATGCCCAGTTGGAGTGGAGAATGGGGGTTTCCAGATGCCCTGATGACAGGGGCACAGACACAGTGTGGGGCAAGGCAGCCCCTAGGCTGACCCAGTCTGACTGTGACAGCCAAGAGCAGTAGAAGGACAGGGGCGAGGAGGCCAGGAGCCCAGCAATGGGGAGAGTTGTGGGGCCAGGGAAGCCAGGGAGATGGGCGGTTCCTGCCCCTCCACCGCCTTGGGGTTAGGGAGGGAGCACGATGACAGCGTGGGGTCAAGCACTCTTCACCCTCCGTTCCACCTGGCTTTCTTCTCTCTGTTTGAGGGTGCAGAAACTGAAGGGGCTTGCCCAAGGAGCAATCCAATGCCCAAACCCAGATCCCAGCACTTGCTCAATCACTTCCCTCCTAGATGAGGGATACAGAGCAGCTCTCCAAACAGCGGGGGTATGAATGTCAAGGAAAGGCATGCTTTTGTAAAATACATCACAGAGGGGCTCTCTTACTCATTAGCTTGGGAACAGAGGCCTAAACCACCAGAGAGATTTTTGCAGAATTGAAAGAAAAAAAAAAAAAAAGACTCAAGATAAACTCTTGGCCATCTTCTATTTTGTATTATCTATGTTAGGGAGGGGGCCTTTTGTCTAATAATAAAAAAAGCTTCTTAATGCAGACTTTTTACCTGGTGAGAAATAAAGGGACACTATACACTGCCCGCATGCAACTAATGAGCTGTTAACAAAAAAATTTATTTTTTTTTTGTGGCTCTTTACCTTCTCTAACAAAGTATGAAAAATTAATATGAATAAGGCATAAATAAGAAGTCAAGAAAACAGGGCTGTAACTATTGAACTGAAGTGCTCCTAAACTCTTATTAAACAGTCAACCACAGGCAAGAATTCCAAATCCATTTAGGAAAAAGGGATTAGAAGTAAACATTTCTGGGAAAAAAATCTAGGTTTGGTTTCCTCTAGCACTGTACTACAAGAACCTGGCGGAATCTGTGTTTATGAATTTTAAAGTTTTAAGATTTCCAGAGAGTTAGTTTTATCATCTTAAGTGGCCAATGAAGAGTCTTAGTGTGTTACACAAACAGCAGTGTCATGACCTCTCTGTTGAGGACATGGCAATTAGAAAGAGGTGAGAAGAGAATACTGAAGCCAGCGGCCTGTACAGCCATCTGCTTGTAGCAACCCTGGCTACATCCTAAAGAACGGCGCAATGGCAGCCACGAGACAGCACGTGGTTGAGCAGCAGCTCTCCTCCCAGCTGCAAGGGGACACCTGGAAAGGATGGGACAAGCTTCAGTACCCATTTGGGGCGCAGCACTCAGGAGAGGAACCCTGAGGCCGAGGCCCGGGGGACTTTCATCAGAGTATCGTAAACATGCAGCACAAGGAGTAAAAGACAGCGAGTGACATAATTAAAGCTGAAAATCCACTTGCATACCGAACGCTCTTTTCAAATCCTTCTCATTTTAAGGAAACCTACTCAAGGACACCACACTCTCAACTTGAAACCCAGAGGGGCACTGTTCTGAAAGAGCTGGTCTTAACCAGTTTAGGCACTTTAAAGCTAAGCCATGGTAGGGGAAAAACACTCAAAAAAATGGCTTTCTGACCTTTTCCCATGTCTGTATAACTTCAAAGACTGAGATGAGGGGGGAAAGTCAAGGGAATTTAACTGTTACTCAGGAAGCAAAATTTAGCCCAATTAGAAAGATCTTAAATGTTAAGGCAGAGAAGTTTTTTTACCTTAAATCTGAAGGAGTCTGTTCTCGTTAGGTGAACGCTTATGTCCACACAGCTTGTGTCCACACCAGAGCCCATCCATGGTCACCCTTAGGGAACATTCTCCTGCACTTTCCACCCCTCATCAGAGCCCCGACAGGGCTGCCCCCCTCTGGGACAGCCTGACCCTGAGGCAGGGGATGGAGCCCATTAGGCTCCAGGCTTTGGCAACCCGAAGAGGTCAAACTTCCTGCAGGAAAGAAGCTCCCTGGGTCATGCATGGGCTAAGGCAGGAACCCCAACCCGGGCCCGCCCTTCAAGCCCTGTCCGGCTGGGAAGTGACGAGGATGCGCTCATCTGCCCAGCTCTGGCTACTGGGCATGTGGCAAGATGGAGGAACCAAAGTTTTTATTTTATTGACTTTTAATTTAAGTAAGTAGCCAGATGTGGCTAACAGCTTTCCAATTAAAGCGTGAATAGAACTCCTTCAGGGGAACATGTTAAAAATACAGCTCCTCAGGCCTTGTAGCTCGGGATTTTCATTTCACGGAGAGGAGAGGGGCCAGGAATTTGCCTTGTTAACAAAGCTCCTCGGGTGGCTCTAATGCTGATGGCCCAGAAACAACCCCCAGACTTCACAGAAGGCCTGGACCTGCGCTCCTGGCACCACCTGACTGGAGAGAGACCACACAAAGGGCTTGGAGCAGGGCCTGGGAGTGAGCCTGAAGGCCAAGGGCTCAGCCCCACTCACTCCTTGTGGGACCAACCCTGGGCCCCAGCCTGGGGAGCACAGGGAGCCCAGAGATGCTCAAGACCACGGCCAATGCCCTCCAGCTCACAGCCACCAGCCACTGCTCAGGCAGTAAGTTTTAGGTCTTTCCCTAGGGATACAGACCCAGCGTGGCTGGTTTCTGGCCCCCTCTCCCTGCGCTCCCTCCTGCCCTCTAGCTAGCTAACTTCTTAGATTCTGGAAGCTTCAAAGCTCCTTTGTCCTCCCTTAGGACCTTCACATATGCTCTTCCTTCTTTCCAGAACCCTCTACTCTCTGCCCTCCTTTTCTGGGCTCCCTCCTATCCATGCCAGATTAGATGCCACTTCGGTACCTGTCCTCCTTCCCCAGACCAGGCTGGGACCCCATATTTTCTTTAGCACTTAGCACCACTCTTCTTCAGTGACTGCTTTTGCAATGATCTGTTTGTGTCGGGCTCCTTGACCAATCTCCGTGAGGACAAGAACTTTCTTTTCTTCACTTCTCTATTTCTTTCCAGCATCACTCACAGTGTCTGGAATTTAATATTTATGAGTAAATGACTGAGGGAATGAATGAGTGAACAAATAATTTCATTAATAAATTAATAAGGAATCAGTAATATTTGTGAACAGTAGAAGGGCAGCTGACAGGCCAGTTTCTGAGGTATGACTGTCATTTATTTAGTCTATCAATAGACCAACAAGGAAATGAGACCTGGCAGTTCTAAGAGACAGGCCAGGCTTATTCTGCAAGGGTAGAAGTGAAACAGAACACTACTTGAACAAAGATTTGAAAGTTCCAATTCCTGGGGATGTAAAGATTACGAAATTATGACTGTTAGGGCAAAAAGAATGCAAAATTTGGACTCAGCTAGTCCTTTCCAGAGCTTGTCAGAATTTATGATGTTTGGCCATCATCAAGATTTATAGTAATTTAGGAAATGTGAAACATAAAACCATTCAAGTGAAGTCAAGGTGAAATAATATCACTAGATCAATAGCAATATGTTATCAAGCAATTCCAACCTATCATCAAAAACAGGAGCTCTAATCTCTCAGCACTGATGTGCACAGACTTTTATGCCACTTTAGAGATACTAAAATGGAGAAAATTTAAGCAGTTTGTTGTTGGAAGCAAAGCTGGGTTTCAAAGCCTGGTCTCCTAACCCCAACCCTTTCTCCTTTCCAGAAGCTTTTTTCCTTGACTTGTTCCTCCCACAACCCAGAACAGACCTTTTAGCCCTGTGGGGACCTCACTTCTGTCTTGGTCCAGGTCACCCATGTTCCATCCTTGGCTCATTTAACAAACACTTACTGAAGGTCTACCACGAGCCAGGGTGTGTGATAAGTGGTGGGAAGGAAGTTCACATCTTGCCCTTGGCCTCACCTCTAAGGACATCTTGGGTTGGTGGGAGAATAGGGAAAGTCCGATAATAGAAATGCAAAAAAGAGATAGTCAACTGTCAGAGGCCACAGGAGACCAGCACAGGGGCCAGCATTCTGGACGTGGCCTGGCCAGCGTTACCACAGAGGAATGACCACCTCTCCAGCCTGGGACCTGCCACTGGCACCTCCATAAACTCAGGGCGGGGTCTACACCACATCAGCCACATCATCTGGGAGATTCTTAATGAGTTTTACCCAGCAGAAACCTCCAGTCTCATTCATGAGAACTACTGGCAAATTGAACTTGCAAAGTTTATTTTCTTGTTAACCTAAACAGAAGGCTTTACATTTATCCCCATTAAATCTCTTCTTGTTAGTTTTGGCCCATTGATCCAAACTGCCGAAATCTCCATAATCCAGATCCTGCCGTGCGAGTACAGTTATCTTCCTCCAGCTTTGCGTTGCCAGGAAGTGTGATGGACACACATTTCACGTCTTCATAGAGATGAGTGAGGACGTTGTGGAGCAGGACATGGCTGCACACAGCCCCGAGGCCACCAGCAGCAATCCCAGTCCCGCTGTCCAGACTGGTCTGAGTCAAAAGTAAACAATGGACTGTTCTTCCGCCAACTGCTGATCTGTCCAAAGCTCTCACCACCTAGCTACCTTGCTCCACCTTGCACCATGATATCCTGAGAGATGCTGCCAACTGAATGCCTTCCCAAATATTTATGTCCGTGCTTGCCCTTTCTTCTATTATTCTAGAGTGAATTTCAATTAGTTGAAAGCGAGCCTTAAGAGATGCTTGGGATTATTCCAGAAAGAATAAAAGTCACTGCCAAAAGTTCTTCCAGCTGAGAGACACCCCAGGTACAAATTCAGGGGGCCACGGGCTTCCCACGGCAACCGCCTTCAATCAGAGAAGGGGACAGGGTTGGAAACAGAAAGCTCAGTGGGTTTGCGATCTAGGGAATGTGATCTACTGCCGTCACTTTCAATTATCCTAAACTGGAAAATGGATGTCTAAACCGGCCGGCCTGCCCAATAAAACATTTTGATCAAAGATGCAGTTGCACAGAGCACCTGTTTGAGAAATGGCCTGGGGGCCCACGGGGATCGACTAGAGTTATGGAAGCTATAAACGCAGTCCCCACAGTTCCATAGGCAGACAACAATGCTGTGAAAAATGCTTCTCAGGGGACGCTCTGAGTTTCTTTAAACATTCAATTACAGCTAGACAAACATGGATTTTAAGCGAACAGCCCCTGAGCTCTGCACAAATTGGGGATGCGAGAAGGCAATAAAAATAGATTTCCTAGGTTTTTACATAAACAGTGAAATTTTGAATTACTGAAAAACATGTTAATTTTTAGAATTCATTTTCCTCACTCGAGTCTAGCGATGTATTAGCTTCTGGGAACAAGCCTGTATGGGTTCTTAAAAGAATTATCCAAAATGGAAGCATTTAAACACTTTTGAATTTACACCTATCTTTTGTGTTTGCTTTTTAAAATAAAGTGTTGGTATTTGTAGTCTCCACATTTTGGAGTAATTATCCACAGGATGTTTGTGGGTCCTGTGGCTTTTCGGCTAAGAAGCAGAACCTCTTCAGTACATTGAGCTTTTTAACACACATGTGAAGACACGTCTCTCATGGGCTGCATTAGGACACAAAGAGCCTGGACGTGTGTGTGTATTCCCAGTGGTGCTCATTGTCGCCCTTGAAACCCTTTGAAAAGTGTCCCAGAAACCTGGACAGTGCCCTCCTATAGTCACGAGAATTTTATATGTATTTCTGAAGATGATTCTGTACTCTAGTAAACTGATTTTTGGGGACATGGACTAATATGTGTTTCTTCATAGTCATATTCTGCACGATGTGTATATAATACAGCTAACCTTAAATTAACTTTTTTAAAAAAACTGGGAGGTTAATAAAATTTGAACTGCTTAAGAACTTAAAACAACAACAACACAGTCAGCCCTGGTCCGTGAAGAACTGGTTTAGCATGAAGGCGTTCTCAGCAGGGTTAATTAGGTGACTCTCTTTTAGCATTAGCTATAGATTATGGCTCTTATGATTTAAGGGACTGGAGCCACCCTTATTTGGGTTATGATTTCTAGGCAAGTTTTTAATTAAAACCAATATCTGTATATATAAAGACCCAGCTTCTATGGATAGGAGATTTTTAGCCCTTTGCAAATTGCCAGGGGCCTTTCTAAAACCCACCATTTTCTTTTATGAATAAATAATTCAACACTCTTCTTTTCAACCACTATCAAGTTTTTGCAACAGCTTTTTCCCTTCAAAATAAAGTTCATTTTCTAATTTAAAAAGTAACATTTTCTTGTTGTAAAAACATTAAGACAAAGAAAGTCTTCCATAATCTTACTGCTCAATGATACATGTACATGTTTATAATTTTTAAATAAAAACAAATAATCCTATGTAAGCTATTTTCTAACATGCTGTTTACATTGACTGTTATGAATGTTTTTATGAATTTTCTGTCCTAATTTTTAGTTGTGACATATTATCCCATTTCCTTGCCAAACCATAATTTAGTCAATCTCCTGTCAATGTGCTTGTAGGAGGTTGCCAAATATTCACTATTGTGAAACATCCTGCAATGAATGTCCTTGAATATAGGGCAGAATCTCTGCCTGCAGGCACTGAGGCAAGGAACCAACCAGCTTACTTTCTGGTCGGTCATCTGCTCATTCTGATTGGCTAGGCCCTCTCTGGTACCGGCTGTTAACCATTTAAATGACCCCTGCATGTTCTGTTATCTTTGGGTTCTTATGGTTTCATTTGGATAAATTCTCTCAAGAGGATATACTGCACCAAAGGCTATAAAAATTAAAAATTTTATTATATACTGGTCAGTTGATCACCTTTTGTGTCAGCATTAAAAAGCATACATTTAATGAGTATAGTGCTAATTATAGATTCAAATAAAAGGGGCAGAAGAGCCATGTGTAGGGAAATTATAAATGAGTCTAATTCTGTTACATTGGGGAGCATATATTCCAAAGTAAGGCACACTGACAGAGTGCCAAATTCTTGAGATTGTCTGCCCTGCCTATAGTGTCTAGATGTCTCTAGAGCTCTCAGGAGCCCCACTGTTTGAGGCACTGTTTACAGTGGCAGTCAATAAGATCCTGCTGAGATGTGCATAAGCGTAACTCTGGAATGACCTCTTGACTCACTTTGAAATCTCTTAGCTATAAAAACTTAATTTTATTTAATATTTCCCCCTTTTGGTCAAGGTCTTTTTCCAAATGCATTGCTAGTTGGCACTTGGTAATAATCCCTCTGTGCCAGTGAGGCTCATCCCCGGGAGTTATGTCCCACACCAGAGGGAAGGTAGTGTGTTTATATGCTGAGTTTGGCTTAGAGAGAGGCCACATTTGAGCAACAAGGAGGCTTTCAGGAGGTAACTCTTAGGCAATGTATAACACTAGGTTAAGTTTCAATTTCACAAGAACAAGGTTCACAAGTACAACCATCAATATCAAGGGCCTGGTGTAATGGTTTGTCCTCCTTTGCTAGGCACTGCCCATGTACTCGGGGGATTCTTGCCATTCTATTAGAGAATGTAGCAGGACTTCCCAGGATGGGAATTCAATATTCTTTCGGTTATTGTGTGGGTCTCCATCCACTAAGACAATGCCCCATGGCCACTTGAATATATCCATATGCCATAGAGACATGCCCCTGGTGCATCCCTCCCCACACATTCCATTATTGACACTCTGTACCAGTGATACTCCCCTGCCAGTTGTGACCCTTCTGTGATCCAAAACCTTCCCAAAAACAAAGCCAAAAAAAAAAATAAATAAATAAAATAAATAAATAAATAAAATAAAAATTTTGTGTCTGGATCTTTCACCACCGTAAGATCTGTTGTCTTTTATGTACAGTGACAATTTCTTCTGTATGTTCCCCCAGTGTCTGATCTTTTCCCTTTATCTTCAAAGAAGATTTAGATTACAGAAAAGTCACATAGAAAATATAGGGGATTCCCCTATACCCATCCCCTCCCCTCTGCCACTCTCCCCTATTAATAACATTTTACATGTGTATGGTACCTTTGTTACAACTGATGTACAAATATTGAAGCATTGCTACTAACCATGGTCAATGGTTTACATTATGGTTTACATTTTGCACTGTACACTTTTATAGGTTTTGACAAAATTTAAAATGGCCTGTGTCTGTCATTGCAAGATCATGCAGAACAATTCCAATGCCCTAAAAATGTCCTCTCCCTCCCCTCAGAACCTATGGTAACTACTAAATTTCAATTTTTGAAGAATAAGATTCATAGTTACTTGCAGTAATACTGAGGGCTTGACATACTGGTCTGTTTTCTTTTATTAGGCACTGCCTTTGTTCTTGAGAAATTTATTGCCCCTTTAATTGAGAACATAGCAGGACTCCCCAGGATGGGAGTTTAATATTTTCTTGTTTATTGTGTGGGTCTCCACTATAATTAGCACTATACTTGTTAAATATATGTCCCAGAGACTTAAATCTTCAGTCTGTTTATATGCTTGTTGAGCCCTGAATCTCAGCAGAGTTGCAACACCTACTCTCCAGTTCTCTGGACTCGCCCAGGACACCTAAGTAAGGATGATGATGGATAACACCCATCCCCAAAAAACAGAGTATCCACAACCACAAGCACGACAGTTCCATCCATCTGCCCATGTAAGCCCCCTCTCAATCATAAACAGAGTGGGCATCACCATCCCAAAATCCTCAATATTGAGGAATGAACAAATGTAAGGGGGGAATGCACCTATGGACTAAAGTAGACTTATTATTTTTCTAGCAATTGAAGAACTTGTAAAATTGATGTAAAGGTAGTGGCCGCCAGAGGTTCTGAAGGGACGGAGAGGGAAGAATAGGTGTAACATAGGGCATTTTTGGGACACTGGAATTGTCCTGCACGACACTGCAATGATGGATACAGGCCATTAAACATTTTGTCAAAACCTATAAAATTGTGCAGTGCAAAGTGTAAACTATAGACCATGGTTAGAAGCAATGCTTCGATATGTGTTCATCAATTATAAAAAGTGTACCACATTAATAAGATGTTGTTAATGGGGGAAAGTGGGAAAGGAGGAGGAGGTGGGGTATATGGGAATTCCCTGTATTATTGATGTAACGTTTATTTAAAGTTTCTTTAAAAATAAAAAATTAAAAAAATAACATATAAGCATTTCATTCTTTAAAAATCATAGATTTTTGTTATTCATTGTCTAAAAAAGTGTGGTCCACTTGGAATAGACATGTCAACTTTTTTTTAGAAAAAGTGTTATGCTAAATTATTTTGGGCAATGTATTATTAAAATAATAGTATTGGCATGCTCATATTATTAAAATGTTACATTTCACTCAGCAGATTCCCTAAAACTGGTACAAGCAGTCTAATTATAATGAGGGTATAGTTTATCATAGGAACATATTAAACACTCTTCAGATATTTTCTAAAATGTAGGATGACAGTGAGGTTCAGGAATAGAAAAATAAATTGAGAAGAGATGGCTTTATGTTTTCTACTTTTCTAGTTCTGAAATTATCTTGTTAGAGGCCCAGAGTTAAAAGTGAGCAAATTAAGGCACTTTTGAAAATGAGATTTTATACAAATTAGCCACTGTCTTGTTGTCAGTGTGTATTATAACATCTACAATAACAAAACATCAATCACTTCTCACAGGGAACCCAGAATGCAGCCAGTAAACTACTTCCAGACGCAGACAGCCCGATGGGGCCTATGGAATGGATTTCTTTATGGAAAAGTAGACCCGTTATAAAGTTAAATGAAGAAGTAGGATATGAAATTGTACATGGACTATGGTATCAACTGGGAAGGCAAAGCAGCAAGCAGCACAAGGAAAAAAGCTACATGAAAATTCACCAACTTATTAACTAGGCTTGTCTCTGGTAGTAGGAGTACCTGGATTTTTGTTTGTTTTTTCCCAACAGTTTTCAATTTTCTATACTGGGCCCATATTCCTTTTATCTATAAACCCACAACTTAAGGTCCTTATTAAGTCTTATTAAGTCTACCTGCACCTGAAACGCCATCTAAACCTCTCAGGACCATCTTCATTCACACTGGTAGCCCATTCCTCCAACAGTCTGACAACAGGAGCAATTCCAATAAAGAAACTTCTTAAATCCAAATGTCAATCTTAAATTTCTAAAGAGCAAATGCATTGCCTTAATTGAAAAAAAAAAAAAAAAATACTTGCAGGGAGTACCTGGTTTCCTCTACTGAGATAGTCTCAAAAAATTAAGAGGCTCCACAATATGCTTACGTGGAAAACCTAAAAGAGAACTAAGGTGTCTACCTTACTAGGAGAGCCACATCAAAAGCAATAAGCAGGTTTCTGTTCAGATCCCTCATCATTTAATACCTGTGTCTGAACCTCTATTTTAAGATCATCAAGTCACAACTAAAAGCAAACGATTTAGCGTTTACAAAAGCTGGCGATCCGCTCACTGGCGAGCGGCAAGCCCGAGGACCAGGGTGGGCGATTTCACAAACATATATTTTGGTCGTTCATAAAATTGAGGGAGGCCGTGGTGATGGATGCCAAAGGTGGCCCTTGGTGATCTCTTTTGTCAGATTTGCTTAGTACCTTACATCAAAGCACGGATGTAAGAAAATGATCCGGGGGTCGGATGTGGCTCAACTGGTTGGGCGTCCGTCTCCCATATGGAGGGACCCGGGTTCGATCCCCGAGACCTCCCGGTAAAAAAAAAAAAAAAGAAAATGATCTGACTTGTTTCTATGGAGATGCTGCCTCAGGTTGCCATGACTCCCAGCACGGCTGGCCCTCCTACGGTCACGTCAGCAGACGTCAGCCCTGACGGGTGAGGAACAGGAACCACTACTTCCCTAAGGGATAAGCTCCTATTTTGAATCAAACCACACGTGGGAAATCGAGCTATACCTTTAAATACAGTTTACGTATTAGATTTCTGGTATAATAAAATAGAATATTATGGGGTCCCTCGGATCTCAGGAATCCGTGAGCCATAGAGTGTAAAGGACAACAAGATTATGAGGGGTTTGTGGGTTTGCTTTTTTTTTTTGGGGGGGGGGGGTCTGTTTGTACTTATTTCTTGAGGCAGAAAGCAGATAGTTTTCTACTGGGAAGGCATAGAAAATATGTAGTGCTCCAGAACAAAAATATGATTCCATTTTCTGGAAATTTATATAATTCTGCAAAAACACACACAAAAGGCTGAATTTTTAAATAAAAAGACAAAATAAATAGTTTATACCACTGAGGAGACAAGCTTTGAAAGATAAAATAAACTCTTGGTGTTTTTCAGAGAAAAAAAAAAGAGTTTCTATTCATTTGAAGCTGTTTCTCCTTATATGACCCAGGAATTGCCAAAAGTCAACTAATTATGGAATGCTGCCATTAGGACAGAACAAGAGATGTTTAAATTCTGTCCTTGAAAGATCAGGCTACAGAAAAAAACTTGCTGAGTTATAAAGTTCTTTTTGAGAGTGATAAGAGTCTTTATTTTTCCTTTGGATAATTTTTTGAAGTGCATTCCAGCCTCAAATCCAAATTTGGATTATGAATCTGTGGATTTCGTAGTTTCTCTAAATGCCAACTTACATTACATAGCAGTTTTCAGTCCATGGTGTCTTAACTTTCTCCTATCATGCAATAAACAAGAATTAATTGGACTTACTCATTTCTTTCCAGATTTATGATCAGTTCTTTGCTTTTCAGTTGCAGTCGAAAAGTCAACACTTCAGGATGATTCTGAAAGATAAACAAGGAGTCAGTCGAAAAACATTTTGCTGTGACTTGCCAATATCTAAACATGCTCCACAGGCCATGAGCTGAGGGAGAAGAAAATATACTTCCTTGTCAGGAACATTCTGTGACCCCCAAGTACAGACGGCCAGGGCAAGAATCTGGGAAACACTCTGTACCTCCCTGAAGGCACTGACAAGGCCTGCTTCCCTGGCCTCTGCCGGCCTGTAGACCACATAAGCTCAGGGCCCTTCCTGGCACCCGTCCTCTCCCATCAGCTCTATGCTCAGTCCCCCCTGGCTCAGTAAAGTGCACCTTTGTTTCCCCAACTGCTCATTCCGGAGTCCTGGTGACTTCCCCTCCTATTTGTCCAGGTATCACATCTCTCCATCCCATACTAGTTCAAACATGGTCCTCTCTCCCTGGGACCATGGCAACACTGTTCTAACCCAGGCTTCTCAATACCCACCTTTGCCTTCCTCCCATGCATTCTCCAAAGGTAGCCAGAATCTCTCTAAGATACAATCTCACCCATCCAGCCTGCATGTAACGCCTGCCTTGGCTTCCTGCTGCACTGATAAGATGTCAACCCTCTGACGTGCCCACAGGGTCCCCTCCACTCTCACTGCTCTCCTGCTTATCAGATTGGCTACACTGGCCCTGCCAGTCCCTCTAGCACACCGAGCTCTCTGCAGCTCTGGGTCTTGGCACATGCTGTTCCCAACTCTTCTACTCGGCATCAGCTTAAATGCCACATCCAAAATCACCTTCTCTCGCTCCCCAATTTAATCTGCCCCCCCCAGGTGAGTCTTTCTTCCAGCATCCTCTCCTTTCCCTCCATAATACTTCTCATTTGAAATAATTCACTGTGTTAATCTGGGGGGTCTTTTCATTTCTCTTGCCTCCCAGACAGGTCCACTAGCTCACAAGGACATGGCCACGCACTCGTGTCCACTAAGGTGCCGGGCAGAACAGCAGCTCAGTTAGCATCCGGTGAATGAACCAATCAACCAACGAATAATGGGAACAGCTCTACCAACCTCTTCTCCCTCTTGCTGGGCAGACACCCTCCCCTTTCTCCTCTCCTCTGGGCCCCAAGGAGACACTGACCATTTGTGTCCATCTGTCTGTGGGTAGCGGCACCTGTCTTCTCTGTTCTGTCCAAGAAACCCCCAAGTTTCCTGCCCTGCCCTGAGAACATACCACTATGGCAGTGTCCCACACATACCCAGGTTCTCTCCCTCTCAACCCCGATGGCCAAATATGCCGCCCTCCTGCTGAGCCCCGGGCAGTGACATGGAGTCCGTCTCCAGGACAAACCTATTTGCCACCCCAAACCTATGACAAGAAGCCCCTTCCTTGCTTCCCCTCATCCTATGTAGCCCTCAAAGATTCTGGGGACCACAATCAAGTCTCCCCTCTTGCCCAGAACAGAGGGTCTCAAGCAGGGGATTCAAACATCCATGGGACTTTTCTCTGGCACCTGAGAGCTCTAACAGAATTTCAAAATTGTGCCATTTACTAAAACGTTAAGGCTGTATTTCCCTTTGCTGAACTTCTAGGACAGTTCTCCTGCCGCTGCCAGTCCCTGAGCCAGCTCGCCGCTGACTCTAAGTCAGGGGCTAATTCAAAAATGACACAGGCCACCTGAGAGAGGCTCAAGTGCCATCGCACCCCAGCATGTGCATTAAAGGCTTCTTAGCAGCTTCAAAGATGAATGGAGGGAGGGTCCTGCCATCGCATGGATCAGGCACAGCAAACTCAAAAGCCCCTGCCCTGGCCAGTCAGGTTGCACCATCACATCCACGCCAGTTGGGGGTCCTAACACTGGCTGGGTTGGCTTTGTCTGCCTCTGCTTTGTAAACTTGTTCTAAGCTTGTATAAAAGCTCCACGAAGGTTTACACATAGCTTTATAGTATTCCACATTCGAAAGGCTCTATTATAATTCCAAAATTCAAAATTCTGCCTATTATAGTATTTGTGTGGTATTATGAATTAACTAACCACATGCTACATTTTAACAGAAAATGGAGTGTAAGTTCCAAATATCCAACATTTAAATAATTAGTTAAAATGAAAATTTAAAGCAAAAACAGAACAAAGGTCACATGAGTTTGGGGCCAATGTTAATGTATGTGTTAATTAATGCCACATCACTGGGACGGAATTTTAAAAAGATGAAGACTATTCACTTTATTTTTAGGGCAGCACTTTGTATATCTTCCTATAGTCTTCCTATGCCCAACATGGTAGCCATTAGCCACACGTGGCTATTTAAATTTAAATTAGCATGAAATAAAATTTAAAATAATCAGTTCTCAACATAAAATTAAAAAAAAAAAAAAAAATCAGTTCCTCAGTCACCCTAGCTAATTTCAAGGCTCAATAGCTAATTGTGGCTACTGGACAACACAGATTCATTTCCATCTCCCTGGAGAAATTGATTGGCCAGCTCTGAATCAGTGCTAAAATCCTAAAATTTACATCAACCAATTGCTGCCTGAGTAATAGACTATTTTAAGTATTAGTACTTCCAGGGGAGAAAATTAGGTGCAAACCAAGTCATTTTTAAATGTTCTTTTAGGAGGCTGTTAATTTTAATGGATGGATGATATGATTTTAGGTAGTTACTTAAGATTGAGCATTAAAATGGCAATTGTCTACAAACATGAAATGCTTATGTATATTTTCTGGGTTTTTAAAAAAAAATCTCGATTTTTATGGATTCAATCTAGTAAATGTACATACATCTAACATTCTTGTGAAAAACCACACTTCTTAGTTTATATATTTTGACACTATCTGGGATTTATTAAAAAATATATGGATTTCTGAGTATCCACTGAACTTATAAAATTGCTATTCCTATGCTAAGTAATATTAAACAAATATCATTTCTTTTGATTTTAATATAATACATAAAAATTTTCTAAGCATTGTATTGGCTTTTGGGTGGGTCTGTCAGATTTTTGCGTAATTTGCTTATACTTTCTGAAGCTTGGATTTAATTACAAACACATAATATTCTCTCCAGGGTTTGCAATTTATACTCATTATATCTTAGAAAAACAAGATTATTAATTATGCCTACAATAAATTATTTGAAGAAAAATTCATCTCAACATTCTGTCAAGATATATCCAAACAACATAAGTATGTGTGTGTGTGTGTGTGTGTGTGTAGGAGTTAGTTGTTTTATATATATGTGTGTGTATAAAAATAGCTTAGTTACTTTAATTACAATTTGTGCTTGCCTAAGAAAACGACATACATGTGACTATTTTAGAGATAAGTCCGTACAATTATATTGGTGAATAAAAATAATTTGCAGCACTTTCCCCCACCCCTAACCCCAAAGAACTGAGCTGTTCTAAACATTTGCATTTGTGTGCATCCCACATACAGTACCTACAGGAGCTGTTACAGCATCCCAGTGCCAACATTCAAGGAGCACCTTTTTCCTAAAGGGAGGCAAGAAGATCTTTATCTGTATATGTTAGTTGAGATATGAATGGCACAGGAGGCAGTGGAGAGGGAGAAGAGAGCTATTTTCATTCAAAGCCACTTACTGCATTAGATTCCTCAGTTTAAAGGCATATATTCATTCCGTTTTCATTTCTACATGGGAAGGAACGCACACTCCCTGGTTGAATGCAGCATCCCTTTTCTTTAAAAACAATCCATTGATTAGCGTAATGGAACTGTGTCCTTTACTGAAAGCCTACAGAACTGGATTTCCTGGATAAACCAACTAAATGTTAATCAATAGTCTGTAAATGTTTTGGCCGCAAATATAATTCTATTTTTTTTAATTAGAAGAGGACCGAAAGCCTATAAGATGTGTAGACACAGTTTAAAAATCAACAGTAAAATAATCACCACAGTACCTACCACCCAGTCTAAAAAGCGGGGTATTCCCAGAATCTGAGAAACCCCTCGCCCAATGTCATCGCTACATCCCCCTTCTTCCCCACCAGAGGTAACCCTTACGTGGAATTTTCTATTAATCGGTCTCCTGAGTTCCTTTATAGTTTTCTGCCAGGATAAACAAAATACTGTTCCGTTCGACATGGCTTTGAACTCTATGAAAACGGCCTCCTGCTCGGTATGTTCTGGTATGACCGGTTTCTTCCACTCAACCTTATTTTTGTTAGATTCGCCCATGTGACATGCAGCCATAATTCATTCTCTCTCTCTGCTACGCAGGGTTCTAGTGCATGAACAATTTAGAAACCCATTCTTCCACGATTTAGGAGATTTGTGTTCTCCGGTGCCCCCTCCTTTTGCACTTAGGAGTACTCTTATAAACACCCTGTGTGGGGTCCCTGCCACACGTGGGCCAGTTTCCCCGAGAACACCTGGGATGGACTCTATGGGCGGTGGGGTTTGCACATGTTCGGCTTTTTTAGGGATCTTTAAGCTGCTTTCCAAAGCACAGTCTGTTCCCCCTTCCTCTCTGAGCAGGTAAGTGGTCCCATTGCTCCACAGCCTTGTGACACGGGGACAAGTTTTTAAAAGTCAAACAACGCTAATCTTCTGAATGTGGAACTGGATTTTATTGAGGCTTTAATTTGCATTTACCTTATTAGTAATGTCTGTTATGTTTTAAGTTTATGGAACATTTGATTTCCTCTTCTGTGAAATATTGCTCATGTTCCTCAACCATTTTTCCTTCCTCCTCCTCCTCTTAATACTCTTAAATAATTTGTAGTACTTTCTGTGTTCTGAATACTATTCCTTTGTCAGTGATGTGTGTCACAATATTTCCCCCAGTGTGTAGCCTGTCTTTTCACCCTTTTTAGGGCGTGTTTCTGCAAACAGAGATTCTTAGTTTTAATAAAGCCCCTAATGGTTTAAGCTTTTTGTGCCTCATTTGAGAAATTCTTCCCTACTCCAAGATAAAACAGTTGTTCATGGTGCAACTGTTTTGCCTTTCACATTTAAGTCTTTATTCCATCCAGACTTGATTTTTGTGCCTACTATAAAGTCGGAGCCCAATTTCACTTTTAGAAATATGGTCAATCAATTGTCCCGGAATGCCTTATTAAAAAGTCTGTTCTTTATCTGCAACAGCACGTGGAGGTCTATTTCGGCACTAACACGTCCCTTTGTTTGTCCTTGTACCAATGCCACATGGAATTATTTCCTACCGCTTTACCCTGAGACGGGCCATCTGGTATGGCGAGCCTTCTCGCCTTCACCACATAAGGCTGAGTTTCTCCTTTCTCTTTCTGGCTTCTGATCTTGTGGTTGAGAGGCCAACAGGAGGCTTCTACAGGTGATCTGTCTTCTCTCTCTGGCTGTTAAGATCTTTTTCGTTGGTGTTGAGCAGTGTCACTATAATATGTCTAGGTACTAATTTCTTTTTATTTGTTCATTTATTTGTGGATTCCTTTCTTTCCTGTCCTTCAGGATAGCTTGATTCCTCATCCACCTATGTATACCTGCCTTTCTCCAGGAGTGTTCAGCAGCAGGTTGAAGAAAACCAGCAGGTGGTGACCACGACTGAGGGCTGTGCAGGCAGGAGGCCAGGAGGGAGGACACCACATGAGGGCATCATTTACGTGGCTCAGTGGAGCCAGCAAGGGGCTGACCAAAAAGTGTCACAGCCAGGGAGAATGCAAAGGGGTCTGTGGAACGGACATCCCAGAGCCCACTTCCTTGGGGATGTTGAACAGCTTCCTGGTTCCCCCAAAATCACAAGGAAGAATTTGTTGTTGCTAGTTTTAAAGGACAGCTAAATCAACCCATTTTTATTATCGTACCGAGCCTTAAACTACATAATCCATACTATGTGGGGCACTGATGCTTACTGAAACCCACACTTACCTGTACAGATGTAGATGCAAGCATGTACGTACACACAGGCCTGCCTGTAGGTAATCCCACTGCACTGATGACACAGGACCTCATCTGATTTCCCACAGGGTTTTTTGTGAAATAGCTCTTGCTGTTTTCACCTCCACTCCACTCCTAATTCCATCCCAGACTCATGCCCCCCGGCTGGAGAGTTGCGGCCAGGAGACAAATCCCAAGACAGACACAGTATCTACTCCGAAGCCCCCTTCCCTCCTAGGGATGAGGTTTTGCTCCCAGGCCCAGCGTGTGAGACAGAGCCTCTGCCCCCAGCAAGCGAGCTCCCCCAGGAAGCACATCCCGTCCTTGGAAGAGGAAGCTTGGGCAAGCCCCCCTGACGGTTTGCCCAGGCAGGTCTGCAAGGAAGGCTCTGGCCAGGACCTGTCACCAAGCTCAGGCACCGCCATGTGCCCACGGAGGTCTCACCACAGCGCACTTGGCCAGGACATCCTAGTTAACTAGAAGTATACACCAATGTTTAAAAAATGATTTTGATTATTAAAGTTTTTCCTTTTTGGCATTATCCTTGTGCTGCCCTCTTTTGTGTAATTAGGAAGACACCCAAAGATGAATTTAAGGCATTTCACACACAATGGATGCAAAGTATTTTAAGTCAACAGACATACCCTTTCGTAGATGTAGGGATGTTCATGACTTTTTTTCCTGGTAGATGGAAAAATGATGCAGAGCACTGTCTTCTTGGTGTTGCTATGTCCTTAAAGAACAGCAAATTTTCAACACCTTAGAAATATAGTGATCGTGAAGTCGAAATCTTTGTACATTAGGGTGGCAGCAGGGTTGGCAGAAAGGAAGGGAATTACCACTTAAAGGATTTGGTCAGTAGCCAAATCCACTTCCAAGTTATCTTTTCAAAGACTGGTCAGCTCTGAGCCAAAGTCATTCATCTCTACCATCAATACTGGAAGCTCAGAGGGATCTCATTTTTCAAGCAGAGCAAGAGTATTAAAATATTGCATTCAAGGGATCTCTGAAATCACTAGATCCCACTCCAGCACTGAATAAATGCTTCAGACTGCATCCTTGGCAGTCACGGGGCGTGAGGGAGTCCTTTATTGCTATGCATATTTAGAGGCAATCTCGATTACCACTTTGATAACAGGGCGCTACTTCCACAGCCTGGAGGAAGTGCACCGTGGAATTTAGGGAGGTCAGAATTGAATTAACTTCAGGATAACACTGTAAGAAATGAAGGCATTGCAGCAGCAGAAAGGGGTGTCCCTGGTTTAGGACCTTTTAGCTGTTTTAAAAATGACAATGTTTATTCATGAGTTTTTGATACTTTTTTCCAATGGACAATTGACCTGAGCAAATAGATTTTAAAATGTGCAGAATGGTGAGGAGCAGGTGCAGCTCAGTCATTGAGCGCCTGCTTCCCATATACAATGTCCCGGGTTCAATCCCTGGTACCTCCTAAAAAAGAATTTTTTTTTTTTAATGTGCAGAATGGCACAAATTACCCTTAGGTTAAAAAAACAGCTTGTGAAATACCCATATTGTAGTTTTGGTTCCACATTCAAGCACTGGATTCATTAGTATTAAATCTCCTTACTGTATTTCTGTGTCACACTCGATTTTATAATTTTCAGCTAGTTCTCCCTCCCTCGAATAGGTACTACCTCACCATCTGTGGCACATGTAATGCTCTCGGCTCAAGTTCTTTTTCATACCTGTTAATTCTGGTAGGAGCTCCTAGGCAAAAATTCGTAGCAAATATTTTAGATTACCACAGGTGGAGCCAGTGTACCTTAAAGCCTTATTCATTCATTGAATATTTCTAGTCTCCGCCCTGGGATCCAGCTGTACCATGAAGAGAGGTGAGCTTTCATGCTGGAGGATTACAGCTCACCAAGAGCTTGGGCCCAGCTGACGACGACGGCCGAATCGGAAGCAGGTGTGACTCTGTCCCCTCCCAGAGCGGAATGACATCACTTACGTTTTGACTGAATTGTGTTTCCCCCAAGGACGTGCTCAAGTCCTGCTCCCCAGTCCCGCGAATGTGAATTCATTTGTAAATCGGATCTTTAAGGGTGTAATTAGTTAAAAGGAGGCCAAACTGGACTGGAGTGGGCTCTCATCCCATGGACTGGTGTGCTCATGAGGAAAGGAAATTTGGACACAGAGACACAGGGAGAGACGGCCGCGTGACAGACAGACGGAGCTATGGCACAAGCCAAGGAATACGTGGCCGGCACCCACCAGAAGACAGGGGAGAGGCATGGAGGGGACTCTCCCCTCTAAGAGAAAGCTGGCATCTTGGTTTTAGACCTCCAGCCTCCAGAGCCAGAGGCAGATTTCTGCGGTTTAAGCCAACTAGCCGTGGTATTTTGTTGCAGCAGCCCTGGCTAACTAAGACAACTTAACAGAAAGCAACCCGGGAAACACTATGAGGCAGGTTTCTCAAACTCCACACATTTAAAATGGAATTTTTTATTTTACCACTCCTTCCCCCCTCTATTACCAAAGGGAGGCTGGGGAGAAGTCCACTCTCACTCTCCACCAGACTTCCTCAGGTTAGCAATGCCCTTTCTTAGAGCCCTTCCATGGTGCCCCATTGTCCTTTGAATACCAGCCTCAGCTTGAGCTCTTCTCTTGCTCTCACTAGCTCCAGACACAGACACGCTGCTAGCTCGGCCATGCTCTGCCCTGCTTCAGGCCCTCTGTGCCTGCCGAGCCTCCGCCTGAGAGGTCCTTTCCAGGTTCTTTGGGTAGCTTAGCCTTCAGGTCTCAGCCATGGAAGGAGGGCCATCTGCTCTTGCAGCTCCCAGTTCAATCCCTTCCTAGAACAGAGCATCACCTGGCATTGCTTATTTGTGTTTTCATTGTATTTGTTTATATTTTATGAGGGGAGGATAGAGAAAAACATCTCAAGGACAGTGTAGCGGGTTGAACCCAGCACTCCTCACTGGAGTGAGAGAGAGGTGATGCAAGAACAACTCCACCAACTGGCTTGCTTTAGAAATGAAAGAGGTCATGAGCCAAGTAATAGAGATCTCTAGGAGCTGGGAAGGGTCCTCACCTTTTAGCCAGCAAAGAAACGAGGACCCTGATCCTACAACTATAAGGAACTGAATTCTGCCAACATCCTGAATGGTTAGGAAATGCCCTAGAGCCTCTACAGAGGACAGCAAGCCTGCTGACACTTGGATATTACAGGTGAAATGTGAAGCAGAGAAACCAGCTCTGGGCCCAGTAGAGTGTCCGTCCCCCCCACCCCCCAAGGCTCTCTTGTCTGTTTGCTTGTTATTTTTTTGCTCGTTGTCTGTTCTTTTTTTCTTTAGGAGGCACCAGGAACCGAACTCAGGACCTCCCATGTGGAAGGCAGGCGCTCAAGTGCTTGAGCCACATCTACCCCCCCAACAGACTTTTGACCTCCCGAACCATGAGATGAGTAGGTATTGTTTCACGCCACTAAAATTGTAATAATTTGTTATATCAACAATAGAAAACTAAAATGATCAGGAAGATCTCAATGAGATTCAAAAGGAAAAATGTGTTCTTGAAAAACATTGTGCATGATACAATTAAAATGCATGTTTATCAGAGAAATCTAATCACAAAGACTGTTACTTTACCCCATGACAGTGACAAAAGACCGTTTCACTTATTTATTGCTATTCGCCCAAATTGCACCACTTTTAGGCTTTTTGTATATATAAATGAGCATAATAAATTAGCTTTTAAACCCAGTTTCAAAAAGGAATGTCATACATTTGTTAATTGACAGCCTGCTGTTGATCTGGACGCTGGGCCAGTCCCTGGGAAGATGGCCGAGTGCAACTCTGCTCCTCTGCGCTGCTTCTCTCATATGGGGAAGAAGATCTTATGTACTATAGGCATGAATGGTTTTACAGAAGGTGATAGAAGGTTCTAGAAGATCCATGTGGCTGCAGTCCAAAATATGTGAATGTACTTCATTTCAATGTGTAACACTTTCTAAGGTTTGTTTGCTGATACAATCAGGGATATTAAATATTATAAGATAGTACCATGCACCGCTTTTTGGAATGATTTGCATCGCTTTATAAGACACAGCCTTAAAATAACATGTGTTATTAACTAGAAAGCTTGGCTTCCAACTCAAAGTTCATTTATCTACCTAATTTGATGTCTGGAAGCATTCATGGACCATTTTTTTTCCACATCACCATTTTCAAAACTGTCAGTCAAAGCAGTTAACAGCTTAAGTTGCTAGTCTGTTTGCATGCAAGCTGTCTTCTAGAGAGGCTACCCCATCCATATGTTGACAAAGTGCCATTTATAAAGCATCACTGTAATCTCTTTCAAATAAACATTAGCAGAATATAATAAACCAATCCTGCTATGGATCACAGAGTCAGTGCCAAGTTGCCACGTACAAAGTGACACTAGTACAAACAAGTGTTTCTATTACAAACAGGATTACAGCTAATTGTAAACTTTTTTATGAAACATGTTCAAATTGCTCCATGAAAATTCTTGCTAAAGGGCTCCCAAAGATCTACGAGCATTCACATTTTACAACTTCAGAAAAGCAACTGAGGGGGCCAAAAATGGAAGTATGACTAGTACCAGCTTTTCCCTCTACTTGGCTGCCACGTTGTCTCTTGGGGCACTGGGGCTTCAGAATCGAAAAGGAGAAAGGGCAGGAAGAGAGGGTGAGGTGCTGCGGCAGGAGGAGGAGCGGTTCCCAGAGGCAGGAAGAGAATGGAGAAGAAGAGAACGGGGCTCGGGGGCCTGGAGGGGGGCAGCTCTGTGTGGCCTCCTCCATCCACACGGGGGCTGCCACTCTACTGGGCTCTTAGAACTTTGCATTCCTTATGGGTAGAGTTTTCCATCTCCAACCTAGCCCAGCTCTGGGACAAAGAGGATCCTTAATCAGTACATTTTGTTAAGTGAAAATTTGGGTTCAACATTTCTATTAGAACCAGCTATCATGAAGTGCAGCGAGGCTTATGGAAATGTCACCCTCTACAATCCCAAACTCTGGCTCCGACCATCTCTTAGATCCATGTGAGCCATGGATATCTTTCCAGCAACTCCCAAGCCACGTGTTTAAAGCTCACTCCTCACATGGCACAGCTGCCCCATCCCTGGCCCGAGTGCACCTCATCTTGTGGCCCCTCCTTTTTCCCTATCGCCGCCATCTACTTTCAGGCCTCCTGAGCACCATCTTTGGATTCGCTTCTTTCCTTCTGTCCCACGTTGGATCAGTGGTTGAGTTCCATGGATTCCTCCTGTGGGGTTTTTCTCTTCCGGCTCTGTGACCCTCATTCCCACGCTGCCTGGTCCCCGCCTTGTCAACCTGGGGTGCACGCTGCTCCCCCGATGCTTTGTTGTGCCAGGCTCAGGTACCGCTTCAGCCCTCCTAGCGCCCCCTTCCTCTTGGGGACGACGCTAACTGAGGCTGCTTGGCCCTCATTCTCCCGTCCCCTGCTTTCCCTCCACCTCCACTCAACGCTCTAGAGCAGGTGGACACACTTTTCCCATAAAGGACCCAAGAGCATCTAATTTAGGCTTTGCCAACCATAGTCTCTGCCACGACTTCTAAACTCTGCCATCTTAGCACAAAAGCTTCCACAGACAACACGTAAATGAATGAGCATGGCTGTATTCCAACAAACTACTCATGGATGCTGAAGTTGGCATTTCATTTAACTTTATGTCATGAAATATTATCCATGTGGTTTTTTTCCCCGGCCATTTAAAATGTAAGAAACATTCTTAGCTTGTAGGTGTGATTTGGCCCAGAGGCTGTAGTTTGCCTACCCCTGTCTAAACAGCAGTGGTTCTCAAACTTGGGCGAGCATCAAAATCACCTTTAGGGCTCATGACATGGGGATTGCAGAAACCTCAGAGTTTCTGATTTGGTAGATCTGGGGCAGGGTCTAAGCACTTGCATTTCTAGCAAGTTCTTTGGTGATGCTGATGCTACTGGTCCCTGGACCACATTTTCAGAACCGCTGTGCTAGGCCGGCCACAAGCTGGCTCCAAAGTGGGTGCTACACAGTGCTGCCAATTTGATTTAGTTGCCATCATCTCAGCATTGGGAGAATTCTCCAACAAATCTGGATGCACAGCTTCTCTGAGGGGAAGAATAAGTACCAGAAACATGGCAAACCGGGGCAGGCACAAACTGTGGCAACAATCGGCTTGAATTAAAGAGAGACTGCTGTCTCTAATGAGGCAATGCTCCACAATCCTCCCAGCCCACCGTGCCCTACCGTAGCACACATGGGGGCCAAGGGGCAAAGGTTATCTATCATCTTATGCCTGGACAGGCATTTAAGTTTGCAGTCCCTGGTCTAAAGCCCAATGGGATGATTACCCATATTGCAAACATGCGTGGAATGAATGAGCATGCCTTTCCCTCCCAGCCTTGCCTTTCCCCCCAGCCTTGCCTTTCTCTCCCAGCCTTGCATTTTGTTTGCATCTCTACTTCCTGAACCAGTCCCCATTCCTTAAGGGCCCCTTGGCTGCCACCTGACCTTGGAAGCCCCCCACAATGGCTCACATGCAACTCTCCCCTTGAGAACACTTCAAGGTGCCTCAGGCACTGTTTTCTTGCACATACAAGGCACAAAAGCAAAGTTTATTGGATTGACGAATCTATCAATAAGTTATAAAAGGCTGCTCACCCATCCCTTCCAATACTTCCATGCAAGATATTGGGTGAGTGCTGGTTATTCTAGCCTTTTGCTATGCATTTCAAAGTCACTAAAATCACTTATAATACAGAACAAAGGAATCTCCTAGCTATTTTGCTGTTGACATTGTGTTGACAAAGTTATATTTTTAAATTAATCTCAATATAGACAATTTTCCGACCTAACTAGAAAATCTAGTCCTTGCTAAGGACCAGGCTAGGAGTATCACACAAATGTATGATTGCTGAATCCTTAGCCTCTTTGGAGCCTTCCTAGATTAGCTTATCTTCCACTAAATTACATGAGTGTGTATACTATGGCAATTAAGAGGTCAAGATGGAAGCTGTGGTATTTCTACCAGGACAATATTGGTTGTCTCAGAGTGGTCAGGGCAAACAAAATTCACTGTCATAGCTATGAATTTCCTTCACTGGGGAAACAGCCAGGAGTGCTCAGGGCTCCTTCCCTGTCCAGCTGGGAAGAGGAAAGAGTTGCCCCCTCCCTATGAACTCTCTTCCTTACAACTACACAAAACTGGACAAATAATCAATTTAATTGGTATATAAGACCAAATAATGGTGACTTGACAAGAGACAAAACAGAGGAAGAGAAGACAAGACAACCAGCCGATACAGTACATGGGTACGAATATTTTATAACTGGCCAAGAAAACTTAACCTGTGAAAACCAAAATTCCATTATTTTCAAGAAAGGGAATGTCATGCTGAAAAACATTTGTGACAATTTCAAAAAGAATATTCCAGAAGAGATTTCAGTTGAGTTCCTAGTCAGAAGACATTTTGTATAAACAAAATGTGTTTGTATATTTTTCTTAAGTATAAAATAGGATTTTACCTAAAAGTGCATTGCAACAAGGAAATATAAAAACTGTTGGGTCATCAACTTTAAACGAAAGATTCCCTGGATAATTCTTTACAAATAGAAAATCTCGGCATAGTGGAAGATAAAATATGGAAGCAGTCCATTTAACCCATCAGTTGCTTTATTCTAAACCAGAAATGGTTTCTTCACTATAACCTTCCACCACGCCCTCGCCCCAAACCAGGGCCACACAGCCCAGGACCACGCCTCCAACTCCACCATTCACCACTTCTGCAACTTCGTTTCTGTTCGTCTCTCTGAGCCCCACTCTCCTCACTTGTCAACGGCAATAACACCAGCCGTGAGGATTAAGGGACACGGTTTATATCAAGATGTGGCAGAAGCCCTTCGTGTGAGGCACAGGGGCAGCCACACCACCTTCTTCTGTTTGTATTGATCACACTTCCCTTCCTTTTGCCTAAGGATATACTTTTGCCCTCCAATCCAGTAAACCACTCATGTGCTTACAGTCTAGTTTCCATTTCATTGAAAACCACAACATATCACAAAAATATATACACATACATATCCCCATTTAGTTCTGCTCTTCTAACAGAATTGTTGAGTAAAAGAATCATCCCTGTAGAGCCTCCCACAGACTATCAATTGTGGTTATCTGAAGAAGCAAAGAATGCTTAACAAATCCGTTCTGGATAATTCTAGGGGATTCTATTCTCCCACCATAAAAACACAACACTCCTATCCCCAACATACCTGTATATTTTGGGGAACTATCCTAGAAGGATGGTCTTTATAAAGAAAAACAAAACAATCAAACAACGGGCTGTGGACTGGACAGAAGGCAAGTCCACACCAGGGGAGTATTTACACATGCCATAGATAAATCAGGCATTTACACATCTTATCTTCTATAAGTGTTCCAGACTCCATGCAGGTAGATTTCATGAAAGGCAGGGACTGGCGAGAACACCAGGTTCTTATCCATCTCTGTTGTGGGGATCACCAAGAACTAGGCCAAAATGTTGGCCAGCACTTTTGAAGAAGTCAAATGTTTGACAGGCAACTTGCCTGTACCTTACTTCTAAATATCCCATTGAGAAGAATTACCTTTTCAAAGTCATGCAAAGGCATCCTCTCCTCCCCAAACATCATTTGTGGGGGTTCCACACCTCTTTTCCTTCAACTGTTTCCCATGTGGCATGCTTAGGGATCAGTCACCATTTGGGTACCTCTGCTCTGGAACCACTTCCAGTGGATCAGGTTTTTCTTAAAATGCAACTCCGTTTGGAACATTTTCAGATGTGAGCTGCCTAATTTAGAGTTCAGTGAGATTTCTTATCTCCCTCGATGTGAACCTTCACAGTCTATAAATTCAGCTCAGGAGTACATTAGCTTGTTATCTACTACAACCCTCAGTGCTTTTCTCTATGCACTGCTGGTGTACCAGATACCCCCACCCAGGACGTGTTTTTTTTGTTGTTGTTGTTGTTTTGTATTGAACTGCAGTACAGGCGCTGGTATTTTACCTGTTGATTTATCTTATGAGTTTTGATCCATAGTTCCAATCTATGTAGAACTTTTAAAGTCTTGATTCTTTTAGCCAACCTGGTAGTTGCTAAACCATGGCAGGTTTATAGAAATATGAGATGCCAGCATTGATATGATGTCAAGAAATGGGCACTTTCATGCATTTTGCACTTGGTACAAGTGTAAATTGACAGAGCCTTCCACGAGGCAATCTGGAAATAGTTATCATACTCCTTAAAAATGTGCATAGCTTTGATTCAACAATTCCGCTTCCAAGAATGCATTTAAAGGAAATAACCAGAAAACTATGCACAGATACAAGCAGAAAGATGTATAACATAGCTCATAGAGAAAAGTCAGAAAATGCTCCAGGGGAATGGCTAAGTAAATTACACAGGAAACGCCTGATATGACAGTACAAAGCCATTAAGGCGATGGTGCAAGGTGGAAAAGTCCTACTTCTGGTAACTGCAGTCTAAGTAACCTGGACCCACAATCCCACTGAAAACGAGAAAAGCCGAGCAGATTATGTCAGAACTGTTCGAGGGCACTGTAGAGTTTCCCATGCAATGAAAAATTGAGGGGCCATGCCTCAGGTAAAGAAGGAAACCCACAGGGTGGGCACAGAATTGGAGTTTAACTTTCCCACTCAAGGCATCTCAGATATTAGAGGCAGCATCTGAGAAGCTAAAAACCTCATTAGAGCTTCCAACAGACTCACAGGGCTAAGAGGACAAGAATTGCATAACAGAGCCTGCCAAGAGGCGGTAATGATAACCATCCCCACCCCGGGGTTTGGGTTGGGATCTCAAAAAGCTATACCCTGGAGAAAGGGTGAATCAGGAAGAGACTAGCCTTTGCAGAGATGGAAACAGCTCAGTCCATAATCACAGACATCCAGCCAGTGCTTAAAGAAAACAATAATCACCTAGGATTCTATATCCCATGAAACACACTTCAAAAAGGAAGAGGAAGGAAAGATCATTTCGGACAAAGTTGAGAAGTCACCAACAACACAGACAGAACTAAAGGAACACTAAGGGCTTGTCTTTAGACAAGAAGATTACCCCAGGCAGCTGTTTGGAGATGCAGGAAGGAATGAAGAGGTAAGGCTAACTGTGGTACAAATTTAAACGCATATCACATGTCAGATATAGCAATGATAAAGGAGCAGGGAGGTCAATAAAACCCAGTGGCTGTGTTGATAGCAGTTTTAATCCAGCTGATATCTACTTTCAATGCTCTCATTTCCAAAGCCATATTTTTCAACTGGAAGAAGATTCCATGACCCCATGTGTCTTAGCTTCTAAGGACTGCCATAAAGTACCACAAATTGGCTTAAAACAGAGGCTCTTAACCTTTTTTGTTCCATGGACCCCTTTGCCAGTCAGGTGAAAACCACAGACCCCTTACTAAGTCCCCACTATACTGTGTATTATTTAATAAATACATCACACCCACACCAACACGTCCCCACAAGAATATTGGGCTTTTCTGAATTTCAACTCAAGCTCACGGACCCCTTGTTAAGGACCCCTGGTTTAAAAGGACAGAACCTTTCTGGCTCACAGTTCCGGAGGTGAGAAGTATGAAATCAAATATTGCCAGCGGCACTGCTCCTTCTGAGGTTGCTAGGGAAGACTCGTTCCATGCCTCTCTCCTGGCTTCTGGGGGCCCCAGGTATTCCGTAGCTTAGCTAATTCCATCAGAAATTACCCTATTTCCAAAATAAGGTCACATTCACAGGCCCTGAACACATCTTTACATTTAACCTGTAAATGCCATGCTTTGGAGACCCTGCCTGGGACTTCAGTCACTAGAGACACAGCCCAGATTTTTAGCTATATTCATTTCCTCATTTCATTTATTCAGCCGATCTGTTGTGCATCTATTATATTCCAGATACCATGCAGGCAGTGGGGGCACAGATAAAGAATACCCATTTTACAGGTGAAGAAGAATGACAGAGAGGTTAAGCAACTTTCCCGAGATCACATGGCTCCCAGGGCAGAGCTGAGCTCCCCTGTTGGGTCTCGGTATCCTTGCCATGGGTTTTTCATTAGGCAGCCTTGACTCCCAGTAAAAAACACTAAGTGTACAAATGCTCTGCTAGAAGTTTGTCTGTATTATTCTCTCCCTCTAACTTTATTCTGTCGTCAGTTTTTTTTTTTTTTTTTTTTTTTTCAGTTTGTTCTGATAAGCAGCTACTTCAATAGGTAGGTTTAAATCAGTGGGACTCAAATGGGGGTGATTTTGCCCTCTCTCCCCACCCCGCTCCCTGGAGACATCTGGCCATGTCTGGAGACCTTTTTGGTTGTCACGAGTGGAAGGGTGCTACTTAGCATCTAGTGAAGAGAGGCCAGCGATGCTGCTAAATTGCCGACAGGTCAGCACCGCCAACAAAGAATTACCCAGTCCAAAATGTTAATAGTGTCATGGGTGAGATACAATTTTTATTCACAAATAGCTGTATTTAACCAGATGGTCTATAACTTAATAAATACTAGCAGTCCACTGGCTTACAAAGCTCCCGTTCTCATTATTTTATTTGTACACACAAACAGATGTGTTATATATATATTTTTTAAGATCACCTTTGAATGGGAGAAAACTTAACTAAATAGAATGACATTCAGTCTATGTCAGTGTGAATGTAGTTTCATTCAGTCTTGGAAATGATGGTATGTTGGGAAGTTGATTAATGTGTAGTTAATCTGGGAAGGTTTTCTGGAAGAGATAAGTCTTCAGTTCTCACTTAAAAGAGGAGCAGGACATGCTGTAGGAGGAAAGAAGTTCCTCCGTTCTTCTGGGTCAAAGGTACATCAACTTGGAGAAGGGCAAGAGGAGAGAGGTGTGTGCGACATAGGTTGCTATCATAGGAACAGAGGATTTGGGGTGACAGTGGAATTTATGAGAGATCGAGGCCTGCAGGGTGTGACCAGCTGGCAGGAAGCTTTGAGGACAAAGGCTTGTATTTAATCCTGGGCAATGGAAAGGCAGGGGCCTTCGTGGTTCCACTGAGGAATACTCAAGAGAGAACCCATGGGTCCACTTTCACTGCACCCAAGTTGCAGGCATCACCTTTTGTAAACACTCTTATATCCACCCTAATTTCAAGGTACAGTTAATCCTCTGCCTCCTTAAATTCTACTTTATATACTGTGACAGGGGCCTAATCACGTCAGCCTTTTCAGACTGAAGAAACTATCACCAAACATATGTAGACAGCATCATCACAATCGTGGGACAGACAGCTTGAATAACTTATGAAAGAGTTTCAGTCCAAATAATGCACACAACATCCTGGTCTTATCTAAAATTTCAACATTCTCTGGAGAAGCAACAATCTGCACTACGTTCTCCAGAGGGATTCTCAGGGTCATCCAATTCTGATGCTTAAATCAAATAATCATTTGGCTGAATTTTCTCGTTGCTCCTCAAACTCTAACCCTCCCCTCCCTCCCCACCACCATGCTTTCATCATTCCCAACTGTTCCTTCTGCCTCACCACTTCTGTTCCTATGCCAAACTCTGCAAATTAAGCCTCAAGTCTTAGGACTATGCTTCTACCCAAAAAGGGTAGATGAGAGCCTAACTAAGCTTGTTTTTCTGGTGACAATTGTTCTTTGGGATTCATCTTCGTTTTGTGTGCAATCTCATAGAGTTTGGGCTGAGAGTGGAAAGTCAGTTTTTTTTGTTTGTTTGTTTTTTGTTTTTTTAAATGCAACTGGACTTTTATGATATTTTGAACATGATAAATGAGTTTCAGCAAAAACAAATTATTGTGAGAAGAAATAAAAAACACAGACGGGAAGAATTTACCCCTTCATGAGGACACGTAGGATAATGCACGAAAGTTCAAGATACAGGAGGAGGGAAGGCAAGGGGGATACTAAGAGTTCAAAATGATCTCTATAAAGTTTAAATAAAAGCACATTTACTTCTCCTGTTTAAAGTCAGTTTGTACTTAGTTGTTTTTAAAAAGGAAACCACCAATGGAGATGATCCTCCATGATGCCAAAATGATAAATCACCACTTGAAAACATTTAGAAAGGAAAAGCTTTTTGAAGTAGGTTTTACATACCATTACTGAAGAATGCATTTTCCCTATTAATAAATGCCTAGCCTTATATATTTTTCAGTCTTGATACTGTAAAAGCTGCATTACCTCCAGTTTCTCTTAGTTGAATATAATGGCAGTGCTACCAGGAAAGAAGGGACTTTTACAGGAGGGGTGCAAAGGAAGAGGTGACATTTCTTTAAAATGGGCTGGACATTAAGGAAAAAAGAACATGAGCCAAGGATGGCACAAAGTAGAAAACTGGGTGCCTGGAAGGACACTGATGCCAGGGTGTACCTAAGGAAATAGAGAAGAGCTGACTGATTGATATTTTTGGTATTTGCTGTGTTAAACATTTTTACATATGTGAAGTTAATATTTTCTTTAAGTTCAATGTGGTCCATTGCTCCATTTCAGGAAGCAGAGATATTTACTAGTATTCTTTTTCACATTGGTTGGTAAAATCCCCATTCCTCACAGTGTGCCTTCGTCCATTTGGTATTTCCAGTTGTTCACGCTACCCTACGTATGTCATGAATAGAACACCAGCTGTTTTTATGGCTGCTGTCACTGTGCTGCAAAGTACAAATGTTTGCACAGTTTTCCTAAGCAAAACTGTCATTTTCCCTTTTATTAAATTGGTCTTTTGTGATTAGTGGGCATAATTAAATAGCTCTAGAAATCAGATTAGAAAGAGCACTATAACAGCTTATACAGGGGTCCCAGGCCATTTCCCATGACAGGTCACTAAATTACTTTCTAAAAAGAGGAAATTCACGTAGAGTGCTTCTTCCTCAAGGTACCCATCTGACGCAATTAAGAAGGTCTTACTGACTTCAGACTCTTGGGAATTTTTGAGAGAGGTATTACACATTGAGCAAAAACAAGGAATATGGTAAAAAGAGATTATTTCTGCACAGCCTTTAGAAGACAAGATAGGCAAATGACCAATATGTTTGAATCCTGGCTTAGCAATGCACCAACTCTGAGCCAGACTTAACCTATATCCAGTGCCTCTTAACACAGTGGCCCTGGCTTCCTTAATTCACTGCAAGGTAAAGCATCTCCTTGCTTCCCCTAATTATGAGGCAGTCATGTCATTATACCCCAAACTAGCTGGTTCAAAGAAGGGTGAAGATCCTAGGACAAAGTTACTTTTAAGTCAGTAAGTTAAAGGAGCATATTGTAAAGTTGGCAGCCTTTCCCAGTCAGGCCTCCTCCAGTGAGTAAGTTGTAATGCCTTAAGACATGCACTATATATGATGAAATAACTTCTCTCCTATACATTTAGAATGGTGGTAGTGATGTAACATTCTTGGGAGAATTGCGAAACTAGACAAATTTCTGTCTTCTGTGGGTCAGATGAGAAACTCTGAGAAAGACTGTGCCTATACAAACACTAAATAAATTAAACAAATAAATATGTATAGCTAAGAAACCAACAGTGTAGAAAAAATGGCATATATTGTTTTGGATCATTACATTGATCCAAAACAAGAAAGGAAAAGAAAGGGAAAAAAGGAAAAAGATAACAGATGGGAAAAAAAGAAAATAAACAGCAGCAACGTCATATGCTAACCATATCGATAATTACACTAAATATAAGTGGTCTAAACTCTCCAAAATAAAAAGGCAGAAATTGTCAAACTCTGTGAAAAAACAAGACTTAACTATATGCTGTGAGCAAGAAAGCCACTTTAAATATAAAGACACAGATGGATTAAAAGTGAAAGGATGGAAATTTTTATACTATGAAAATACTAATGAAAAGTCTGGAGTAAATTAATATTACATGAGGCAATTTTCAGAATAATGTTAATAAGGATTAAAGGATACATTCCATAATAATAAAGGAGCCAATTCATGAAGACCATATCTTAAATGTTGATGCAACTAATAGAAGATCTTCAAAATAGATGTGGCAAGATGGTATAGAACTTTAAACTGTAAAACCCAAAATTATAGTTGGAGAAATCAACAGTCCTATTTTAGTATTTCATAGAAAAAAAGGTAAAAAAAAGATAGAAAACCAATGATGATCTAAAGACTTGAACATTTTAAACCTACTTGACAAAACTGACATTTGTAGAATAGCTCCACGTAACAATAACAGAAAATACATTATTTTCAATGAACATGGAATATTCACCAAGTTAGACCATGTGTTGATGATAAAACAAGTCTCAGTAAATGTAAAGGATTAAAATCATACAGAGTCTCTTCACTGAAGACATAGAATTAAATTAAAAGGCAGCCAAAAAAACTTATCTGAAAAATTCCCAAATATTTGGAAACTAAACAACGTATTTCTAAATAACTCAGTGGTCAAAAATGAAATCATGAAGTAACTTTAAAAATGTTTTGAACTGAATGAAAATGAAAACACAAAATATCAAAAAGGTGTTGGATATAGCTACGGAAGCAGAGAAATTTATTGCATTAAAAACTTATATGAGAAAAGAAGAAAGGTTTCAAGTCAATGATCTAAGCTCCCACTTTAATCAGCTCTGATAGTTTACTTCTTAAACTTAAAGTAAATAGAGGGAAGGAAATTACAAAGAATGGAAATTAATGACAGAAAAACAAAAAGTCAAGTATTCCAAAAGCTGGTTCTTTGAAAGAAAAAAAAAAAATTGATCAACCTGAAATTGGGTAAATCAAGAAAAAGTAAGAAGACACAAACTATCAATATCAAAAATGAAAGAAACAGACCTCTCAGACACAGAATTTATAATGAGGAAATGTAAACAAGTCAAGTTCATGCCAATAAATTCAACAACTTAGACAAAAAACAAATTCTTTGAAGGTCAATTACCAAAAATTACTAAAAAATAAAATGAACAGACCTATAGCTATCAAAGAAATCGAATTTGTAATTAAAAACCTTCCCACAAAGAGAACTACAAGACCAGATGGTTTACTGGTGATTCAATCAAACATTTAATGAAGAAAAGATAACAATTCTATCCAAACTCTTTTGGGAGAACAAAGGAAAAATGAGAGGAAACACTGACTCATTTTATGAGGCCAGTATCACTCTGACACTAAAATCAGACAAAGGCATTACAGAAAAAGAAATAATGTGACACTATCTCTCATGAACGTAGATGTAAAAACTCCTTAACATAATACTAGCAAATCAAATCCAGAAACATATACAAAGCATAATACATCATGATCAAACTGGGTTCATCCCAGGAATTCAAGGTTGGTATAACATTAGAAGAAACCAGAAATGATATAAAGATTGGAAAGGAAAGAGGAAAACTATGTTTTTATAGATAACATGTTTGTGTACCTAGGACATCTTAAGGAATAGACAAAAATGTTTCCATAATTAATGTGAATTTAGCAAAGTCACATACATGCTCAGGTCGATCCCATCAGGGATGGCAGAGCAAGGCCCTCTGAAAATCCCCTCTTCCATAAAAGCAATAAGAACGCTATCAAATTGTCAAAATCAACTTCTTCATAACTCTGGAAGATAAAGGCTTGCAGCAATCCAAGGAACTTTTATGCAAGAACAATGGCTAAATCTCAGTAAGAACAGAGTTTTGTGGCGCTTTAACTTGCTGAATTCCCTTCCTTTTATCCCCATTTCTGTGGTAGCCTTGACAAACTGCCCGTGATCACATGAAAAACAGCAGCCTCACAGACACTGCACGTGTCAGAGCAGCTTTGGAGCGCTTTCAAAACCCAGTTCTTAGAAATGTGGCACTGCTTGACCTCTCTGGCAGGTCCCCGGGAAACTCCACTCTCAAGACCCGTCTTTGACCACGCTCAGAGCTCACCCAGTGAGAAGAGCCTTTTTTTCAAGGTGTGTTTTTCTTATACGGTGGCAACTATTCAGCATCACAGTTGAGGCAGTGATAACAGCTGGGGCAAACAAGGTTACCAAAAGATTAAAAGGAACAGTTAGGTAATGAGAGGTCCACAGGGGACTTTGAAAATCTCCACCACATTCCTGGGGATCTACAAAGTCACATGCATGCCCAAGAAAGTGAGCCTGTTCTGGAAAGTCATGCAAAGGCCCCAAGCTCTCACGGCTAGCTGACCTTCAGGCAGAAGGAGGAAGTGAAGGATAAGGCAGAATCGTTTACTGCCCACATGTGTGGTGAAGGTATACCCTGACAATGCACAAAGTCCCTCAGCAAAGAGTGGAATACTTACAGGTTCTGGGAATTTAAGGAAATCTCTGCCAATTTAGCTGACTGCTAAGCTTACCAAGCAGAAACTTTAGTGGGCACACATGACAAAAAATACAGATTTCAAATAATTGATTCAGGAAAATCTCTAAACAACTAACCAAATAACAACAAACGGCAACAACCACAAAAACTGGGAAGCAGTGAGACTGATTTCCAGAGTTGCCATATAGCTTTTAAAATGTATGCTTTTCAACAACAAAATGAGACATGCAAATAAACACGAATGTATGGCCTATACACAGGAAAAAACAGTCAATAGAAAACTGTCCCTGAGAAATCCCAGGCACTGGACTTCCTAGGCAAAGAATTGAAAGCAGCTATTTTAAATATGTTCAAAGAATGAAAGAAAACTATGTCTAAAGAACTAAAGATAAGTATGAGAATGATATATCACCAAATACAGAATATAGATTAAGAGATAGGAATTATTAAAAATCAAAGAGAAAAATAGAAATTCTGGAGTTGAAAAGCACAATACCTGAAATGAAAAACTCATGGGGTGGGGGACCAAGTACGTAATCCAGATCGGAAGAGCT
>JAKSZT010054544.1:9542734-9771545 GCA_026826555.1 Tolypeutes matacus
CCCCCCCCCCCCCCCCCCCCCCCCCCCCCCCCCCCCCCAGGGGTGGGTGGAGGCTCAATAGCAGTTAAGGAGCAGAAAGACAAAAGAATGAATAAAAATGAGCAGGGCTTCAGAAACATGTGGGTCACCATCAAGCACACCCACACATGAATTATGGGTGTCCCAGAAGGAGAGGAGTGGAAGGGTCAGAAAGATTATCTGAAGAAATAACAGACAAAACTTCCAAAATTTGATGTAAAATATTAATCCACACACCCAAGCTTAATGAAGTCCATGTAAGATAAACTCAGAGATCTACGCTTAGATCATAATCAAATTGTTGAAAACCAAAGATAGAGCATCTCAAAAGCAGCGAGAGAAATGATTCCTTGTACAAGGGATCCTAAAGATTAGTAGCTGACTTATCATCAGAAACCACGTTGCTAGAGGCAGTGCATGGCATATTCAAAGTACTGGAAGAAAAATACTGTCAGCCAAAATTCTATATTTGGAAAAACTTTTCTTCAAAAATGAAGGAGAAATTAGGACAACCCCAAGAAAACAAAAACTGAGATAGGCTGTTGTTAGCAGAACAACTAAAGTAAGTCCTTCAGGTTGAAATGAAAGGACAGTAGACAGTAATTCAAATCCTCAGTAAAACTAACACCACAGTTAAATATAAAAGTTAGTCTAAAATTATTTTGTTGCTTGTAATTCTTTTCTCCTCATATCTTACATAAGAGACCACTGCATAGAGCAATAATTTTAAGGCTGTGGTGATGGGCATACAGTGTGTAAATATGTAATTTATATGGCAATAGTAGCACACAGGAGGGGTAAGGGAATGGAACCATTTAGGATTAAAGTTCTCATAGACTATTGAAATTAAGTTGGTAACAAATTAAGATCATCATTTCATCCCCAGGGCAAGTGCTAGGAAAATAACCATTTACAATATGAAATACTTAAGGATAAATTTAAACATGCACATGACCAATACACTGAAAACTACAGAATATTGCTGAGAAAAATTAATGAAGACCTAAGTAAATGTAGATATATTATGTTCATAGATTAGTAAACTTGTTACAATGTCAATTCTCCCTTAACTGACTTATTGAGTCAATGCAATTCAAACAAAATCCAGACTTTATTTCTAAAATAAAATGAAAGGCTGATTCTAAAATTTATATGGAAAATCAAAGTTTTTCTTTTTTAGTAAACGAAAAAGAAAATCTTTGAAATAGAAAGTCAGAATTGGAGGATTTACACAATGTTATTTCAAGACTAAAAGTAATATAGTCTATATTATATATATTATTATATATATTATACTATAATTATATAGTATTCTTTTGACATAAAGAGAGACATACATCAATGGAACAGAAGAGAGAGGCCAAAAATAGTTTCATTATATGGTCATTTCCTTTTGAAAAAAGTATGTCAAGGTAAATTATTAAGGAAAGATTATTTCCAACAAATGGTACTGGAACAGATGACTATATCTAGATGGAAAAAAATAAAACTTGTATTTTATTTCATACCATAGAGAAATATTAACTCAAACTGGATCACAGACCTAAACATAAAAGCTAAAAATATCAAGTTTCTAGAAGAAAATACAGGAGAAAATTTTTGCAACCTTGATATAGGCAAAGATTTCTTAGATCACCAAAGTCATTAACCAAAAACAATTTTGATAAATTGGATTTCTTCAACTCTAAAACATTATCCTCATCAAAAGACATGATAAACAAAATATGAAGGTAAGGCACAGAGCGGGAAAAAATATTTGCCATACATAACTTGACAAAGGACTTGTATCCAAAATATATAAAGAACTGTTGCAACCCAAGAAGATCAACTCAATTAAAAATGGCCCCCAAAATTGAAATTCTTTCACAAAAATAAGATATTTGAATGAATATCTTGAATGAAAAATAAGATATTTGAATGGCCAGTAAGTCCATGTAAACAGACTCAAACTCATTAGATATAAAGGAAATGCAAACAAAAACCACAAGACACCAATGCCCATCCATTAGAATAGCTGGCTTTTAAAAGACAATACCAAGTATTGACAAGATGTGAAGCAACAAGAAGTAAAATGGTACAACCACTCAGGAACAAAGTTTGACAACTTCTTAGAAAGCTAAACATACACTTATCATTTGAATCAGCAATTCTGCTCCTGGATATTTTCCCAAGACAAATAAAAATATATGACCACACAACAGCTTATATAGAGATATTCATATCAGCTTTATTCTTAATAGCCCAAAACTTGACTCGACCTAAACATTCATCAACAGGTGAATGTAGGAACAAACTGTGGCATAGCCAACAATGAACTGCTACTCAGCAATAAAAAGTAATGGTCTGGTACTGACAACATGAATAAATTTCAAAAGTAATCAAGAGAAGCTGTACACAAAAGCATACAGACCATACGCGTCCATGTATATGAATTTCTAGAAGAGAAGTCAAAATCTTTAGTGACAGAAAACAGATTGTTGGTTGCCTAGGGCCCGGGTTTAGGGAGGGATTGACTGCAAAGGGGCATAAAGAATATTTGGGGACGATGGAAATGTCCAATATCTTGATTTTAATGGTGGTTTCCTGGGTGTATTTGTCAAAATTCACTGAACTGTACACTTAAAATAGGTGCATTGTAGGTAAATATTACTTCGATACTTTAAAAAAATCTTCTGTGAAGTGGTTTTGTGTATTTTTCCTTTTAGTCCTATTAATTTTGCTGTATATATTTTGCAAAAATTCCAAAGGAAGTTTTTCAAGTTGAAGGAAAATGATTCCAAATAGAAATATGGTCAGGTTACTTGATTTATTTTGTATTACGAGATTTTTTTTAATTATTTTTATTTCTAGTCACTCTTTCTTAAATCTATATTTGATAATATTACAGGTGGTCAGCTTAATTTTGATTAGCATTTTCATGGTATACATACATATTTTTTCCATCTTTACTTCCTCCATTTCTGTATATTGATATTTAAAGTGTTCTCTTGTAAAACACAGGGAGTTTGGATTTTTAATACCATCTGACACTCATTATCTTTTAATTATATTGTACAATCCATTTAATTTTAATAAATTACTGACACAGTGGGGTTAAATCTACCCGCCTTCTATTTGTTTTCCTGTCCCATCACTACTTTGTTTCTTTATTCCTTCTTTCCTGATTTTTAAAGCAAAACATACATTTTTATTATTCTATTTTTTCCTCTAATACCTTCTTAATTATATTTTTTATATTCTTCTAGGGCTTATTTTAGAGATTAAAATATATATCCTTGACTTATGACAGTATATTTTGTTTGTATCTTTCCTACTTCCTAAACAATGCAAAATTTTTACAACAGTTTAACTTCATTTGTCCCTCCCTTTGTGCTACCCGTGAGATATATATATATATAACTTCTACATATGCTGTAACACCCCCTCCCCCAGTATCTTGTATGGTTGCTGTTTTAAACAGTCAATATTGTTGTATTTACCAACATATTTATCTGCTCCTGCTCTCCATTCAATTCTGTGCTTCCATTCTGGTATTAGTCTCCTTCAACCTGAAAAAACAACCTTTTTTATACCTTGTAGTTCAGATCTACTGGAGATGAATTTTATCGCCTCTTTTATGTGAGAGACATCTTTATTTGTCCTTCACTTTTGAAGAATATTTTCACTGGGCTTGAATTCTAGGTTAGCAGTTTTTTGTTTGTTTTTTAACTTGCTTCCCTTTCAAGACACTGTTCCATCTTCTTCTGCCTGGCGTGTTTCTGTTGAAAAGTTACCTGTTAGTCTTATTTTCACTCTTTAGAAGTTTTTTTTCTCTCAATGTTTTGAGAATTTTCTCTTTGACTTTGATTTTCAACAATTTGATCATGGTCCCAGATGAGGTTTTCTTTGTATTTCTCTGACCTTCTTGAAAAGTGGGATGAATGTTTTTCATCAGTTTTGAAAAGTTCTCAGTCATTATCCTTTTAGATATTGCTTGTCCCCCAACTCTCTCTCTTTCCCATGGGAATCCAATTACAATGTAAGTCAGACTTTCGACTGTGCCACAGGTCTTGTGTGCTCTGTTCTGTTCTGTTCTTTCCATTCCTTTTTCTCTCTGTATTTCCATCTTCTATTGATCTGTCTTCAAGTTCACTATTCCTACCTTCTTTTTCTATTCTGCTGTTAAACATTTGGGGCACTTAATTTTAGACATTGTATTATTCAGTCATCTATCCATTTGATTCATTTTTGTAGATCCAGGCCTCTTTTGAAATTCTGCATTTTTCCCTCCATTTTGAAGTTTTTAAAAACTATACTAAACATAGTCATTTGTCAGTCCTTCTCAGTTAATTCCAATGTCTGGATCACCTTTGACTCTGTTTTTGTTTGTTTGTTTTTTTCTCTTACCAGTCATTTTTTCCTGATTTTCACAAGTCTAATAAATTGATTACATGCCAGACATTGTATATGAAAGTACCATAGAGGTTCTAGATCAGGGGTTCTTAACCTTCTGTTCCACAGACCCCTCTGCCAGTCAGGTGAAATGAATACTACTGTAATTTATTTATTGTATACATTCATAAGTAAAAGAAATACTAGATTTCAATTAGAGGTCAGAGAATAAAGATAAGTTGATTTTTTTTTTATTCAAGCTCATGGACCCCCTGAAATCTTTCCATAGACCCCTTGTGGGTCCCTGGAGCCCTGATGAAGAACCCCTGTTCTATACAGTATTCCCACCAGAGAGAATGTGGCCTTTCCTCTGTAGTTAGGTCACTCACTCATGTATCAGGAGGTGACAGGGTCAGGGCTGGGTTGTACTTTCAGCAAGACTCAGTCTACCTCTGGTTAGGGCCTATTCCTTGAGGGTGACACTCCCAGGTTTTTCTAATCTTCTCAGCCACAAAAGACTGTGGAAGTGGTTCAATTATGTCTGTTAAAAGTTTGGAACTTACGGTTTAGCTTCCTTTCCTATGCAGCTTCAAAATAGGGCAAATGTCTTGAGAGGGGACCAGTGATGTTTGCTGCAAGTCCCGTTCTTCCAGCTGGACCTTGTCTCCTAACCACCACATGGCACCCAGCCTTCTAAAGCACTCAGAACCTCTAGGTACAAATTACTACTGCTAGAGTCAAGGACATTAGAAAACAAATCAAAACCCTTTCTTACACTTTCAATATCCTCATAGAAATCTTTCTTTCACTGCTCATTTACTTAGAAATTTTTAAAATAGGTAGTATAAAAATGAACTTCTATGGAGCCCCTGCATAAAATTAAGTTTTGAGTAAGTGACGTTCTGACTATATCTTCAAATCTTCATTTTCTATTTGAGGAAATGCCATCAAACTACACCCTATAAGTTTAAAAATATGTACTGCAAATTGGCTGATGCCTGGTATGCTTTGTTGTGGAGGACATCTAAATGTCTGCCTCAAATAAGAAGCATTATCACTTTATAGTTAGTAACTGCAAATAACAGCTGTGGCATGTCAAAGTCCCTTTATTATTATATCCATAGCTGAAGGTCAGATCTTATTCACCAGCCAGGAATCACGGATGTACCAGCTGTCTGTCATGAAGCCTCAGTTGGCATGACAGGAGAGAGGCATTTCTACAACCTAATAGATATTTGCCTTTTATGCAGTCACAGAAGAGGACACACAGCCAACATTACTTCTCAGAGACCCACTTTAAGGACTTCTGCTCAAATTGCTGAGAAAGAAAATGTCTGCAGCTAGGTTGCAGAGAAGGCACATGATGGTAGCTGCTAGCAGCCATCTTGCCACAATGAGGATAGGCTCTCTCTGAGAACAGAGCCCATGGAGAGGAGCTGAGCTAAGGGTTGCAGAGAACAAATAGAAGTCTTGAGGACATTGTTTGGGTGCCTGGAGTCTGACATGCTTGAAGCCAGAAAATGTCTCAGGACTTTTCAGTTTTGTGAGTTAAAAAAAAAAAAAAATCCATATTTAACACAAGCAGGCCTTACTTAGGTTTCTATCATTTGCAACTAAGAGTCAGTTTATTCATCAGGTAAATCTCAACAATGGATCATCATTCTCAGCCAGAGTCCATTCCATAACAAAGGCTAGAATGGTGAGTTGGGTCCAGAGGATGAAGATATCTGAATTACGCTGAGTGGCAATCCATGCCTAGGAACTCAGTGCACCATAACCCAAATATGGTAGGTGAGAAAGCCACTCAGCTTTGGAAAAGAAGCAGAGAAATTTTCTTTTAGGGGCTAGTAGCTAGAGAGAATGGCAAAATGTCCAGATTGAAATGATTCAAGACAGATGGATACATGGACTTGAACCTTGCAAAAGATCAGGGAAGGAGGTGAGGCTATTACATTGTATTAACAGAGGTGATAATAGAAACCTTGGAGTATGCTGAAAGGATCCACAGAGAAGGAAGCAAAAAGGGAGTGGCCCAGATTTAGAAGGCCAGTGGAGGAGAATAGGAGTGGGGGAAGAAGCAAGTGGAAAAGTTAGAGAGGTAGGAGAGGACAAGGGGAAAACTGCGACCAAGAAGTTTAGGGGAAGCAGTTGCAAGAAAGTGAAAGAGGTCACCAACCACAAATACCAAGAAGCCAAAGACACTCAAGACTGAGAGGAGGCCGGGGAAATTACCAACGGCGTCAACCTTGCCAAAAGCTCTTTCAGAGTTGTGGTAGAGTTGAACTAGGATGCAACCGTTACGCAGCAAATTCACGGTGAAAAAGCAGGCACCAAGAGCAGCCAGCTGCCTCAGAGGGGAAAGTGGTGGGCAGGTGTTGAGGCAGCCGTGCAGGCACCTGGGGCACTCACTCTAAAAACTATAAATTCCCTGACATTGCCTTCGAGTTTTAAGCCGCCGTCTAGCACACCAGGCTCAGTGTCATTGGGAAGGCATAAAACATTTAGTAAGTAAAAGGTGTGACTTTTTTAACACAGTAGAACATGTTCAGAAAATTATTAACTGAAATCTCGTCTCTTTAGTGAGAAAAGGACCAAAATATGAAATTGTGCACGATGAAAGGAACAGTCTTCGCCAAGCATCCCCTGTGTAAGAATCCTAAAGACGATGACAAGGCTCCAGGCTTTAGAGGCCACTCCACTAAGCATCAGCTCAACGTACCACATCCTCCAAGAAACCTCTTCCAAGCTGTGCCCTTGAAATATTAACCCCCAAACCCCACCAGGCTAGAGATTCTCCTTTTTGTCCCTGATGCTGGGTGTGCAGCTCTGGGGAGACTATTTTCTCTACTTAGGTGTTTGTCTCTCCTACTGGGCAGGAGACATTTAGAGATATTTTATGCATCTTCACATCATAGTCTGACACAGAGTGGGCTGCCAGATTTAGCAGAAAAACCCACAAAAAAACCCCACACAAAAATAGTATATATCTCACCCAGTTAAACCCAAAATTCAAAATCAAAGATTGCATGAGTCTTCTCATATTAAAAGTATTCATCATTTTTTCTAATTCAAATTTAACCATACAGCTTATGTTTCATCTGGCAACCCTCCAATCAATCCCTGCTTGCTGAATGACTGCAGAAGTGTAATTGGGTCTGGAGTGGGATAAGGGGAGACACGGGAGAGGATGGTTATGTCTTCTGAGTACATGCTCCAAAAAGACTAATTGGAAAAACATGAGCACAATGCTTAAGCTACTCTGTTGGCAGAGCAGTTAAGACCATAATGAGAAGACCTAAGAGAAGCTGTGAGAAACCCATGTCAGGAACACCTGATGGGGGAGGCCACAAGATGGATGGAGAAGGTAGTCTGATGGCAGAATCTTTTGTACACACCTACTCCCTACCTTTTCATCCAGAGGCCCAAGGAGCCACATAAAAGGGAGACAGAACATCGTGTGCTTCAATGTGTTGGCTCACTCACTCCATCGATCCACTGATCCACCAATCCACCAATTGGTCCATCCATCCATCCACCCACTCATATATAATTGGCATTGAAGACAAGCTTCTGTGGCAGACTCTGGGGAACAACAAGGAACCAACATGACACATCTCTGTCCTCTTGCAATGGACAGTCCAATTGGGGAGGCAGACATTAAACTAGGATATGAGCAGGTAAATAAAAAGAAACAGAACAACAATGGCAACCAACAGGGCAGGCACCTGCTTAGATGTGGTGATCAGGGAGGGCTTCCTTGAGGAGGCAGTTTTAGAGCTGAGACGAAGAAGTTCATCTGCTATGTGCAGAGATGGGCTCTTGGCAGAACTCGGAGACTAAGGTCAGGAGCAGGAGTTGACAGGAGGGTTCCTAGGGCTCTTCAGGACCAAAGCCCAGAGGGATGTCAGGTCGGGGACAAGATGAGAAGCTAGGTATGGAAGACAAGACCACCGGCTGTATCCCCAACAGCTTCAAACAAGGGGTGGCATTAGTGGCACAGACCTGGGGTTGCTAGAGGAGCTGAGAGTGTGGAGACAATCAAGCCTGGAGAAAGGGATGTGAACAGAAGTTCCCAAGAATGTGGGAAAAGAAATCCATATGGTCCCTAGAGGGGAATCAGATGTCCCAGGTGAAGCAAAGCAGAAACCATCTGGGGGTGATATGGGGGAAGACTATGGAGATGGGGGTTTCCATGTGAGTTTTAGGGCTACAGGCCAACGACTGGGCCAGTACTGGGACTCCAGGCCTGGTCATGGCATAAGATCTGAGCATGAACCTGAGAGTGGGGCTGTGCTGGGGGGCGGGGGGTCTCTCGCTTTCTGTCACCCCTCCCCTCTGCCACATGTGGGCTAACTAGAGCAGCCACGTCCAGAGAGCCAGCTACCCAATCCACAAGGCCAGGTGCTTGCCACAGACAGAACCCCTGGGGCCGTCAACCAGTCTCTGGGCTCTGACATGGGTACAAGGCAACACCTACCAGGTGGCTGCAGCCTTTTTGGCTGGGTGTGGCCCCAGAGAACGTAATGGCACTAGGTCAGGGCAAGGACTGAGAGAGATGCCCAGGGCAGCTCTGACCAACTCCACCGTGTTCCTTGCTACTATGGCCAGTGTTTAGAGGCCCCTGGAGCACCTCAGGTAGGAGGTGGCTTCTAATAAGCACAGACCAAATCCTTTCCTTTTTTTGCATCAACCTGACCTCAAGACCCAAACTTGATTTGATACAGTGGCTCAGCTTCATCGCAGCTTCAGTTACCTCTATGGGCCAGCCCGGGAGCCTGGCTGCCCTTAAGAACTTCATCTCAATGAGGCCAGGGATGACAAGAGCTCTGCCTCTGCTTTCAGGCACCCTCAGGAGCACCATACATTCATGAACTAGGAAATGCCGGAATCAGAGACATGACATGTACGTTTTCAGGAAACAGATTTACCCAAGGGTCCGTTGTTTATAGCAACTGTGGCAATCATTTGAAATTGGAAGTGTCTAAGGGAAATGCTTGAATAATTCTTTATACAAATGATTTTTATCTTGCCCAGTATTCATCAAACCTAAATAGAAAAGCACTGGACCAACCCAAAAGTCAACCTAAAAGTAAAGCAGATGAAATAATTGAAAGCCAGGAGACTCTCAAAGTAACCATAAACATTAACTCTGACATCTTTGGTGACTTCCTGTGTGCCCTGCGGATGTTGAGCTGAGCGACTGTGCACTCAGAGGCAGCTGATAAGGAAACCGATAAGAAAACCAGCCACTATGCAAGGGGAACGCAATACTGTGGACAGGCAGGGGCGGTCTTAGGGCAGGAAGGAGAGAGTGCAGAGAAAAACTCAGTGCGGGGCATCCTGGGGAATCCCCGCATTCACGGGTTTAGGTTTTACTCTGAAAGAAGTCAGATGATTTTTGGAATGCAGTGGGTGTAATATATTGTGTTTATAAGGTAAAGCTCAACTCACTCTCCCAAAATGGACTCCTGTACCACCAAAAGTGACTTTTTTGCCCAGTTGTCTTTTTCATCCAATGGTGGAATTGCCTCAATCAGAAGCTCAAGGCTCTCAAGAGTCCTATGTCCATGGGGCTCCTGGTCCTTTGTGGATCACCAGCAGGGAGATGGGCCCGCAAGCCACACCTTCACCTCTGAGTTCATGCTGGGTCGGCAGAGAGCAAGAGCCGCCCTCTCCCCACCCTCCAGCTCCCCAGCCATCCTGCTCTTATCTTCTCACAGGTCCGACCACCCTGCTTTCCATCTGATACATCCCATCTACAGCTTTGCCACCACTTCCTTTCCTCAAACAGGTACTCCAAAATATCACTTGAGCACTCAAGAACCTTCAGTGGCTCCCCACCGACTTCAGAATAAAATCCTAACTCCTTAGTGTGACATTCAAGGCCCTACCTAATCTGAAAACCCTTCATTCTAAACCATAGTAATATTTTATCTGTCATAGATACTTAAAATTCATTTGTAAAAATAGAGAGAACTATAACTTGCCACTCAGTGCACAGGATCAACAGCAGGGCTCAAAATCCCTGCCTGTGCCCTTTCCATGGGAGGAGGCCGGAGTCAGTGAGGGTTTCCACAGCTTTCCTCATTGCCTATGGAAGCTAGCCCTGAAACTTAAAGTTCCTTCCCATTTCAACCAGAAATACAGAGGACAAGAATAATGATAGCTGCTCCAGTCCCAGCTGCTTCAAATAAAACAGTTAAATTAATTTGCTGTCATGGCTGTAGGAATTTTCTGAAAGGAGTTGCCTCTGAGGTTAATGAATATAATAGGCCAATTCTGTGTGAGCTGAAATTCTTGGAATCTGAAGGTATGGGCAGTTGCAACTGGTAAGGTTTCACTGAAAAATGTACATTTGTTGTCTTTAAAGGTATTTACTTAACTAAAGATGTACGTCTCCACGGCTTCTGGACATTTATTTTATAGGAAAAGATCTTTCAAGTTTCTCCAACTCATTTCCCTACCTGCCAATTTTCCCCGCCAACTCTTTCCTCGTAATGCCTGCCGGTGCCAAAAGAATGTCTCCATGTTTCTGTCTGTTATAACCAACAGAAACGTATTAAATGCTTCATATTTGACTTCAGAATGCCGTTTCTGTCTGTCCTAACTCACGGCTCCTCCTAACCCTGTCTGGGCAAGTGTGGCATGTGGTATGAAAATCAGAATATTAGTTTAGTCCTGGGAGCTCGGAGGACGACCAGTTTGTGTTATGCCCATTACAGGCGTTTCCCGTGACAGCTGCATTCCCAGAAATGGTTCCAGACTGAACCAGACGAGGCTCAGTACCTGCCAGTGAAACAGCAGGCTGGAAAATCAACCTCAAACTCCAGTGAGGCCGCTTTGGAGATGAACTCTAAAGAGCTCCCTTCTCCTCTTTCTTAAACTATCAGGCAAGGGGGTCTACAGAATCGGGATTCTGAACTTTGCCCAAACAGCCCAGACATGAAAATGGCAGGACAGCAAACGTCTATCCTCGATGTTCCCAGTAAGCAAGGACACACGGAGGCAGGCCAGTGTCCAGCCGAGCCATAGCTCCTGGAGCCTGATGCATTCCCATGTATTCCACGTAAGATATTTGTCTGTTGGACATCAAAACCAGCAATAACTGTTGGCAAGGCAAACACATTCCTATTAGCTGAATAGGCACGACTGAAGATTATATGTCCCAGTGGTCTTGTTTTGAACTATAAAAGAAGGGGCTGGATTTCAAAGGAGCGATGATAAAATTCTCTACCCCTGGTGGGCTCTTAACTCTTCCTTACGTTTGTGCTGCAGGAAGAGTCGACATTTCCTAGAGTTCTGTTTGAGCAAGCTGCAAAGTAGCTCTGAAATTGCACTGCCTATTTTTGTAAAGGGCAAAATATGTCTAGTGCCTAGCATAGTAGCTGACACATGATGGGTTCTTGAATAATATTTGTTGATTAAATGAATATACAAATAGAACTCAACAGAAATATAGGCTGATCTTCAATCAGTACTTGTATCCCCCCCACAAAAGTTACCCATCAACACTTTGACATAGAATCCCATTGCATAGTACCTGCACGGGGTCTGCAAGGTTCAACCCCAGGGAGTGAATGGATACCCCCCGTCATGGGTTGAAATCGGTCCCCCAAAAAGCTATGTTGAAGCCCGAATCCCCAGTGCCTTAGCATGTGGCCTTATTTGGAATGAGGGTCATTAGAGTTGGAATTAGCCAAGTTAAAATGAGGTCATACTGGAGGGGTGGGGTTTAATCGGACCTGACTGGTGTCCTCCTAGGAAGGGGAGGGAGACAAAAGACAGCCATGCAGCGACGGAGACAGAGACCAAGTTAGGCCACAAGGCAAGGAACACAAGGACTGCCGGCTACCGCCAGGAGCACAACATGGAACCGATTCTTCCCTACAGACCTCAGACAGAGCACGGTCCTGCCGACACCAGGATTTTGAACTTCTAGCCTCAAACTGTGAGACAAGAAATGTCTGTTGTTTCAGGCCACCCGATTTATGTTACATTGTTATGGCAGCTCCAGGAAATTAATACATCCCCCAATTCGCATGGTTTTCCATGGTAGTCCTAATAACTTATTTTAAAAATAGCTGTTGGATATAAAAAATAAAATAAAGGAACTGTTAAAGGTCTAAAACAGTGTTTTCCAAACTGTAATGGGTTCCCTCGATGATGATGCATTTTAAGAGGTGCACAATATTGTAATTGTATATACTTATTCATTCCAAACACATAGAAAGAATATAATCAATGAGCTTATCAAGTTCGTATAAACTATAAAGTATGGCTGCTTCTATAATTAGGCAAAAATCATGTAGGTGGGCGATAGGCGACCAAAGTTTGGGAAAAATGGATGTAAAATATGTCACCCATATATACAAATATAGCCTTGCTATTCCATCGATGATGGTGAGTGTTGTAATGTTTCTGAGTTTGGGCCAATCTGTCCACATACCTTTGTAAAATATTGGCTAGGATAAGGTGTTTGAGTAAGGCCAAAAAACGGAGCCAAATTAATGGCTCCAATGGGAGTAGGCATCCTAATGGGGCCACAACCCACAACCCTGATTCTCGTTAGCTCTGTGTTGTCACCAATTCTGTCATGGGTTTTTGACCATGCCTTTAAATTACATGCTTGAAAAAGTGGTAGATTCAAGCAAAATGAAGACCCTTAGTACCTTCACTGAGTAAAAATTGCATGTGAAAATGGTTATGACAATGCATAAAATTCTTTTTGTGTGCCACTTTTAGGAAAAGGTCAATAACTTCAAGTAATTAGCTGAAAGGCAGCCTTGAAGCACAGATCAACCTAGGAAATGTGAAAAGCCAGGGTTAGAGCAAATGCTAGAGAATTGAGAATCAAATTTTAAAAATAACTTCTTAGGGGAAAAGAACTTAACGATTAGGTTCTACTCTCAAGAATTGATTTCATTTACTGGAAATCGTTATTCTTGTTTCTTGGCCTCTACAGGTAAAGTCGCAAAAGGCCAAATTCTTGGTATATTTTTTCACAGACAATTTCTGGAATTAAATATATTATGTGAAAATTTGGTGTGCTTCAGCCACGACCCGAAATTTGACATTTATTTATTTAAAATCTAGCAAGAACACATACATAGATTTCCTTGTTCTGCCAGGTGAGAGGGACTAGAAGCAACGAAACTCCTATAGTAACAAGGACAACTAGTGCTCAGATCTTGGTTTCTAAGACCATTCTCCAATAGAAGGATCCAGGGCTCACTGGGAGAAGTAGCTGACTCTAGAGTAGGGAAAGGAAACATGCAAAATGACAGTAGTGTGTTTTGCAGAAATGCAAGGAAGTGCTAAACAAACACACATGACACAATAAAAGGGGTAAGTCAAAGGGACACAAGCCAACTGAAAAAACTCCTCATTGCCAATGAAAGAACAAATTTGAACAAAATAAAGTAGTATTGAATTTTAACCCAAAGTGTAAAATAAAATACATGAATCCATACTGATATAAATAGATGATCAAATAAATTAATAAAGGGGGATAATAGACAAATCTCCCATGCAGAAGAATTCCAAGTAAGTTATATGTTGACACTTCACTCTCAAGGAGTTGGCACATAATTCCCCATGCCTTAAGCGTGACTCGTGCATAGTAGCTTCCTTCCAAAGAGCACGGGTTGGAAAAGTGGGAAGAAGACAGTGACTTTATAGTGAAGACACTTGATAAGCACTGCTTCAGCCAGGTGATCAAAGGTCCACAGCAACGGTGATAATTCATGTGGATGGTTGGTGCCCTTGATCTGGTGTGATGAAATGACACCTTCCCTCCGTGGTCTTCTCCAAAGCCCATGACCCCAGTCCAATCACGAGAAAACCATCAGACAAATCCTAATTAAGGGACATTCTACAAACTACCTGAACAGCCCTCCCCACGACTGTCAAGGTCATCAATAACAAGGAAAGTCTGAGAAACTGTCACCGCCACGAGGAGCCTAGGGAGACGTGACAATCAAATGTAATATGGGATCCTGGAACAGAAAAAAAGACTTTAGGTAAAAAAAACCTAGGGAAAACTGAATAAAGTATGGGATTTAGTTAATAGGACACATCAACATTGGTTCGTCAATTGTGACAAATGTACCATACAAATGTAAGATGTTAATAGGATAAACTGGGTGAGGCATATGGGTACTTTGTACTATCCCTGCAATTTTTCTGTAAATCTCAAACTGTTCTAATATAAAAGGTTTATTTTTTTTAAAGTCTAGCAAAAGCAATCCTTGAGGCCTGGGCAGGGGCGTGGGGTGCTAGGAAATTAACTTTTATTCTTACTTGAACCAACTCTCCAGTGGGCAGATTTCTATAAACACATGTGGGTTGGGGGACACGCATTTCCTTTTGGCTGTGGTGACCACCATCCATTCTCAACGGGGGTGATTTTACACCTAAGGAGGCAAAAACCAGTTCTCAAAGGGTAAGCCATGCTTAGCTATGCCAATGGTTTGTGTCCTCCAGAGGTTACCCTACCCAACAAAATCTTACTCCTTAGTATTTAATTTCCACAGGTAGGGAGAATTTAACTTTTCTCTTTAGGCAGACAATAAGGAAACAAAGATTGCAAAATACCTGGTGTATACCACCCCAGAACACCTTGCTACAAGGCGGTGTGTGAGAAACCAGGCAGCGGCCCGTTAAACTGACCTCACAGGAAAAGCTCTTCACAGGAGCTCCCTAAGGGAGTGTTATGCTACTGTCACATAACAGCATGGTATTCAGTTGTTGTTTTTGACATAATTTTAAATACTTGCTGCAGTCACAGTCCTAAAAGGTTTAAACATATTTCTCACTTTTTTTCTCACTTTTTAAGAATAGAGGATATACATGTATTTTTAATCTGAACTTTAAATTCTGGCTGAATAAACAATCTTCATTGCTATTGCAACTGTTTGTTGAACAGTTGCAAAGGAAATGTCCTCACTGTCATATGTTACGACTTGAGAAATTCCAGAATAAGCTCAGAGGTGACAGCTTCCTCAGCCGTCACACGATATAAAATTATAAAATGCAACACTAATGCACGTTAAATCTCTCTTGGGAAGCTATGGTCTCCAGTTTTACATATTTTTTAAGAATCATAATACTTTCTAAAAACTATATGCTAACCTAATGGGCCTCAATCCTCTAAACTCTTTCACCTATTAAAAGTTTTCAGGTAAGAAAAACAAACACCCACCAGTAAATGCACATATTAATTGTAAGAAATGTACCAAAGGAATGTACAAATTTTATTAGAGGAAGTGTGAGGCCCACGGGAGCTTCCTGTACTAGTTTTTCAGTTTTTCTGCAAGTTTAAAACTTTCTAAGATAAAAAGTCCATTTTAAACATCACGTATCTCGTGTCAAGGTCCTATTAACTCTGCTGTAACTGTTAGGCATTGGCCTGCGAGCTTCTGGAGGGCAGGGCTGGGTCTTGCCTCTCCTTGCACCACGGGAACCTGTCCTCGGACCTTGAATGCGGCCACCACACATGCGTCCATCGGAGGGATGAACGACCGACATGGAATTCAGACTCCTTTCCTCCTCCTATCAAGCAAGTCTACGTCCTGTGGCAGATGACACATGGAAAGTGTTATCTAAGTATTATTATTTTTTTTTAAAGTTTCCCACTGTCTGCTTAGACAGTGTCAACCCCAACGGCCGCTAACGCGCAAACATGTTCCAGTATCTTAAAATACGGTGAAGAAAGGGAAGACGGCGTTGTGTGATGGTGCCAGAGGTTCACAGGCAGTTGGGGTGGGGGGATGCGACGTGGCAAAGCCAGCCTCGTCAGTGACATTAAGGCCGCGTAAGAGGGTGCCTGAAACGAGCGAGTTAGAGGGGAGCGCTGAGGAAGGAGCCCAGAACTCCTCCTCGGGAGGATGAAGCCTCCCAGTGGGAACCCAGCTGGGGCGCAAAGCCTCGCCCTGCCTTCTCCTCTTGGGGCGGGGGGCAGCTGGGCTGGAGCGATGCTATCTTGTTAAAGAGCGCCACGACCCCTTGAGGGGTGACACTAAATGTGGCCCACGGTCCCCGCCCTGGAGTTAGCAAGACAAGGAAAGAGGACTAGACTTCAGGGCGGAGCCTGGGAAGGTGCTCAGGGAAACCAACTGTGAAGGGGCAAAACCAGGGAGAGGATGGAAAGGAAGGATGAAGGAAGTGAGAATTTCAAAGGGGAGTGAATCAGCATCAAGACGAGGAGTGAAGAGCGAAAGCTGTACACTGGATTCGGAGACTGGGAGGCCACCCTGACCTCAGCGAGCACAGTTCTGATGAACTGCTGGACTGGGGGCTACTACCAAGAAGAGCAGAGTGGCAGGGAGCGAGGAGGCCGGGAAGCCAGGGCAGACCACCCCTCTGCAACGTCCCACCAGGGGATGGTTATTTGAAGGGGAAGCAGGGCTTCGTTTTCTCAGCTGTGAAAGAAAGCAACCAGAGCTGCAGAAAGCCAAATCTACCTCTGTCATTTTAATTAGAGACTCTTGACAGTGGTATCTGAGACCGGCAATATGCTCAGGGAAGCTTTGGTTTCATGTTCTCATCCATTTGCCTTTTTATTTTCCATTTCACATCCTATTTCCATAATTTCATTCTCCTGAGAAAGCTGGAAATTGGATGTTTCCTGGAGCATTCAAAGGCTGAGCTCAAATGAGGTCATCTCACGATCAATCACACTTTGACGTTTCTTCCCCAGTCCCAGGGCTGATTTTTTTTCAAGACCTGAAACTGGAGATTGGTCCCCAAAGAAACTTTAGACTTTCGATATCACCTTACATTTGTATGGTATTTTCTGGTTTCCAAAGGATTTTTGGAGCCATTGTTTCATCTCATTCTTATAATGACCCTAAGAGGATAAGCAGATAAACTTACCCACATTTTACAGACAACGAACAAAAAGCGGGAGCCCCTCCAATGTGCACAAAGCTAAATTCTCTCTCACTCCCCTACTCTGTCAACGAAGTTATCAGTGGCGACTATTGCCTGGTTTTTGTATTTGGAAAGGACTTCCTTCCAGATAGGCCACAGACGAGAGACAGACAGCCAGGGACAGAGAGATGGAGCGAGAGATGGAGAGAGACAGGTGGGAGAGGGAGGGAGGAAAAGAGGGGGAGTGGGGGCTCCTGCGAGTCCTTCTGGCTGATTCAGTGGACTCAAGTCGCCCTCCCCTGGGCTGGAAGCAGCACGTTTCCTCTAGGGCCCTGCTTCTAAACCTTGTTTGCTTGTTAGAATCACCTGGGGGCAGGTAAGTGCGTTACTTACCCCAAGCCAATTAGATTAAGTTCCTGAGGGCTGGAACCTGGGCACGTCTTGTGGAAAGATTCCGGGGGATTCTCGCCGCAGCCAGGGCTCAGCAGCACTGTGCAGAGTGAGCCAAGGAGGCAGCGAAACCACATTCCACGGGCTCCTTTCCCCTGGGGGCACCACAGCTGGTCAGGCCCCAACCACGAGTCTCGTCCCCGGGGAAGTCCGGCTGGCTCTCTGCCCCAAACAGGGCCCAATCTGACTGGCGGATTGCCCCCTCTCCCTGGACAGCTGCTCCAGCCTCCTCAGCACTTTCCCGGCTCCCAGCCTGGGCCCCACGGTCCCCACTTCCCAGAGCTGTCAGAGCTCTGCTAAAAACCCCCTCACTCCCCAGGCCCAAGCCCTCAGGGCCTTCCCCATCCCAGTCCCACCTCGTCTGGGCCCTGATGCCTCTGGGCACCCCTCCTGCTCCCCCTCTGCTCCCCAAGAGCAAGCAGTGCCTCCAGGTGGCAGGCACGCGACACTGTGTGTGGCTGAAGCGCGATGGGCAAGTGATGGCTTCGTCCTTGAAAGCCAGCTTTGCGGGCTGTGGGTGAGCCCAAGGGCGGTTTGCGGAGGCTTGGAAGAGGGACAGATCAGAGCATTGGGTCTGGGGGCAGGTATCACGGCCAGTAAATCAGCCATGCCGTGCTGTGCATTTCGCTGTGGACCTGGGCTACCTCTGAAGGTTTCAAGCAGAACTGAGCTGAGTTAGAGCTTCGCTTTAGGACAACAATTCTGGCAAGTTGCCTGGAGAGAGACCAGAGGGGACCTGGAATTTCCGGTTGCCTCTCCTTCTATTCACTGCCTACAGGCCCAGGGTCTTTGGGCATTCCCAATTAGAAGTTAGCCTGCACTTCCAGTTCGGGTTTTCCAGGCCTCTAAGGCCCATCCAGATGGAAGCCATGTTTAAAAGTTGGAAGTCACTGTATCAATAAGGAATGCCTTCGTGGCTACAAATCCTGCACGTCCCACCTCTGGGAAGAATAATTACAAAGAATTAATATTATTGTTTGCTGAGTTCCATCCAATCAGAATATTTAACTATCAGAGACGGAGGGGCACAGGTCATCATCTTCTCAGGGCAACTGCCTGTTTTCTTTGGGCTCCTATTTAGACAGTGACGTCATAGATGACCCACTCACCCTGACCCCGTGTGGAATTCTGGCCACTGCTGCTTGCCATCATCCAAGTCTGTCTGACTCTCTTTTCCCATGCTGTAGACACCCCGGGCCCTTCCCTGTTCCTTGCGCACGCCAGCGTCATACACATTTGTCCCTCACGTGGCTGGCTCTTTAAAACTTATTGAAAAAGTTTGACAGCTCATTGTCTTAGAAAGAGCTCTCTTGGTGGCCCAACAGATTCCGCCTCCCCTGTTCTTTCTTAATGCTTACTGTAATTGGTATTCATTGTATTTACGCTTCCTTCACTGGAGTGCAAGTTGGGGGGTGGGGGGGCAGGAAGCCTGCCCACCTCCTCCACTGATTGCATGCCCAGCAGCAGGCATTTCATAGGTGCTCAGTTAAACACTGGCTGAATGAAAGAAGCAGGGGAGCAAGGAATAAAGCGGCAAAGCCAGAAAGCAAGAAAGCAAAATCTAAAAGTCCACATTTCAAGGTCCAACAGGCATAGCTGTGCTATAAAAATATTCCTCAACATAAGGATGTTCTGAACATCAGTCTAAGGCACACGGTTATCACGATTTAAAAAGAAGATCCTGAAGGCTGTGTCTGTTAACAAGGACAGATACACTCATACACCCCTTTAGCCAGAATCTATTCCCACAACACAGCCACACACACACCCCGTGGAGAATTGGGCAAACGTGTACCTACACGTTAGCATGGTGGGGTGCATTACATGTTGACATGCATCCCTTCCCAAGGAGGGTCTCGGTGGTTTCCCACTAGATATGGGTAACTCTAGCAGTTACAGGGCCATAATGCTGACTCCATGAGCCACGCGTGGGGATGAGCCCAGGGGCCTTACAACGATAATGCCCAGCTGCTTCCCAACTCACCCAGAAACTTAGTCCCTTAAATAATACTGGCAACTCAGTTATTTTAGATGCCTCCTGTCCTCATGGTTCCAGTTCTGCAGACAGAATCCTGGAGGAGTTGGGCCAACCATTTCCCTGGTTGTCTGCAAAGATGGTGCTGGTAGATGACAACCACCAAGTCATAAACTTGACTGGCAGTCGGTGTGCCTGATCCAGCATGCCTGAGACGCTGGCTGGCATGAAAGATGAAGCTGGAGGCCAGAAGGCGGAGCAAATCCACACTGGGCCATCCCGGCATGGGGCCCATGACCCTCAGGTTGGTGCTGATCCCTCTTCCAGGAAGGGTCGCCAGGTCAAATACAGGAAGCCCAGTGAAGTTTGGAGTTCAGATAAACAATGAATTTTGTTGTTGTTGTTAGTATAAGTATGTCCCATGCAATATTTGGGACGTACTTATCCTAAAATTTATTTGCTATTTATATTTTTATTTGCTGAATCTGGCAACCCTATACCCAGGGAAAGCCCCATTATGGCTTCTACAATGCAAAAAATATAAGGTTGTTACAAATGTTTCTATTATTAATACTTACAAATTTTCAGAGCTATGTTTTCTCTATAAAACAGTAGCCCCCCCCCCCTTCTCCATCTATCATACTGTTTCCAATTTTGCTGAATAGCAGCATGATGAGATTTTTTTTTCATATCTTAAATTCTTCTTCCAGAAAACATCATCAGTACCACCAGGCTTGACTTGTGTTTTGTATATTAAATTTGCAACACTCTCCATGAAACTAAAATATTCAGAATGTGCAGATTTGGTATTTGAGTCCTATAATCAAGGCTCCAATCTTTCCTAATGCCCAGTTTAAAATTGCAAACATCTCTAGAAAATAAATTAATGATGTAATTCATATTATCACGACACATAAAGGTGGCCATTGCAACCCTTCCCCAGTAAGTGGAGCTTTCTCAATCTCAATTGCTCTTTAAAAAAATATCTGTTTTCTATCAGGAAAGATAATCTAAAAATAGTTCTACATAACAGAAAGACAAAGCCATCTGTATGATCTCTCCAAAGAGCTCATGTTTCTATAGATTATATCACTTTTCAATTGTTCCTACAAGCTCTGAAATTTAAGGAAGTCATGTCTAATTGGCAGATAAAATGCATCTAAGTATTGAATTTTATCACTAATATTTCAATTCTTTTACAATTATTCTTTTACATCACAGAATGCTCAAACCAAATAGTTGTCAAAGGGAGAAAAATACAAAATTCCATTAAACCTCATGGCAAAGGTTTTATAAAACTGCATAGAAGTGTTTCTACCAATAATCGATTAATAAAATCAAAACATTGATAACATAGACACGAATACAGAAGAGTACCTGGCACTCAAACATGGAAGTTGTATATGTGGTTAATATAATCAATGGGAATTGCTTGAAAAACAATTTAATAGAAGCAAACCATGTTCGGTTCATTCATCAGTGCTGTTACAGCAAAATTAGTTTGCGTTTTATCTTGTTAAGAGCGACTTTCATTCTATGAGACAAAGTTAGCATCAAAAGGGGTAAAGACAAAACTTGATTAAAAGAATATAAATACCGTTAATGTGATTTCAAAACTTCAGCTGCCTTAAAGCCAATGGGGTTGGGGGACTGGGGTAGAGACTGACCTTTGAGTTGTTCTCTATTGGGGTCCAGAGATCTCCATTCAAAAGAGAGGCACTCACGACTTCATACACTTCTCCTTGGTCCCTCGTTTGGGTCTGCTGCACTGAAGGTGCTAATTTACTCGCGACAGTCACCCCTGGATCAAAAGGAAAAGAGCCCAGTGTTTCATTCTGGTGGGAAAGAGTTCACCATCAGCAGCTTATAACATAAATGACTCAGTGAAAACAGTGGAAGTTGAATAAGTCCAAGGAAACACTATAATCTATTATTAAAGGTACATGTTAAAACCGATGAAATTCCTTTCAATTTAACCATAAAATTTTGTAACTTAAAAAAAGTAATTTTTTCCCTTCAAGATTTATAGTACGTGCTGGCTATTTTCATCAAATATATAATTTGTACATTTGACAAGGAGAAAAAAAAGCAGTAGTAGTGACCTTTTAAAATGATAAATTGATGCTTTACTTTAGCTCTCTCTTAAAAGTCTTAAGGCTTTAGCTGTATTAAGACTAAATCCATTTACTTAAGTCTCAGTGAATCTGTTAAATACAATGCCAATTCTCCTCTCTGTACTTCCAGAGTCTAATTTTATATGCTTCGGTACGGGATTCTAGAGACAAAATTAATTTGCCAGGTTAGACTGACTAGACTGATTTTATGGGGGGAAAAAAATCGAGTCATTCAATAAGTTATTAAGTGATTTTGTTTCTTGGGGTCTTGTCTGCGGAACCAGTTAAAAGTGACGCAGACTCACTTTAGCCCCATTTCCATAACCATTCCAAGTGGAAAGGGTAACTTTGTCCTCTTCCGGAGAGGGTGTCGCTTTCTGAGCAAACGCGGTGATTTCCCTGGGCTTGCTCTCCTCTGAGGTCACACTCCTGCTGTTTGGTGAAACCACAATAACTCTCTCAAAGTAAAGGATGGGACCAGATTCCCTCACATGTTATTCCCATTTCTTCAGCCAGGACTTGTAATTTTCAGACCTGAGTCATAATAGCACAGTTTCAAGTTACTAAAGAGTTCACATTTATTGGGCACAAATGGTATTGAAATTTTAATCCTAGACATTTTACAGTTCCCCAAAGACTTTTGAATCCACACCATTTTATCATTCTCAACGTGGAAGTCTGCAGTTATATTCAGGTTGCAAAAGGATGACTATTAACTGTCCAACAAAGCCTCCTTAGAAAACTCTCGAGCTGATCAGAAGGCATTTAAAACTTCCAGTTGTCGAGGGCAGAGTGGGCAGCAGGGATGGACAGAGTTTCGTGCATAAGGCTGGTGGCAGAGGGTGAGCGGGGGCCATGGGCCATGTGGGGAGGAGTGAGAGAGGGTCCTGGGCCCAGGCTACGTACAGACGGGGAGTGTGGTGCTCAGAACAGACGAGCTGCACCTTGTGGGGCAACCTGTAGTCACGTGATAAGCATTACTGCAGACAGAGGGGGCTGGCTCCAGGAGTGACATCTGCGGACCCTTAGGGGAGGGCTGGGTAGAGGCGGGAAGAATGGGCTATTTGGCAGGAAGGCAACAGGTCTCAAGTGGGGTCCCCCTGGCTTCAGAGGGGGCGGCCGTTGGCAGCGTGGAGTTCCTGTTTCCAGAAGCCTCCTTCCCTGGCGGCAGTGCAGCATCACCCCAAGCACCTGTTAGCGGTGGGTCCCTGGACTCGTTGCCCCTTCGTCCACTCACTGCCAAGCATTGACGTACCACCGGCCCTGTGGCGGGCACGGATTAGGCTTCCTTTCAAATAGCCCATTTTCCTGCTTCAGGTGGCCCCCCAGAGCCGCCTGGAGGCAGCCCCCCACACACACACACTGCTGGAAGCCTCATCTCTTATGTACGGCTTCACCCCGGAAGACTCCTCTCATCTCAGTGCCATGCATCCTAGAGACGGATGCAGTTAAAGCTCCCTCACAACTCGGAATCTCGCAGCAGGAGACAGACGACTAAGCAAATGCGACGGTTTCAGCTACTAAGCAACTCTGCACCTCCTTGGTACGCCTCCTGTAAATCCAGTATACTGACTTCCAAAGAAGAAGTTAATAAACACAACAAGGCGATGGGATAGAAAGGCTGGGCAGAGTCACCCTTGGTGGACAGGCCAGGAAAGGCATGTGTGGCTGTTGGGGAGCCAGGGGCGGGGAGCACGGTATATGCTGAGACCTGAAGATGAAAACGATCCAGTTCCATTGAGAGCCACGGGAAGAAAGGTCAGCAGCAGGAGCAGCAAGTGCACTTCTTTTCCATAAAATGAGAGTGTGGGGAGGCCCAGGGGAGAGAATGCACATGGAGGGTGTATTCTCAGCACGGCGCCTGCCCCGGGGAAACGCTCAAGCTTGAGCAACACCAGCTGGCGTCACCACCGTCATTTTCTAAACTTTGCTGAGACCCAGGTCTCTTGCTCAGGAGCCTCGGTGGAACCCATATGTCGTAATGTGCAGAAACAAAAAGTTCTGATTCAGTTAAACAGTTCCTGCAGAGCCAGGCTATTCGATGCAATTAACTGAACTTCTTTCATAAGAGAACTGGCAGGTAATTTGAATTGGATTAAGGCAATTATGGAGTGAAAACTGGAACTCTGACTGAACTTTCCCCTCAACCCCTGAAAACCGTGCCAAGTACCAAGAGTTACAGTGAGCATTATTTCAATCTTTTGAAAAGTAAGATAAAGTGTTAAGAAAATGATTGCAAACATATTTACATTTCCTTTATGCAAACAAACCAGTACGATTATAAGCTGCTCCTGGCAGTTGTCAATTAACAATTCACTTGTTTGGGCGAGTTAAAGTGAGTCACTCATCACAAATCCGAATGTCCAACAGTGTGTTAACTGCACGGAGGAAAAGCTCTAAAATGCTCTTGGTGAATTGGAGCTCTGTATCATCCACCACCCAGGAGGAGCAGAGAGGACAGCCTGGGTTTCATGGGTATCCCAGCCACAATTCCAAAAGCCTGGAATGTGTGTATCCAAAGCCTTACTTCCAGAAAGGTCTTCATGCCTAATGGGACTCGCTACGGCAGCTATATGCCTAAGAAGGAAGGCAGTGATGCCATGAAATCTCCGTCTCCTGGTCCAGCCATTAAGATGCCGTGGACGGCAGCTAAGGAGGCCATAGTGGGGCCTCCTGTTGGAGATTCAGGCTGAGGCTGCCTGGAGCTTTTTCCTCCAAGGCTCTTAGTGCAGGAGAGTCACAGCCACCAAGTCTCCCAAAGGCGAAGCATTCCATCAACTGAACATCTCTCTCCCCTTTCACCTACATATTCCAGCATCTTAATTCAAGAGAAGCCCTTTTTGGCAGATTTTCTTTTTCTGCAAGAGGCTTTTATTTCTAAATATTCCAAGGGAAACTTAGAGGCAGACTGTGCCAGCACTTGTAGAATGTTGTGCAACCTTTTTAAGAAATTGAGTAACTGCACCGTTTGCTGAGCACAGTATTTATAATCTATGTACATGGATAACGAAGCCATCTCTCAGCTTTTTAATTGGTTGTCCAACATGCCCCCAGCAGTATCTGCAGTCAGAATACTGTTTCTTATGAGCTTTGCTTATGTATTTATACACTGGTATTTCTTTTAGACGGTACAAATAAAAATTTTATTTGTGCTGCATGGATAGACAGAATAAATTATGCACAGCTATGAGATATCCAAATGTATTTTACGGAATGATCTTGTTGACAAACCATAAAAGCACATCTTGAATGATGTGTGCATTCAAGCCCTAGAAACACAAGGAAAAAATATGACCTTATAAAATGTACGGTTTGAACACATTTTGTTTTTCATAATATTGGGGCACCCAGAGAAGTCACAGTTACCTAAATAAAACGCGTTGATTGCTTATATTGGGGAGGAACTTCCAGCTTTTTTGCCTTTGGATAACCTGATATGCTGTTTGCCCTGCTGAGAAAATGGCCATTTTGCTTCAGCTTCTTGGTGGAAAAAAAGTATATTAGATATTTTGGTTTCTAACACAATTATCTTCTCTAACGATCAGCTCTGCTTTCCCGTGGGATGTCTGTGTGCCTACTTTGTTTTCTTGTCTGAGTTTGTCCTCTGCAGAGGATTTCAAGGGTAAGTAGGAGGAAAGGTATAGGACCAGTTCCTCAGGCAAGACTCTTCACAGCAGTGGCTTTTAAGGTCATGGAAAAGCTGGCAAAGTTGACACTCCCAGAAGACAACTCCAGGTCCAGCCTCCCTCCCACCAACAGGAGTAACCAGAGCCTCTCGGCCTGCGCAAGTCCTGCCCGACCTGCCCCGTTGGCCGGCTTACTAGGGGTGGCACTGGAAGGAGAAGAGCCTCGTCCACGCCTCCCTGATGTCCACTAAGGGCTTAAAGTCACCACTTCCCAGTGACCATCAAACAGCTTGGAGCCACAGACCTGGTTCTGGTCCCGAATCCTCCTGGTTCAAAGTCTGCCTTTGAGGTTCTATCCTCTACAAAATGGGAGCCATATTCTCTCCCTTCACGAGTCTCACAGGGCTAAGGAAGTTCAAATAAGTCAAAGCCGTAAAAGAGTCTTCTCAAAGCTTAGTGCATGAAGCCAGTCTAGGATACCAAGATCCATGCTCCGAGACTTTTGGGCCATGTTCATCTAGCCACATGGTGATAAGAGAAAATTCTAGGGAGTAGGTGCTGACTGGTATTCACTTTAGCTACCCAGTAGGTATTTGGGGAAGCAACCCCTGGTGATAAAACAAATGCCATACCTGGAGTTCTGGCTTTAGAAGGAAATCATTATCAACACCTACATGAAACGGAGAGAAAAGAATAAACCTGAGATGCCAGAAATAGACTTAGGAGCAATATTCTTCTGAAAATCTGATGGTAAAAAAAAGTTGAGGTAGCCACTATGAGGCCCAGATGACTCATAAGCATTTCCCTTAGCCCCAAATGTCTGAGACCTCAGAAAAACCTTACAGAACTGTCAGAGCAGCAGCTTGTTTCAGGGTAACATGCTGATAACAGCTCCCCAAAAGGAGAAAAGCATGTCCTCGGATCAGATTCACGTCTACAATCTCCACCAAATGACAACGACACCTTTCATTTTACCTGCAGATTCCCTGAGTAGAAACTAGGGGTGCAATTTTAAAATGCCACAGCTCAAGGATACCCAAGAGAAGCAACAGCAAAAGCTAATCTGAAAATTCAGAGTAACTTCACAGTGGAGAAACCTGACAAGTACGACCTCAGCCAGGTGGTCAAGGTCAACATCAACAGTCCTAAGTCACGTTGATGGTCTATACCCTCGATGTGGGACGAGAATGGCACTTTACACCTGTGGCCTTTCCCCCAAACTCAGGACCACAGTCCATCTGTGAGAAAAGCAGCAAATTCCGTCAGAGGGACGCCCTACTAAGCTCCTGATCAGTCCTCCAAACTGCCCAGACCATCAAGAACAAGGACAGTCTGAGAAATCACAGCCAAGAGGAGCCTAAGGAGACATGACAGCTAAATGTAAGGTCCTTGGATGGGATCTTAGAACAGAGGAAGGTCATTGGTGAAAACTAAGGAAATCTGAATAAAGTATGGACTTTAGTTAACATTATTAATGTATCAATAGGTTTATGAACTGTAACAAACATATCATGCTAATTGACGTAAGATGTCAAGGAAAACGGGGTGTGGGGTACAAGGGAACTGTCTCTATTGTCTCAATTTTCCCATCTATTTTCTCAATTTTTCTGTAAATCTATATACATCTAAAAGTGTACTAAAAACAGTCTATTAATCATAATAAAAAAGCTGATTTGAGTTTTGCAAGAATAAGCATGCTGTTTGGGAGCAGTTCAGTATCAAAGGGCTCAGACCAAATATCAGCAAATTGGAGTGTTTGCCGATCATCTCTTCCAACATTGCTGTTTGTCCAGACCAAGGAAGAGATGCAGCAGCTGCAGACAATCTAGAAGTACAAAGTCGTTGACTGAGGAGGTTTCCTGGAGTATAGAAAGGCAGTGGTATGCTCAAATAGTCTAGCAGTTGAAAGGCCCTTGCTCAGTACTCCAGGGTCCTCTAGAGAGCACAGAGACAAGGTGAAATAATACCTGACATATTTTGGATTTTTGGCTACAAGGCTCTGGGACAGCAGAGGGGTAAAAAGAGGGACCTGCCATTTGGTTTGGGAAGATGACAGTAACTGTCACATAAAGATACCGATAAAAGGGTGCTGAAACAGAATCCAGATTCTCTGAGGTTCTCTGAGAACCTAAGACTGCAGCTATTGGCTCTGGCAAGCTAAATTATCCAGACACAGTCTGATGTAAGAAGCTTGAGTAAGACATCCTACACCCACCACCCAATATGCATGGAGAGTCTCAGGCAAGTTCCTTGCAATCCTCGATGCTCATATTCTTTGTACGTCCAGTGAGGCTAGAAGCCACTATCTACCACAAAGGGTTGGCAAGAAGATCAAGTGATATTATGAATGCAGAAGTGTATGTGGATGTCATTTAACTTCTTTTTTTTTTTTTTTTAAACAGCCTTTGGAAAGAAATACACTAAAATGCTCTTGTTCATTTTCTTTGAATGCTGGAGCTATGAATTCATTGGGGTTTTTTTTTCTTCATATTTATATGTATTTGACTTTTATATAATCAGCACATATTACTTTGATGATGGGGAAAAACACAAACTTAAAAAAAATCAATTTGGACTCCTGGTGACAAATTAAATGATTGAATGTTTTACTTTCTTACCAGTTTTTCTAGTACTCAGCCTTGGGCAAGCTAGAGGACAGAGCTCATTGGGAAATAAAAGCAATCAAGTACTATGGAGCAATTACAATTTTGAAAAGATGTTTTATATGTCATTGTGAAATTCAAAGAAACCTAGTTATATCTTCCCATAAATATTTCAAATGGATTCATACCCCAAGCACAAGTTGCCTCTACTGCACATAAAAATAGCTTTTCATGCCCATAACTCCTCCCATCTGTGGGAAGCAAATTCATTTACAACATTAACTTATATTTTTATACTGCTTTGCTGGTCAATGGGAGCTAACACAGATCCCATTTACAAATAAGACTGAACAAAAAAGTTGTGCAGGTATTTTCCTAATGCTGCCCACTAAATAAACAGCAGACCAAATGGTAAACCCCAAGCCCCTTGTATTTCAAATGCATTAGCTCACTTTGCCCCCCACAGGGACAGAGACATCATGTAGGAATTCGTTTTCTTCCTTTCAGGGGTATGAGTGGGGTAGAATTCTCCATTTTCTTTGCAAGAATTGATAGACGGAAAAATGGAATTATTTAAAAAACAAAGCAATAAGAACAAAAAGCCCTATACTCCAGAAAGCTAGAGAATAATCTAGGGACGGAATAGCATAGTGAATCCAGAGGTGGATGAGAATTGTGGTTGATGGTACAAATACAAGAATGTCCTTATATGAATTAGAACAAATGTACATCAGTATTGGAAGGTGGTGGGAATGTGGAGCAGCATGGGAAAAATACAATTAATGTAACCTCTGGACTATAGTCAACAGCAATACTGTAATATTCTTGCGTCAATGCCAAATGATAGGGGGGTATGGAAAAAGTATGCCAAATGTACGCTATAGACCATAGTTAGTGGTAAGAGTCTGATGAGATCTCATAATTTGTAACAAATGTTCCACAACAATGTAGTGTGTTGGTGGAGGGGTATATGTGAATTCCACACATGTACATGATTGTTTTGCAAGTTCACAACTTCTTTAATAAAAATATATTAAAAAACATACTTCAGGAGGAATTTTTTGAAGTTGACAGCAAAAGGGTAAGAACGAAAACTAGTTGATCCATGTAAACCTAAGTGGAATTAAACAACAGCAACAAAAGAAGTAATTTTGCAACTACATTAAAGACTCAGTTCCATTTAATGGCACTAACATCCCAGCTGCTGCATTTAGCATTGCCAATGGCTTTCTGCCGAAATGCTCTCCCCTTCTGGCAGCACTTGGTGAGCCTGTTTTCTTCTGCTCCTCTAACCAGGCCTTGCCTTTCTCCTCTACGCCCCTTTCCCTGACCCCCTTCCAATGACAAGCTCCCAAGTCTCAGCTCTTGACCATCTGCCTTCTCTACCCTTTCTGTCTCTCAGAGAACTCTTTGATTTTTAAGCTGATGATGCCCAAATTAAGATTTTTTCCATCCGGCCATTTCACCCAAGCACAATCTATATTACAGTATCTTTTGGATATTTTAATTGCAATGTCTTTTCACCATCACCACCTCAAATTAAACATGTTTAAAAATTCAAAAGTTTCATCTTCAGCCCCAAAACACACGTGTGTGCACAAATTTCTATCACACTTGTCTCAAAGCCATCACCTTTCTACTATTCCTCCTTAAGTCACATGGCTCAGCGTCTCTGAGTCAACAACTCCAACTGAGTGTTTGTGCTTTGTTTTTGCATTCTTTTGGTTTCTGAAAACTCCCCTACTTCTTAACTAAATATTTCTAGATAGCTTCATCAACTGCAGGTTCTCCCTCTTCCAATCTTAAAGGAAAAGGACATTTGAGCAAAGCAAAGATCTATGGTAACGTTTTTCAGCAAGAGAACGTCAACGTAAATGCCCAAAGGCAGCCGAGAGTTTGGTGGGTGCTGGCAATGGAAAGGCAGCCCGAAAGCTAAAGGGGAGTGAGCTACGGGATCCGCAGGAGGCAGACAGGGCTCAGATCATGGTGGGCCTTTAGCAGGCAGAAGGTTAAGCAACTTTCTCAGGGTCACACAAGTCATGAAGCCAAAATCATGAAGTCTGTGCTCCTAACTGCCCTACATGGTCAACAATCACTTCCAATGAAACACTTGGAGTAACATTCAAACTACCTTCCTGGGTCATATACAGTCTGGAACCTCATCTCCTGCCAGCCCCATCTTGCTCGTTCTGCTGTGCCCACACAGTCTACCCTTCCCACCCTTTAGCCGGCCAGCTTGTCTCCTACCTCACGTCCTCTGAGTTGGCTGTTCCCTCCAGGAAGGATCTCGTCTCAAGCCTTTGTATGTTCCTACCTCTACCCCTGCAGTTCTCAGCTCAGTGAAGTCATCCTCTAGCGCCCTACTGAGCCCCCTTCCTCCCATCCCATGGTTTCCCTCGAGCCATCATTCAATTTTGCTCCCTCAAAGCACTTATCAGTATCCAAACTTGTTTTGTCTGTCTCCACCCTCCCCAGTCAAGATGGGAGTACCAAGAATAGGGTGTTCTATCCTCAGGTGCAGATAAGTGTTTGCTCAAGGGCTGATTATTAAACAAATTCCAGGTTTCCAAGGTCGGGGTCCTGAGGCTTGGGTCTCACCTTGGAGGGTCTGAGGGCGATTTTCTTTTTAGTTCACCCAGCAACATCTGTCTCTTGTAGGTTGATGCACAAGAACCAAATCCACATAAGCTTTATTTATAAGCCAGAATTCCTATTTACTTATTTTTAATGAGAAAGAACTGCCACATCAACCAGAATCTTTATCTAAGACATTTTGCTTATTATCTTCCCAGCAGGAAAGCTTCCTTGAGAAATCAAATCATGATCAGAACAGAGAACAGAGGCACTGTGATAGAAATCCTTATCACGGAAGCCTGATACTTCCTTCTCCACTGGAGTGTGTACCTGCCATGAGAGGCAAAGGGGTGCTAAATCCAGCCAGAACATAGCTGCACACCAAAAGTAAGTGGGCACAGGCTGATTACTGGAACTTAAAATGAATTTTCTATAGGCAGTTCTCCAGGGCTAGCTCTCAAATGCTTACTAACTTGTGACACAGTTGACACATCGCACTGTTTAGAACATTTCATTTTCTTTATGAGAAAATGCATTTTGAGTTCTGACTCAGAGGTCCTAGTTTATACACCTCAACTCCCATGTGTTTCTATGAGAAGATATATTCAGAATTCCAAAACCCAACTCCAGGGGCATCTCCTAGGTCTCATGGCCTGCAGCTGGAACTTTCCCTTCTCCCCTTCTGCACCTGCCGAGCACTCAGTATAGCCACTGATGTGACTTGGGCAGGATGGGGATGGGGAGCCGGGCCTTATAAGGAGCAAGGTGGGAATTACAGAGCTGTGAGAATGGAGGTTATTAAGTTAGGGGATTGCCTTGCCTAGGCCTGGTGGCCATGGGGAAGTGTGGCTATCTGGAGGTAGCTGCTGCTATGATTTTTACATCTTCTAGTGTCCTAGCTGTTGACTTTGCCTACTGAATTTGGAGGACCCAAATGGAAAATCTTGATTTAAACAGCCAAACAGGATTAGCAAAACTATCACACAGAACATAGAATTAGAGTCCAGAGTTCAGACAAGCTTTAATTTTATTTCATCTGACAAATATTAGGTACATAGATTGACCTGGGAACATTTTTAGTAGTTTTGATAACTTCTTTTGTTCTTAGTTAGAGACTGAACAGATTACTTAACTAAGTCCTTGCTTCACCTACACAGATGAAAGCAAAAAAAGTAAAGGGAACTATTCAGTTTAGGAGTTTTTAAGTAATTTCCTCTCAACAAACTCAGCTTTATTCAGAGCTCTTCCCACAGGAAACAGAACCAGCCCAATCCCGCCCTAGCCCAAAAGTGTCTTAGCAGAGCAAGTGCGTTTGTGGTTGAGTGGCATCGCCTGGTTCAGTTCCTCTAAGCGGATTTTCAAGTCTCTGTAAAGGTGGCACCGACGTCACATCCAGGGGCCAAGGATTGCGAGAGGGCTATTGGCAATACTGAGAGCTTGTCCCATCCTTTCCTCTTTCAGCTTCTGATGGAACGCACCATATAGCTCAGTGGATTCAGTAAGAAGAGATACAATTTTCCTTGGCTTCCATGCACTAACTATTGTGAGGGATGGACAGGCAAGTAAATTTGGTCCTCCTCTTTGCCAGATTTGAAATGTGACTGTTTTCACTCATTCAGCAATGACCAGGCTCTGGAAGTTGAAAACTCAGTATCACTATAAAGAAAGTGTCCCATAAAATTATGACAATTCATAAAGAAAGAAAATATTTTTATCGTTTTTCACTGAAGTTGAACTTTTTCCATCTTTTTACCAGTTTTTTTATTTCTTAACTTGGGGATTATTTTGTTCATATCCGTCACCCATTCTTTAACTGATGTAATTTTTTTCTAATATATTCATCAGAACACTTTGTGTTAAGGATATTAAACAGGTTTATTTTAAAACAAACAAACCTGCTGAGTCAACCAGAATCCTCGCCTAAGGAGAACAGGGGTGATGTGTTCTCCTCTGCTCAGAAGTGGGGTGTTCGAGAATGTGGTGTAGGATGAGAGTAGATGGCATTTCAGGCTTCCCTGTGAATCAATGACAGGTGCCAGCTCTGCCTTTCACCAAAGGTGGGGACTTTCTACTGTATAAAATGGAGCGAACAATACCTAACCCTTGGAGTAGTTGAGAAAATTAAATGGATGCCCAGCGGACAGCCTCTGGCACAGCACCCAGTGCACTGGATTAGCACTGACCATTTCAGAGGGGAGAAAAGAAACATTTGAGTGTCGATTTTCTACCAGGTTCTGTGCTGGCTGTTCTTCCCTTAAGTTAGACTTGGTTCTACCCTCAGAGAATATAAAGTCTAGTAAAGAAGATCAAAAGGGAAAGCATCTTCAAGAGTAACTGGAGGAGGGCTTGGAAACGTGGTCGCAGTTGAGATGGTCTGGGAGTCTTCACGGAAGATGTGCCTATTACACCAGGTTTTGAACAGGTAGAACTTGGGGATTCACCTGGGGCAGGGGCTGGAGGAAACGAGGGGAGCTCTTTAGGCTGAGAGAAAAGTTGATGAAGGACAACCTTTCCAATTTATCCTCTTACACTCTAGCTCTGTCTACGCAACTCTGAAGCAAACAGCAAGGAGACGAAATGTGAAGAAATGGGCAAATATGGGGGAGAGAAAGGTACCAAATGGAGTCAAGTCAGAAGTGCTACAGATATGATCTAAGCCAGCTTTTAGACTCTGCTCTCCCAGAATTCCATTTTATTCCATGGGAGGGCTGGACTGAGATTTCCCCCATCTCTGCACACATAGACATTCAAACCCCTCAAAGCCTTCATTGCTAAGGAATTTTCTTTGACAGCTACTGTTTAGGAGAGCTAACAATAAACTGGGATCCAGATAGCGTTGCCAAATTTAGTGACTGAAAATACGAAACTCCCAGTTACATCTGAATTCAGATAAACAATGAATTTTTTTAGTGTGAGTTTGTCCCATGCAATATTGCAGGCACATTTACACTAAAAGATATTACCCGTTGTTTCTCTGAAACTCAGGTGTACGTGGGAGTCCTGTGTTTTATCTGGCAACCATAGATCCAGGTGTCCTTGAGTAGTTCACAGGCCCACAAAGCAAAATAATAAGTTCTTAGGAACATGTTCTAGTTTCAAAATTTGAAGTTAACTCAGAATGCCTGCAATCTAATTATTCTCTATCAATTTAAAATGTACAACAATATTTTCCATGGCACAGATTTTGAGACTAAAGAACCTAGTGATGTATTTTAAAGGGGGAACATGGATTTTATGTTCGCAGGAGAATCCGCCTCTTAGAAGCAATGGGATCCTCTTAATCTCCTAGCTTCTATAACACAACTGGTGGAAGACAAAGTCTATACACAATAAAGTGCTTCATTCAGGGATCTACATGACTCCATCCGTCACTAAAGCACATGTTTGGCACAGATTGAAAGCCAAAAGCAGTCCAACAAATATTTCAAAACTGAATTTATATCTTCCTAACACATGGTTTATATACGGATGTAATACCTAGAGAGTTTTGCAGTTCTCAAATAATACCCTGGCTAAACTACAAATAATATCTGCAGCAGACCACAATACCAGAATTATTTGCTTTTTAAATGTTAAAGAAAGCTAAGTTGATGAGGGGGGCGCTGCCAGAGATGCCTGCTTCAGTATGCAATTGTTATAAGGAACAAGAATCCACATATATCTACTATAAGCCAAATATTTGTATAACTCCTTGTACAAAGAGGAAGCGCCCCTCTAATACTCTGACTTGAGAGAGAAATTAATGGCGGCCACTCACATTTTAATAAACTTTAAGAGTTCTGTACGTCGTCATCAATTCTGAATACCTCTTCCATCTAGGAAACGCATTTGGACATCTACTCCACAACAATGCACATACTGCCTATTATGTTTGACTCTGCTATTCTAAAGAAGAAAATGGCAGCATGATGGATTTCTCTGTACCCCGGCACACACAGGTGTGCTGGACTGTTCTTTTATGTGGTTTTTCCCATAAGACAAATTTCCAGATGAAAACTGAAAATTATCAAAAGATAGATATTTCATCTTCCATTTCAAAGAGTCACATATTTGTGGACTTGTTTTTTTTCTTTTTCATTTTTCCTCCACCTATCTGCTAGCATATGGAGGCTGTGTCAGTCTATTAGAGAGCAGACATTTGCCACTCGCTGGCCAACACTGATCTTGTAAATATTTCAATACCCTCCCTGTTCCGAGAAGAAAATGGAAAACCTGGAACTAAAAGCAAGCAAGGTCCACATGCTGGCACATACTGCAGTTCTAACTTTACAGTGTGTCCTAAAGATTACTTTTCATGAGAAGGGCTGGGTGGAGGAGCAAAGAAATTGTCACATAGATTTACTGTGGAAATAGTAGCATTTATATTTTTCAACTTGACAGTATATGCATAAATCAAAGCCACATGGAGAGAGAAACCCCCCTCTTGAATGCACACACAGGCACACATACATGCAAATTCAGTGCAGGGTCTGCCACGGCTTCAGGGGGATTCAAGGTCTCTAGAGGGCAGACTTTGAGAGGGGAAGGGGAGGAATCCACCCCAAGCAACCCAGACAGCATTCTGGAGTGTCTGCACCCAAAACCAGAGCCTCTCCTTTTGACTCTACACTGTCACCACCGGTCTAGGAAGCTCCTGCCCAGAGCCTGACTCTGCTCATTTCTGAGGGGATTTTCTGTAGTGACCTGCTTGGATGAGTGTGTGTTACAAATGACAATCTTGTATTAGATGCCTCCCAGTCTTCAGACACTTTACAGTTTACAAATTGTTTCTCAGAATGCTATGCCATCACTCAGCCCACACAAAGGCGCAGAGATAGATTTTACTAACTGCATTCTACCAGGTCGGGAACAGGAAAGGGGAGGCCAGGCACCTTGCCAAGGGCTCAGGCCCTGGCAGTTGGCTGAGGAGGGGCTCGAATCCAGGGACGGAGGCTTCACATTGTGTGTCACCTTGGATACAGGTTCCCAGAGGCCTCAACGGTTGGCCAATCCCCAAAGCCCTGTCCCCTTTAGCCTTCCCCACTTACTTGCAGCTGCACACTGGCTCACGCTTGTCTCCCATCTGTCTGGAACACCAATTCCCATCTCCTTCCTGGTATGTCCAAATCTGTCACTTAATTCGACAAAGCACAGGGGCCAGCTGCCCAGAGGAGCTGGGCTCTGGCACAGCCACTCCGGTGGTTCTCAGGGTCCCGCAGCCCACACCCCGCTGCTCTCAGCACGGAGCTCTGCCAGGCTGCCTGGGCTCCCTGACCCTTCCTCCCGCCCTGGCTTCTCCCTTCAGCTTCGGGTGTTCTGTAGCCATCTCAGCCTTGCCAGATGTGGCCTGGCTGTGACCAGCCTGCCTGCCAGCTTTGCCCTCTGCTGGCCCCACCTAAACCCACAGCACCCAGCTGTCCATTCTGATGGGCAGTCTGGCTCTAATGCCCCACTTGACATCACACAGCACACCCAAGCCACAACAAATCCCTCCCCACCTAGAGAGTTGTCCCAGTGCCCCCACAGGCAGCAACGCTGCCCCTTCTGGGCTCTCTGTTATGGTGGTGGGGACCTGGCAACACGGTCCCTTGAAGGCAGAGACTGCGTTTCACTCTTCTCTGAAACCCTAGCCTCGAGCCAGCACCAGGTGCTAAGCAAGTGTGCTGAATGGAAGGTGAGAACGGAATGAGGTCCGGAAGTCACCGTGCCATAGTTTCGATCCAGATAGTACAAACCACAGGTGTCCCCATTAACAAGGCCACGCCTCCACTGGGCGCGGCTTTCAGAGCCTTCTCCCCTCTAGTGAGGCACGACCCAGAAGGCGGTATGTGGGCATCAGGGTGTTGTCTACAAGTCCACTGATTCCAGCATGGACCCTGCACCTGGCCCTTGGACTCACTCCCAAGGAGTGAACTGTTAAAGTACTGGGTGGGGAGGGGTGGGGAAGACACTGCATCCTCCCCTTTATTGCTGAAACTGGGCCCTGTCATCTCGACTTGAGGCAAAAGTTTCATCTGGTCATTGCTGGGCTTTTTATAGGAGGAACTCAGACCCCGAGTGTCTCAGGGCCCAGGACACTCAGCACTCCTCAGAGGCTCAGGCCCACCCAGCTGGCTGCTGTGAGGGTCCTCGGAGGGCCAGACCCGCCCAGCCATCTGCACACAAAATGCTCTTAGCAGCCTTTAAGTACAACATTGGGTCAAGGAGGGAACCAGCTGTTCTCTTTTCAGGTCTCTTTCAAGCCTTCTAATGAGAGCAGAGTCTGGTGTAATATGCCTAAAGCGTCCAGTTCCTCAACCATTTGCTAATCACCCTTTTTCACCAAAAGTGAACCTCCATAGGAACATCCAAGACACTTCTGTCTAGCTGGAGTTTAGTAACATTCATGTTTTCCTTCTGTTTATTTTTACAATATTTATGACAAGTGAGAACAGAATTCTGTTTATGATATGGAAGTATAATTTCCTTCTGAAAGTAAAATTGACAAATATTTAAGTAAATAATACACCAGGTGATATACAGCTAGAAGGAAAAGTCCAGAAGGCAGTTCTCAAATAACTCCTAATTGGGATGCTTCCTGCCCACATAACTCCCTAGACCACACATAGCTAGGAGATGTCACTATGCATAGAATTACTTGAGAAGCTTGGAAAACAGGCAGAGTCCCCCACTGACAGGGGTGAGACACAAGAATTTTCATTCATCACATGCTCCAGGTGATGAGTCCAGTGCAGGCCATCTGGTAGACCTGCGGACTCAGAGACTTTGGCCTATGGGCCAGCAGTCCCCGACCACCAACCTAAAACCGAAGCACAAAGGCTGCTCCTCTTGTTTTTCTTCTCTGCTGGTAACTCCCACTACCATCATTTCCCCCATTTGGTAACTCCCACTACCATCAGAGCGGGCTTCGGTGCTCCAGAACCAACCATCCATCCACCCATCCATGAAACATCTGGGCATCTTCTACATACCAAATACAGTGTATAGATTCAAAGGGAGTTGCCACCCACTTCCATCCAGATGCAACATCCTATGAACGGAGGAGACACCGCACACGGACTCTGATATCGACTCACAATTTCATGAGATTGTTCAACCCGGCAGCCTTCCCTGAGTGACTCCTATTTGCCAGTCCCTTGGGATCAAGAGTCAAATCCACAAGCCCAGGTATGAAAGATTTCCCAGTGTAGTGGAGAAGACAAGCATGTCAGACAAGATAGCAGAGCACACAGGGAGAAGGCCTGCCCCAGCCAGGAGAAGGGAGCTGGGGTGGAAGGGACAGTGGGGTCAAGGTGGGCTTCCCGAGGGGCAGGAGTTAACAGGCAAGGGGGGAGGCGGCATGTGGGCACAGCATCCAGGGCCAAGAAAGCTATGAGTGCAAATGTGCATGCGATGATAAAACGGCAGCGCTGTGGTTACATTCGTCTATTTTTCCCATTTAACTTGCAGAGTATCTCGATCTGTTCTTTAAAGAGCCAAGTTATAGTGAGGGCCTCTGGTCACAAAGCAAGGTAATTAAGAGACTATGACTAATGCCAACTGCTGTTGTGCAGAGACAGAGTTAATGGAATCCGCATTTGGCCTGGTCCTCACATACCTTTTGGAACATTTTGTAATAAACTCACCAGAGTCCCTGAAAAGAAGAGAGAAATCACCTTCTGTCACCAACTGAGTGCTCAGCCCAGTGGCTCCTCGGCTTCCAGCTGCACCTTATTTTAGGACGCATGTTTTCCAGGGTTCTGCCCTTCACAGGTCTATAAGATCATGTCTTATCCCTGGGCTGGGGGAATTATGTTTTCCACAAATTCTACATTCCTATGTTATACCAAAGTAAAAAACAATTTTACAAAAGATAATTGCATTTATTTACTGAAGCTTACTTTTCCATTAATACTTCAGGTCTGCCTCCATAGAATCCCACTCCATTAATTTGGATTCTATCTTTGGAGAAGTCATTTGATCTCCTCAGCCTTACCTTCCTCATCTGAAAAAAAGACAGGATTTGAGTTGATGTATGGCTTGTCATCCTGGCTTTTAGGGATTCCAAAAATGTAGTATTTTTATTAAAGTTATTTTTTAATTTTATTACAATTTACAGTATTTTCTAATATTTCACAGCACTTATATTCCAGTATTTTATTAGTTTATTTTTATTAGTGTAATTTTTATTACAGTAAAAGCTCCAGAACGTGGTCCACGACAATGCTAATTTGTTGAATGCAGTTGGCTCCTGCCTTCCATCAAGCCTCGGCTTCCAAGTAACTAATGATCCCAAGTTCTGAGAGAAGCAGGGAAGGACTCTAAGACACACGGTCAGCTGAGTACAATACAGTGGGGAATGTGTTGTGGGGGACAGAGGGTTAGGGAAATGAAGGCTTGACAAACCCATTAGCAAAGTGGCATGGGAGCAGGACTGGGTCCCCAGCGTCACGCAGAGCAGCTGGCATGGAGTAGGTGCTCAGTGAACACATGGAGGGAACAAGGGAAAGGCTGGTAACCACAGGTCTACGTTCTGCTGGAGCCCTAAAATTCCATAGTTCTGTGCAATCCATAGACCTTACTACATGCAAATGACATTTAAATTATAATTAAAATTTTAGTCATTTTTTAAAAGTAGAGTTTTAATATACTGGAAAATAATACTTAATGTGAGAACAAATTGATTGGTTATTCATAAAAGAAAGTTCTGTGGAAGTAGTCTTTTAGGAAAAAAGTATTCATAAAAATCTAATTCTCAGGGTAATGCATTCACCTGCAAAGTGAATGCCAAGGAAATGATCCCAGCAAGAGCTTGTGTTAAACACTGCTAAAAAAAAACATTACGATTTGGCTAAAGGAAGGCTCAGTAAAGATACCTGATCCGTGGAATTCTAGATCTACATATCCATTTCATTTTTGAGTGGTGGCGAAAAAGGGAGATGGAGTTTTTTCACGTATTAAAACTCTCATGGCTCTTTGGTTTCATAGCAGACGACAGAAAATCTGTCACACAAGCTATTATGTCAACTTTCAAACTGCAGTTCCTCATAGTAAAAGTTTTAAAAGGCAGACGACTTAAAATTCTATCTAAAGAATACTACACATCAAAATAGATGGAATCAAGCCAAAAATTTATAACAAGAGAGAGTATACTTTTTAATGCTTTTATTATAAGAGTTATGACTATAAATGAATTAAGCATTCAGCTAAAAAAAGAAGAAACAAAACAATGAAAATTAAAAAGATTTAAGAAGTAAAAGCAGAAATTACTATATTAGAAGCCATAAATAATAGGAATAGATATGATCAGTAAATCCAAGACTTAATTCTTCAGACAGGCCAAAAAAATACCCGATCCTCTGACAAGCCCAGCAAAGGAGAAAGCAAATGTAGATACAGAACAATGGGGATAATCAGAGATACAAAAATTAAATGATAATCAAGCATTGCACATTCTTTATACTAATAAATCTGAAAATCTGGATGATATAAAAGCTTTCCAAGGAAAAGGATAAGTTACCAAAATTTGCTCAATAAGTAGAAAAGCCAATGACTATGTAAGAAAGTTGAAAAATCTGTAAGAGATTTGTGTCTCAAAGACACTGGGCCCAGATACTTTTAAGGGCAAGTTTTTAAACTCCCAAATGACAGATTATTCACATTTTACATGTTCCAAAACACACGCACATGGCAAAAGCTTACATTAACTTTACAAAAATAAGATTGCTATCAATATCAATCAAAGATAAGACAAAAGAAACTTCGGCTCATAGCAGATGGTAGAACGGCCCTATTGCTTCACCTTCCCTTTATCAGAAAACTCCTTGCCTGCTGGCTTTTCAGGTCCCCCCATTAAGAGGCAGAGTCTATTTCCCCACTCCTTGATTCTGAGTTGGGCTACACGACATGCCAATGGAATATTAGCAGATGAGATCCAAACAGAGGCTTGCATATCAGGACTTGTTTGTTCTCTCATCTTTGCTAGAGGGATGGGGAAGACGTGGAGCAAGGCCATGTCCCTCCATTAAGAGGGGACCCCACAAACCTGTGAGCGACCCTAGCCAAGACCAGGACTGCCCAGCCTAAATCACTGATGTGCTGACTCATGAGCTAAAGAAAAGTTTGATTGTTTTAAGCCACTGAGTTTGAGGCTGGCTTATTAATCCGTATTATTGTTTCAAGAGACAACTGATGTAAGACCACTTTGCCTTAACACAGGTGTGAAAATTCTCAAGTAGGACACTAGGAAATTAAATTCAGCAGCATATTAAAAATGACACACTTTAACAGTTTTGGATATATCTTTAAAGTGCATGACTATTTTGATATTGGGAAATCCATCTATGATTAATTATATCAATATATCAATGACAATTACACCAGTAGGTCAGAGTATTAAGAGAGCTGGAGAGAGAAAGAGAGAAAATATGGTGCCTCAATAAGTGCCTAAAACACCCTGTCAGTGGGCCTTACTTTGGAATTTATGCTCCCCAGTGTAACAGAGTTAGACTCATTTATAGTTTGCTTACACATGGCTCTTCTGCCCCTTTTATTTGAGCGTATAATTAAATATATGTCCTAGAGACTTAAATCTTTCATTTGTTCATGTGCTGTTTGAGCCCTGAATCTCAGGAGTGATGCAACACCTACTCTCCAGTTCACTGGACTTACCCAGGACAACCAACAAGGAGATGATGATGGACAAGGCCCATCACAAGGAAAAGAGAGTGTCTGCAACTGCAAGCAAGATAGTTCCATCCATCTGCCCGATGGGATCTAAGACCACTTTCAATTAGAAACAGAGTGGTCATCACCATCCCCAAATCCTCAAGATTGGGGAATGAACAATGGACTAAAGTAGGCTTATTATTCTTGTATTATAGACTTATTATTCTAGCAATAGAAGAACTTTGATCATTGATATAAAAGCAGTGGCCACCAGAGGTTCTGAGGGAAGGGACAGGGAAGAATAGGTATAATATGGGGGCACTCTTGGGACATTGGAATTGTCCTACATGACATTTCAATGACGGATACAGGCCATTAAACATTTTGTCATAATGTATAAACTTGTGCAGAGCAGAGTGTAAACTATAATGTAAACTATAGTCCACAGTTTAGTAGCAATGCGTTCATCAATATGTGTTCATCAATTGTAACAAATGTACCACACTAATGAAAGATGTTGTTAATATGGAAAAGTGTGGGAGGGGGAGGCATATGGGAAACCCCTATATTTTTCAATGTAATATTTATGTAATCTAAAGCTTCTTTAAAAATAAAAAAAATTTAAAAGTGCCTAAATGGCAGTTGACAAATTCAATATCCAATACTGATTTTTTTTTAAAAAAACTATTTGAAAACTAGAAACAAATTCTTCCTTAAAATAGTGAACTTGCATCATAAATCAACAGTGAACACTATAATCAATGTTGAAATACCAGGGGCCTTCACATTAGACCAAAACAAAAGAATACCTGTTATGCAAGTTTTTAAAGCTGCTCTTTATGTTTCAGACACTTCAATAAAGCAATAAAAAATTCAGAGAAATAAGCGTTAGAAAAGAGAAGGTATTTATAAGTAATATAATTAGCAACCTAGGAAACCCAAGAGAATCAATTGAAAGTCTATTAAAAGCAGCAAGATATTTTAATGAACAGGACAGTTGCAAAATGTATATACAAAAATCAATATAAGAAAATACCATTACTAAAATTAATTTGAAAATAGAATCCCAGTTATAATGACAAGGGAAGAAAAGAGTTAGAAAAAAAGCACCTAAAAGTATTTAGTAAGAAGTGGATGGTAATGTTGTTCATCCAAAAAATATGTCTTACAAAAGATGAGTGCCATAATATGTAAATAGCTCTTAACAAATCACTAAGGAAAGACAAATATCTCAATAGAAGATAACCAAAGGATATAATCAGGCAATTCAAAAAAATAAGAATCACAAATTATTGACAAGGAAACAAAAATTCAATCTCCTTAGTATTTAAAGAGAATCTCCTTCCCCCAAGCCCCCACACTCATTCTTGTTTCTCTGTGCATGGACTTCCATTAGAATAATACTCCCGGTCTCTTTCTTCACCCTCTCACTATCTCCCAAACCTTCAGGGAAAGAACAGTGACAAAAGAATTTGGGAGGAGGAACCAAGCACTGTGGCTCAGTTCCCTCTGGGCTTTCCCCTCTCTCCTTGAATCTCCCTGTCTACAGAACATTTATTCTGGTCTGCTCTCTACCATACCTTAAGGGGTATGCCCTGTTAGGCAATACCCAATATTGCTCAGTGGGACTGGCGACTGCCTAATTTGGAAGTGAAGTTGTAGCAAACCCACTCCCCACTCGATCACAGACCTAAAGCCAAATTCTCCATTCGGTTTTTCAGTAATTACAGTAATAGTTTCATCTCCGTCAGTCTCCTAAGTAATGGTTCTGAACCAAAAAGGAGAAGATGCGTGTGGCTTATTAGTTTCCTAAAATCCCACTAATAAATGTAAAATTAAAATATTTTAACCTAGGGAAGCGGCTGTGGCTCAATCAGTAGGGCTCCCGTTTACCATATGGGAGGCCCCGGGTTCGGTTCCCGGGGCCTCCTGGTGAAGGCAAGCCCGCCCGCACGGCGTGGTTAGCTGACCCAGCGAGCACAAGCAGCAAGGGGGGGATAAGTGAATAAATAAATAAAATCTTTAAAAAAAAAAAAAAATTTTTTTAACCTAGAAAATTGGCAAAGAAAATATGATAGTTGATAACAGTGTCACTAGCTAGTGATAAAGGGATTTTAGAGAAATTAGCTGAGAAGAACATAAATTAGCATAGCCTTCTGGAGGGCAAATTGGAACACGATGAAAATTTTAGAAAGGTTATTCATCTCTGAACTAACCCACAATTTTAATGCAATGTTGTTCACATTTATTGTGATTTCTTTTAGATTCCAGAGTTCATATGGGAACAAGTGAGGAAGTACAGAAAAATCCTGAAAGTAGTGCAGGGCTCTAGATCTACCAGATATTAAAAAGTACTAGCAAGCAATGATGAAGCAGGTAGTACTAGTACACATAGATTAATAGAAAAGAATGAAAAGTGAAGAAACTGACCCAAATACATACGAGATTTCCGTATACGAGAAAGGTGGCATTGAAATCATTGAAAGTAAGTAGTGGTCACTACTGGGCAGTCATCTTTGAAAGAAAATGGGTTCCTATACTCTTTCTAGCAAACCAAATGCTAGATGAACCAATGACAAACATTTAAAAAATAGCGAGACTTAGGACTAGATGAACACACTGGCGTCACATCGACACAAACACTGGCATCACTACCTTTATGAAGCCTTTATGGATCTGAGGAGGATGCATATTTCTTTCTATGGCTCCTACAACAACTGTGATAAGTTAAAGATGTGCAGTCTAATCCCTAGAGCAACGACTAAGATAATAATGATAAAGCTAGAACTATTGCTTGACAGTGGAATACTATAACTACTCAACCCAAAAGAAGAGGGAAAGAAGAAACAGAAACCTATTGGACAAATATAAAAGAAACATCAAGATAATGACTTAACCCTCCATATGAATAACTAAATGTAATTGGACTAAATGCTTCAATTAAAAGGCAGAGACCCCCAGAATGGATTGCAATGCAAGGCCAACTCTATATTGTATATAAGAAATGTGTTTTCAGCATAAATATATAGGAAGAAACTAAAGAAAAAATGGGAAAAGTTCCATGCATTCATTAAGCATAAGAAAGTAGACTTCAAGGCAAGAAATATTACCAGAGATAAAGAGGAAATTCCTTAATGATAAGAAGGTCAATTCATCAAGAAGATATAATCTAGATGTGTGTAAACCTAACAATAGTTCAAAATACATGAAGAAATCTGATAGGACTAAAAGGAAAAATAGATAAGCTGACAATGCTAGAGTTACAGATTAATACTCCTCTTCCAGTAATTGATCGAAATGGTACGTTGAGAAGACCAGTAAGTTTATATAAGACTTGATAATACAATCAACCAACTTAGCATACCATTATAATATTACTCCATCAAGAAACCGTAAAATACACAAAAACACACAATTTTTCAAGAGTTCATGGAATTGTCACCAATATAGATCATAAGCTGGGCTAAAAAACAAATGTCAATAAATATAAAACGATCAAAATTATAAAGCTATGTCCTCTGATTATAAGAAAATGAATTTGAAATTAACAAAAAGATATCTGAAAATCTCTAAATATGGAAATTAAGCAATACACCTCTAAATAACCCATGGGTCAAAAAAACATTACAAGGGAAACAATGTTTTGAACTAATAAAAATTACATATAAAAATTGTTATGTGCAACTAAAGCAGTGCTTGCAAGAGATTTATATTTCTAAATGCTTAAGGTTTTAAAGGTTTTAAGTCAATAATCTAAGGGTCTACCACACAGAGATAGAAAAAGAGCACATCAAAGAAAGTAAATAGAAGGAATGAAATCAAGAAGAAATTGATAAAATAGATACAAGAGAAAATCTTTGAGACCAAAAGTAGTTTCTTTAAAGACATGGATAAAATTGTTAATTCTTAGCAAGATGGAATTTTAAAAAATGAGAGAAAACACAATTTGCCAAATTCAGGAATTAAAGAGGGGAACATCTTTACAGATAATATGGGCATTAAAATAAGGAAATATTGCAAACAATTTAATGACATTCTTTGAAGGACACAAATTACCAAAACTGATTGAAGAATCATAAATATCTGTATGGGAAAACCTTCCCAACTCTCTATGAGGCCAGTATAACTGAAGCCAAAACCAGACAAGAATATTACAATAAAAAAGGAAAAATTATAGACCAATAATATCACTTATGAACATAGACATAAAATCCTTAATAAAGTACCAGGAAATCAAACCCAGCTATGTATCAGTATATGTCAATAATACCTATATATATTAACCAAACCCGACAGAGAGAGAGAGAGAGAGAGAGAGAGAGAGAGAGAATGTGTGTGTGTGTGTCAAGGGTTGTTTATACCAAGAATGCAAGCTTGGTTTAAAATTTAGAAAAATCAATCCATTTTACTCCATTTAGAAAATAGAGATGAAAAATCATAGGATCATAATAAAAAGATGCAGAAAAACATCTATGTGACAAAAATTTAATCTCCATTCTTGAAAACTCTCAGCAAACAATAGAAGAGGACTTTCCCAACCTAATAAAAGGTATCTATGAAAAACAGCTACAATCATACTTATTGGTGAAAGACTGTGTATTATCCCTAAGGTCAGGAACAAGGCAAGGACATCCATTCTCATGCAATTAATGTGTAGCACTTTTTGTCCTTAGAACATATTCTACTTGGAACACACAGTCAAATTACATTATTTTGAAGTCGCTTGGCATAATTTTTCTGTGTGGTCTTACCAACTAGCTACTCAGGTTCTTTTGATTTTTAGGCACTTTTAAAATTTAATTTGGGTTTATAATTATGTGAAACATTTTTATGGTTCCAGAGTCTAATCTGGAAGAGCAAGATATTTGAAGAAGTCTAGTCCCTCCTTTCTTGAATACATTATGGCATACTTCACTCCATTCTAAATCCCGGCACTCACTCAATAATAGCATAAAGAAATAGTCTTTATTCCCTTATACCTGCATGGTGTGCCTGTATATGGCCATACCTTTGTTAATCAACTAGTCCCAGCAACAAACATTTGGGTTGTTTCCAGTCTTTTGCCATTTATTTAATGGCAAACTTACATATAGTATGTCATGGCTTATAGCTCTTCTTGTATATACTAGGTATTTCAAACTCAAAGAAATGTTTATGGCTTAATTGTTCACATAAGTTCTTTGACAAACAGGATAGTTCCATCAACAGGAAAAGAATGGGTATGCTAATTTGTGGAACTGCAACAAATTATGTAGTCCACATTCCTAGGACTACACTTAATTAGACCACCCAGTAGTTACTTAAACTCTTCAGCAACATGAATTTCACCATTCCTTTGATAACTACTTCAGTATTTCGTGATCTGGGTTTAGTTTATTTTATGCTGTTTCTATACAGGACTGATGATAAGCCACCTAGAGAAAAATGTATTTTAAAAATAGCCTTGGGAAGCAGATGTGGATGGAGCAGTTGGGCACCTGCCTACCACATGGGAGTTCCTGGGCTCAGTTCCCGGGGCCTCCTAAAGATGACGAGCAAGACAGCAAGCTGATGCAGCGGGCTGGTGCAATGAGATGGTGCAAGAAAGAGACAATGAGAGACACAACAAGCAGGAGTGGAGGTGGCTCAAGCCATTGGGTGTCTCCCTCTCACATGGGAGGTCCCAGGTTCAGTTCCCAATGCCTCCTAAAGAGAAGACGAGCACACAATCAACAGACACAGAGAACGGACAGCAAGCACAAACGAGGCGGGGAGAGAAATAAATAAATACATACATACATACATAAATAAATAAATCTTTTTAAAAAAGCCTTGAAGACAAGACAGGAAAGTATCTTCAAAACCTTGTGTTAGGCAATGATTACTTAGACTTTATACCCAAAGCACAAGCAACAAAAGAAAAAATAGGTAAGTGGAACCTCATCAAAATAAAACATAAAAAAACTTTTTAGCAAAGAGCATAAAGGTAAAAAGACAACCTACACAATGGGAGAAAATACTTGGAAGCCACATATCTGATAATGGTTTAGAATTCAGAATATATAAATAAATCCTACAACTCAACAACAAAAATTCAGACCCAATTTTTAAAAATGGGTAAAAGACAGATATTTCTACAAAGAAGATATACAAATGGCCAAAAATCATATGAAAAGATATTTAACACGCAAATCAAAACCACAATATGATACCATTTCGTGCCCACTAGAATGGCTACCACTAAAAAAAAAAAAAAAAAAAAAAAAAAAAAACAGAAAATTACAAGTTTTGGAGGAGATGTGGAAAAATGGAAACACTTTCATCGCTGGTAGGAATGTAAAATGGTGCAGACACTGTGGAAGACAGTTGGGGGCAATTCCTCAAAGTTAAGTAAAGCATTAGCATATCACCTGCAATTCCACTAATTGATAGAAAGCAGGGGGTTGCACACCTATGTTCATAGTGGCATTATTCACAACTGCAAAAAATATGGAAGCAACGCAAATGTCCATGAACCAATGAATGGATAAACAAAATTTGGTATATACATACAATGGAATATTACTCAGCCATAAAAAAGAATGAAGTCCTGAGGCAAGCAACAACATGGATGTACCTTAAAGTATCATGTTGCGTGAAAGAAGCTAAGCCCAAAAGGATAAATATTGTGTGATCTCTCTGACATGTACTAATTAGAATAAGTAAGTTCATACAGTCAGAAATTAGAATATAGGTTACCAGGACTGGAGTAGGTATAGAGAATGGGGAGGCAATGCTTAATTTGTTCAGAGTCTCTGTTTGGGCTGATGGAAAAGTTTTGGGCATAGATTGTGGTGATGTTAGCATAACTTTATGAATGTAATGATAGCACTGAATTATATATTTGAAAGTGGTTAAAAGGGGAAAGCTTAGATTGCATATATGTTCTAGAATACAAATTCGTGAAAAAGGCTCACACAACATAATTGTACAGCACAACAGTGAACCCGAAAGTAAAGCATGAACTATCATTAATAGCAGAATTATAAAAATATTCTTTCATCAATTTTAGCACCTTATACCATTCTTATGTAAGGTGTTAATAATAGGGTGGTATATGGGAATTCTGAATTTTATGCATGATGTTTCTGTAAACCCACAGCTTCTCTAATATAGAACTGAAAAAAAAAAAAGAGAAATAAATAGGGCACAGTGTTAGGAAATGTACTTCAAAAGTCACTTCATCATCATTAGTTTACAAGTTTTTTTTAGCCTTTTGTATATAAAAATGGTTTTTCCCCGCTGAGATCATCCAGCATTGACCTAACTAGAAGCACAGCCAAAGGCAATTGGAGGAAACAATACAGAACAACATCCATGATTTGCAAAATAGCCTGGAGTGGGATATCTTTTGTTATTTATTTTGCTTTTGTAATTGAACACTATTTTAGAGTTATTTTACCCTCCAACTGACTCGTGTATCAAACTAACCTCAAAAGTTTAAAATGGAAGAGGAGAATAAAAAGGAAAAAGTGAATACACGGTTAAGCTCACGGTTAGGAGGCCACCAGCTGTGGAAAGCAAACACCCGTATGCTTCTCAGATCACAGAAACAAACTAATGGAAACCTCTTCCCATTTCATTTAAATTATCAGCTAACATTTTCTACCTGATATGAAAATTAACATTCAACACAGTACTTTGTGGTACTTCCTAGAAACGTTTCTTTTGGTTGCTCACAGATACTAATTACATCTTCTGTACCAGATATTAAGGACTATAAAAGACTCTCCATATAAATGAACTAACACATTTGGAAACAGTCTGACAAAGACAGAAAAAGTAAAGAATAGTGCTTTAGTGAGCCGCGTTTGGGAAAAAAGAAATTAAACACATGGAGCGGGGCTGGTCCCTCCTTGTGCCGGTGTTTATCGTGCAGCTGTGATACGCTGGGGATAGGGTCTCTGTCCCCAAGAGCTTAAACTCCAGCCAGGAAGACAAGCAGGTGATCACCACTGTACAAGCCCTCTGCTGGGGAAGCCACGCTGTGAGGACTGACTGGGGGGAGCGGGGACGTGTGAGAGGAGCACAGATGGGACGTGCTGAAGGAGGGAGGTCTGAGCCACGTAGGAATTAGGTCAAGAGCCAGGCTGAGGATGGGCTGAGGGTCTGGGGTGGAGGGACCTCTCAGGCAGAGGCAAAAAAGCCCCTGCCATGTAAAATAATAATAAAAAGGAACATGGAACATGAAGCGGTTGAAGGGCAGAAACACGGACCCAGCTTACCAATAGGTGCTACTATCAATTCTGGCACCTGTACAAGGCGAGCTGATGCCTCTGAAAACCGCATCTCTGACTGTCCAATGCCACCCCTCGTATCAGCCATCCTTGCTCCCTAACGCACCGGCTGGATGGACTTCTGAGGCAGCTCCCAGTGACCCTACCTTCTGGGCACGACACCTCGGACCCCCTTCCCGTGAGTGTCAGCTGGCTGGCGACTTGCTTCTCACCCACAGAGCACAGCAATCACTCCCATGATTGGGTTACCCAGCTCGCGGCTTCTGCCTTGCTAGGGACGCCCCTACTGCCTTCTCAGCACGCTGTGAGGCAAGCTGCCGCACTGCCGCGGCCACTAGGGAAAGACCCGAGGATGGCCTCGGTCACCAGCCAGGTAAGAGCCGAGGCCCGAGGCCCAGCACTGCTCGAGGACCTGGCTCCTGTCACCAACCACATGAGCTGGGAAGTGGCTCCTTCCCGGTCACGCCTTCAGATGAGACCCCTGCCTTGCCGCCTGGTAAGAGGCCCCGAAGCAAAGAGCCCAGTTGAGCCATGCCCACATTCCTGAACCACAAAAACCATGTGATAAACGTGTATGTGTTTTAAAAGCTATTAAGGGGAGCGGATGTGGCTCAAGTGGCTGGGCATCCATCTACCATATGGGAGGACCCAGGTTCAATCCCTGGGACCTCCTGGTTAAAAAAAAAAAAAAAAAAAAAAATGCGAGCAGGAGAGCCAGATGATGACACAACAAAAGAGAGACCCAGGGGAGAGTCAAGGCAAGACACACCAGAAGCCAGGAACTGAGGTGGCACAAGTGACAGGGTGCCTCTTTCCCACATCGGAGGTCCCTAGGATCAAATCCCGGTGAAGCCTGGAGGAGAAAAATGAGAAGAGAAGAAAAGAAACAGACACAGAAGATCACCCAGCAAATGGGCACAGAGAACAAGGGGGGTGGGGGTGGGGGAACTCATAGCACTGTACACCAAAAAGAAAAAATAAAGTCAATAAAAAAAAAAAAGCCATTAAGTTGTAGTAACTTGCTAAACAGCAACAGGTAACTAATACATTCATGTATGCGCATTTATAATTTTTATAAATATTTTCTACTTACCATCACAAGTAAAATCAATTAGGTCAAGTCCCTACTTTGTAAGATATAACAGAGAGCAGTATCTTTAATTATTAAACATTAAGTTTCCCCAGTAAAACAAATGTTAGCTGACAAGTCCCTATGTTCCTTTAAGGTAGAAACCCTAACAACGGGTCCCCAGTCCTACTGCTGTGATCCGTCTCTGCAGGGCCCACAGGAAAAATCCTCAGAATCTGCACAGTGAGAGGTTCGAGTCTTGTTCTACCTCAATGTCCTGGAATGACAAGCTGTTCTCTCCTCAAATCCCAATGCCCGAAGGTCAATGTGACGAGTGCTGAGAGAGGCTGGAACCTGGAAGGACATCTGGAGGTCACAGTTCCTCCTACGTAGCCCAGGGGTTTATTGTGTGGGCTCTGAAGTCAATTGCCTAGTCTGCTCCTAGCTCAGCCTCCTGTAAGATGCAGGGGTTGAGGCAAGTGTCAAGTTCTCTCTGCCTTACTTTCACCACCTGTAAAATGGAACAATAATGGCACAAAACTGTAGTGATGTTTAAGCAGGAAAATTCATGTAAAGTGCTTATCCCAGGGCCTGCTAGATGTCAGGTTTGGGTGTCATCAGTACTGCTGTTACTGTTATATCCATATATTCTATTTGTACAGTAATTTATGTGCATAATCCCCGGCCTGCCACCTGCTAGCTGTGTGACCTGTGCAAGTTAAACCTTCTCCCGCTAGCTTTCCTATCTGGAAAGGAGGGTTCTAATACCTCCCTCCTAGGAATGAGGAGAGTATTGACTGAGAAGGCAAGTAAAGCTCTTGGGACAGAGCTGGCATGCAGAAATCACAAAAGCAAAAGTCTTCTATGGAATTGCATAATTCTACCCACAAACTAAGAGTAATTACCATCAGGATACACGACTATTCTACAGCTACACAGGGTAAAATTGTAATCATGAGTCTTGTTGCTTGATGGAGTGTTGAACTAAGACTGAGTGGATGCTTTTGAAAATTAATTTGCTTCTTTACAACTCAGGGGATTTGGTAGCCAGAACCAACAGTTTAAGAAAAAAAAAAAAAAAAAAAAAAACAAGAGAAATTCTCAGTGGTGAAATATACAACTCTTCCCATTAACTTTTTTTTCCTGTAAATTGGAAAAAGAACACCAACAACCTTAGAGTGGTACATTTCTATGAGGGTGTCCTGGAATAGAAAAGTAGAAATAGAAGGCAACTTTCTCAACATGACAAAGGGCATATGTGAGAAACCCACAGATGATAACATACTCACTGGTGAAGGACTGAAAGTTCTCATTAAGATCAGGAATAAGACAAGGATGCTCACTTTCACCACTACTATTTGACATTGTACTTGAAGTTCTAGCCAGAGTAATTAGGCAAGAAAAGGAAATAAAAGACAATCAAATTGGAAGAAGTAAAATTTTATTTGCAGATGGCATGATCCTATATAGAAATCCCAAAGAATACACAAGAAAGCCACTAGAGTAATAAACTCAGCAAAGTGATAGACTATAAGATCAATATGCAAAAATCTGTTGTGTTTCCATACACCAGCAATTAATAATACACAAAGGAAGTCAAGAAAATAATTCCATTTATAATGGCATCTAAAAAATTTAATGAAGGATGTAAAAGACTTGTACACTGAAAATGAAATCACTGCTAAAAGATATTAAAGATGCCCTAAATAAACGGAAAGATACCCCGTGTTTGTGGATTGGAAGGATATTGTTAAGGTATTGATAATATCCAAAGTGGTTTACAGACTCAACACAATCCCAATCAAAATTCCAGCAGCCTGTTTTGCAGACACAGAGGAGCCAATCATCAAATTCATATGGGATGGCCTGAGTAGCCAAGACCACCTTAAAAAGAACAAAGTTAGAGGACTCACACTTCCAAATTCAAAACTACATAGTCAAAACAGTTTGGTACTGGCATAAGAACACATAAATAGACCAATGGAGTAGAAGTGAGAGGACAAAAATAAACTCTCATGTCTTGACCCACTGATTTTCAACAAGGGTGCCAAGTCTACTACATGGGGAAAGAATAGTCTCTTTAATAAATGGTGCTCGGAAAACTGGATAGCCACATGCAAAAGAATGAAAGCAAACCCATTTCTTACACCACATACAAAAATTAACTCAATTTTTTTATTTCAGTGACCTAAATAAGAGAGTTAAAACCAGAAAAATTTTTTAAAGAAGAAAACATAGGGGAAAATCCTTAGGGCCTTGTACCTAGCAATCGATTCTTAGATACGGTATCAAAAGTACAAGCAATAAAAATAAATTGGGCTTGAGCAAAACTTAAAACTTTGTACGAAGGATATTATCAAGAAAGTGAAAAGACAATGTACATAATGGAGAAAATACTTGGAAGTCGTATCTAGTTAGGGTTTAGTATCCAGAATATGTAGAGAACTCCTACAACTCAACAACAAAAAAAAGACAAACAACCCAATTTAAAAATTGGCAAAGATCTTGGATAGATTTTCCTCCAAAGAAGTTATACAAATGGCCAATAAACACATGAAAAATGCACAATATCATTAGACATTAGGGAAATGCAAATCAAAAATCACAATGAGACGGCACTTCATACCCACTGTTTTACTGCTTAAGCAAAAGGAAAAAATGGAAAATAAGTGTTGGTGAAGATGCAGAGAAATGGGAGCCCTTGTACATTGTTGGTAGGAATGCAAAGTGATGCAGTAGAAAACAGTTTGGTGGTTCTTCAGAAAGTTAAACATAGAATTACAATATGACCCAGCAATCCCACTTCCAGGTATATACTCCAAAGACCTGAAAGCAGGGAATCACACAGGTATTTGTACACCAATGTCCATAGCAGCATTGCTCATGAAAATCAAAAGGTGGAAGCAACCCCAGTGCCCATCAACAGATTAAATGAATAAACAATAATGTACATCCATACAATGGAATATTCTTCAGCCATGAAAAGAATGGAGGTCTGCTAACATGCTACAACGAGGATGAATCTTGAAGGCACCAAGTTGAACAAGATAAGCCAGGCACAAAGAGCCAAAAAATACCCAGAATAAGCAAACTGATAGAGACAGAGTGGATTACAGGTTTCCAGGGCAAGGCAGAGGGAAGGATAGATAGCTCTTGCTTAATGGTTACCAAATTTCTTAGGGGATGATAAGTTTAGGGAAGTTGGGGTCCGGGAAAATTCGTGCTCCCAGACTGGGTTTCTGCCATCATTTACTCTTTCCTTCCAGCCCTCCTGCCCAGCCCCAGGGTATATCCCACACGGTAATGAAGGAACAAACAAATGATCCTGATTAACAAATAGATGCCCTTAACCCTAGATCAATAAAAATAAAGATTGAAACACAAGAGTTGAGGTGGGAGAAGAAGGAACAGAAACTATCTTGCTTTCCCAAACTTCTGCTGCCTCCTCCATTGAACTTTGGGATTAACTTGAAAAACCATCTACCAAGAGCTAGAGACGGGGGAGCACGCAGATATCCCGAACTTTGTGCCTTGAAAGGCTTGAGCACCAACGGAACCTACAGTGGCACCATGTTCTCCCACATCCAACTAAAGAGGGAGGCAAATTACAAGACACTCTCCCCAACACTCCCCATTAAATGCTCACTGCCACCTGGCAAGATAAGCGGCATCCTTATTCTACTTTGTCAAATAAGGAAACAGATTTAGAAAGATCTCCTGGCTTCCTCTGGGTCACACGCCCATAAAGAGGCCATGTCAGGACTCAGGCCATCTCACTCCAAGTCCAGAATTCTGGCCAGGAGCCCAGGCACCTCTCAACTGCATCTCATGACCACAGCCGACAACACACAGCACTTTCAACTCTCTACACCCACAGTGCAGCACAATCAGGGGAGATAAGGTACAGGATCCATCACTTAGGCCCACAAGAGAAAGAGAAGAGAAGATTTTAAGGAATATTTCATGTTTTAAAACAGTCATCTTGACTCGGCTTTTCAAACTATGTCCTATCCCATTCCTCTCTGCCACCCGTTTTGAAAGCATTACCTTACTGAAATTCTGTAAGCAGCAGCTTAGCTCTAAGCTCTGCTGAGAAAGAAAGAAGGTTGAAAAACACTTTAAGGAGAGCAGAGAGAAGAGTAAAATGTGTCAACTGTGGAAGTTTCAGGAAAACCATCTACCATTGCTGAATAAATATGATCGAAGGAACAGACTCTCCGTACTAAGAAGCTGGAAGTAAAATTTAGTGAATTGAGTAGACTAAATCCGATGCCACCCTCTTTTAGTGACAAATCAGGCACCAGATTTTTCTAGATAAGTCAGTGAAGAAATCAATCTATATACAATCATATTCATTACAAAAGTTACAAATATGTACAGATGAGTCTTTGAGTTGCCGGTTTACCCCATTACACAATCCCTTCTCTATATTCGAATTTTAAAGCATGGAACAAATTCAGAATACACCCTAGGAAGGCTCACATGAATGGAATTCTGTTGACACCTCCTCTGGCAGAGGAACAGCTTCTGGGAGTGTATGTCAGCCTTGCTTCCCAGCTGTTCTCATTTTGCCTCAGCCAGAGGGAGATGGGAACAGCTGATGGCTTCACCCCCAAAGCTCGGCCAGGCCCCACCATTAGCACATCTCACCCCTGCAGCTGCCAAGGAGGAGACTAAACATGCCAGCAGGAAAGCAGCTGACTGGCTTTGCTGCTCAAGTTTTCAGAGAAATGGAAGCCAAGAATCACGGTGCCAGGTGGGTTCCACTCATTTTCTATACATTTTTAGGATCCACTCACTCTACACCAAGAGGTCAGGTTCCGTGTTCATTTTTTCTCACCAATGCATCACCAGCACCTGATATAGCTTTGTGGTCACAGCAAGCACCAAATAAACTTGTTGACCAACCTGTGGAAGTAGAGACTATTAACACCATTTTAGAGCAGGGAAACTAGGGAAGGAAGATCATATAATTTGCCCATGGTTGAAGGTGCCCATGACCCTGGTTTACCTGGCACTGATGGGTTTCCTGGATGTGGGGCATGCAGGGCTAAAGCCAGCATCACTGAACAAACTGAATAAGTAGCCCCATGGAACAAAGTAGCTAGATGCACATCTATAATTGGAGTATATCAGAGGTAGTACTGAAAATTGGGGGAAAATTCAATAAATAATACTGGAACAAGTGGTTATCTACATGGGAAACAATAGGCTCTAACCTGATACAATAACTAAAATATAAGTTCCATATATACTAAATGTGAACAGCAAAAAGTTGAAATTTAGTAGAAACTACAAAGGAATTTCTTTTGGAGCTCAGGAAAGAGAGTCTTAAACCACACTAAAAATAAAAATGGGCAAGTGATATGAATAAGTAATTCAAAGAAGAAATGCAGAGAACATATAAATTGCATAAAAAGTCTTAGAGTCTCTAGTGATTAAGAAAACTAATTAAAACAATGAAGTATTTCACATCCAGAGTGGGAACATTTAAAAGTCTGGAAATACCAAGTATTGGCAAAAAAAATAATCAACCAGAACTTTCCAACTAGTAAGCATGTCAACTGGTACAACCATTTTGCAAAGCTAGTTAGCAAAACATATTAATGCAGAAAATTGGAATACTCTACAATCCAGAAATTCCACTTCTAATAAGATTCCCCAGAGTTCACACGTGTATATGAAGAGATGGGAACTAGGAGCTTTGCAGCATTGCAATATCAAAAAGGTGGGAAAAATAGCTATTTAGCAATAGAGGCATGCATAACTTATGGTTTAGTCATCCAATTAAAAGGAATAAATCAAGCACATATATCAACATGAATAAGTAAAAAATGTTTACTGAAAACAGCAAGTTGCAGAAGCCTGTTGTATACAGTAGGATACCATTTATGCAATGAATACAAAAACAATATCAAATATTGATTAAGGACACATGCCCTCTCCAACTTCAGTGTAGCGGTTGCCTCTGCAGGAGAAGGCAGGAGAACTGGATGGGTGGGAAGAATGGGAGATGAGTATAAACATCTTCAACATTTTACATCTTTAAGTTTTAAAAGTTATGAAGCATATATGGCAAAATCTGGCTGGCACAGGGGTGTGTAACTTATTCTACGCCCTTTCTCAGCATTAAAAAATATTTTACATTTTATAAAAGAATGACTGATGGGGTCAAAATCTTTTTTCATGAAATCATCTCAACCTATAGTAAAATTCATGGATAAAAGTGGTCGTATTCTTAAAACTTTAGTGTGCCTCATTTCAGGAATACATAAACCAGAGTGCAGCTGTACTTTAAGATATAACACAGACACTAAATCCTAAACCAGGCTCCCAAGACCACACACAAACACACAAAAACAAAAACAACAACAACAACAACAAAAAAAAACGTGGGAGGGATTTAAACAAAACAAAAAGAAAACACAAAACCAGGTTCTCAGATGAAGTGCTTAAATCCAACCCTGAATTTAATTACAAACATGGCAAAGCACCGAACAAGGAATATTCCTGCTGGAGAAGAAGTGTCAAGGTAGATGAGCATTTCTAAGAATGGACCATCAAAAGTGAATGGAGAAAAAAAAAAAAAAAAAAGTGAATGGAGAGGGCAAAGCTTACAGAGCAGGTAAACAGGTGGAAGGCCTGCACAGCTGCCCAGTGTTTTAAGTAGTGTCTAGAAACTAAGCTCTAAATATAACCTTGGGATGACATAAAAGCTTAAAGGATAAAAGAAAAAATATCGATATGATTCTGCATTATTTGGCTTTCCTACACCATGGATCAGTCAGAGGCAAGGCGTATTGGGCATTACATAAGATGCAAGAAAGCAGGATAAAAAATGAACGGGAGAAGGAATGAGGACTGTTAAAGCAGAGAATTGCATTACTCAGTTGGTAAATAAAGTTTATGCTGGGTTAGCATTCTGTTTAAAGCCGAACTACATTTCAGGGCTATGGCCATTACAATTATTCTAAAGAGAGAGTACAAAGATTACAAAACGTTTCCTGCAGCAGAAGTGGTATGGACAGGGTGTGGAGACCAGGTATCTGTCCTGAGACAGCCTGGAGACCACCCTCAATCTGCCACTTTCCAGCCACGGTTTCCTCTTCTGTAAAGTGAGGGTAACAGGATAAACTGCAAGATGTTTCACAAGGACCGTAGGAGGTGCCGCATCCAAGGGCGCTGGTACACTGCCTGGCACCGAGCACCAGGAACTGCCTTTTATAGTAACGACTCACCTGCATGAAAACTTCAGGTCGAATAAAACGCTAAACACACATGCATAAACAGCTATGAAAAATGCACAGAAACCACATTCTAAAACATTCTGTCTAGGTTATATCACTTTCACTTCCTCAACTACAAAGACCTGGTAATTAAAGAACGTGTTTGTACCCCAGCTCTGTTTCATCCAGCTCGAGCCCAAGGCGTGGGACCAGGCATTTGCCGCAGAAGAAACATCGGACATGTTTCTCACACCTGTTTTTTTATAAGTCATCAATAGTGCAGGAACAATCTAGATTAAAGAGGACTCTAAACACACTCTCATACAATAATAATAATAATAATAAGGAACTTTTTGTAGCTTGAGTTCAGTGAGGCATCGTCTACACCGGGCTAAGCGGCCTTACATTCCTTGAGATGATGTAGCTGCATTCCCTGAGAGATGTTTTTACAGTTCCACAGCTGCAACATCTATCTAATTAGGTATATGTTGACTTTGAGTTTATACATTTTTAAAGGAAAGTTTTAGAACATTTAAAAAAGGATTTAATTTGTTTCCACAAGCAAGGAACAGAAAGAGCCAAATGACAAGGGGGCGGGGAGAGAATATGCCTGTGTAGAGTGTGGCCATGAAAGCATGGGCTGACTTCAAGAAAGATACGGCAGATTCCCTGCTGCTGTCTGTGCTTCCTCCCCAACCCCCACCATGAAGGAATAATGATCATAATAACAATCACAAAATCAAGGACAAAGAATTGGAGAGCAGAGGGAAGAGAAAGCACTTGGGAAGATGGAAAGAGCCTGGGTAAGTGGTGACCTATCAAGCAGAGAAGAGAAGAGCAAGCTCGAGCCCCGCTGCCTGCAGAGAAGGGAAGCCAACAAAACGTGCCCTGCCGGGGAGGCCCCGGGCACCTCCGACGGTCAACAGGGTAAAGATAACGTCAAGCCCAAAATTCCTTTGGAGAGCCAGGAAGCCGGGTGGCTGTACTTCTCCCACTCCCACAGACAAAGGAGATTCATTTCCTGGAGATGCTGAAGCAAAGAACCACCCCAGCCATAGCTGAGAGGGAGCGCGGGAGAGCAAAATGCCAAACTGAAAACAAAAGCACTCTGAATGGTGAGACTGCCTCTCTTGCCCCAGGCCCCTGCTTAGCACCCCGGCCCTATGGCCAGGACTCTACCTCCTTGGCAGGAGGCCAAAGAACTCATCTTTGAGAAACTGACCAGGCTTTAAAGAGAGAGAGAAATAGCCTGCGATAAATGGAAGTCTTCCACAAGACAGCCTACCAGTCAAATCCATCTGCAGAAGCACACAATTTCCAATCAGCTTTTTAGTCTCATTATTAAATACAAACAGAGCCAAGAATCAGATATTTGAAGAAAGTCAGAGACTATAACAAATAGGACCAAAAAAATTGAGCTACCAATGAGAATAAAGAGAACAATCCTTAAAAAGTAATACTGGGGGGCGGATGTGGTTCAAATGGTTGGGCATCCATCTGCCATATGGAGGGACCTGGGTTCGATCCCCGGGACCTCCCGGTAAAATAAAAATAAATAAATAAATAAATAAATAAATAAATAAATAAAGTAATACTTAATGTACTCAGAGGGTTAAGAGAATTCTTGTACCTATTTCAAAAAGACCAGAACAAGTTTTGTTTGTTTGTTTGTTTGTTTGTTTTAATCAAAAAGGAACATTCAAAGAAGAGCCATCTCTTGGAAATTAAATATATGATAGCAGAAACAAATTTGAATAGAAGGGTTGGAGAGTGAAATCAAAGAATTCTCCCAGAAAATAGAACCAAAGGACAAAGTTATGAAAAATGCATAAGAAAACTAAAGGATATTTCAAAAGATTGGAACATTGAACTAACAGCAGTGCCAGAAAAAGAGGGGGACACACGGTAAAGACATCATTGAAGAAATAATACAAGAAAGTATACTAGAAAATATACTAGAACTTTACAACGTGATTTTTTAGACTGAAAGCATCCTCTGAGTTAACCCATCACGCTTACTGATAAGAACTTTGCCAAAGCGTATCTTCATGAAATGTAAGAATACTAGGAATAAAGATAAAAGCTTCAAGAAATAAATGCTATATTCAAAAGACTGACAACCACTATGCCACCAATTTCTCACAGAGGCATTGAAGAAATGCCTTTCATGATCCTGAGGAAATGACCCCTACCTGGGAACTTCATACCCAGACACACTACCAACAATCAAGGGTGGAATATGTATATCCTACATGTCATATCACACACATATGCAGTATACACACACACATACACAAAGTACAGCAGACACCCACTCTAACCTTCTTTCTCACTCACAGACCGCTTTTGTTTGAAGCAGTAATTTGTACATCTAGAGATGTTCACTTTTCTGTTTTCTCATGGAGCTGGCTGTGGTTCTGTGTCATAGCCAGGCCAATAAGATCTAAGGAGGAACTCTGCTACAAGGATTTCTAGGAATACTTTTATTTTCTTAATTAAAAATAGATTTGGCTGGCTCTTTTGCCCCTTTTCCTTTATTACTGCCGGCAATGCAAATATGATGCCAAGAGGTACAGCAGCTGTTCTGAGACCATGAGGCAGTAAGCATGAAGACAGAAGCATGGCAGATACAAACAAGAGACAGACCTTGGGTCCCTGACAGAATCATCGACCCGCTACACCAGTTCACCCCTTAGTTCATGACAGCTTGTTAAGTAAAGGGAAGAAAACTTTAAAAGAATTGCCGAGGTCATGTTTTCTGCTATTTGCAGGTGAAAGCACAAGTTATCAAAAATGTGTCTTCTACATGCCTTTCCTTAGGATGTTGCTGGAGAGTGTCCTCCAGAAACGGGGGAGGGGATAAACTAAGAAAAAGGTATTGTGTTCAGAAAACAGATATTCCAACACAGGAAAGAGGCCAAAGAATTTCCAGCATCTTGGTAAGGGTTGTCCTGGGACAACAGCTGTGCTGCATGTCTAAAAAGTAACTACTTCATGCTGAACAGAGGGATAAAGGAATCCAGGAGAGATGAGACCAAGAAAAAAAATAATGGAAAAATTACTTATGTGTTTGATCATATAGGAGTTTAATAGTTCCCTAGAAAGTTTGGAGGCAAAGCAGTGATTGGTTCACCAGAAAACAAAGCGGGGGTGTGGGGGGGGGAATAAAGGCAATTATTAACTCTAGGAGAAACAAAGTTGCAAGAGAAATGAAATTGAATCCAATCAGAACACCATGTGGCTCAACTGAATATTACAAAGTCTTTATAGCACAAACACTGCATATTTTTAAAATCTCATGGCAATATTATAGCGGGAAGTTGGAGAGAAGGAAAGCCATTGTGGAGTAGAAAGAGCGAGGGGCAGAAGGGTAAGAAGAGAGGAGATGAGCAAGGAAAACAGGGATTAGGTTGGTCAGAGGTTTGGATTTTCTTTCCCAAGAGTGGTAGAAAGCCATTGGAGAGTTTTAAACAGAAAAGCAGCATAATCCAACTCATGATTAAAAATCATGACCTTGGCTGCCTGTGTGTTGGGGAGAAAATACTGTCCAGGGAAGGGGAAGAGTAAGCAGACCAGTCAGCTTCTATTAGAGTAGAGACCAAAGGCTCCTGCAGAAGAGAGTTTTTTTAAGTGACCTGGGTTGGGGCAATAACAATGAAAATGGAGGGAAGCAGGGAGATGAGGGTATATTTTGGAGGTTGGTGGTTTATAGAGAAGGAAAGGGACACTTAGTGATATCCGACTTCCTAGGATTTGGCATTAGGCATCTGGAGAAGGCAGGGGATATTACCGAGTTGAGGAAGACTGGAGGAGGAACTGGGATCTGCAGTTCTGTTTTGGACCTTCAGGGATGAGTTGTGGCTGAAGAACCCAGTCTGCATTTGCACTAGAGCTCAGAGTAACAGTTAGGGATAGCTGCCAGCCCCAGAATATGCTCTGCCCTCAACAAGTAGTAAGTTTTCCTATGCTCTTCCCAAAGAAATCTTTCATTATATGCTTGTATCTTTAAACTCTCTCAACAATATGATTTGGGGGCATTCAATGATTCAAGGCTTGATATAGAGAATCAAGGGTAAACAGCAATGAAGACTGGAAATCACAGTATATAACCCATCTGTAATTTTTTGGTTTAATGGCTTTTCTCTTTTGGGTCATCTCTCTCCCCCTAAAGAAAAACTCTCCACTAAATTGTAGTAAAATTTGCCTCCCCTCCAACTAAGAAATAATTTCCTATTATTAACTTGATTAAATAGTTTTCCTCTAAAAAACATTGTCCTTGATCAATTTGTGTAGGCCATGTGCCAAGTTCAAGACCATCTCAGGCAGACTTTGAGGTTCTGTTTCTGTTTCTTAAAAATTCTTTCTCAAACATTCAAAGGGATCAATCTGCACAGAAGTCAATCACACTTTCAACTACTGTTTTTCATTTGCAGATCACAACACAGTAAGCAGTATTCTTTCTTGGCTTCCTCATTGCTTCTTCATTGCTTTGTGCAATTCTTTTTATTTACTCACTAATTCCCAAATCTGTCCTCAATGCTATGTGGATTTTAACATGAGTTGGATTTTAGCCACATTTCATTAGATGCGGTGGGGATGGAGGATATCAGTGGCAGTTACAAAATAAAATGTACCGTGAAGTAATACCGGTTCGCTATTGAGGCCAGTTGTTAAAATAAATGCCTGTTACACAGTAAGTTTAGAGCTTGTGGTCAAGGCAAATCATTCATCTGTGGACCGATGGCGCCCCTAGCGGCAGAAAGGCGGCGGTGGCCACCAAGGGAAGCTTCCGAATTTTTAAAAAGACACCTGCTGAGTCTGTCTGCATCATGCAAACAGAATCCACAAGTGCCCGATTTTAAGGAAAACCAACTTGGGAAAATCTAAATCTGTAAAATAGCTGAACTATTGGCATCTTAGTTTAACTTCTAAAGAAGTTCTCACTTTACACCAGGTTAAAGGGATTATTTACCGCCAAGAGATTAACGGGGAGGCGGAAGGCTTCTGCTAAAGCGTTGGCCATCACCCACAACTGGAGAGCGATTCAAAAAGAAAGGCGAGAAAACTAAAGAAGTCGGCAAGTCAATTATTAAAACAAAACAAAACAGCACGACCGCAGTGGCGTGCGGCGGGCACACCTGCGGGGGAAGGTGATGTCTCACCTGCATGAACACTGGGCATCCCGAGTGTATCAGGTGGGGAGGCAAGGGGTGGGAGGGGGACCTCGTAGAGGGTGGCCCGGGAACCTGAAGGGGGTAGGGATGACCCGACGCCCAGCACTCCGGGCGACACGTGTAATTGTCAGGATAAAGGGACACCGCGGGCAAAAGACCCCCCCCCCCCAAGGGGACTGGCGATCAAATGCCCCTTTAGTCCAGACCGGGAGGGGAAGGGGTGGGGGTGCAGCCCCGAGGCTGTGCGTCCGGGCCATGACCCCCGCTTCAGGTCCCCGGCCAGGTGTTTCCTCTCTCCCTCCTTCCCTGCAATTGGCACCTGGGGGTGCTGGGGTCTCGCCGCGCCGGGAGCTGCGCGCGGGCGCAACGCCTCTCGGGGCAGCCCCAGCCCTCGTTGTCCCCCCGGCGTCCCGCGAGGTGCTCCGGGGTGGAGCGAGTCTCCAGCCGGAGGGCGAGCCCGGGCGCGGAGAGCCGGGGAGCGGCCGGGAGCCGCCTGGCCCCGGCGACTTACCTCGGGCGGCGCGGGGCGCCAGCAGAGCCCCGGCCAGGGCGAGCAGGAGCGCGCGGGCGGGGGGCGCGGGCGGCGGGCGCCCTGTCATCGTCGCCGGCCTTCAGGGCAGCGACTCTCGGGGCCGGACGGCGAGCGCGGCACCATCACCCGCGCGCGCAGCGAGGGCCGGCGGGCCGCACGGGAGCCGCTTCCTGCCGCACGAGCCAGCCGCGAAGCCCCGCGCCGCGGAGGAGCGCGCCCAGGCTCACTCACCAAGTGCTCCCCGGGCGCGCGCGCTGCTCCGGCGCGGGCCCCCCGCGGCCGCTGCCCTGGAAGAGCAGACTGTGGGCGCTGGCCCGGGAGCCGCGACGGTCGCTAGCGGGAGGAGGCCGGCCTGTGGAGTGGCCTCCCCGCCAACGTGCCCGCTCTCATTACCACGGAACAAATTAGCGTGGGCCCCGCACCCCGCCCGCCCGCGGCGTCCCGCGGGTCCTAGAGACCGCTGCGGGCCCCCACCCCCGCCGGGGGCCCGCCCAGAGCCGGCGACGCCCCCCCCCCTGGGGGCGGCCCCGGGCTGGGCGCCTCCTGGGCTGCGCGCCCCGGCGACACAGACGCGGCTCGGTGGAGGCTCGGGCGCCCCCAGCGCGCTCATGCCCACCCCGGGATGATGTGGCCGCGGGGCCCCGAGCGCACGGGCTGCCAAGAGCACACGCCGCTGCACGGTCCAGCTTTCCAGGCTGAGTCTGGAAATGATGACTCGGCGGCTCGTTCCCGGGCTCGCCGGGAACACGTGGAACGCTGGTAGCAGGTCTGAAGGGCGGGCGTCCCCGGGCCGGTCCCTGAGTCCCCAAAAGGGCATCTAGCGCCAGAAAAATCAGCGTGGACGCGCGGGCACACGGCAAATGGACACTGCGTTTTGCTGTACTGCTTCAGGGGTCGCGCTGGTAGCTTGGGCTTATGTTTCTTTTCTATGGCACGGACCCAGAAGGGTGCAATGCCAGGGTTCCCAAACTTGCTTCATCATTAGAAGGGTTCGTTAAAAAATGCAGATTCCCTGATAGAAATTCCTGCCTGAGCCTGGAGTCTATTGAGGGGGTTAACCAGCATTTGAGAAAAACCCCTTAATTACCATTTCTTCCTACTGGGAAGTGGGTTTTCCACAGTCTCCCCCCCACCCCCAGGTTTTTGCAATGTTCCCAAGGTCAACCCTCCCAGCAAGGTACAGGAGTTTCAAAAGGAAAACCAGGAGGCAGCACACTGCCCTACTGCCCCTCTCCCTCTTCCCGGTGCTGGGACGTGAGGCCACTCGGTTTGGAAATGGGAGGCCTGTTCAAGCCCCACTTTGAATCTAGTGCTATGCCTGTCCAGCTTTTCCTGCAGCTTTCCTTTGTTCATTCATTCACGCAGTCAGCAATTAGCCATGCTCCGGGACCTCGGAAACCAACTAATGAGAAATGTCACTTGCTGTCAAAGAGTTTTTTGTCCGGTAGGACAAACTGATAAATCACAACAATCGGACAGTGTGTGCTGGTTACTTAGCCTGCTCAATAATAGATTGTTAACTACTGCGTTATGCATTACACACCTCACATAATCTGAGTCTTGTGCTAAGTGCCCCACCTGCATTATTTCATTTTAAAATCCTGAATATACAGGTAAGGATGCTGCACCTTGTAAAGGTTAATAACTTTCCAGGGTCACACAACTAAGAAGTGGCCAGAACCGACCTCCAGATCTGTTTGCAGCCACAGCGTGTGCTTTTAACACCGAGTTCCAATCTCCAGATTTAGCATCTGTTAAGTGAAAGTACACTACAAACCTCCCAGGTGGCTGTAAGCATTAAATGAGCTAAGGATGCATCTCCCCAAACCACCTGATCCCCTGGAATGTTTGTTGAGAATTCAACACACACACACACACACACACACCCTGCAATTACACCACGGTTTCTGATTAGAAAGGTCTAAGAAGGACATTTTTAGCAAGTACTTAGATAATTCTGCTTCTTGTGTTTCATAGAACTTCAGAAACACTGAGCAAGAGAATTAAAAATTATTTCCTTTGAAGTCAAGGGAACTGATTTGCTTTAGGATAAGTCTGGCTTCTGGCCACCTGAATCATTATGACTCGTTAAATTATTATTTCCAATGAACCTAATATGTGTGGGCACTGGACTGGGTGCTTTATATACTTTCTCTCATAATTACCCATTTCCTTATTTTTAAAATATTAAGTTGTTACCTTTGACAGTAGAAATCTGATTTTTTTTTAACCTGGAAGTTCCAAAGCTTTCTCCAAAGTGTTAAACAGGCCCCAAGATGGTCATTGGTTTGTTTTTGACTGAATAAAACAAATCAGTCCTTGTAGAGAAAGAAAAAAATTCTAGCCACAAGCCCTTGTTTCTCTGCCCTCTAATTCACCATCTTTACGAAACAAGGAGCCGGGGCTGACAGGCAATCCATAAAGGCGTCAGGCCCGTCAATAGCAGCCAGCTAGGCGGAGAGCGCTTGCCCCGGGCAGATGGTCTGCCTTTGGTTGGGAACTCTGCCTCCTGGGTCACAGGAAATGGAAGTCCACGTGGTGTTCAATACTGGATTGTTAGGTAATGGTGTGGGGTCAGAGGCCAGGATCTGCTCATTAAAATTTCAGATAGATGGCTTCTTGTGCCTTCCTTTCCAGAAGAGCTGACCTTTGCAATACCGTTTCCTGTGGGCTATTTTTAACAGCCTGGGCACTCACAGAGAACAGGGCACTTATTTCTCACATTTAGCTGAATCGGCCTTGAGTCCAAACAGATGAAAAATGGAGGCAAATTTTCCTAAGCCAGGCTTTTGCCGGCAGCCACTCCTGGTTTCTGCAGTAAGTGAAGGGTTAGCCTCCCAGCAGCTTGACCTGTTGACGGGACTTCAGACCCAAGCTCACAGAACAGCTTTTATCTGTCCAAGTGCAGTTTCCAAGGCTTGCTGCAAAAGTAAACAAACACAATTGCCCCATGGTTAAGAGTCTTGGAGATCTTTTAAAATTCCATCTCTTGGGGAGATTGAAACTCATGACTTGCAGCCAGTTTTTCTTTTCACAGATCTTCTCACTTCAGTACCCCTGCTTTCACCTCCTCAGAAACCTGTTCCCAGTGCACCCCTTCTTGGCTCAATGCTTCCCTTACAGCCTAGACTCAGCATTTAAGTGGCCTGTCTAAATGAGAAAGAACGTACCTGGAAGAATCAGGGCTCCTGGGTGCTCCGGGTGAGAAGGGTCATGGAAAGCCCTTTAGTTCCCCCGTCATCTACACTTATCTATGGCATCCTGCCAAGTGACCATCCAACTTCCCCTCATACATCCCTGTGATGGGGAGCTCATTACCCACCCCAAGACAGCCCATCATCAAACCCCCAGCTGGCTGATAACACCCTGGAGGAACAGCCGCCAAGCCCACGTGTCTAGCTGTTCCCACTGTCATTTGGGGCAGGTTGAAAGAAGGGACACAGGACTCACAGAAAGGCCAACAGGGAACCCCCAAAACAAGAATGAATATAGGACTAGGATGGCCAAGCATTGGAGATATGTTCCTTCATTCAAGAAATGGCGCTGAATCCCCCTCCCTTGGTGTGGGCTTAGGTGATTCATTCTAATGAACAATATATCGTGGCCTTCTCTGAAGGCTGCTTGAACGAGTGGCTGAACTCACAATGATGAATAGTCTGCCTAAGTGTGGTAACAGCCACAACATCCACAACGAAACTGTCGCCAGGTATGAAGCTTCACAAGGTTCTCTGAGGGTTTTCACTGCACGGTTAGCCAATCACGCAGCAATTTTCTCTAAACTGCCACTTTCATAGGTGGTAAGGCATTTTTTTTTTCCCAGCTGCCAAAGAACCTGCAGGCATTTGTCGCTTGCTGTATCTTGAATACATGAAAGAAAAAATGTGATTAAAGCTCGTGCTTGCTCCTGGAGTAAGATACCAGAAGAAGCCCAGCTACACCCCCCATCCGTCCCGGCTGGCACTCACAGGTCAGGCTCTGCTCCTGACAACTTTCCCTGGCTCCCCAAAGCCCAGAGAGCTGGAGTTGGTAGAGACGGGGAGCTGGACTTAAAGGGACCCCCATCTAGTCTCTGCAGTGGGTGTCCTCCCAGAGAGAGAGGCTAGACTTGCCGTGTGGTAGTTCCAGGAAAGGCCATTCCACGATGTGCATGGGTTTATGAAACTCCTTCTTCACCTGGTCTCTCCTGTGGCAAAGGAAGTCCTTTGCCTCTTATTCTCTGCTTGTGAAATTGAAAAAGAACTGAACACCGTCCCCTCTTGTACTTGAGTATAGTTTCCATTTTGCTTTTACTATTTTAGGCAAATCACCCCCAATTTCTTTAACGTGCCTCTTGGGTCCTGTTTTCTTTCTCTGTAATCTTGCTTGTTCTCTCCTTTGGGTCCTCTCCAGTTTCTTGACTTCCCTTAAACCGTGGAGGCCACAGAGCTGCAAGCAGCGCCTGGCGAAGCCAAGGGAAGAGGAAGGCGGGTTTAGTCTGTCTGGTGGGGTTCCTTTGCAGTCAGGACTTTCTCATTCCTTTTCAGAGGCTTGGCCTGGTTTCTCCATTGTGGGTGAAGGAGAAGTTCTGGCTAGTTTTGGGGGCTTCAGCTCCTCGGAGATGGGCCTGTGGCTGGCCCTTCATCCCGTTCTGCTCTCAGCGCACGCGCCCTCCTCTCCTGCAGCTCTTTCGGCCCACGTCCCTCGAGCTGGTCCGCTCTGCTTCTTTGATTGCCCTCAATTCTGCCTCCTGGGGGGCACTTTTATCCCCCCATGGGAGAAAGGTTCCTTTCTCCCATTAACTCCTCAATGAACTCTGCCCAACAATGCAACTCAAAAGTTCCAGGGCCTGGGGTTAATTGTTCTTCCTCCTAAACGAAGTTGTGATCCAGGATCTGACGAGCTCTTGTTTTTCAGCAGTTACGGGGGCATCGGTTCCCCACCATGGGCTCTTGACCCCGTGGGCTCATTCATCTACCCCTCTCTTCAGAGGTAGGAGTTCAAACACCCTCGGGGTAGTGGGGAAAGCACATCACCGCTTCCCCAGCTAGAACCATTGTCAGGGCTCACTTCCCCCTCATATCCCAATACTCACAAGCGATTCTTCTGTTTTCTTTCAGGCTGGGCTGAATAACAAAGAATAAAAAGCTCAGCAGACATGCCCCGAGTGCCTTCTGTGCTGGAGGCCAGGGACACAGGCACAGCCCGTGTGTACCAGGGCTTCCTGGCCTTGTGAGCCAGAGGCTGGCTTTCAGTCTGCCTGGAAGCATGGGAAGGCGGCCTCTGGCCTGCCTCCCCTCGGCACCAGGCCTCCAGGAGTTCACAGAACCCCCTCAATGGCTCCTCTTTTGATCTGAGGAGTGACTTGCCCCAGAACGATATTTGAAAGCGATGGAGGTGGGCTTTGGAGCTGGGTCTGACTGAGAGAGCCTGCGTTGCACTTCCCCCAACCCGATGCTGGCCCCAAGCTCCAGGTTCAGGTTTGGCCCTTCCAGGTCACCAGGTCCTGTATGCTCAACTTCAAAAATCCCTCTGGATGGTGGGCCACACTGTGGGAGATGTTTGTGTGGGATGTGGTGGGAGGTGTGGGAGGTGGGCAACATGGGAATCCCAGTGGGTTCCGTGTAATATTTTGGGTAATCTAAGCACCTCTTAAAATATATGTATATATATATATAAATAACATTTTTGTAACCAAATACACATATATGCATATATATTTATATATCATTTTGCAAATGTTTATATGTATTGTGAGAATTTTGATTTTTACCCATAATAAAATAAAAAAAAAAAAATCCCTCTGGCATCCGTCCCCTCCACCTACTGCCCCCAGCACCAACTCTCCTCCTTCCTGGTAGCTCCCTCCATTCTAGTCCCAGGCTCCAGGGCGTGTTCTCCGGTCATTTTGGCCACTGCCAGAGGGTGTTTTGAAAATGAAAATCTAACAAAACTTAGATGGGCCTTGCATGCCTTCAGAAATACATTGACTCACCTCCACAGGACACACAAGGCTTTTTGGGGTTTCACTGCAACCAGTACTCTTAGCCTCCTTCTTTCCCACGCCCAACACACCACCCCAACCTTTAATCACCCGGGTCCACTCAAAATACTTCCAAATCATTGAGCACCTCCATGGGGGAATGCCCTCCTCCTTTCCACCAGCTAATCCATCCTTCAAGGCTCAGAGCAGGTGCCATTGTTTCTCTCTGGCATCTTTTTCTACCACTCCAGGCAAAACGGAGACTTCCTTTTTTGCTTCCACAGTTCCTTGTATATACTGCTACTATCAGGCTTCCTACCTTGTATTGTAATTATTGTGAAAGTCTGTCTGCCCTACTAGACAGGGAGCCCCTTGAAGGCAGGCCCCTTGCTTTGCTCACTGTCTTATCTGATATGCCCAAGCCTAGCCCAGCATCTGACAAAGAGAAGGAGCCTCAATTTCTTGTTGAGTAGATAAATGAACCATTGTGTAACCCACCTGGGTCTTCAAGAATTTTCCTCTTTATGCAGTTGCCAACCCAGTCTCAAGATCAGTGATTCCATGTGTAAGTGTGTTTATTTCTGTAATCCAAGAAGATAAGTGGGCAATATTTCATTTCTTTCCCAAACCACTCTCCCAATAGCCTCTATAATTATTCCAGTTAAGGCCCATTTCCACTGCAAATCCAGTTAGAACTGATTTTCACATAACTAGCAATCTGTACTGGGACATGTTATTTTAGAAAATCTTTGATTGTTAACTAAGTCTGTTATTCCTGGTACTCTTTTTAAACTTAATAGAAGCAAAACCAAAATCTTTCAAATCTCTAAACAGCCTCAAACTATGTTTTGTTCTAGTAATCAGACAATGGATAAGGATTGTGGTTACTCGGAGATATTGCCAACAATGGGAAAAATAAATAAGAGCATGAGTCAGAATAATATGAAACCAGAAATATGTGTTGGTAATAACTCAAAGTTACATGGAAGAGCCTTGGTCATAAAATCAAATTTGATGGATTTTAAAAATTACAATCTCATATATTAGAGAGCCCCTTCAACCTGGTAGAATGCCAAAGAACCTTACAAAAACTAGTCTTGGGAAATAAAATTCCTGCCCCAGGATTTTGCTGGGTCTCTTGGGGACAGGATGTAGACAGTCTTGTGTACCATCTGGAAAAATGACCCACAGTGGCGAGAAAGCAATGGTATCATTAAAGAGGAGACTGTTAAAGTAAGGTAAAAGCTATTCCTGCAGCCTAATCCTCTTAGGCACATTTCCAGCAGCAGCAGAGAGGGAACTGAAGCATCACTCTGGGGTGTGTGTGTGGGGGGGTGATGTGGAATTGGATTCTGTTTCCAATTCCGTTGCATTGGAATACCAGAAGCATGACCCAACAGTGTAATTTTGCTATTCAAAGCCAGGTCCTTCTTTACCTATCCATGAAGGGAAGAATGGAGCCCACTTATTCATCCCCAAGCTGAATGCTGACCCCAAGCCCCTGCATCCAGATGGGCTTCCTAATCACCATCAGGCTTACAGCTGCCAGCTTGGTCCCAATGGCCAACACGGAGCACCTTCCAGCAACAGCAGACTCCATCTTAAAGGTAGCCATCCTGGAGAAAGAAAATGCACGGATGCAGCACCGTGCAATGGAGTGTTGTGTGTCACTCCCTAAAAATGTCCTTTAGGTCTTAACAGACAGTTACAGGCACCAGGAGTCTAAACATGAAATCTTTCCAGAGCTGAACCCTACTTCCTTCTTCTGCTTAGATTTATGGCACCTGACCTATTTTATGGCTCTCTTATTGACCTACTTTTGAGTTCAGTTTTGGAAAGTGACATAAAACTCTCCTGTACCCTTGCAAAAGAAGAAGCAGCACACACATACATGTGCATATGCACACAAACATCCTAGAAATCAAGACTGCAGAATTTTCCACAAAAGAGCAGCCGTTTTCTGTTACAAAAACCTTACAGATTTAGATGCAAATGCCCCTTTGAAAATCTCAGCCTGATTAGTGTTAGTAGAATCAGAGGTTGCCTATCTGGACTGGAGCCACATGGTAAGCCAGTGGAGTAAAAATTACATGGGTTTTATAAGAGAATTACATTCCAGAAAGTAGATGGCCAGAAATCCAGTTCCCAAGTGCTAGCAATAGACCTACCCATGAAAGCAGAGCAACAAGAAGAAAAATTGTGATCATGGTAATTACCATTTGTTGAGTACCTGTTGTTGTCCAGACACTTCATGTGTATTATTCTAAATTTCACACTTACCCTTTGAGGTATATTTTAGTTTCCCTTTTCATAGATGAAAAACGAATGCTCGGTGATATTAAATAAATAACTCAAGATCTCACAACTAGTAAAGAGCAAACCCAAACTAGGACTCTAACCTAAAAAGTTAGGTTTGCCTTATCCCAGAGTCTGCAGTTTTCCTCCCCTAAACCAGACTGCCTCCTATAAAAGCAGATCTACCCAGATGTGAACTTGGATCCTATCCTCATCATGCCACCGTTAGACCATTGTTTTCCATCCTTACCATTTATAAAACCAGAGTACTCTTTCACATTTATGGATTTTCAGGTTAATTAAAAATGAATAGTAAATGCAATGTAGTATCCTGGATTGGATCCTGGGACAGAAAAAGACAGTGGAAAAACTAGTGAAATAAATTATGGGGTTTAGTTAATAGTATTAATGTACCATGTTAAGATGTTAACAATATGGAAAGCTGGGTGAAGAGTATAAGAAAACTCTACTATCTTTGCAACTTTCCTGTAAATTTAAAATGACTCCAAAATTTTTTTAAAAGTTTATTTAAAAACAGACAATAAAATAAATAAAAGGAAAATATTGAAAGATAGACTCAGTAAAATGAAAAGTCTCCTTCTGTAGTTCTAGGTGACTCATGTCAAGATTTATGCCAAGTATTATTTATTGTAGGCTGAATAAAATAATCCACTTCACAGAAATGTGGACCTGCATTTTCCAGGTATACATCAATACATTGGGATTAATAAGATCATTTAAAACAAATAAGTTTATTTAAAAGTGCTACTGAATGCATTGTATTTTGTCATTATATATTTTCTTAATCATAAATGCCAAAATTACACTATCCAGTTTAAAGATTTTTGATGTTATAAAGGGATCTCTAAACCTAAGTGGAAGAAAGTGTTCTTTATCCAAGAAGGGATGATATGAACATATCTTTGTGTGTATAACATATTGTTATTATATTATTTATTAAATGAAAGGATTAACAAGAAATATGTTTAAATTGTTCTATATAAGGAGAGGAGATTAAGACAGAGTGAAAGGAATAGCTTAGACTTCTCTGAATATATTTTGGTTTGTAGATTTAATTTTGAAACTGTGTAAATATTTTTCATATTATAAAACAAAATAAAAATTTCAAAAAAAAGTATTCCTAAGAGTCAAATGCAAATTTTAATAAATAAACCTAGCTATATATTGAGTTGTAGAATGACCAGAAACTATTCCAAATGAATTTAGAGCATTAATTTGACCATACATTCTTGATAAGATATATCCCAAGAACAAAAAGAACATAAAAATAAAAACCCAGCAACAGTGTTTAATACTCATATTTTTGGCTATAGGGTTAGTGCTGTTATTCTGAGATTTAAGATTGATAGCATCAAGTAAAATTCCTGTAGTCCTAAATTCTCACTGAAAGTATTTATATAAACTCATGACATAGCTAAAAAAATAAAACATATTTCCTAACTTTATGCCCTGAAAAAAACTAGAAACAATGACCAGCCCATCAGTAATGCACATATCTGGTTCCCAGATTGTGGTCCTTAAGTACCATTTCCCATTTAAAGGAACCGGGGCTCCTTGGAAAAATGGCTGACTCCAGGTTTGGGGTTGGAAATATACAAGGTGAGCCTGGAATATCTTGTCATGTCAAAAGAAAGGAAGCCAGCAAAGACCACGGGAGTCATGTCAGAAGAACTCAGGATACTTACCTGGCAGGGGAGATACCATGTTCATGAAGGCGGTTTTCCCAGGGCGAGCCTTATCCATTGCACTCCGGATGTGCTGACCCCTGCGATTTCCCCAAATGTGGGAAACTCAGCTGCATAATTTGTGGAAGTGGGGGACTGTGTTTGTGCTCTTCCCTGTAAAAGAAAAGAATACTCGGGAGCTATCTTGAATGGGGTCCATTGGCTAAAGGTGGGACAATTTGAACATCAACAGGAAAAATAATTTGGTGGATTGAAATACCAAATATTCATGAATTCATAATGATAGCCAAAAAGAAATTAACAAAAACCTCTTTGTTTGCTCAAGATGCTAAGGGAACAACTCATTATTTTGGAAATAGATTAATAAAGAGAAAAATTCAAACATTTATCCCCACTTTTCTGTATGAACTCTACCTTAGTGTATTACATAGTTGATGAGAGAAAGTCTCTCTTTATAGAAGCAGGCCAGGTAATAAATAACAGAATAGGGTGTCACCATTTTGTAAGCCCTAATGATGTAACAGATCTAGGAGTGATCATCAATGGCTGCTAAGGTCTCAAAGAGAGGTGAACAGATGTTGTGCCTCATGATGGAACTATAAACACTACCTACGCATCTTTCCAAGCCTCCTAATCTGTTGATTTAAAGATAAGTAAGGGGCAGAGAAACATATTCAAGAGCATCTAGAGGACACAACTAGCTAGATCTGGACTGGGAAACTCTAGAGCAGCGCTATTCAAAGTATGTTCGAAGTATGCCAACCAGCAGTATCCACAACACTTGGGGGTTTGTTACAAATTCAAATTCTCAGGACCTATCCCAGACCTACTCAGTCAGAATCTCTGGGACCCAGGAACCTGGATTTTGACCAGCTCTCTGATGAATCTTCATGCATGGTGAAGCATACGATACTCTGGTGTGCAGAACAAGCAATCTGGTTTCTTTAACTAATGAACTGCAAGAAAAAAAATGAAGGGGAACTTAGAGATTCAAAAAGAATTTTAAAAGCATCAACATTATGCAGTATGTGAATCTTGTTTGGCTCCTGATTTGAACTGTAAAAACAAACAAACACTTTTACGAGCGATATGGGAAATGTGAACATTGACTTGATATTAACAGAAAGTGTTCGTTTCAAGGTATGATGGTGGTCTTTTGGTTATGTTTTTAAGAGTCCTTTCTTTTAGTGATACATAGTTAAATATTTGCATGTGAAATGATGTCATATTTGAGAGTTGCTTCAAAATAATTTAGGGGTGGAAGGTGGGAAAATAGGCATGGGTGTAACTGAAACAAGATTAGCCATGACCTCACAATGATTGGGATTGGTTAGTAGGTACATGGAAGTTCATTTTACTCTTCTTTCTATATTTTAATGTTTCAACCTTTTCATAAGATAATGCTTAAGACAAAGCTAATGCAGAAAAATAATAGAACTATTATTATAAAATAATAACGACTATTAAATTGGATTGATGGATGTATTTGAGGCATTTTTATACTTTTCTACTTTTCCATATGCCTGAAAATATTCATAATTAAAAGTAAAAAACATATCTTCATTGGACAAAAATGAAATAGTTTCTCATGCTTAAAAATATGGGAACCACTGTAGAAAACATTGACAACTTTGTTTCAACTGTTAGTTATTAAACATTTTTTGTGACAGACACTATATCAGACAACTTCAGGTATATCATTAGCTTAAGTGATTATCTCCAACTTAAAAAAGTAGTGAGTGAGGTGGAGGGAGCCGTCAGTCAGGGTCACAGAGCTGAGAGAGATGTCAATGCCAAGCTGGCTCTGCCCAGGCCTGTGCCCTCCTACTCCTGTCCTTGCTGCAGCAGTAACACTTAAGAATCACCCACTCCTTTCCTGCTAGTATATTGCTCCTAATTCCTAGAAACAGGAGGGTCCTTTGGTGTTCTAGGACATTATGGGAGAGCACGCTGCTTCACCATTTGGTTGCTTTGTTTTTGACTTTAAAATTTTTATTGAGTTGTAACATACACATGTGACGTGCACGGGTAGTAAGTACGTGGCTTCTTGCATTCACTTAAGTATGCACCGTTGCACCAGCACCCAGATGCTCGGTGTTCTATCCCTTGAACCCCTTCCGTGTGAAAGCCCTCCCCCCTAGAGGTAACCAGGATGACTCCTATTGCCATAGGTAAATGGAGGCATATTGGGTGGACTTCTGTGTCTGGATTCTTGCACTCATCATTGTCTGGGAGATTCATGCATGTTGTTGCCTCTGGCAAGGGCTTGTTCTTTTTTGTCACTGTATAGTACTCCATGGCATGAATTACCTCGGTTTACTCCTCCATCGTACTACTTGATGGAAATTTTGAATTGTTTCCAGTTTTTAACTATTGTGAATGAAGCGGCCTTGAGCATTCCTGGAAATGTTTTCTAGTGGCTATATGCACATGCTCATCTTGGGTACTAACCCAGGAGTGGAATTGCTGGACCATCCCATCAGCATCCAGCACGTAACGGCCAGAGTGTCTTCAACATGGTGGCTGAAGTCCATGTCAGTCCCACCAGAAACACAGGAAAGCCGCAGTTGCCTCCTAGCCTCAGTGATACTGCGATTGCCACTATTTTAGCCATTCTGGTAGCACCCTGATTTGGAAACTTCCCCTAAGAAGTCTTGTGTTCTTTCCACAGAATGATCACCCCTGCTCTGGCTCCCATAACCTTTTCTCCATACCTCTGCCACAACTCTCATGGTTTCTGATGGAAACATTTGGTTCCTGTTCATCTCCCATCACTAGAATCTAAGTCGCCCGAGGGCAAGGTCAGTGTCTTCTTGGTATCCAGTTTTTAACACCTGGCCTGGTGCAAAGTCTGTGCTCAAGAAATGTTTGATTGGATGAATGAATGAATGGGTGGATGACTCAATCAATATTCTTAACAGCCTAAATCCTACTCACTTGGTTGGACGTGGTGCTCATTCTTTGGAATGTGAGAACCTCATTCCGTGGCTGTGACACACAGGAAGACTTTGGCCTGAAATTCAGAGAGCTCCCTATTTGTGAGGGATTAGTTAAGATTTCCCATCTCTAAGGCTACATTTGAATTAGGCCTGGAGGCACAAAGGAGCAGGAGGACTCCAGGCCAGGAGGAAGCTGCCTTGGTTGGGTCTTAGCTTAAACCTTGTGGCTCTGGGGGACGGATGTGGCTCAAATGGCTGGGCGTCTGTAAAATAAAATAAAATAAAAAACCTTGTGGCTCTGTTTTGAAAGGGCCACCTCTTCCCCTCTGCCCAGCAAGTTGCTATGCTCTCAGGAGAAAGCATTTACATACTTTAGCTTTTCAGGACTGGCCAAGACTGACCATATTCTCTGTGTGGTGGCTTGGTGGGATGCAAACGCTCTGCCTGTCCTGGCCCCGTCTCTGCCTTGAGGAATTCCCGGCCGAAACCTAGTGGTCCAAGAGGAGAATGAACATGGCTATGCTATTCTGGACTTTTTCAATAGTCATGTCCATATAAAGGTTGACACGGTGTAATGGGGAATTGAGAACTCATTGCTATGTGAAGATAACCTGGGCCCTGGGTGAACAATTGTAACCACCAACAATTAAACTGAAAAGCCCATCTTTCAGGCAAATGTTTGGCTTTCTTTGAACTTCCGCAAAACGTCTACACCAGTGGACTGACATCTGAGACTTTGACTGTGTGCATTTTATAGACATTTCTATATGTCGAGGGTGCTGTGGAATGGAAAAAATATTAAAAGAGTGAACATTTTAAATGCAGAGCTATGAGAAATACATTGAGGAAATGGGGATGGATTTAATTCTAGCATCCCCTGTATTTCTTCAAGCCACAACAGCGTGGAGGTGAAAATGTATCTGCTTGACTCTCTCAGTCTCTTGTGCCCACAGGAAGGCACTGATTCACCTTTACTTCCAGGTGCACCCTAGGGCTGCCACGTGTGTGCTCCTGAGCAATTGCCCTTGGCTTCCAGTGCCTGGCCACGTCTAACCTGGCACAGCCCCCAGCCCTGTCTCCTCAAAGCTGTGCGCAAGGAAACCCTGGACGGGCCAGGTGAACAGTGCTGGGCCCAGAACGAGTGCACCACCCAGACCCAATCAGCCTGCCTTGTTTGCAGCACCACTCTAAGATCTTAGTGAAGTTGGTACTTCGCCGTTTTTGCTTAAAAAAAAAAACATCATTGTGGGAGTGTTCTCAGGCATACTTACCTTCCCTCCTCCTTCAAGGAAAGAAAATCCTGTACTGGATGGCCTTCATACCTCCAGCCTGCTGGCAGAGTTTTGCTCTGCCAGGCAGATCCCTAGGCTCTGTGCTGTAGGAGAGGGGGGGCAGAGAAGGACAGGAGAAAGGCCAGAGAAGAGTGGGGAAGACGGCACCCAAGGCCCATCACCACTGGGGGTAGCTATATAAGAGTGAGCTGGGGGGAGTGGCAGGTACCTGATCTGGGGGTCCCAGAAAGTAGGGGTGAGGTAGGGTGTAGAGATAGAAAATGGGGGACTCCAAAGAATGGGGCACAAGTTCCTGGGTGTTATAATTTGGAGCTCCAGATGGAAGGGTTAGAGTTTCCATGGATTTGTTTGTGGCGATTAAACTGTGCTTCTTGAAAGAAGCCCCAGTCAAGCCCGAGGAGGTCACGCCCACAGTCCCCTCTCCTCCTAGGACTCAGATGAGAGCAGGTCTGAAAATAAGGCTGCCTGCGCTACCTAGAGCACCCTGTGCTCTCCAGAAGATCTGCTGAGCTGCAGGGCTGCCTCTTCCTGGGGAAGTTCTCTGAGCAGCAGGCTGCCCACCTGGCTGCCCACCAGGTCTGCATCTGTGAACAAGGCCGGGGTTTAAGCTGAGAAGCCTTCGCACAGCAGCGCTGGTGAGCACCTGCTCCTCCGATGTGCCCGTGTCGGGTCCAGAGCAAGGAAAGGACACTTTCCAGCAGGAAGTCCAGGCCCGGGTTCAAAATACTTGTTCCAAGGCCAAATTTGACCAATCAAGACACAAAATCTAGCCAATTATTCAGGTTAATTTGAACAACATAAGATGGCCAATACTTCTTTTTCCATTTTAAATCAGACTGAATATTTATGCTGCTTGAATTCATGGGTACTGACATTGATAAAGGAAATTGTACAGGTTATTGAATAAAGGGACTATTAGGAAGGCAAGGTGTTTGAAAGAGCTTACCAAGTCAATGAAAGCCATGCTTTCCAGAAATAGATAATGACATGAGATATTGCTCATTAGATAGTGATAAGTGGAAAAAAGCAAGCTTTAAATGACATAAAATAACATTAATTCTTCATGCGTTTCTATCATGTTTCCATTTATAGCTATCAATTTATCTATTTCTCTATCTATGTATATAACAAAATGAAAATAGAAAACACACCAAAATACTCACACTGGTTATTTCTGATTGATGGAATTGTAGGTGACTTTTGTTTCCTTATTATATATTCTTTTTTTTTTTCAAAGATTTTATTTATTTATTCATTTATCCCCCACTTGCTGCTTGTGCTCGCTGGGTCAGCTAACCACGCCGTGCGGGCGGGCTTGCCTTCACCAGGAGGCCCCGGGAACCGAACCCGGGGCCTCCCATATGGTAAACGGGAGCCCTACTGATTGAGCCACAGCCGCTTCCCATATATATTCTTTTTTTTTCAATTTCAAATACCTTTTGAAAGATATTTCAGATAGGCTTTGCTATATAGCAAACTACCCCCAAATTTAGTGGCTTAACCCAAGAAACACTTCTTATTTCTCACAATTCTGTGGATCAGTTGGGCCGCTCCTTGGGTCCAGGCTGGCTTGGTGGGTCTCTGAGGTCGGCTGACAGCTGGGCCTGCCGAGGTACTCTAGGGAGGACGCGCTCGCTCTTCCGGTACTTGCAGGTCTGTTGGTTTGAAGTCTTGAGCAGGGATGGGTCATCTCTATGTCACGTGGACTCTCATTCTCCCATTGGCCAGCCCAGGCTTCAGCACATGGTGGCCTCAGGGACCCAGGAGAGGCCAGCCTGACGGCGCTCGCTCTTCTCAGGCCTCTGCCTGCACCACGTTTGCTCATGTCCCATTGGCCAAGGCAAGCCACGATCGAGTGGGATGGTAGGGGGGGAAATACATGCTCCCTCTCGATGGAGCACTGCGAAGTCACACCGCGAAGGTCTGGGCATGGAGGCATAGCGACCATATGGCCATTCCGGCATCTGCTACAAAGGTGTGAGGTTTGGACCCAGAAAAAAAAAATTCATTAAAAAAAAAAACAAAAAACAGAAGAAAGTTTGCCAAGAGATTTAGGTTTTGGTTCAGAATTCCAAGTAGCCAGCAGTGTCTTAGAATAGTAGATATTCACAGAAGTGACCAGCCATATGTAGCTTATGTATTGATTTTTAAAAGGTCAAAAGATGGTGGACACTTCCTCACCTCATTTCAATCGACTCCTTTTTCAATGACATTTTTTCTCATTAAAGGGAAGTGTTCACTGTGATTATATTAAAAGCCATTGATTATATATACACTTCAGATAGACCATATGGTGTGTAAATATTTCTCAATAAAACTGCTTAATAAACAAACAAATAATTTTGCTAGACTAGCCAGAAACAGCAGGGGAAACATAGAGATTAAGAGATGAGGAATTTTCTTGTTTTTTTGACTGTTTTTTGTTTATTATTACTGAAATAATGAAAATGCTCTAATAATGATGGAAATGTTGAAGGAAAAAGAAAAAAAAAAGTGTTGTGGCAGCCAGGCTTTGGCCCTGATGATCCCCACTCTGTTACACGCTTGTGAGTGTGTTTCTTTTCACGGCAAAAAACAGAGTATCCTGGATAATTGGGTGGGCCCAATGGAATCACACGTGTCCTTAAAAGCAGACAAGAAGGTAGAAGGGTGAGTCTGGGGGTGTGTTGGGGAAAGAGACAGGAGTTTGGCGTTTGCTCTGCTGGTGCTGGCTCTGATGGTGGGAGGAGGGGGCACAAGCCCAGAGACGTGAGTGGCTTCCAGAAGCTGACAGCCAGCAAGGAGACAGAGACCCCAAGACTGCAACCACAAGGGACTGAGCTCTGCAAACATCCTGAATGAGCCTGGAAGTGGGTTCAGCCAGAAAGCAATGCAACCCTGCCGACACTTCAGTTTCCACCTACACCAGACTCCTGAGCTGCAAAACCGTAAGATAATAGATTTGTGTTGTTTTAAGCCACGAAGTTTGTGGTAATTTGTTATGGCAGCAACAGACAATTAAAACAAGGTTCATTATAAAAATTTTAGAAAATCAATAAAAGCACAAAGAACAGAGCAAAAGCTATCCATACTCCTATTTACCCCAAGATAATCACATTTTATTTCAGATATATTTTTCCTGTTTAGCTACCTTATCCCAGTGGAGAGCATACTGAGATATTTTTATAACTGATTCTTTGTTTTTGCTTAATGGATATTACTGACAGTTTCCCAGGCCAATAAATCGTCTTTTCTCGATACACTGCCGTAACAGAGGTTCCTCAAGGCTGCTGTAGCAGAATGTTATAGAGCAAGGGCTCTTAACAAGGGGTCCGTGTGCTTGAATTGAAATTCAAAAAAAACATTATTCTTGTGGTGACATGTTGGTGCAGGTGTGATGTATTTATTAAATAATACACAGTACAGTGTGGACTCAGTAAAGGGTCCGTGGTTTCCACCTGACTGGCAAAGGGGTCCGTGGAACAAAAACGGTTAAGAGCCCCTGCCCTAGAGGTGGCCCGGGCTGCTGTGTAACACAGTGGCAGAGGCGGGAAACACTTTCTGGAAGAGAGATCTCGAAGGGTGAGTCGAGTTTGCCAGGCGAAGACATTGAGAATGGCTTTCTGGCAGAATTTGAACCCTTCTCGGTTCACATGGGAGAACAAGGCCGGGGTTCGGGGCCTTCAGCACAGTTCGCTCCCCTAACTTAGAGGGTGGAGTGAGCTGAGAGGGGCTGGAGGAAGTGTGGGGCCGGGAGCTGACAGCCTGGGGCCTTTGCAGCCACCGAGAAGCTGGGGAAACCACCCTCCGAAAGACCACGTTCTTATCTGGGTCTGGTCTCTGTTTCCTTCAGTTGATTCCTTTCTGACAACTGACTTATGACTTCCTGTTAAAAGAGAGCTGTAATCGCTACTCCAGGAAAGATCTGTGCAAACCAGCTTTTCCCAGCACAATGCGCCGCCAGAAACCCGCATAGAAACGAAAACCTTATCAGTACTGTCATGACCGTGCGGCCCCCCGGAGAATCGGAGAGCATTCTAATCTTTCGAGAACAACCTGCTGCAGAACTGAGATTTGCTGATGGGGAAACAGCGCATTTAATTACCACCAACCCTGGACTTGCATGTCTTGGCAGAAGCACAGGTGTCACCAGGTACGACATGGCACCCTTACCCAGTCTGTAATTGTGAGCCACCAGCTATTGCTGGGTTTTCTTACAAAAACCTGAATTCCAAGCAGCTGCTTAAATCTCCAAGCCGACAACTGAGTCGGGGTTCATTTTCCTCTTTTGAGACAGGATAGTCTCAAGCACTCTTCTGGGAGTGCCACCTCCAAGGCCCAGCTTGGTACGTCTTTGCCAAAAGGACGACCCTCGGCCGCTGGAGGCCACTTCTTCCTCTTTCCAGAGCAGACCACAGGCCAGCACGGCCTCTCTCCGCATACAAAACTCAAAGGCTTTATATGCTGGAATAATTAAATCACTAATCTCCAGACTGGAGGGGACAGGTCAAGGTGAAGGGTCTCCCTCCTCTTTTTCTCCCCAGGTTGCTGGCTCGGCATCTTCCCCTGCAGGGAGAGCGCCTGGAGTTGACTGTGGCTCTCACTTTCTCTGGAGCCTGAGTATTGCCTCATTCCTTGAGCCTCACTGTCTGCAGACCAAAGTCTGAAACTGTAGAACCCTTTCTCCCGGCCCCTTGCCACACCGGGCCTCCTAATCCAGCCCTAATTCCACCTGGTCACTCTGTCTGCTGCCCTTTAAAACATCAAAGAACAGCTGCTCTTTCGAACATAATGGTTGTCTCTGTTATTCCCACACGATTCAAATCTTTAAAATGTCACTTCCTTCCAGATCTTACTGGGTATAAATGAAAATGATTTAAAGTTTAAAAATGGACTTCTAGGTTTATGCCTGGGAGTTGTATCTCTTTTTGCCTTCAGCCGGCTCCCCCGCCCCCTGGGTCTGACATCCTGACGTAGATGTATAGGGCTCTCCTGCAAAACCTGGATAGCCTTACCATTTCAAAGTCTTTTTTTATCAGAATCTACAGAAAAAGACATCCTTGAGGAAACTCTGCTGTGACAGTGCATCGGGAATATTGCTATTTGGAATGATTTCCTTTTCTCTTCAAGCAGCAGTTAGGCCGTGTTCATTCTAGAAATATTTATTTTTTGCAAGATTGGACGAATACTATCGGTAAACTACCAGTTCCTTCAAGCCCTGAACCGGCTTCCACCACAGCCGATTCTGCTCCTGGAGGCCACCAGCCCGTTCTCCTTGGTCTGCTCAAACACGGCACCCTGCGTTGATCCTGAGCTCTGGAAAGAAACTGGGCACAAAACAGCACCCTCCTTTTCAAAGCCATTGTCAGGTTAGGAATATGCTCCCATGTTGCTGCACGTCCACTGAGCAAACCCGAGACCTAGGTTAAGGACTTTGGGAAACAGCCAGCACCCCCACCTCCACCCTGAGGAGCACAGGGCCTTCACTGGAAAGCCCTGGGAAGGAGTTCAGGAGCAATCAATGACAGCCACATAAGCCTAGGGCGAAATGCAAATCAAACAGGACCATTCTCACAATGAATTTGAAATAAACAGTATCTTTCAAGGGCAGTGTTCATTGTCAGGCCTTTACTGTCAAGATGCTCAGGATTCCTGGTCACTGCCAACATCCCCCCACCCAAACACACACAGGGTCCCCACCCCAACCCACCCCTAGACTTAAGATCCCTGAAACCACCACACATACTTTTACCTCCAAGGCTTAGCTCAGAGGGGGCCAATAGTTTTACCTCTTAGAGCCAATTCCAGTCTGCGGAGGTAGCTTCCAAGGAGTGCTGTGTTGAGAAGGATTCTGAGGCTACATCTGGGCTTATTGGGAAACAAGGCAATGGTACCTCATGAGGTCTGCCTCGGGTGCAGATGGAGAGAAGCTTCCTTAGAACAGGGTGGGATGGGAGGCAACGGCCCACATCCCTAAGCCACATCAGTTCTCTGTGCGTTCACTAACAGTTTTCATCTAACCTTAAAAATAACTGGAAATGTTGATAGCTTTAAACATTTCATTATTTTAATTGCCCTTCTTTGAATTACTAGAATTCAAAATTTTTATATCTTTGTTGTTCATTTACATTTCTTCTGTGAAGGGCTCATTCATGACCTTTGGCCATTTTGAGATCAGAGTGTTTTGCTTTTATTAATGTATGAGAAACCTTTATTAAGATTAAGTTTTAAAAAAACTACTGCTCAACATTCATAGAAATGCTTCCTCCATTGCTTTTATTAGAAAGGCTTTGCCTTCCCTAGACTTATAAGTTATTTATCTCCATTTTCTTCTAGTCACTTTAATTTTATGCACTGCAGCCCTTCTCTTTGCACCCATCCACAACCCAGCATACTCAGTAGGCACCCAGTGTTTGCTTTGCCCCAGATGAAGGTAAAGGAAATGCTTATGGTTTAATGACTTGAAAATTATATGCAAGGCTGCAAATAAGAATTCAAGAAGTAGTGTCCTAGCACCTCTCAGAGGATCTGGCTAATTGGACACAAACCTGATGTGGGGATGCCCTTCCCAGGATGTTCTCCAGAAGTTAGTGGTGATGGGCTTGTGCCAGAGCCTGGGAGAACCGTAGCAGGACCCAGATGAACCTTGAAGTCTTCCTTTTTCTCTCTTCAAGATTTGAATAATCATCAGGTCCTCCTACTGTGAGTGATTTCTAAAACTCACTCAGAATTGATAACACAGGACTTGTCTGCAAAGAGCCAAGCCAGCACCTTGTTTTAACGTGTAAGGTGGTCCCAAAATTTGTTTGCCTCACCGATCCCCGTAAATCTTTTTATGATGTCTTTAAGTACATACATGGGAGACAACAAAAACATCATGGGGCAGGGGCAGGGGGCTCATTTTAGTTACTGGGCTTTAGCTTTCATTTTAGAAAGTGCCCATAAAACAAATAGAAACTATGTAGTGCATTTCTAAAGACACGCTGCTCCTGAGTGCCTCTGTGCTTTCCCAACTTAGAGGAACAACCTTTGATTTGAAGTCTGGCTTTCGTTGACAGTAATATTGATTCCGTGTTAACTTCTCGACTATAAGATCAAGAACTCTCTTGCCCAATACAAGCCAACCTTTGTAGAATTGTCTCTTTTCACCTAACCAAGAATGGAGTTAGGTTCTCTACATAAAGTGGAGAACACCAGTGTTTGTATTGCACAGAGAGTTGTTAATAATGTATTTTTAGATGGAGTTAATGTTTTATGGGCTATTAATAATATATGTTTAGGGAAATGTATGTATTCTATTGAAGGAAGAGAAAGTTACAAACTCTGAATCTCATCCTTGTATCACAGTGCAGTCGTGACCTATATTTGATGAAACCTTGCCCAGTAGAGTTTATTTGTATCAAGAAAAAAATTCCCTTCATGATATAACCTGGAAGGTCCAGCCTCGGAAGTTTGCTTCTACTTCCCGGCTCCCCTTGTCCCTCCTCCTTTCCTAGCCCATCATCTACTGCATTCACGGCTCTGAGCACCACCAGTGCTGAAATGTCTGCTGTAAAGACATCTCCGGAATATGAACAGCATTTATCTATGTATATATAAAAAGTCCTTCTCGTCTCAGAGGTGATTCAAACTTCACGGCAGTTCCCATTCAGAATTTGAAAAGTCTCCCTCTGTCCCATCGCCCTGGACTCTGAGAAAAGAGTCTGAGCAATGTCTTTCTCAGATGGAGTGAAACAAGCAAGGAACGGTAGTGAGAAACAGCGACGTCTAGATGGAAAGGAAAACGAAGTCCTGATGGCAGATGACATTGAAATGAGAATGCCCTGACGTCGCCGGGGTGCCAGGCTCTCGGCCAGGTGTTGTGGAGGGGGAGCTAGGTGGGCTAGGGAAGCATGGCAGGCCCCTGCCTACAGGATGCTTGCAGTCTAATTGAAACATCACTTTGTCCCATTACTCTTAATTCTTCCTTATTCTGCAGCACCTGACTCTTCACTGTGAAGGTTGCAAGGTTCGAAGGCAAATATTTTCAGATTTTATATCACTGAAGTTTTGAGATATCCTATTCCATAACTGAAGTCTCTTCTGAGTTAGTAAAATTACTTAAGATTTTAGTGAAATCCAAAAATATGTCTGTGTTTTCAATCCTTAGACACACTTATACAGATGCAACTTGGTGCCACCCACAAGAGCTGGAGAGAGACAGACCTGGGTTCAATTCTCAGTCTCCACTAACCAGCGTGAAGAAACCTAGGCAAGTTATAATTATCCTCTTGCTTACTCCATGTCCTCATGCAAAACGGAGATGATTCAGTGGGAGCGTTCCCAGGCATTCTTCTCTTAGTTCAAAGAGATTCTCAGGGGACAGAGAGAACAATTTAAGCAGCAGTGGGAGGGCTCTGCTACATTCCATTCTGAGTCTGCCCTGGAGGAGAAGCTCATCTGTGGTTCCTCCAAGCAGCCTTGGAGCTCACTCGCTTCTCAGAGTTTGAACTAGTGGGATTCTAGTATCTTAAAGGAAACCTGTTGTTTTGTACATCATGTCCCCTAATCATGCCCACTTCTCCATCCGATACTCAATAGATCTGTTTTAGTACTGGATGAAACATTGACTGGGTCGGGCAAATTGTATTGAAAGATGTTAGTCTGTCTTTAAGAATTTTGACATTATGATATTGAATTTTATCTGAGTTTAGAAACTACCCCATCCCTCCGGCATCCCAGCCCCTGTTAAATGGAAGCCAGCCCAGAGCCTACCTACAGCCTACCTCCGAGGGCTATTCCAAGAATTATGAATGTGAAATGGGGAAGATTTGAAAATGGGTAGGGAGCCCCTGCTGTTGTCTCTGAAAAGAAAGGGATGGGGAACACGCACAAGAGCCTACTGAGCAGCTTTAAGCCTCCAAACCCACTCTAACACCTTTCACAAGACAATTGTCTTGAAGGCCAAGCCTTGGGCAGCGGGGTGGTAATGTCTAAATTCCTTGTGTTCCATTAGCACACCAGGAGCTATGCCTAAGGGATGAGGGCATGGAGGTTTCCTATATGGCCAGGACAGAGAACACAGGATAGGACCCAGAGGAGAAATCCACTTCCTCTAGGTTGGACAGAGGAAGGACTTGAGTTTCGTTCTCCAGCATGTTCCCAGGCCCTTTCCAGGCATGCCCCATGGACAGATGGAGGCAGTAGCTAATGATACTTGTTGGCAAACTTGCCAGAAGAGTTATGCCAGTATGAGCAAAGTGACCTGTAGCCAAGAGCTGCAGAGCAGACCACAGAGGCCAGGGTCGAGGGGAGTGACTGCAGACCTCAGTGGGGTACACAGTGCCTGTGAAGGTAAAGGTGGGACCCATCAGCAAGGAGAACCACATGCTCAGAGAGTTCGCTGGCTGTGGACTTGGCAAGTCTTACCAGAAGAATGAGCAAGGAACAGTATGACTGCAGAGGGCAGCGCGAGTCCACGCTACCCAAGGACACTGGAAGCAGATCTGAGGTTCAGCCTTACTCATCCCGTCAGGAGTATACGCCACCACCTAGTAGCCGCCATCTTGGGAAGGAGAAAGGGCGCCCACAGATCTCTGAGAGACTGAGCGTGAGCCCTGACAGGTGGCATTCTTAAAAAGACCCAGTAAATGCTTAGCTGCTTAAAAAAAAAAAAAAAAGAAAAAGACTGAGTACTTAAATGAAATGGAACCATTTAATTCAGAAGAGACAAAGTAAGAACCTACCAGCAGGTTGGACGCACCTAAGACGGACCAGGTCAGGAATGGAATATAAAGATGCTATCATTTATTTGCACATCTGAGGGTGTTGAGACAAAACAGGGACATGTAAGGTACATAGCAATGCATGGCACATGGTTAGCACCCAATAAAAAACCAAAGCTATTATTTTTATTTTTTTTATAATTTTTTTTTTTTAATTTTACCGGGAGGTCCCGGGGATTGAACCCAGGTCCCTCCATATGGCAGAGGGACGCCCAACCATCTGAGCCACATCCGCCCCCTATTATTTTTAGAAACCTTCAAACTGGGTTCAGAAGTTTTCTGTGCAGGTTCTTCTCTGTTCAGCAGTTACTCAGCAGCAGAATCCATTTCCTTTGCTGGGCGGGGTGGGAGGTGGAAGAATCTTTCAACTGCTAATTGACAATTAAGATGGAAATGCCCCACCAAAAACAAATACTTCAACAAAGACAGTTCACAGATCAGAATCAATTCCACCATCTAGAAATATTGATGTCTACACACCCCAGTTTAATCCATGCAAAAATATTTGTCATCCATCGTAAAGATGTAGGCTTAGCCTTGCTAATGAACTGTCACAGCTACCACGGAAAAAAAAAAAAAACAGGGAAAAAAATTCCTCATTCATTCTGTCATGTTGATTTAACAAACATTTCAGCTGAGGAAGCAAAACTTAGAGCCACACTTACAATGTTGACTTTATGTCAGCATGTAATAATTAAATCGGACCTAACCGCCTTCAGGTATATTTTTTAAACAAAAACAAACAGAAAACTTCTATGCTTGCCCTTAGCAGCATTTAGCACTAAGCTCATATTTGTTAACAGTTAAATGGACCGTCATCAAGTCCTTCGTATCCATTTCATAACATTAGTCAAGAGGGACAGCAGTGTGGTGTCTAATGTGGGTTTATTTCTTTAAACATCCCCGCAGCGGAGAAAGGATTTATCATTTCCCGTTCGCTGACATCACAGGGCAGGTGAAGCAAGCAGCCTCATTGGCTCTGGTGAAAGGCTATCACACTTAGTAGTTAACACTGGTGACAGTTGTAATATCTTTTCCCTGATGTCAGTTACAGCTGTTGCACCATTTCAGGCATGTCGGGAAAGTAAAGATATTCAAGCAAAGGAAGAATCCTGTGAACAGCATCCAAAGGTCACTTTTCCTATGACTTTCCCTCTTGGTGCTATTTAATAAAAATGATTTAATGAAACTCTTGGTAAGTTTTTTTCCTCAGCTGCAACTGAGACCGAAAGCGTCCCTCTCTTTTAAGCCTTGCTGAGGATAACGCAGCGTTTTTTAAGATCCTAGCAGATCCCCCACTTAGAAAGGTTCCGCCTGAGGCATGTTTCCTGGCGCTTGGAGCCCGTCACAGGGGCATGGACAAGGCCAATGGGCAAACCTTCTTAGGGAAGAAAAAGAATGGACAGCTTTCCACGCTTCCCCCTCCCACCCCCACTCCAGACAACTACCTCCGACGGTCTCCTGGGGTCTCAGAATCAGAACTGTGCCTGGGGCAGGCGACATGGGATTAAAAAAAAAAAATGCTGGGGGAGCCTTGCCAAAGGTGTCGCTCCGTTCCATGTGGATAAAACCTCTGTGCGAGGGCCGGGGTCTCCCCGCCCTGGCCCGCCCTTGCTGGGTGGGGACAGGGAGAGCTGGCCCAGCACCAGGCTGCCCTTGACTCCTGACAGCTGGCTGCAGGCCGGAGCTGGACCCAGGGGTGGCCCGAGTCACTTCCAAAGGGCTTCAGCCCCTGTGCAGGCAGGTTAAAAGGTTTCTGTTGGAGCTGGACCCTCGTGGGTAATTATCAAGTATTGATAAAAGTGCAAACATGACGGAGCCTCCTGCCGCTGCCCCCGTTCGAACCACTTAGCAGGCTGTTCGCTTGGCTCGTAAGTGTGCATGCCAAGGCGCGCACACGAGCCTGCGGTGGTCCGTGGCCCACCCTCCCACGCGCCCACGCACCAACTGCCATGACGTCCCCTGGGCTGCCACCACCCACAGCCCTTCTCGTGCGCTTCTGGGTCTGAGACGCTTCGTGCTCAGACCGTTGGTCATCGGATGCAGTCAGCGACCTGATCCGCTGCCTGCGGCTTTCCCTCCACTAAGCGTTGAAATCTGAGAACTTGACTAACAGAATTTTCATCCCCTCTTCGACAATTGGCTGTTTCACAAGCAGTTCTTTCAGGGGCCTTGTACATCTGAGCAAGCATTTGCTGACTCACTCAGGGTGCACCCAGCTTCCAGGAAGCTTGCTTGGCGTAGACACTGGCCCAAAAAGCCCAAGGCAATTGTTTTTTCCATTATTTCGTTACTGCTGGCAGAGAAGACAAATGACCAAAATAGGAATTTCTCTTTCGACATGAAGACAGGGAGCCCACGGTAACACGGCCGGATGCTGCTCCCGCCTGCACTTCCACAACGATTCCACGTTGCGTGGCCCAGCATGGGCCAGGGTCATTTTAACCTAAGGTGAGCATCTTGAACCCCTGCTACCTGATGCGTGATTGAAGACTGGTTCTGCACCAGAATCAAAACTCACTCAGCTCCAAGTAAGAAATCATCTCGAGAACAGAATTTGATTAGTGAAGCTACAATGGCAAATTCTGCTTAGAATTTTTTAAATGCTCCAAGTCTTTCCTGAATTCTGAGTTTAATAAAAGAATCCAGCAAATGGGCCAGTTCCTGAGAGAAGTATAAGGTATGGCTGTTATGAATGACTCCACAAGCCTTTATTTCCCTATTTATCACAAGACCATATTTCTGTTATAATCTCATGACAACAGAAAAGAAATTCTGGCTATCTGAAACTCACTCATCAGCATTTAAAAACCGACAAAACAACAACAAGTTAGAGCTATGATAACAAGGGGGGAAACCAGTTCAACGGAAACAAAAACTAATTTCCAGCCTTGTCCAGGTGGCTGTCCAGAGGAAAGAGAGGCACAAAGCAGACATTTTATTCTTATCCAACACTTGCCTCCTTAATGAAGGACTGCCCTTAGAAATGCATTGTTCAGTGGCCTTTAATCTCAAGGTGACTGTTTATTCTTTAGATTTTAAGACTTGGCATCAGGTTTGTAAAGAGGTCAGCTCTTCACGGGCATTTTGGGAAGGTTGCCTCCATCTAAGCCTTCTCCCTGAGATACCGAAATGTTAGCTGACATAAATCCACTTCCTGAAAAGTATCACAGAACAGTCTAGAAGTGGCCAGAACCTGAACTTAAATTATTGGTTATGAAAAGTTCTGGAAACTCTCTGAAGATATTAAAGAAAAGGAGGCAAATGCTGTGTCGATGTCTTTACAAAGAAAGACTGTCCTTTAATACCACAGATTTGGCTTAAAATGTTTTCTTTTTAAAGTATTACAAATGTCAATGAAAAGTCAGTGTAGCATCCTAGAAGATCCTTGATAAGCTCAAGAAAGCAGGAATTAACCTTAAGGGAATGCTCACCTTGCTGCTGAAATTGTTTCTAACAATAAGAAGAGCATGAAAGAAAACAAAATGTGTTTGCAGAGCATCCTGGTTGCGTGACTTGATTTTTGTCCTAGTAATAAAATTCTTGCCATCAGCGGTCTCTGAGGAGCACCTGGTCAGTGCCAAGAGGGCTTATGGGGTGAACAACTCCAGGCCCCAGCGCTCAAGGTTTCCCACCTCTGCTTAGAACAGAGACACTCGTGCTGCGGCTGCTTGGATCCAGTCGGTTTTCCAAGCACTCAACACACAGTGACTTCTATTTGCTTAAGAGGCCCATGAAGAGGTACCGTCATTGTCTCCATTTGGTAGCTGAGGAAACTGAGGCAAGGTTAAAGAACTGGCTGCACCAGTTGCTAATTTTTATTATCTCTCAGCTCCAGATTCATTCTTTTTGCCTGCTCTACGAAGATGGATCCCGGCTCTTTCCACATGTCCCTCTGCCAGGGGGCCCCACGTTATGCAGTCAGTAGAGGAGCTGGAGAGAAATGGCAGGAGCAAAGGGTTGCTTCCCGGAGCTGCTGTGTTCACTCCGCAGGGCGTGCACAGCCCGGCAGCCTGCAGCAGAGCGCCCCGGGGAGACAGCTCCCCTCGCATCCCGAGGGCGGATACCCCCGAGTCCTGCCGGCCCTGCACCTCATCAACGCCCCCTGCCCTGCCACAGCCGACCCCTCTTCACTGCCCTCCACACCTCAGGTTCATGGCCGACCCCTCTTCACTGCTCCTACCAGTCTCCTTCAGCCTTCTCCTGGCTTCGTACTGGCCAAGCCCTCACCACCCCAATCTTGTTTTGGTTAATGACTCTTTACATTAAACAACTCCGTGTAAATGTGGCTTCTCTCTCCTGACCACAGCCTAGGGGGCCGCTGAGATTTGAGTCCCTGCTTGGGACCACGCTGCCTCTCGTGGGGCAGGATGGTGCTTTAGTTTGCTAAGGACTGCTGGGAGCAATATACCAAAACGGGTTGGTGTTTCCAATGGGAATTTATTAGGTTAAAAGCCTATAGTTCTGAAGCCACGAAAGTGTCCCGATCAAGCCGTCATCAGGAGAGCCTCTCAAGCCGGCCGCACCTACCTCTGGCTAGAGGGCCTTCCTCTCAGCCTGTGTTCTGTTGATTCCAGCCTCTGGGTCCCAGGGCCTTCTTTCTCAGCTTCTGGGTTCTTCTCTGTCTCTGCACATTTTTTCTGTGCCTGTGGCTTTTTATTCCTCTGTTTATAAAGGATTCCGGTAAGAGGATTTAGACCCACTCTGGACAGTGCCCAGCTGGAGCAATCTCATCAAATGGCCCTTAGCGGATCTAATCTAATCAAAGGTTCACAACAGGTTCAGTTAAAGAATATAATCTTCTGAGGTCCACAAAAGACTCAAACCAACCAGATGGCAAAGGTTCTGCCGCAACATGTGCTAAGAACAAGGTGCCTAATTCCTCCTGGAGGGCAGGGGCAGAAAGGGCAAGGCGTCAGGAAGGAGTGCCAAGGCGGAGATCTGAAACTGTTTCCCAGCAGACGTGGGAAAGAAAGGGAGAGAGGGAGGAAGGAAGGTGGGCTCAGGAGCAGCAGGCCAGGCCCCACCCACCTGCCTGCTCGCTGGTAGGTGATTCCTGTGCCACTTGGGGCCTTCGGGGACCTATACCTTGCTCTCCATGGCTTTCCCTGCTTCTCTTGAACCACCTCTGGGGGAACATTCTCCAATGGGGCACCTGGAAGCACAAGGCTGACTGGCCTGGGCTTCCATGGTGGAGGGAAGGCAGAGGGTCCAGAAGCAGGTCGGAGGCCCTCCTGGACCCCGGTGCATTGGCAGCCCTTCAGACGATAGCGACTGCTCAGCCCATAACAGAAGTCAAATAAAAATCCTTTGTTTTGTAATCATCACATTTATTTCCATTATTGCTGTAAAATCTAGTTTGTTCTTAACTCCTAGCACACATGTTTATAAATAATGGACATTGCAAATGTGTGGAAGAACAAATAAGCATAGTTGGAGCCGTTTGGCCATTTTTAGCTACACAGCTTATTTTGGGGGGTGGGGGGCAGAAAACACCATTATTGACCCTTTTCTTCAGCCAATTCTGCCCTCCTGGCTTCCAGTGGAATAGACTTTTGCCAACGGATGAGAGTGCTGTGAGTGGGGGTGGGGCAGGAGCCGAGGCCTGCTCTGACTACTCCAGGCCACAGAGAAAGGCAGGCGGCTTTACCCCTCCGTGTCTGCCACTGCACCCACTCGATCCCAAAGGCAGCTTCCAGTGCTACGTGGAACGTGGAACACAAGTCCAGAGAGGTTTAAAGCTTACTATGCAATGTCCAGTATTCTGGAGTTTGCAGAAGTGGCAGAAGGTTGGAATGATAGTGAAAAAAAGTGATGGGTTTTGGTCCCAGGAATTTGGTAAAAAAAAAAAAATCCCCCAGGGACCTAAGCTCACTTGAGCATGTAAGGCCTTTTTGCCCGGTAGAAATGGTGGGGGTGAAAATCAGATACAAAAGGTAAAATTTAGAAATAAAAATGAAGGCAATTGTGCCTAGGGAGTTCCATTAAAATGAGCTGTGGACCGACTTCCTCAAGAGTGGTTGCTTCTGTTTGTTTTGGGTTGGTAATCCAGAAAGCTGTGCTTTCTTTCATGAAAAAATCAAAAGTAAAGTCAGTGTTTTCAGGTAATGAAGATAATGCTAAGTTTAATGGCTTATCCAGAGCTTAAAGTCGTCCCAGATGCAGGTGGCATGGTCTGCAGGCAACCTGCAGTTAGACTGCTTTCCTTTGGAGGAGCTGGTCCAGTAATTGCTATGAAGGAGAAAACAAAGATGTCAAGTTCAGGTTCCGCATCTGTGTTCCACGAGCCCCCCCCACCCCCCCACTGGTGGAGGAGTCGTCACCTTTTTGAAGACTTCAGCACGAAGTCTGTTACTCTGTAGGATCACCCTTTTCTTTTGTTCTTCTTTCTTCTTTTTAACTTCCGGCAAGTTATTATAGATTCTGAAACAGATTCAGAAAACATTTTGAATGTTAGCCGACAGCGTGTACCTGTTGTGGTGCTACATCCTGTCTTGTCAGCAGGCTCCTGTGTCTCGAAGGGAAGACCAGCTGTGGAAGGATTTCCTCGAAACTGTGGGATACCCAAGCCAGGTGCCCTGACTGCTCCCAGGGTGGGGCTGCCAGGGTAGGTCGTAGTTCCTTGTCTCTGAGCTTCCCAGGGCAGTGCAATCCATGATGGGCAAAGCTGGAGGGTCCACTTATGTACTTAGAAGGCACTTTTCTTGTCCCCCCACTCTCCATGATAATGACTTACTTGTAAAATGAAGAAATCCAAACCTACTGCATTGCCAATCCGGAAGTTTACATTTGCCCCAAAATACCTTTTGCCACTCAATTGACAGGAAAGGAACAGGAAATAAATGGGAGTACTGAGTTATATTGGAGTAAGGACATGTGTTTGTAGGCCTTATGGTGTTTTTGATTAAACTGGTTCCAACTAAACTTAGGCATAGGTTTTATGTTCTTGTCCTACTGTAAACTTGGGAAATGCCGAGTTACAAGCAGAACCCAAGGGACCCTTCTTTCCTACCTCCTACCTCTTCATAGAAAGTCTCTGTGGTGATGCTGGCCAGCAATTTTGCTAGAATCCACTGATGCAGTAGATTCACTGTAGCTCAAGCATTAGACTTGCAATGCACATGGCTTCCAGTTAAAACATTTATATTTTATGTTTAAAAGCCAGCCAAAATCTGTTTAAGATGGCCAGCTGTTTAAATAATTGCAACAAAGAATAAAATGATGCCAATATCAGCCTGTAACATTATCTTGGTTATCAGCTAGGCTGGGCTGATCGCTTGGCATGGATTATCTTGTTTCATCTTCACAACAATGGCAAGAGGCATATAGCACCCTGCTGTCGTGACAAAAACGAGGAGTCCAAACCCCAGAGAGGTCAGAGACCTGCCGAAAGGTCCCCTGCTGGGAGCATTTTAAGAGTTTCCCACATGAAGCACGGTACATCCATACAACGGCTACTCTGCAGCTATTTAGGAAACGAATCTCTATCTTCTGATACAGAAAGAGCTCATGGACATATATATATACATAAAGTGAAAAAAGCAAACTATAGAAAAATAATATACAATTTGATCTTATTATGTTTAAAATTATATAATTGTATATATGCAAATAGAAATTTATGTTCAGGGAAAAGAAAGTCCTGAAGGATATGGATACACAGGAGGCCAATAATGATGGACATCTCCGGAGACAGGAACAGGGTGGGGGTCTGGGGTAGGAAGAGGGGGTAGTTGACAGACTTGAGCTTTATCTCCATTGTTTGAATGTGGAAACTGAAAATGTAATTTAACGATATAATTAATAATGAAGAATGCAAAAGAAAAGAAAGCTTCCAGATAATTCTGTGGGTGAGTGAGGCTAGAGCGCCAGGTGAGAGCCCACCCAGGGCACAGGACACAAAACTCAGTGAAAACCCAACTACTGAGTCCATCAGAGGAGACCTGGCTTCAGGCCGGGGAAGCCCAAAGCTCTGGACGTAGCATTGTCTAATTCACGTGGCCCTCTCGGAGCCTCAGTTTCCTCTTCAGTAAAATGGTAGGGTGATAACACTCCCTGTCCACCAGTGCTGCTTTGAGATGAATTGCTTAGTTTGCAAGGCTCCATTATAGTAGCTTTGGGCTTAGGGACAGGGCAGGGAGGATTTGGCTGAATTTTTTCACTGAATTGAAAAGGGAATGCTTTTGGCATGAGGTATGGGCAACTTTGCACTTCTGAAACAGCAAGTCTTAAAACCCAGTGGCCCTTTAAAAACCCCAGTTAGAATGCCATGAATCAGGCTCTTAATGGGAGGTTCTCCTTTCTCCTCACTTTCCCTTCCTTATTTACAGAAAGGCTCCCTAAGGACAAGCCAAGTTGGCTAATTATCATGGAAACAACATAATCACGGTCAAAGTGGAGATTTTGTGCCTGGCGTGGAGAGAAAAGCATTTTCCTATTAGTTTTTCTACGTGCACTATCAATTTGATTTAATTGTTATCATTCCTCCAAGTGCCGGATCCTCTATTGGGAACTAATGCCATTTTACTTGCACGAACTTGGCCCGCGCTGCCGAGCTGTTCCATTTTGGTCAGGAGGCCAGGCCTCGGAATGAATGGCAGCCTTTGTGTGCATCGGGCCGGTGAGAACCTGTGGGAGTGTAGAAGAGCAAGCAAGCAGAGCAGGGAGAATGTGCAGGCAGTGGGCCGCCAAGCACACTGCAGCTGCAGAGCCAGGCCGGCCGGCCTGTGGCCCCTCCGCGGCATCCCTGGCTCCCACGCGCCACCGGCTTCCAAGTTCAGTGCCTTTTCTTTAGCGTCTCTCCTCCTCGTAAAATTAGCTTCAAAGGCACTTGGTGACAAATGACACCTGCCCGAGCCGCGATGCGAATGTGCAGACGAGTTCCAGTTAAAGGCCTGGGGATTTCTTAGAGACCAGTTACTGGATCAGTTCAGAATCCAAGACCTACCACTTTCCTGAGCCTTTTCCAAGAGTGGCACTAACATTCAGAGGTGCATTTATACAAAGTCACCCCTTTTAACCCACTTTTCAGATGTGAGGCCAGGAAAACCTCAGACCTTAAACATGGGCCTGAAATAGTGGCCCTGCTGGACGGCACGTGGCTCCATCCAGCCACCCCAACTCCCTCCTCCGCCAGCTGTACACTGACGTGTCGTCCTGGGGACATCCTCTCTACATGCTGGGCTGGATATTCTGACCGGACAGAAAGAGAACCTTCTCTTAATGATAGACCAAGTACCTTTTAGATCGCATGTGCATCTCCTTCTCTGAAATGCATCTTTCTTTGGGTTTGAACAAGTTATCTGGTAGGAAAAAAAAAACACACAGGAAAGTGGGTTAATTTCAGAAGGTGTGGAATGGACCCATTTCTAGAGCAACGCTTGGTGGCCCTGGCACATACTCTGTACCACTCCTTAGTGTCAGCCACAGGCTGTCACAGACACTGCAGAACTCGGCAGAGACTCGCCCCAGGGGGTGCTACCCAGGGCTGGTCCTGGCAATAGCTAAATAAGGGCACACGGTACTAGGGTGGCAACTAACTTACTGCATGGGGACTCCTTTGGATGCTTCACTTGGCAACAGAGAGTCATGGTTTCCAGGGAAGCACCGGGGCAGTGTTAAAATGTCATCCCCTCCCCGCCTTAAAAATCCCCACCCTAGGGGTTTGCTGCTTCTCAGGACAAGGAACTGCCCCAGTTCTCCCGAGAGCATTTGGAGAGTGGTGGCTCCCCCAGGGTTTCGGGGCCGCTGCAACGTGAAGATCGCTTTGCTCCCTTTCTGACGTCCAAACGAGATGGACAGAAGCTGACATGATAGCAAAGAACAGTGTCACTTGATTGGGAAGGTAACAGTGACCAAGAACTCCTGTGCGTATGGGATGCTTTTCAGTATAAAGGCATGACACTCCCCATGATGATGTTCACAGAGACACTTATAAATAAACGGTATGTGTTTTATTTAAATAAATTAAAAACAGACTGTGCCTGGGGGCCGTTTGCCCTATTCCGGAACACCTGGACATCCAAGAGAAGCAGGCGGGCAGCTCAGCAATCTTGGCAAGCATCAGAGAGCTGGAGTGGGCTCCCTGTAATGCCCAGCGCAGAGCCCAAGGTGCTTCCCACAGCCGGGCCTGACCCCTCGCTCAGCTCTCCAGTGAAGCAACCACAATCTTCTTGGGTTTCAGAATATGCAGATTTTCCAGAATCATCAAGAAGGTGGAACAGAGACACGGACACTAAGAGAAGTAGGATTTTATTTTTCCTATCCAGAGAAATAAAACAGCTACTGTTTACAATGTAGAAAACAACACAGTGGCTGAGCTTGTGTTCCACTTAGTTATTTAAACATAAAAGAGGAAAAAATGGCTCCATTATGTTACTTCACAGACAAGACTCAAAGGAGAAACAGACGAAGGGAGAAAGAAGCCACAAGGACTCTGTGGATTATAGGAAAACGTCGCCAGTGTTTGCAAAGGTGTCAGGCCACATGACCGCGCAGGCAGGGCCCACCCTCGGCTTTCGCTCGAGAAAGGGCCAGAGCTGAGGCCTCGGGAAAATCCCAGTGGCATTTCCAAAGACACGGGGTGTCAGCTGGACAGACAGGGTCTTCGGCAGGCAAACCGCTGACTGCCTGAAGTTTCCTACTCAGACAGGGAGAAAGCAGCTCATATAAAAAATTAGACTCAAGTCAGGAGCGAGTCACATTTACGTGAGGCCAGCGTGGACAGTGTTACAAGGAGATTAAAAAAACACAGTACAAATTGCATTTGTAAGATTTTCCTCATCTCAGTTCCACTGTATATGTGGTCTACTCTGGGAAATCTTTTCTTTTCTTTTTTTTACTTTGTTTCTTTAAAGCACCTGACACCACAATTAAGTTCTGGTTTTGTTTCCAAGAGGAAACAAAAGCAAATGTGAGCTCTTTGGCACCTCCACTGTTTAGTTTTCTGAAATCTCCACAGCCTGCTGGGCCGAAGCAGATGTTTAAACTCTGGGCTCAGCAGCCCATGTTTGGTGCAAAACAAGCAGGTCTGTATCCCAAAGGGCCCTCCTGCGCTGGGTGGGGGGTCACGGCCTCACACCTTGGGGGAAGTGTTTGCACCTCGGTTGCCCCTGGCTTTGAGCTTTCCCAGCACCAAGCGCAGCTGGGGACTAGCTGGGAGGAGAGAGAGGAAGGAAGAGGAGATTCTACCTCCCTGGAGGAGGTGGTTTGAAATAAAGCAAAGCACACCTTGCTAAGGGATCTCGCCCTCACCAGAGTATAAAGAACACACCTGCTCAAGAAAATGTGTGGCACTTTGAGATGGCAGGACAGGGGCGGGGAAGCAATGAGACACACCTGGGGGGCCAGTTTTATTATTTATAATAATTCTGCTGGCGTTTATTGGCTGCCTCCATACATTATCTCATTTCCTCTTCATACTAACCCAGTAACATGACTTTTGCCTTTTAGGGTTGAGGCAGCTCAAAGGGCCAAGGGTTTCCTGCTTTGCGCTTTCCTGGCTGGTGCAGAGCTGGGGCTTCAGGCCACACGAGCCCAGCTGGGTCCACGATGGGGCGTAGCCTACAATATGCCGCCCACGCATTTTGGGAGCTGTGCACAAGTGTGCATCCATTTCCCAGGAGACCAATACAAAATTTGTCCCTCAGATACTCCTTCCTCCTTCCTTCTACATTTAATGAGCAACTACTATGTTGCTAGAGGATGCCATGGAGAAAAAAATCAGGCAAGAGCCTTCCTGTCCTCATGAGGCTTCATCTGTCAGGAGAGGAGTTGGACAATAAACAAGCCTCAGAGTCTCTGAGCAGATGACGTGGGAAAGAGGGACGCAGTGGTCAGGGAAGGGACCTCGGGGCAGGAGATTTTCAAATCAAGACCCGAACGAGCCCAGGAGCTCTATGTGAGGGTCTGGGGCTCTGGGCAAAGGGCCAGCATGGTTTTAGTGGGGGTGGGGGAAGGTGCAGAGGTGCCAGGTGGCACAGGGATGTCTGGCTGGTGGCAGAGGCCAGAGCAGGAGAGCAGGTGTCCTCGCCCAGGTGGCACTTTACGACCTGCTGTTTTGAAAAGGACTCCTGTGCCTGGGTACTGGAATCAGAACCAGAATCTCCAGATAATTCCAATGCGAGGCCAGAGTTGGGAAGTACCCGTGTTGCTCTTGTGGCCCACAGAGTGAGAACTATCTGGTGTTTTAAGCAGGAGATCTGATTTGCACTTGGAAAAAGATAATGCCAGCTGCTCTCCAGCCTGTGAGCTGGGTGGAGGAGATGCAAAGAAAGGGCAGCTGGAGCCCAGGCACGGGGCCATCACAAGCCAGTCAGTGAGGTCTCAGGGGCTGGGCAGTGGGAGGGTTAGGACTCAAAGGTGAGTTCAGGGGCTGGGGAAGAATTAAGGATGAAGCCCAGGCCTTGGGTTCAGGCAATTCGTTCATTTGACAGTTGCTTGTTTCTTACTTGCTTGTTGCTGGGCAGTAGAACACAGAGGAAACTGTCAGAAAAACAAGGCCTGAGGTCCACAGGGAGAAGGGAGGCCTCCGGGAGGGGTGGTCAGGTCCACCAGGGAAGAGCAGGAGGGCCTGGAACGGCTTCCTAGCAGAAAGCTGAGCTGAGCCTCGGAAAAGAAATAGGTGCCCCTGGGAGGGGGGTGGAAGAGGCGGCGGGGGGAGAGGGGGCAGCCCAGGCGATGGCTCTTCAAGGGACCAGGCGGAATCTCAGTTCACAGGATGGAAACCCTCCTGCACATGCTTTGTTCAAAAATACAGCGAAACCCCATTTATCAGTTTCTTAAAATGGACGTTATGCCTTCATAAGGGTAAAGTGACTGGTGAGGACAATTTTCAGCCTGCTTATGGGTCTTTCACAGATTTTCCTGGAAGCTTCGTGCATTCTAATTTGCTAACATGGAGGAAAGAGAACTGCAGTTGTATTCATCTCCCACTGTCATTCAAATGGAGGCGATTTTTTTTTTTTTTTTTCCAAAATGACTAAGGAATATTGCCCATTTCTATATTTCTGGAAAATCCTTTTTTTTTTCCCCCTGAATCTCTTGCATCCTGGCTCATCACTATATTCGAACTACAGGGCCTGTTGTTAACTTGATTTGGCAAGGCCAGGCTCGCTCAGCCCTTGCCTCCATCTCAAAGGCAGCAAACAGGCAGGTACCGGATTTTCAGGCTGCTCGGGAGCACGAGCTGAGTGAAACCTAGGTCGCAGCATCCCATTCATCTCCATAAACACACGTGGGTGTTTGTTACAAGCCCCACTTACACGGCCTGCACACACATGTGCACACACGGGACAGGCGACCCCAACACGCGGACAGCGGACGTCGCCAGAGGCAGTCAGGCCCACGGCCACCGGTGGGATTGGTTGTTTGTGTGCCAGAGTTGTTACCCACAGCTCTGATTGCAAAGCTTCATTTTCCCTATTGAACAAGTAATCTAAATGATAATCAAGTTCACACTGGATTTATTAGGATAATTCCCTTCCAGAAGCCTATTTTCTGCAGTCACCTTGAACTCTTTGAAGACTGTTTCAGACATTTGCTTCCCTTAGAAACACCAAAACCAAGAGAATCTTGCTGGGAACCAACAGATAACTATTTGGGGTGGAGATGTCACATTTGTATTTCCCTAAATCCTAAAAAAGGGACCCCAACACAGGTGTAGTTGAAGCTCACAGGTGCCTTAGGCCTATTTAAAAGCCAATGAGCAGCTGGCAGCCCTGCCACCGGAGTATTACATCATGGCTTTCAAGATTTAGATGCAGTTACGTGAATATTGTTTCTGTTCAGCTCACCACAGTGGGGCTTCTATTTTCCTTGATGTCATCAACAGCAGAGCGGTCTCTCTTGCACTAATTAGCCCTCCAGAAATCACAGCGTGCGCGCTACACAGTAGAAAAGCAAGTGAAAGGCCCATAGGTTGTTTGCCCCCAAAGTGCTCTTGTGATGACAAAATCTGGTGGCTGGATAAATATTCTCATTTCTCTAAAAGTACTTCGAGCCTTCCGTGGAATCCTGCACACAGATGACAGTTACACATGGTAAACAGCTTGTTCTCGGGCCAAGAAGGAATGTGACAGTGGCACAGATGCCGGCATTTATACGAAAAGGATGCTGCCTATCAATTATCCCCAGGCCATACCAGGGAGATGCCGTGTCACGGTTTGAAAAATGCAGTGAGGTTCTTGGGCGCTTCTGGTGAAGGACTACAAAATTAAGGAATGGAAAATAAACAAGGGGTCTCTAGAGAAATCCCTTTCTTTTTGCACACTCGGGTTGAAAAACAAGGGGCTCCTGGCCAAGGCAGTGAGACTCATTGGCCCGAGCTCCTACACAGAGTCATCCTCAAGGCAGAGCAGGGCCCCCACTTGCGGCTTCCGGGAGAAGGTGTGGTGCCCAGGAGCTGAAGGGTGGACTCGAGGAAGGGTCTGCCTCTCTGGGGCTTTGACGAGAAGGCCCTGTGAACACCGGCAATCCGTGAGCCTCCTACGAAGGGAGGCCACTGTGACATGGGCAGACAAGACCCGAGACCAGGGCTTTGGCCTCTCCAACGAGGGGAGCCCCGATGCCCAAGTCAAACAAAGGCATGCCTGGGATACAGTTTGGGGGAGAAATGGAGTTGTGATGTGCTCCCTGGCCGCTTCTGCTGTATCTCTTGGGGCCACGTATGTACGTACTATTGGGGTGAGCAGATGCTTTGTCATCAGCCCCCTTCTCCTCCCTACTCCCTCGGGGCCCTCTTCTTTTGTGATCTGGGCTTTAAGGGACCGAGAGGCACATGAACCCCTAGAAGGAGGAGTCTCTTCTACTGCATGTGCTTCAGCCCTGCCCCTCCGACACCCCTGCCTCCTCCCACTTTTACCCCATCCCTACGGTCACGAGACACCAACCACTTAATATTCATATTTCATGGCCGGGCTCTTCCCAGGAGACCCATCAAGGGATGCAGAGGCTCAAGGATCTCTATCAGCTCCCGTCAAAGCCACAGGGACCACCGCAGAAGGCTGTCCCATTTCGGTGATGGGTTCTCCCGCACCCCTTTCTAGCTTCGTGACCAGTGGGGCAGGCAGCCAGGGATCTGGGAACAGCAAACTCAGAGGCACGATCCCCCATGCAAATTCGTAACCCCTGTGTCCCCAGGATCAGAGACGCTCAAATGACACCAGACCTCTGCTCATGACCAGAAGCTCACAAAGGGAACCTCCAGCACAGGCTCCTGCCATCGTCTCCCACGCCCAGTCCCCAGGGAGCTTCACGGTAGCGGGCCCAAGTGGCGCCCAGCGGTTTCTGCATCGAGCACACCCTGAGCGAAGTTGAAGGCAAACCAGCTGTAAAATGGGGAGCGTTGCCTAACCTCTATGATTGAATGACCTCACAAAAATAGGGCAGGAAATTCATAATATTTCTGCCTGCGTTCTTTCTGCATACATAAAATTATACGAGTACTCATAAATTACACGTTATGCTTTTACGACGTGCAGAGAAGGGTTCCTTTGGTCTTTCTGACCGTCTGTAACCTGGCAAAGTCCCAGGGCCGGGGTCAGGTCAGGGCACTCGGCGCCGGCGTCCTAAGCTTTCTTAGACATGCTTCCTTCTTTGCACTGCGGGGTAACAGTGGCTGATTTCAAGGTTGGGGTCTGCCATTCCCCCAGTGCCCCTCTGCACAGACCCCGAGGCTCCCAATTCTCATGGCCAGTGAAGCAGGCCTCCTCATCTCTTCTGTACAGTGGAGGACTTTGAGAAAGGGGCTGGCTTCAGGTCCCATGTAAGTGGGGAACAGTCCTGAAAACCGAGGCACTGATGGAATTGATGGGATTTCTTTCCCTGGAGAAGGTACTAGGTAGTGATTCTCAAAGCGTGACTCAGGCTTTCGTTTCAGTGCCAGCATCCGTGCAGCTTCCACTGACCTTCCAGGCCCCAGGCCGGCAGCATCGGCCTCACCTGGGGACTTGTTGGAAACTCAGATTCTCTGACCCCACCCCAGATCAGCTGAACCAGAAATTCTGGGACTGTGTCCAGTGATCTGCATTTTCAGAAAGCCACCAGGTGATTCTGATGCAAGGTGAAGGCCCACTGATGTAAGGTAAAAAGAGTGACAATGAAAACAAGTCAAGCCCTTGCATGGGTTTTTTCAGGCTCTGAGGAAGGACTGCCACATAAAACATAGGACACCCAGTTGGATTTGCATGTCAGCGCAACAACTTTTTAAGTATAAATATAACCCAAATATTGCCTGGGACATACTTATACTAAAAAAAAAGGATTTGTTGTTGCTGTGACGTGAAAATTCGGGTGCCCTGTATTTTAATATGATGAATCTGGCAACCGTACTTTGAGGGCATCTCTGTGCCATGGCAACAAATGATCTCCTAGCCCTGAGTCCCCCATGCCATCGCCTGAAGCTGCCCGGAAAGGGGGATGCTGGGAAGACAAGGCTCTGCCTGGATGGCAATTAGTTCTCCGACAGTTTATTGCTTCCTCCAGCCATTTTCTCAGCCCCTCTGACCTGGCTCTTTTCTCCTTGGTTATTTCACACCGTGACATCTGGGATGCACTTTCCAAAGGGATCACGACTGGTTCCTCCAGCACGGTAGCTTCATTACAGGTGTCAGGGGAGGCTGCCCATGTGCTCCAGGCAGGGCCTGTTGCCGGGCCAGCATCCAGTTAGGCAGAGCCGGCCCCTGCTGGCCCCACCCTGTGAAATGGGCACCACAACCTACTGCCCAGCAGGTCCCCAGGGGCTCTCAGCCATTGCTCCTCAGCAATGCTAGACTAAAGGAATGCAGGTGATGAGAGTGAGACCACCTTCCCACAGTCCCAGATTTCTGAGGACAGTGGCAGATTGAAACTTCAATTGGGATTTCTTTAGTAAGGTATGGTAGATATTTCTGTAAGCAAAGATTCCTGGAGCAGTGTTTCCAAAGTGAAGAATTAGATAAATGCATCCAGAGTCAAAGAAATTTAGGGGGAAAAAATTAAACAGTTTCTTTGCTGCAGGACTTATCAGTGCCTTTAGCACACATTGGGCAATGTGAACCTACAAGTGTATACAGTATACAGAATATTTCTCAAAGGAGTTTGAAAGCCTTCCCAGTGAGGATACTGGGAAGAAAAGTGAGACCAACTGGCGACATTAACAGGTGTAATTAGTTCTCAGTTTTCATTAGTGGCCATGGGAAAGGATTCACTCTATAGATATAAAAACAAAATCTGGTGTACTTTCTCAACATTTTCTTTAAAAATGTGGGTTTTTTTTTTTAAGAATGCCAAGTTTAAATTACTCATTTAAAGGCCCTTGAACAATGGCCCAAACCTCCTGCCTCACCATTAAACAACTATTTCTAGTACAATAATGATCAAGTAACAGAAATCCATTGTTTGCTCCAATTCCAGGGTTTCCAAGCATTTTTTAGAGAACCGCAAAATATAGTGATTTATAGATGACTAATAAACCTCATGCTGGTTGCCAACTATAGGAACCAACGGATATGAAGTAGATTTATGTCCTCAGTGTCACTGCAAGGTTTACTACAGATCCGTGCAGAGCGATAGTATACCAATTGGAAAAGAAAGCCAAGGCATTTGGGAAAAGGAATTTTCCATAAAGTTGTTGTCCTGACATTCTGCAATTCAGTGTTTCAACCTTATACCAGTTCAATTATCCTTTAAGTCTACTTCTAATCAATAGACATAAATGGACAGTTCCTTCCTATGTTTCTTAAAAAACATAACACCTTTCTCATTGGTCTGTTAAAAGCCCTAGTAATGGGTCCATGTGAGTGCCTGGATTGGGGGAAAAGATCTTTTAGTTAAATTATGCTTCCTGTATTTTCTGTGGACTGATAAAGTAGAAATTAACAAGTAGAAATTAACAAGTAAGAAGTAACTATCTGCTAAGCACATTAAAAAATTCCTTTCTGAGTAATGTTGGGAAAACTACCTCAAGATATTTCTTTAAATGTTCTGTGGAAATCCATTCAGAGGATCAGATCAGGCCAAAGCAAGGACGGCACGGCTGGCGCTCAGCTAGCTGCACGAGGAGCAGCACATTTTTATTACTGCGAAGACGCCTGCGACCATCCATCAGCTGAGTCACCCCTCCAGCCTGATGCTCTGGGAAAGCAAATTAATTTTAATATTTGCTCCAGCCACAAATCACCAGTAAAGGCAGATCTGCTGGAGGAGGAATTCTGCAGTGCTTCCTGAGAATTCCGTGCCTCTAGGCTGGAGATGTGAACGGCTGACTTGGCTCACCTTGGGAAGCATGGATAAGGCCGCTCAAATTAATTCAGGCTAGTTTTGCTACATGCAACAGGGAAAACCAGAGTGACAGGGTGTTTTGTCTGCCCTCGGGTGCTTCTAATCAAGTGAGAAGTTTTCCAACACACCCATGTGACTGTAATACAAAGTGAAGGCAGTTGGGAGGTGGGTGAAACGGAGAGAGGCTCCGTGTGTTCTAATGGAGGGAGGGGACAGAGAGAGACAGACAGGGCTTCTTGGAAGAAGGGGATGTTGCTGATGGGCTTCCCACACATTCGAAGGCCAGAGGGGTGACCTGGGAGAGCCTGGAAGAAGCACCCAACAGGTAGAGGAGAAAATGAGCGGAGACAGGGGGGAGGTGACATGGCTGTGTTTAAGGATGCCTGGCTTTCCCGACTGGCTGGAGCAATGAGTTTGGGGACCACTGGCGATTTGAGAAGTTTGCGATGCGAAGGCCACTGTACAGGTATCCACGTGTCACAGGAAGCAGAAGAAAGGCCTGGGGGCCGGGCGGGGGAGAGTTTATCAAAGAAGCTGGACTGGCGAGATGAGGTGGGATTTTGCAGGACAGAGAGGAAGAAAGGCCATTTGAAGTGGAGGGACCCACAAAAATAGATTTGGGGACCCTGTTTATGAACGTCCCCCACGTTAAGAAAAGACAGCAGACGAGACCATCTGGAGAGGGTAGGGGTGGGCAGAGGGGTATGGGCTGCAGGGTGGGGGGTGAAAGCCAGGGAGACTCTGGGTTGGGTCCCCAGCCGAGGGGGGTATGGCAAGGGCCGGGCTCAGGGTGCTGCAGCAGGAACAGGATGAGACCACAGATGTCTTAACAGATGGCCCGGCAAGCGTGACAGCGGCCTCTGACGAGCCCCTACTACCTGCAGCAGCTGCTGCAAGCGGCACCCTACACGGTACTTTCGGTAGGTCCCACCCACTTTGGGAAGAAGCAATGGCTAATTCTGCAATTTTGACTCCGACCAAACCCATCTGGAAGTGCGGGTGCTGCTTGGCACCAGTGGGGAAGCCCTGCTCCCGGTAACCCTGGTGAATGGAGCTGGTCGGGTTCTGACTTGGGAAGAAGAGACCCTCCGCTTGCCCTGCCCTCCTGCCGAGCTCCTTCAGGGTCTGCCCCTCTCTCACTTGGGCTCCTCGCCTCTCCTCCACTACTCAGCAAATGCCCTCTTCCATTGCTTCCTCCCCTGAGACCCGCTAGCACCACTACCTCCCTGCTTCCCGCTGGCCCTCACCTTCACCATGTCTTGCCTAGACCCTGCCTCCGCTCCTGCCCCCAAATAAAGCTCAGCCCCGTCACAGCAGGCACAATGCCTTTAAACCTTGGCTCCTTGGGCCTCTCCATCTCCCCCAATCTGCCCTACACCCCCATTTTTCATTCCAGTCCTAGCTGAACCAGGCACCCCCAGCTTCCCCTCACTGCTCCGCATTTGCATCCTCTGCCTGGGACAGCTTTCTCCCAGGGACTCCCCATCCTACATCACATTTCACCTGCAGAACTTCTCTTCCTAATGCAGCCCAGAGGTCTCCCCATCTCCTCCGCTTCCGATATCCCTATGGGTTTCCATGGTAACCTGGGCAACTCCGCTGTACAACTGCCCCAGTACGCATCTGTGTTTCCCGCTAGCGGGTGAGTTCCCTGAGACCAGTGCCTCACAAAAGCTCTGCTGAAGAGTTGAATGCACAAGCTCCTTGCATGAGTGCTTCAGCCGTGCAAAGGCGGGCAACGAACGAAATTTATGAGTTTATAGGTTTGGGAAGTTTGAGCTACAGGTGACGAGACGGACAGTAAAGACTGGCCGGGATCAGCAATGCTTCTTCCTGGGCTATCAGTAGCCCCCAGCCGTTCAGGAAAAGCCCCTGCCTCCTAGCAGTCAGCGCGTACACACGTGCACATACCTGGCACCCGCGCACATGCCAGGCACCCCGCTCTGAGCCTCAAAGGCTGCTCAGAGTTCATCAGCCAACAGAACGCTGCCCCCGCCCCACCCCCCCGGGGCCTTGTCACAGTCATCCCTGCGTGTCCAGGGAATCAGTTTTCCTGGCAGCCCAGGGTGGGCGTTTGTCAGCTGCGAGACAGTCTTGGGTCGGCTGTAGAACCAAAAACACAGGCTGGGCAGTGCCTGGAGGATGCTACCCCAGAGGAAAGCAAGCACGAGTCTCATTTTTAACAGACACCTTGACACTAGCTAGAGCTCGCTCACGCATGTGATTTATTAACTAATTTAGCGTGTAAGAAAAACATCTGCATTTTCTTTTATCATCTTGCCAACAGACAGGCTGAAGACAAGATGTATAACTGTAGACTTGTTTAATGGGGCCTCCAACATTCCCTCTTACTTTGGCTCATGCTCACACGAAGCTCCGGTTTCAGAAGTCGCCTGATTTGACTGACCTCAAACAAACAAACATGAAAACAAAGCTCTCATCAACACATAAATACTGCAGGGACAGCCAAAATGGCTGTAAAAACCCAAGCCGGCCACTTCCCACGTAGAGTATTACAGTCACTAGCACTGCTTGGATTTTGCAGAATAAAAAGGGACTTCAATTATCTAAAACTATGGACTGGGCTTGTCTTTCATCATATCGGGCTTTTAAATTTTCATTTGTAGGAATGCAAACTTGTAAGGATGTTTGTTTCAGGCCAAATGCCACAGCTGGATGGCTGAAGTAAAATTGCCACTGATATCTGGTATGGTGGTATTTCAGACCGTTTGTTGTAGGCGATTCGGCACTTCCAGAAGACGCAGCCCAGGAGACAAGGGACCCAGCACTGCTGATGAATGGCATCAGGCTGAGCAAAGTTCCCTACCATCTGGGTCTCCATCGCCTCCTACGCAAAACGAAGGGAGCTGACCCAAAAGAGCCCCCAGGTTCCATCTGTCGGACGTATGTGGGTATGTTGAACTCCGAAGTGGTATCCTTTTAATTTGTTGACAACAGATTTGGTCACCTTGCCATTTTTATTGAGTGACACCTTCAAAAAGCTTGAGGCAGAGGGGTACACATGCCTGGGGTACCCACCTGGTCCTCCCCAGGGCAAGCATAAGCAGGGACGTCCCCAGTGGAGGGCGGACAAACTTAGAAACCTGTCCCTCAACTCAGATTATAATTTACTGAGCCAGAAACTAAACAGTCCCCTGGCAAACATACCCAAATTGAGCCTATATTTGCCAACCAACTTGAAATGCTGTCTCAAGACACGTTTTCAAGTGGGGGACTCTCTACATGTTCATCTTGTTTATTCCTTTCTCTTAGCGAGGGTCACCTAGGGAAGGGGGCAGGTGTCTTGCTGAATCCTTTGCCAAGAGAAGGATGCATTCAAGTCAACCCTTGCCCCAGGTCTTTGGACAACCCTCCAAGCCATGCTCTTGGTGGGATGAAGAGAGACTTAGCAGCTGTAGACCACGGAGGCTAATATTCTATTCAACACCATTTTCCTTTGTCCCCCAGGCCCCCCTGCAAGATCTTGGTAATGTTTGCCAAACTGTACTTCATTGAACTTGGTTATTCCCCAAGGGACTTTTATTCAGAATTATACCCATGGTTTTACCTCCTGGGTGGCCTGAACATTTTCCTAGGAAGAAAGATCAAGTTCCTCTATCCAAAGGAATAGCCCGGAGATCTCTCCAGGCCTCCAGATTTTAAGATTTGGCTTGGCAGCCCCTAAGAATGTTCTCTCCTATGCCCCACTCTTGCTCTCCTCTCTTCATTATTATCCTTGCTTGTTTAATAGTGTGTTTATGAGCTCTGTGAAGAAAGGACCAAGGCCAAGCTTCCTTGTTGCACTGTCCCCAGCTCCTAGCATGGTGCCTGGCCCAGAGAGTGATCTTGACATACATCCCTCCCAGGAGTGAATGGTGCCCTCCCTCTCAGGGTCAGCTTGACATTGGCCTAACAGTGCTCTGAAAGCCAGCCATCCTTCCCCTGAACAAACAGAAGGCCAGGGGTTTCAGGATGACGAATGTTGATGTAGACAAGTTGGAGTCAACCTCACAACCCAAGGTCTGTTTTGCAATCTATAAAGGGCTAAGGGGATCTCTTGCAAATATCTTTTAGGAGCCAAGAATTTGAACTTGCTACCCTGGCTGCTGGAGCAGTGTGGCTTCACTCCCAGCTCTAATGGCGGATTTGGGTCACAAGTTATTTCCACTGAATTCAATGCCCTTGTGGAGTCTCCCAGAGCAGATTTCACCATACTGAGACTTGGCTGCTCAGAGCTAACACGAACCCTGCATATATCAGAGGCATCATTTGGGCCATTACCCCAAGGTGCAGGCGCCAGCCCCAAAGATGTCCCTCAGTCTCGTCTGACCTCCCGAGCCACCTGCAGCTTACCGCTGAGAGGATGGGGAACAGTGAACTGCTTCTTGTTGGCGCGGACTGGGAGAAGGCTCTGCTTCTGCCCCAGGTTTGCATCCCGCTGTGCTTTTCTCTGCTGCACCATGTATTCTAATTTCTTCAACCGTTCTTGCGAGCGCGAAATGAACTGAGGTTTATGGACTTCCAGTGCTTCCTAATTGGAGCAAAGAAAATATTTTCTTTTTAAGAATAGCAACACAGGAAGGCTATGGATCCATCGAACTTGGCCAAAAAGCTGATCCAAAGGGCAACACAGTGGAGTGGGTGTAGCTCAGGGGTTGAGCACCTGCTTTGCATGTACGAGATCATGGGTTCAATCCCTGCTACCTCCTAAAAGTTAAAAAAAATTTTTTTTAAAGGCAGCATATAGGGACCCAGAGTCATAGTGCATTAGCAGAGCCCCGTGTGACAACTGTGACATATGCTGATGACACAGCTCCTGCTGCCGGGCCTGCCAACGCCGAGGTCCACACTGAGGCAAATCTACTCGTAATGAGCATTGAAGGCTACGTATGCAAAAGCAAACACCCACCATTCGTTCTTACCCTGTAAATAAATTCATTTCCTATAGACCCAAGTCTGGGGGCCCTAAATTTCATATTCCAAAAAGCTAGGGGTGGGGAAGGAATGGAGGCTTGCGTTCTGCTGTGGCTGAGAAGCTTGAAGATGCACAGTCATGAGCTATCCACCCAGGGTGAGAAGTGTGGCTTCACAGGAGAAAGCGTAACCATGGCTAAAGGTAAAGAACTTCTCCTGGGGAGAAAGGGTTTGCAGGCGATCTTTGCCTACATAAAATAGTTCTGTAAGCACCAAGGTAGAAGTCCAAATTCCCCATATTTCCATGCCAGCCCCATCTCTCACTGTAACCCCACTCCCCATACTCAGCTGAGCCCCATGCAGGTCAACAGAAAGGGGGACCTCCACTGACTGTACCCCTGCTTTGTGCCAGGCACTGGGCTAGGTGCTTTATGTGTCTTTGTCATCTCTTGGAATCCCTACCTGGACTCTGGAAAACAGATATGTTAATCCCCATTGGACAGATGCAAACACTGAGGCTCATAACAGTTTGGTTATTTGTTCAAGATCCCATGGTGGCACCAGAACCCAGCTATGGGCCCACACTACCTTCCACTGGCCTAGTCTGCCACTCCTTGCTAAGGTTGCTCCCTGCCTGGGGACTACCCCAGGCCCATCAGCCCCAATTCCATCTCCCCAGTAAGCCCAACAGAGCTCCCCATTCAGCCTGGACATCGCAGGTCGACCAGACGCCTCTGCAAGAGCTATTGGTACATTTCTCTCCTGGGCTTGATGTGAGTTCATGGGAGGCACAGTCATGTCATCCTCACAGCCACTGCCCTGAGGTCCACACAGAGGAGGAGCTCAGTAAAGACCAGCTGGGAGTGCTGCTGTGGCTGAAACGATCCTCTGTTCTCCCCAGCCCTCCGAGAGTGCAGAGCCCCGAGGAAGAGAAACAGCTCGGGCTCTGTCTCTTCAAGAAAAGCCCTCTAAGGCCAGGCTGGGAAAGGATTTTTGTGGCCAGCCCCACACAAGCTGCTGGGTTGTGCTGAAACTTCAGGAATCTTCCAGGCCTCTGCTGGTCCAGGCGTGGTTATGGTCCTTGGGTCCTGCCCAAAGAAACCTGGGGCTCAAGAAGCTTTGGGGGCACCGTGATGTTCTCGCACCAGGAAGGAAACTTCACCTAGGCCTAACCAGAGTCCCATGAGTGTAGGGATTGGTGGAGAACCCCCTCCCCACATTTGTAGGCGTTTACGATACACCTTCCTAAAAGGTGTGGGCTCCACGGGTAGCACACTGTTAACTGGGGCTTTTGCTGAGGTTGTTTGCCTTCTCTCATCTTTTATATCTCTGGAGTTTTCGAACTTTAAAAAATGTATATAAAAACTATGAGGTCCCTCTACACACCTATCAGAAGGGCTAAAATCCAAAACATCTCAACACCAAATGCTGGTGAAGATGTGGGGCAATGGGAACACTCACTCATTGCTGGTGGGAATGCAGGATGGCCCAGCCCCTCTGCAATATTGCCGTGCAGTTTTTTACAAAGTTCAACATAGGCTTACCATATGCTCCAGCAATTGTGCAGGATTTCAAAGGAGCTGAAAACTTATGTCCATATGAAAACCTACACATGAAGATTTATAGCAGCTTTCTTCATTAATTACCCCAAAATGGAAGTAACTCAGATCCATTCACTAGGTGAAGTGTGAATGGATAGCAGACTGTGGTACATCCATGCAAGGGAGTATTGTTCATTAATTAGAAATAAGTTCTCAAGCTCATGGAAGTTATGTAGGAAGTTTAAATATGCATATTGCTTAGTAAAAGATGCCACATATTGTGTGATTGCAACTATAGGACATTCAGGAAAAGGCAAAACTGTAGAGAAAGTAGAGATTAGTGGTTGCCAGGGGTTCCGGGTGGGGAGATAGGGCAGTAAAACGATTCTGTATGATATGTCAATGGTGGATACGAAACATTTTGCATTTGTCAAAACCCATAGACCAGTACCTCACCAAGAGTGAACCCTAATCTAAACTAGGGACTTCAGTTACCCATAATGTATCAATATTGTTTCATCAAATGTAATAAATGTACCACACTTAATAACAGGGGAAACTGACTGTATGGGAGGTGTAGATGGGAACTCTACTTTCTGTGCAATTTTTCTGTAAATCTGTAATGGTTCTATAAGGAAAGTTTATTTTAAAAATTATATATATATATATATGTGATATGTATCACTTCTACAATCAGGTAAAGACTCTAAGCAAAAGCTTCCTTATATCCTTGGCCTCATGACCATTAGACTTTGGACAACTTCCTTCATCTTTCCGAGGCTCAGTACTTCACCTGCAGGTTTTGTCTGGATCAAAGGAGCTGATGCCTATGAAGTGACCAGCACAACATCTGGGCCACAGGAAGTTCAACAAAAGCTAATTGTTACTGCTCCAATTATCATCACTATTGATGTTAGGTGATCCTCATTCTAACCCAGTGAAGAGGGTATCTCCATTATCTAAACAACGAAGCAGGCCCAGAAGGGTTAGGGGGCCTGCCCAGAGTCACAGCCTACAATGCAGCATCGTAGCGTCGGGTGAGGTCGTGCATCGCCAGCTCCGGGGGAAGCGCACGGGTGGCTTACCTGTAAAGTCAGGGCGCTGGCCGGCCTTTGCTGAGGCTCGGAAGAGTCTTCCGGCAGGTCAGGGGTCTCTGGTTCCTGGGAGGGTGCTGGCTCGGGGGGCACTGGCTTGGGCTTTGGCGTAGTTGGGTCCTCACTCTTTTTGCATTCCTTTATTTTTACAACCAAGTCACCACATCTATAACCTCCTAGGAGAGAAGATTGAGACTTTTGTTTAGAGGCACCAAGCAACTTTCACGTGGCTCCTGAGCACTATTAGCCACAGGGGACAATTTTGAAAAGAGAAATGCCAGTGGATTATTAATGGGCCTCGTTAAGCCGACGAGATCATGGCTAATCACGACCTCCCACCCCCACCCCCTGGCTGCAGGGAGGGACGCTGGCATCCTGCAGACCTGGTGATGAACTAATTACACCACTTAGGTCTTCCCTTGGCTTCTGAGGTTTAAAATGCATTTGCTCGCAGTGAAAAACTTTTGCCTTCTGTGCTTCATCTTAAGGGTGTCCTGTACCATGATTAGAGTTCGCGTGTATGGGGACAGCATATTAATCTATCTTATGCTAGCTACACAAATGATGTAAGATGGAGGAATTGTGTTCAGTTATTTATCCCTCCTCCCTTTAATCTGCCAGAGACCGCTGCTGTTTTACATTAGTAATTGGAACTATGTCTCTCTCAACGCTGGTTTTGGCCTCTTTTTGGTTCCACTGCAACTTTCCTTCATGGAAAAGGTCAGGGAATGAGTGGGATTCAATAGCACTCTAGGCAGGGCACCCTCTTTGCTGGGCTCTGGGCTCTCTCCAAGGTGGGAGCCATGGACAGAGGGATTAATAAATATGCACTGATTCCAGATTGATCACTGGAAGAGAGTCTGCTTTCAGCCTGCCCCCAGCCCATCCTTCTGGGGTGAGCGCCCACTCCCCCCTGCTACTGCACCTTTCCCCACTCCAGCCTCACCAAACTCCCCAGTTCTGAACCTCAACAGGAGCTTTCTCAGTCCCCTCCCTATGCTGCCCCATCTCTGCAAAACCCCTTGAATTCCTCCACCCTCTGACCAGCTACCTCCAGGCTGAATTCAGATCCTCCAGGCAGTCTCCCGCACCTTCACAAGGCCAAATCCATCCCTGGCTCCTGCATTCCCACAGTGGGACACCCTTCCCACACCTGGACAGTTAGTTACTGGGGGGTAGTAACCATAGGCTAGCCCCACGAGCCTCTGGCTCTCTCGAAGCCTGGGCCAGAGCATATTCACCTGCATTTCCTGCTAGAGCCAGATGCCCTGAAGGAGCTAGTCAGTTAGGGGTGGAGTGGTGGCAGTTGGGAGGCTCACCTGGCCCCCGTGTCCTGCAGCTCTCATCTGAATCCCCTCTGCAATGACCACTGGTCATACCAGGGTCCTCTCTGTCTTGAAATCCATCAAAGGTTTCTACTGCATTCAAATCCCAGTAGACCAGACTTTTTTACAGCTTGTTTATGGGGGAGGTTCCCCCTCCAGCCACCACCTTGGCTTCTCTATCAACAGCCGTCTGCTTGGAAGTTCTCAGATTGTCCTCTCATTCTTCTAAGCACGTGTTCCTGTTTCTTCTGCTGGAATACTCTCTCCACAGATTCCCCTGCCCAACCCCAGCCCCCTCCAGCCGAGATGCTTGATGCCTCCTGCCACACTGATCCCATTTCTTGTGGTGAAGCTTTCTTCAAGCTCTCCTCCTGCACAGTGTTTTGACATCCTTCTCTACCACCCACCTCTCACCAGAACTGGCAACCCAAGGGCCAGTCCTAACCCAACCACCTTCTTTGTTGCTCATGACTAAAAAGTTTGTCCACTGGATCTTGAAAATCTCTCCTCTGTGGCCCCTCCTGCAGGGACTCTGCCCACCCTCATTTGACTCCCCCTCTCTGGCTGGGTCTCATCTGCCCCCACTCTGCCCTGCCCCTCTCCCATCTGTCCTCCACATCATTCAGATGGCTTCCTTTGAACAAATCAAATTAGGTTTCTTCTCTTTTAAGGACTGGCTACCTTCAGTCCCAACTCCCCACCTGACCACGTGGCCTTTGCAGACCCTCCCCTCATTCCAGGTCCCCCTTCCTCCTGGGGCCACCTGGCAGTTCCCTGAAGCATCCTGTGCTTTCCATTTTAACATTTATGACCCAAAGACACTTAATCCAGTATCTTCTTTCTGAACTTGTGCATAAATCTTTGTAAAAACTCTTTAGAGTGACAGAGCATCTAGATTTGCCCACTGACATAACTGGCTATTATAGATCTTTTTCTTATATGTTATCATATACTCTTGATATATTAACATGCACAACACTATTCAGTAAGTCAGCAGCTTGCCCTGCAGAAAGATGATGGCCTGGTCCTAATTCTTGGTTCCCTCTTCTGCAACATGAAGCTACTTTACAGACATTGTCAAGGTCAAGTGAGCTCATACTCAAGAAGTGTCCAGTGATCACTAGCCTCAGCTAGTGTCACTGCTAGTCAGTTAGAGAGGAATAGGGCCTACCTAGTGACTCCTCGTGAATGCCTAGTGACCACCTAGTGACTCCTCGTGACTGCCTAGTGACTGCCTAGTGCCTGCCTACTGACTCCTAGTGACTCCTAGTGACTACCTAGTGCCTGCCTAGTGACTTCTAGTGACTTCTAGTGACTCCTAGTGCCTGCCTAGTGACTCCTAGTGACTCCTATGGCACCAGTGCCTCAAACCTCCCTTAGCCAAGCATGGGGGTTGCAGTTCCCTGGGGAGTGTTCTCTTCCACCCCTGCTCAGCCTGGCCTGGTCACAGCAGGGCTGGGGTCCCTGACCCGGCTGGGCCTCCTGGCGCCTGGGAGGTAAAACACACCCACCATTTTCACCCCGCTTGGAGCTGCCAGGACCAGGTGGCCCCTGCTTTCCAGTTGGAGAGGAGACAGCCTTGTAAGGTGAGTCTGCCCAGGAGGGCATCATATGAATATCCCAATACGGTGTCACCTTCACTCTACCTCCCTCACTCCTTACCTGTGGGAAGCTCTCTCTCTATCTCAACACCATTGTCTTCCTGTGCAGATGTGGATAGAGCTTGCATGGGGCAGAAAGACCCAGGTAAAGAGACTGTGGGCTTCAGGAAGCACTGATGTCGACCCTCTGTGGGCTCAGAAAGGCTGCTAGATGGACAGCCAGCACTTGGAGAACTATCCACATCGGGAAGGTAGTCTTTAACAGGCATCGGTGCCACTGGGGGAGCAGAGAAGGTCACATGCATCTCTCCTCGTTGCTTCTTGCTGCTTCCAGAAAATACTTTCGTTTCTACTAAAAATAAAGTGCAAGCTGTGCTCAAAATATCTGATGAGCCCCAAATCTAACATACTGATTCTGCTGCACACGCAGCCCCCTTCCAGAGCCAGACTGAACGGGGCTGCCACCCTGCCTTGGGAGAAATCGGAGAAACGGGCGGCCAGTGTCCTGCATGCGCTCGTGGCTTCCTACGTGGGACAGTCATTCCTGGTGAGTTCAGTTTAGTGCTATCATTTACTGGGCTCTAAAGAGACTGTGCTTACCAGGGCCTTTAGACACTCAGATTCCCTTCTCTACAGCAGGCAATGGAGTGGGTGGTTGAGCACACTGGCTCCAGGGCTAGACTTTCTGGGCTCAAATCCTACCCCCACCACTTATAAGCTATATGACCTCATCTATAAAATGGAGGTGGTAATATACTCTACTCACAGGCTCAAAGGGGATAGTCCATATGAGGTGCCTGATATCTAGTAAGCATTAATACAGGTTAATTATCATGATTGCAGAAGCACTGATGCCGAGAGATGTCCTAGAGCAAGCCCAGAGAGAGGACGTATTCATCACCTCACTGTGTGCACTTCTAATAAAGCAGGGAGAGTAAAGACGTGTACCAGGGCTGCCTGCTGCAGCCTGGAAACTACCTAATGTCATTTAACTCAGGGGCTAGTTGAATACATCACGGCACAGCCCTGCTTTGCAGCAGTTTCAAAGAATGTGGTGGATAGATGCATGTGTGTAGATGTGGAATCATCTTGAAGATGCTTTCCCTCCATGAACAAAGCAAAACGTGGGCCTGCATGTTGGGTTCCCTTCCTCAGGAGATGCTTGTTTGTGCAGAACATCTATGGAGGGACACAGAGGAAGCCGGAAGCTGTGCTGCCTGGGAGAGGAAAATGCAGGGCTGGGGACTGACAGTGGAAGAGACTTTCTTTGTACCGCTTGCCCTTTTTAGACTCTTTGTTTTACTTTTTCTTTTCCTTTTGGAATACTTGTTATATTTTTTAAAGTTTATTTTTTAAAAAATAAGGCATTGAGTCTCTCCCAGATACTGATAGCACCCAGCACCCAAGGAGAACGGCAGAGCATCTCAGGAAGAGCCGTGGCTGCCCATGGGAATGATGGGGACCTTCTTGTGTGTCAGGGCAGGAAAAAATACTAGGCACCGTTGGAATAACACAGCTTTTTTTTTTTTAGGGAAAAATTTTCTCAATTCATGGAAAGGAGAGGAACCCATGGTTATCTGCCACCTCCCCAAACACTGTCTTGGATTCTGCAATTTGTTCCAGCCCCTTTGGCCCCGAGTCTTTGGCACCCCGGCTGGGTATGGGCGAGGGCATGCAGTGCGACGGGAAGAGCACAGACTCCAGGGCCAAGGGGCCCTCACGTGCCTTCCCGGCTCTGGGCTCCAGGGCAGCTGGGTCAACCAGTTTCCTTATTTACCAAGGGGGAAAACCAGCTTTCCATGTCCTTATAAACAAACAAACAAACTGTAGGTAAGTTTAGGGAAAGCACCTACTGGGGCCGGAGTGTGGCACATATAAGGCCCTCAACAAGATGGCAGTTGTTATTAGTTGTCCTCACTTTGGAGAGGATGGATGTCCATCTAGTGCAAAGTTGGGCTTTGCTGATTTGTACAGAAAAAATCTTTCCAAACTTTAATTTCAAAACCATCCATTCTGTTTAAGTTTATAATATTGCAGGCAGAAAAAGTCCTAAAATAGTCTATCCTTTCTACCTTGCTTCCTTTAATTAGAATCCCTCTTAAAGTATCGAAAACCAAATTAATATCAGTGATGCAGTCCAAACCCATTAGTTAATAGAATTCTACCCCAGTGTCAGGGTCTTTAAATTAATTATTTATAGACTTCTGAATATCCACCTGTCTGTCTATCTGGGATCAGATGCTGTCGGTCAGTGGAAGCCAGAGGAAGAGACACATGTTGCCATGTGACAAGGCAGAGATCAAACCAGCACCAGAGCGCTGCAGTCTCTGGGAAAAAGCATGGCCTGGCAATAACTGGATGTTGAACTTCTAACCTCCAAAATGGCAAGACTATAAATTCCTGTTGTTTAAGCCAAATAGGGTGTGATATTTTATAATAGCAGCCCTGGCAAACTAAGGCACTGCTACTATCGTTCCTCTCTCTTTCTCTCCTTTGTCTGTCTGTCTGTCTATCATCTATCTATATCTATTGTCTGGTTTAATGTACATTCTATGTCAATGATTCTGTGCAAGTCAGAGGTTCCACTTGTAACTTGAAAGAATTAAAACAACTATCAGAATGTAGAATATAGTTAGTGCGTTGGAGTAAAGAAAAATATGCAGCCAAAGAAGGACTTTTCTAACAACTTACTGACCAAGGCTCTTTTTGTGGATTCTGAAATGTACACTCATCAGACATGAAATTATCCTCAAGTGGAGCACACGTCGCTTGTCTTTTCTATACACCACGCATACAGGTTGGACTTAGAGAGCTCTATGCGAGCCCCCCAGTTTAAAACTACATCACTCTGGTAAGGACGCATTGCCCCCACAAGCTGTACCTGCTTAGAGAAGAATGGCAGAGCAACAGCTTTTCCTGGCTGTTTCCATTCCCCAGACCGAAGCCCAAAGCCTTTGTTCTGAGCCTGACATGTGGAAGAAATGGGGCACCACGAGTTTCCTTTAAATAGTAGCATTCCCTATATTCTCTTTTCTAAAACACACTATTATTTGATATTCTATGGCTCAACTCTCCAGCCAACTTGCCTACCTAGAATTGAGCTATGTACTAGAAAGTCAACAAAAACAAACAAAAAGACCTTGTCAAAGAGTCATAAATCCCTTCTACAAAATATATATCCTTGACTCATCAAAGTGCCCCTTGAACCATCACATGGTACCTATTTTTGCTTTTTTCAAACTCATTTTAATTGTGAAATGTATTAAATGTACAATTTAAGGATATTCAACTGAGCACCTGTGGCGGCCCTCCCAGATTAAGGAACGAGACCTCCCCGTGCCTTTGAGCCACCTCTGAACCCCTTCCCTCACATCCTGACCAGACACAACCACTAGCCTAGACTGTCTGCTTGTCCCTATACTTCCCCCCTATGTAAGTATCCATAAACAACATATTTTTAAGGCCAAAAATCTGAGCAACAAGCACAAATCTAGCTGTTTTAAGGAAAGGACAACATTGCCTCTGAAAGGCAGAAGCTTCCAGGACAAGAGATTCTCTGTGCCAGACTCTGGCATGAGCTCCCCTAAGAGTCTATAAGCTACGCCTCTGGGGAAGATAGTGGCAAGCTGCGGAAGAAGCCAGAAAGCATGGGGCTTGCCACTGTCAGGGTCCCCAGCAGGGTTGGGTGGGGCCAGGTCTGCTGTTGGCAGGAATGGGGTCAGGGCATGGGCCACTCTGGATTTTCTCTTCCTGACCCCATCATGTTCAATCACAGGCTTGACACTTCTCTGTGGTGACAAATGTGGGTCAAAGCAGGACACTTCTCTGCAATGAAAGATCGGTCCTCAGCTGACCCAGAAAGTGGGACGGGGAGTGGAACCTCATCAACATATCATCAAGATAAGCCGACAACAGGTACGAATCTGGGCCGGGCAAGGACACCGCCAGCCCACGCAGACCCATAGTCTTCCTCAAGACACTTCAGCAGGCCAATGTCTTAAACCTATTCAGTAGAAAAAGGTACGATGCTGCTTCTTTCCCCAAATGGGGGTGTGATCTACAAATCTTTCTTGTTAGACGAGCCCCTTTTGAGCCACTGGACCTTCCCCAGCAGACAACCCTAGAACCTGTGGCAATTTGGCACAGAGTGGTGGCCAAAGGGAGGTCCCGGCACAATAGCAAGATGTGATCTTTGTCAGTTGGATCCCAAAGGAAGGGCAAGGAAACCACGAGGAGCAGAAATAAGAACCCAGAGAGGACTGCTCTTTGGAGCCATTCAGTAGCCAAGGCAGGTAAATAACACATTGAACACATCTGAGAAACACTTACAGGCAAATTAATATAAATTGTTGTTAAAAGGGTTTTGGCTGTTAAGATAAAATTCTAGCTCTCCAGAAAACTCATCTGCGAAGAGAAAGCCTTCTCCCTGAGGTTAGGGTCTTAGCATCGTGCTCCTTCCTGCCTTCTTAAAACCGTCCCAAACCACCCACTTGTCCAGCCAGAGACCTTTCTGAACAAAGCAGACTTCCTTGACCCTAAGACACACACTTTCCCCCCACATCTTAATGCTTCTAAAATGGATGCATTTTTACAATTTACATTTAATTGTAATTATGAACATTTAATGCGGTTTTTATTCCTCCCCCAGAGCCTGGACCATTTTACTCTCGACTGTGTCTTAGAAATACTATAACAGAAGCTTTGCCATTGTCTCAGGGTCAACAAGATAAAGGGCAATTCCTAAACTCAACTGCTGGGTGGGCCTCAGGAGCTCCTAAAGGTCCTCATGTAATTAGATTATCCTAAATAGCCCAGACTGCCCTCCACCAGGCACCATCTCTTAAAGCTCTTAGACTTTCGTCTTATTGTAGTTTACCATCTTACTCCCATAACTACTGCAAACACCATAAATATAGCATCTAAGTGGGAACCAAACACCTGAGCTGGCTCGGATTATTGATTAATCAAAAGGAAACCCACTCTGACTGGCACCTGGGCCAGGGAGGACGAGGTCCCGCTTTGCCTCTGTTTGGCACAGGGAGACACAGGGCTGCCTTCTGCTGGAGGCACACTGAGCAGTGGAGCCGGGGGTCCCTCAGAGGGGACCTCTGAAAGCACACCACTTCCTAGCAATGCTGTTTGCTCTTTTTTCCCCTTTCCAAGGAGGAAGGAAACCTCCAACTACGATACATGAAGATGTAATAGAAGGAAGTAGAATCAGCGCGTGGCCCATTGAGACCCAATGGGGAGAGAAAACCAAGAACAAGCCTTTTACACGGATGAGGCTGGTGGAAGTCTCTGATCTTTTGCTGGCGGAGACTTCAGCTTTGGGCTGCAGGCTAAAACTGAATTTCTTCAGGTAGAAATGAGTCCCCATTTGGTACCCCTGCATCGTACGCTATCCAGATTTCTGTTAAAAATCAAGTGATGATTATTTCAGCATATTTCAGTTAAATTTCTACACAGCAATTTGTTGCAGTCGAGTAAGGGAGGGTCAAAAGGTGGGGTGGGGGGCAGCAAATAGGATAAACAGCGCCCAGCAGAGAGGATGAAGAATAGGAAGCTGTGTGGGCAGTGCAGTTTAACCACAAAGACAATCCACATAACAAAAGCAGAGCTGGAGCTGGCGCCATTGGGGAGAAGAAAGAGAGAGAAGGAATGGGAGCGCCAAGGCAAGCAGCCAACGTGAAAATCAAAAAGCCAGGATGAGGGGGCGTCCAAAGACCAGGGCCAGAGGAAGCACACAATGAATGAGTCCTTGCCTTTTCAGGAAACGAGGCTTCCTGCAATTGCCTGCTCTCTGCAGACAGTAAACAGGTTTCTTCTGCTAGAAAAGTCAACCATTAGAGCCTTTTCTCCCAACAGAAGTAGACCTAGGGGAGTGGGGGTGGGGAGAGCAAGAAGAAATGAGACTGAGTTGTAAAAATTGGTATCAGTAGCTGTTGATCTATGTATGACAAGAGCCTTCTCCTTTTGGAAGCCTGCGTTGGGGGAGGGAGAATTGGTATTAAGATGTCAATGCAGTGCTAGAACAGAAACGGGCAGTGATCAGAACACATAAATATATGTGTTCAGAGAAAAAGGGAAAAAGGATTCATTGTAATTGTGCTAGAATCAAGTTTCAAGAGGTGATGTGAGAAACTGTGCAAGCAACTCCCATTTATAGTAAAAGCTTACTCATCCAGTAGCTTCAAAGTAGGTATACATAGATTGTGCCCTCTGTGCCCCCAAAAATATCAAGAGCAGGATCCTGGATAACCAGCCAGAGCTGGTTTTCCAATCATGCCATAAATCTAAAGGTCTTAAGACTAATGAACAAAAGTTTGAAAACCTACAAAAATATTCAGAAAGTAGAAATAAAACATATGCACACACACATTTGCCTGTGTGTTTCCAAATAACAGGATTGTCTTAACTGCATTGCAAGTGATAAGCAAGATACACAAATTCCAATGAATTCTTAAATCACATTTTTCTACCTTAAACTTAGAAAATAGAGTCCCAGATTGTTTTTCCATTATCTTTTTTTTTTTTTTAATATATCTTTTTTTTTTTTCTTTCAAAGATTTCATTCATTTATTCATTCATCCCCCCCCTCCCCGCTGCCCGCGCTCGCTGGGTCAGCCAACCACGCCACGCAGGCGGGCCCGCCCTCACCAGGAGGCCCCGGGAACCGAACCGGGGCCTCCCATATGGCAAACGGGAGCCCCATTGATTGAGCCACAGCCGCTTCCCTTCCATAATCTTTTATCCCAAAGCACAACTCTGCTTCCCGAAGCACACAGGAAAAAAAAAAAAAAAATTCAAGCTTTCCTTGAAAATTTTTGCTAGGTTCCAAAAGTGACCATTTGAGATGATAGTTAAAATTTTCATTAAAGCATATTTCCATTGAAAAAGACTTCAAATTTTAAAAGCAATAAATGGTCATTGTTGAAAAATCTGGAACATAGAGAAGCATATGAAAAATTTAAAATCACTGGCAATCCATCACTCACCAAAATGGTTATGGTGATTTTCTCTGGGAGGTATGGCACATACCTGGTGCAGTAATACATGACTTTCCCCCTTCGTTTCTTTTATTCCAGTTTATATATAATTTATAATTAAACATGATCACTCCCTTCATATACAGCAATTCATAAAAGTACAGCTTTGTTAACATACTCTTGTTTGGGAAGGGAGGAAGCGTAATACGTCGATATCCACTCTTCCATTTTCCTTGATAATTTGGGCAAACTTCCATTTCTCCTCCTCCTTTCCCTCTTCCTGTGTGCTCTGACAATTAGCAAGCAGGAAATACTGCATGTTAAAAATCAATCCAAAGTCAAGCTGTCCTGCTAGTATCAAAGGGAGCAGCAGAGAATTCTGGTCAACCCTCCCACAAGGTGAAGTGTGTGCTTGAGTCACCGTGTGTGTGTTTAGGAGGGTTTGGCGGTGGCGGAGGTCGTGGTAATGGTGGTGGGTTTGTTCCATTTCAGACTTTTTCCCCATTCTGAATGTCAGTATTCAAGCGAAGGACAAAACAAGGTTTATTTTTGGCCTCTCCTGCTTAACCTCTTTTTTATTAGAGAAGTTGTGGGTTTACGGAAAAATCATACATAAAATACAGGATTCCTATGTGCCAAACTATTATTAATACCTTGCATTGGTGTGATACATTTGTCACAATTGATGAAAGCACATTTTAATAATTGTACTATTAACTATAGTCCATGGTTTAACCTAGGATTCATTGCTTGTATACTGCAGTTTCACAGATTTTCTTTAAAAATTTTATGCTATTACCATATATACAACCTAACACTTCCCCCTTTAACCACATTCAGATATATATTATAGAGTTGCTAATTACATTCAAAATGTTGCATTACCATCACTAACATTCATCACCAAAAGTTTTTCATCATTCCAGATAGGAACTCTGTATATTTTGGTCTTAATTCTCTAGTTCCTATCCCCAGCCCGTCTCTGGTAACCTATATTCTAGTTTCTGGCTCTATGAGTTTACTTATTCTAATTGTTTCACATCAGTGAGATCATACAATATTTGTCCTTTTGTGTCTGGCTTATTTCACTCAACATGATGTCATATGTCTCAAAACTTGATTCCTTTTTAAAATAATATTCGATTGTATATATATATCACATTTTGTTTATCTATTCATTGGTTGATAGACACATGGGTTGCTTCCATCTTTTGGCAATTGTGAATAACGTTGTTATGAAAATAGGTGTGCAAATATCTGTTCTAGTCCCTCTTTTCAATTCTTTTGGGGTATATACCTAGAAGTGGGATTGTTGGAATGTGGTAATTCTGTACTTAACTTTCTGAGGAGCTGCCAAACTGTCTTTCACAGAGGCTGCACCATTTTACATTCCCACCAGCAATGAATGAGTGTTCCTATTTCTCCCCATCCTTTCTAATATTTGTAAATCCACTCCAGCACTTGTAGTTTTCTGTTGTTTTTTTTTTTTAATAATGGCCATTCTATATGGTGTGAGATGATACCTCATTGTAGTTTTGATCTACATTTCCCTAATAGCTAGTGATGTTGAACATCTTTTCATGTGTCTTTTGGTCATTTATATTTCCATTTCAGAAAAACGTTCAATTCTTTTGTCTGTTTGTTAATTGGATTGCTTCTCATTTTGTCATTAAGCTGTGTGATCTCTTTATATAACATGGAAATCAATCCCTTTTCAGATATGTGGTTTACAAATATTTTTCCCCATTGTTAGCTGTTTTTTTCACCTTTTTAACAAAATCATTTGAAATACAAAATTGTTTAATTTTGAAGCAGTCCCATTTATCTATTTTTTCTTTAGACCCAAAGCTTATGCTTTGCGTTTAAATTCCAAGAAACCACTACCAACCACAAGATCTTGAACATATTTCCCTACATTTTCTTCTAGGACTTTTGTGCTTCTAGTTTTTATATTGATAAATGTATATTTATTGATACATTTTGAATTAATTTTTGTATGAGGTGTGAGATAGGGGTCTCTCTTTTTAGATATGGATATCCAGTTTTCCAAGCACCATTTGTTGACTAGCTGTTCTGGCCTAGCTAAGTGGTTTTGACAGCCTTGACAGTCAAAATCACTTGAGCATAGATGTGAGGGTCTATTTCCAAACTCTCGATTTGGTTCTATCAGTCAATTTGTTTATCTTTATCCCAGGACCATGCTGGTTTTTTTTTTTTTTTTTTTTTACCACTATAGCTAGATAATATGCTTTAAAGTCTGGAAATGAGAGTCCTCCAACCTTGTACTTATTTTTAAAGATATTTTTGGCTTTTTGGGGATCCCTACCCTTCCAGATAAATTTGATACTTGACTTTTCCAATTCTACAAAGAAGGATATTGGAATTTTTAATGAGATTGCATTTATATCTGTAAATCAGTTTGGGTGGAATTGACATCTTAATGATACTTAGTCTGCCAAGTCATGAACACAGACTATCCCCTTCAACTTATTTAGATCATCTTTGGTTTCTTTTAACAATATTTTATAGTTTTCTGAATATAGGTCCTTTGTGTCCTGGATTAAATTTATTCCTAGATATTTGATTCTTTTAGTTGCTATTATAAATGGAAATTTTTTCTGACTTCCTCCTCTAATTGCTCATTAGTAGTGTATAAAAATGCTATTGATTTTTTTGCATATTAATCTTGAATCCCACCATTTTGCTTAAATCGTCAAGAAAGGATGTTACATTTTGTCAAATGCCTTTTCTGCATCTATTGAAATGATCATGTGATTTTTCTTCTTCCTTTATTAATTTGGTGTATTACACTGACTTTCTTATGTTGAACTACCCTTGCATACCTGGTATAAAGCCCACTTGATTGTGATATATAATCCTTTAATGCATTTTTGGATTTAGTTAGCAATTATTTTGTTGGGGATTTTTGTATCTGTATTCACTAAAGAAATTGGTTTGTAATTTTCTTTTTTGGTAATACTTTTATTTGGCTTTGGTATTAGGGTAATATTAGCTTCACAGAATGAGTTCAGTTGTATTCCTTCCTGTTCAATTTTTTGGAAGAGTTTGAGCAAGATTGGTATTAGATTGCCCTTAAATGATTGATAGAATTCACTTGTGAAGTCATCTGTTCCCAGAATTTTCATTTTGGGGAGGTTTTTGAGGAGTGTTTCAATTTCTTTACTAGTGATTGGTTTGTTGAGGTCTTCTGTATCTTATAGGGTCAGTGTGGTTGGTTTGTGTGTTTCCAGAAATTTGTCCATTTCATCGACATGTCTGGTTTGTTGCCACAGTTGTTCATAGTATCCTCTTATGATCTCTTTTATTTCTTCTGGGTCAGTGGTAATGTTGCCCTTTTCATTCTGATTTTATTTATTTGCATCTTCTTTTTTCTTTGTTAATCTAGCTAAGGGCTTATCAATTTTGTTAATTTTCAGGAAGAACCAAGTTTTAGTCCTGTTGATTATCTCTATTTTTTCCCATTCTTCATTTCATTATTTCTCTCTAATCTTTATTACTTCTTTTCTTCTGCTTGCTTTGGGATTGGTTTGCTGTTCTTTTTCTAGTTCCTTGATGTGTGCAGTTAGACCTTTGATTTTAGCTCTTTCTTCCTTTTTAATATAAGCATTAAGGGCTTACATTTCCCTCCCAGCACTGTCCTTGCTGTATCCCATACATTTTGACATGTTGTGTTCTAATTTTCAGTTGTCTTGAGGTATTTTCTAGTTTCTCTTGCAATTTTTTCTTTGACCTCCTGATAATTTAAAAACGTATCGTTTAATCTCCATATATTTGTGAATTTTCCCTTTTCCCACCTGTTATTAATTTCCAACTTTATTCCATTATGATCAGAGAAAGTGTTTTGCATAATTTCAATGTTTTTAAATTTATTGAGATGAGACTTACATCCCAGCATAAGGTCTATCCTGTAGTAAGAGATCCACAAGCACTTGAGAATAATCTATATCCTGATGCTTTGTGGCGTAATGCTCTATAAATGTCCATTAAGTCTAGTTCATTTATCATATTACTTAAACTCTGTTTCCTTTTTATCCTCTGTCCAGATGTTCTGCCTAATGCTGAGAGTGGAGTGTTGAAGTCTCCAACTATTATTGTAGAGACATCTATTTCTCCCTTCAGTTTTGCCAGTGTGTGCCTCGGGTATTTTGGGGCACCTATGTTAGGTGCATGAATATTTATTATTGATTATTGTTGTTTCTTCTTGGGTAATTGCCCCTTTTATTAATATACAGTAACCCTCTTCATTTCTTAGAACAGTTTTGCATTTAAAATATATTTTGTCCAATATTAGTATAGCCTCACCTGCTCTTTTCTGATTGCTATTTGCATGGAATATCTTTTTCCAACCTTTCGCTTTCAGCCTGATTATGTCCTTGTGTCTAAGATGAGTCTCTTTTAGACAACAAATTGATGGCTCATGTTTTCTAATCTATCCTATCAGTCTATGTCTTTTAATTGGGGAGTTCAATCCATTAACATCCAGTGTTATTACTGAAAAGGCATTACTTCTTCATTTTATCCCTTGGCTTTCTGTTGTCATACCTTACTATTGCTGTCTTTTAGCCCTCTCAGTTTCTCTCACTTACGTTCTTCATTTCTACAGCCTTCTTCTAGGGCTACAACACACTCTTTAATAGCTCTTGTAGTCCAGTCTCTTGGTAACATACTTTCTTAGTTTTTGTCTGTAAAGACTTTAAACTTGCCTTAATTTCTAAAGGATAGTTTTGCCAGAAAAGAATTATTGGCTGGCAGTTTTTCTTTTTCAGTATCTTAAATCTACCCTACCACTGCCTTCTTGCCTTCATGGTTTCTGATGAGAGATTGGCACTTAGCCTTATAAAGGCTCCCTTGTAAGAAATACATTGCTTTTCTCTTGCTTTCAAAAATCCTCTTTTTCTTTGGCCTTTGACACTCAGTAGATGTCTCAGAGTAGGTCTATTTGGATTTATTCTGTTTGGTGTATATTATCCTTGAATATTGTATTCATGTCTTCTATAAGGGTTGGAAAATTTTCAGTCAATATTTCCTAACTAGTCTTTCTTTCTCTTTTCCATTGTCTTCTCCTTCTGGGACACCTTTAATATGTATGTTTGTGTGTTTTATGTTGTCATTCAATTCCTTGAGACCTTGTTCAATTTTTTTGCATTCTTTATCTGTTCTCCTATCTTTTCAAGTTCAAATGTTCTGTCTTCAAATTCACTTATTTGTCCAAGATTTCAAATCTGCTGTTATATGCCTCTAATGTATTTTTAATCTCATCCATTGTGTCTTTCATTCCCATAAGCTGTTACTTTTTTTGCAGGCTTTCAAGTTGTCCTTTATGCTCACTGTCACCTTAATATTCTTTATCTCTTTAGCCTTAGATTGATTAAGGAGGTTTGTATGAACATCATTTATTAGTTGTCTTAAGTGCTGTGTTTCATCTGGATTCCTGGTTTGTTCCTTTGGTTGGGCTATATCGTCCTGTTTCTTAGTATGGGTTGTTATCTTTTGTTGATATATAGGCATCAGATTATGTTGGTAGTTTTGCTTTGTTGATCAATTTTTCTTTCTTGCCTAGTGGTTTTATTTCACAGCTCTTCTTTGATTTTTAGTTTAATTTTTACTAAAACTTTAATATTGCCCTGCTTAGGTAATCAGAACTGGGGCAGGGAGCCACTGATGGGGCCCACCTTTATCTACCGCCTAGGAAAGAAATGGGAGAGATGAGCCAGTCTTACTTCACTTTCCCAGCTGGCCAGCAAATGGCATTCCTAGGCAAACCCTTCCACAAAGATGAATCCTTCAATTTCCACCAGCTCTTCTGAACCAGCAAGTTATTGTAGTTATAGTCACTGAAAAGAAACCACACTCAGCCCTCCGCCATACCCTCCCTCTTCCCAGGGAGGAATCTGTCCTTTCCCTCCTGCGTTGGCTGCTCAGTTGTAGCTTTTACCCAAGCTGTTCACCTCAAGGGTGGGGGATTGGGCGGCATTCCCAGATGCAGGGGGAGGGGTGTATCCACTCAGTTTTCACTTTGGCCTCTCCACTTCTCCATCCCCAGTCCCCCCCCAGATGATGCGTGTAGCATTTTCCTGGTGTGGAGGTCCCCAAAGCAGCTCTCTCGGACGACATCTCCACCTTCTCCCCTATTTTGCAAGAGAGCTGCACCCTTCCTGAGCTGCTCCAGTGCCATCTTGGATCCATCAATCTCTTTGATTTCTTTTAGCAATGTTTTACAGTTTTATGTGTACATAAGTCCTTTATATCCTTGGTTAGATTCATTCCTAGATATTTGATTCTTTTAGTATCCTCTTATAGCTCTTTTTATTTCAGTGGGGTTGGAAGCTATGTCCCCCTTTCACTTATGATTTTAGTTATTTATGTCGTCTCTTTTCTTCATCAGCCCAGCTAAAGGTTCCTAAATTTTATTGATCTTTTCAAAGAATCAGCTTTCGGTTTTGTTGATTCTATTTTGTTGCTGTTGCTGTTGTTCTCTATTTCATTTATCTCTGCTCTGATTTTTGTTATTTCCTTCCTTCTGCTTGCTTTGCATTTAGTTTGCTCTTCTTTTTCTGGTTCTTTCTGTTTTGAGGTTAGGCCTTTGATTTATCATCTTTCTCCTTTTTTAATGTAAACATTTAGAGCTATAAATTTCCCTCTCAGCACTCCTATTGCTGCATCCCATAAGTTTGGGTATGTTTTATTTTCATTTTTATTTACCTCAAGATATTTCTCAACTTCCCTTGTTGTTTCTTATTTAACCCATTGGTTATTTAAGAGTATGTTGTTTAATTTCCACATATTTGTTATTTTCTATTTCTTCCTCTATTATTGATTTCTAGTTTCATTCTATTATGGTTGGAGAAGATGCATTTTATGATTCAATATTTTTTAATTTATTGAGACATGTTTCTTGAATTAAGATATGGCCCATCCTGGGGAATAATTCATGTGTACTAGAGAAAAAAATGTGTATTCTGTTGCTGGGTGAAGTGTTCTTTATGTATATCTGTTAGGTCTAGTTTTTCAGGGTATCATTCATGTCTTATATTTCCTTATTGATCTTCTGCCTAGATGTTCTATCCATTATTGAAAACGTGTGTATTAAACCTTACTATTATTAATGTAGAACTGTCAATTTCTCCTTCAAATCTGTCAGTATTCACTTCATACATTTTGGGGCTCTGCTCGTAGGTACATATACATTTATAATTTTTACATCTTCTTGTAGAATTGACCACTTTATTGGTATATAATGACTGACTTTGTCCCTTGTAATCAGTTTTCCCCAGCTCTCGTTTGCTTACTACTTGCATAGTATATATTTTTTTCCATCCCTTCACTGTAACTTTCTTGTGCCTTTGAATTTAAGGTGAGTCTCTTGTAAACAGCATATAGTTGGGTTGTGCTTTTTTTATCCATTCTGCCAGTCTCTGCCTTTTAACTGGAGAGTTCAATCCATTTCCTTTTTAAGTCACTACTGACAATGCAGGGCTTTCTTCTGCCATTTTGCTATTTAGTCATTGTAAGTTTTGTACTTTTTTTCCCCTTGATTCTTTCATTAAAACATACGTTCATATTCATTTGATTTTTTTTTTGGTATTGTACCCACCTAAGTCCCTTCTCATTTCTATCTGGATATATTTTTCGTATATGTTCATTGTGGTTACCATGGAGTTAAATTTTAATATATAACAATCATATTTAGTTTGATACCAACTTTACTTCAGTAGCATACACATACACTTTCCCTATTTCCCTCCACTTATTTTTGTACTTGTTCCCACTTATATCTCTTTTCATTTATGTCCAAAACCGTAGATTTATCATTACTTTTAAGCATTTCCATTTTAGCCCCTGTAGGAAGTAAAAAGTGGAGTTACATACCAAAAAATACAATACAATATAACTGACATTTATAATTACCCAAATGGTTACATTGATTGGACATCTTTATTTCTTTATGCTGCTTTGAACCACTGTCTAGTGTCCTTTCCTTTCAGTCTAGAGAACTCCCTTTAGCATTGCTTGTAAGGCAGGTCTAGTGGTGACAAACTCCCTGAGATTTTGTTTGTCTGGGAATATCTTAAATCTCTCCCATTTTTTGAAAGAAAGTCTCACCAGATATGAAATTCTTTGTTAGTAGTTGTTTTCTTTCAGCACTTTAAGTATTTCAACCCACTGCCTTCTTGGCACCATGGTTTCTGCACTCAATCTAATTGGGACTCACTTGTACATAAGATGTTTTCCTTTTGCAGTTTTTATAACTCTCTTCTTAGCCTTTGAATTCAACAGTTTGATCAATATATGACAGGGTGTGTTTTTCTTCACGTTTATCCTTCACGTTTGGTTTTCTCTCTTCTTAAATTTGCATATTCAAGTTGTTTGCCATGTTTGGGAAGTTTTTTGTCATTATTTCTTTGAACATTCCTTCTGCCCCAGTCTTTCTTTCTTCTCTAACACACTCTGGTGGGTGCAAACCCATTCTAAATAGGGCCCTCTGATGAGGCTACTTCAGTTAAGGCATGACCTACTTCATTGAGGATGGGTCTTAATCCTCTTACTGGAGTTCTTTATAAACAGAATGAACACAGAGAAAGGGGGAGGCAGTGGTGCACCATGGAAGTAAGATGCTGAATCAACACATCCTGGGAGAGAAGGGAGAGACCAGCAGGTGCCGCCATGTACCTTGCCATGTGACAGAGAAGCCAAGGATTGCTGGTAGCTGGTCTTTGGAAAGAAAGCATTGCCTTGATGATGCTTTGATTTGAACATTCTCATCCTCAAACTGTAAGCTAATAAATTCCCATTGTTTAAAGCCAACACATTTCATTGTATCTGCTTTAAGCAGCCTAGGAAACTAAAATATCTCCTTTGATGCTTGTTTTTCTAGGTGAGTTTGCCATTTTAACACAACAGCAACAATCTCTGCCTAGATAGATTATGAGTTGCTTTTCCGCCGTTTTCCCATATCTTCATTTCATGGTCAAATATCTCTAGAGGACTACGCACGTGCAATATTGCCACTCCCTCACCTCTTGTCACTCAGCCCTTACTGTCTCTCTTTCACCCAAACACAACACAGAAACTGATCTCACCAAGATCAGTAACTACTGCTTGTCCCTAAATCCAATAGATACACTCTAGACTTTCTTTACTTGCTCTCTTATCAACCTGTGATAATGATCATCACTTCTTTTTTCATGAAATATTCTCCTTTGGAAGACTCATGATCCTTCCCTGACAATCAAAAGAAACAACAATTACAAAAACAACCCACTAAAACATTGAAAAACCCACCAATAGCATAAAAAGGACCAAAAAAAGTAAAGCAAAGTCCTTATAGAAATATTATAGAGACTCAGAAAACAAAATCTCATGCATATTAATTGAGGAAAATTCTCACCACCCCTCTACAAACATAAAAAATGAACCACCATGAAGCAGAAGAAAACTAAGCCAACAATCCAGACAGAATTAAAATAAACTCAGACAAGCATATGAGAATATGAAAAACCTGGCTAAGAAACTCAAAGACTGAAATCAGAAATCGACAAAATATATGGAGAAATGAAAATACAGCTAAACTCAGGAAAGAAATGGAAGAAAGAGACAAAATTATCTCAGAAATGAGGAATAAATTACCGGGTTCTCAAGGGAGAAAATACTTAAGTGAAAATTTAATAAGGTGCTTTGAAGAAAGGTAAGAAAACAACCAAGGAAATGAAAATGATATAAGCAAAGAAGTAAAAAGAGTCAGAGAGAAAATCGTGGAAATGGAAGCTTAGCAAAGAAGGCATAATATTTGTATTATTTCTGTCCCTGAAGAAGAAAAACAAAGCAAAGGAACAGAACAAATATTTAAAACTAAATTCAAGAAATAGGAAAAGAGCTGAATCATGGAAAACGCTCGCTGGATACCTGGGGAAATTAATCCAGAATGATCAATACTGAGACATAGCCTAATAAAACTATTAGGCTTCAAAGATAAAGGTAAAAATCCATATAGCCTCCAGACAGAAAAATAAAATAACGAAGAAAAATATTAGACTGGCATCAGAATTTAAATAAGCTATATATATATAAAACAAAGCAGCCAGAGAGCAGCATTTTTTTTTTTTCCAAAAAATCCTCAATGAATCATGAATAATGTATTTTATACCCAACCAAGTTGCCCTTCACATATCAAGGCTATAGAAAAATATTTCTCACATAAAAGAATTAGGGAATTCTACATCTGTCAATACTACTTGAGAAGTCTATGAGAACTTTACCCAACCAAATGACTGACGAGGCAGAAGGTCTGATGGTGAGCATTTAAAAACAAATATACACCCTAATGATGGATGTTTATGCGTGAGGTTGTGGGAAGAATGGGAGGTGGAGCACATGGGAATCCCTACAATTTTTGTGTAACATTTATGTAATCTAAGTATCTTTTAAAAAAAAAAATTATTAAAATAAAAAAATAAAATGTGACTAAAACTTAGAAATAAATAAATAAATATACATTTAATACCAAAACGCAGGTGGAGATGAAGGTAGAAGACTAATATACAAATATTATATATTGTGACAGAGTAGAAATAATGTAGCTAAAGAGGGATGGAGGGAAATGGAAAGAGCACATTGTTGTATAGGCAATAGGTGGCTATTAAAAGACACTGAAGAAGATAAAAAACAAACCAGAAACCATATAGGAAAAAGTTAAATTAGCAAACAAGGGAAAAAAGAAATTTAAAAGGTGTAAGTTCAAAGTTAATCACTAGAACAAAAATACAAACCTTCTTAAACATCTAAAAATATATAAATAAAAAAGCAAATAATATATATCTTGTAGAGAAAGATATATAACAAATATAACAAAATACAAATAACTACAAAATGTAAGAGTTGACACCAAATATTAGTCCTACCAATAAAAGCAAATAGGATTAACTCCCCTTTTAAAAGAAAAAGATTTTCAATTTGGCTTGCAAAACAAGACCCACCTGTATTCTATACACAAGAGGCACACCTAAGACTAAGTGATTCAGTAAAGCTGAAAATAAAGGGAGACAAACGTATACCAGGCAAATGAAAACAAAAAGAGAGCAGGGGACTGAACCTAACATCTGACAATGTGGAATTCAAGGCCCAAAGTGTTAAACACAATGGCAACAGATTATTTTAATGCTAAAAGCCACAGTTCATAATGAAGATATTCAGACCCTAAAGAGCACAGCAAAAATCTTTTTGAAGTAAATACCACAGGAGATTCAAGGAGACAAAGTAAGAGTAGATTAACAACAGAAGACTTTAATACACTATTCTCATATAAGACAGATTAAGTGAACAAAAAATAAGTAAGACAATAGATGATCTAAAAACTAATCAATGGGATAGATGTTATAGGTGTTAAAGTCTATACCTTGATAACAGAGAATAAAATTTCTTCAAGTGCATTTGCAAAAACTTATCATATATAGGTTAATGAAGTATCAGTAATTAATACAAAGAAGCTATATTACAAAAAAAAAAAAAATACTCCGATCACAACGCTACAGAAGTGAGAATTACTAACAAAAAATCCCAAAATCTATAGGCCCTTCCATCTGGAAATGAAAAGAAAAATCTCTTACAGAAGAATTCTTGGGTGAATGGAGAAATGCAAACTAAAATTACAGGATTTTAAAAAATGACAATGAAAATATTACTTATCATAATCTATTGGATATATTTGCTTTTTTAAAAAATGGGATATGTTAGAAGCAGTGATCAGGGAAAAATTCCTAGCACTAAACTTTTTTATCAATGGAAATGAAAGAGTGAAAACAAATGAATTAAATTCCAACTTAAAAATACTAAAAAAAAATTTAAATAAATAACAAAGTAACCAAAAAAAAAGAAAGGAGAAGGAAGAAAATAATAAAGATAAGGGCAAAAATTAAAAAAATAGAGAATAGAAAAACAATAGATCAAATTAATATATCTGATTCCTGTTTTTTTAAGTTAACAAAATAGACAAAAGACTAGCTAACTTGATCATGAAAAAAATGGAGAAAGAACAAATACATCAAATAAGCAATGATAAGAGAGGAATAACCATTTAAACAGAAATTTAAAAAATCACAGCACAGTCCTTTGCAGGCCTCTATGCAAATGAATTTGAAAACCTAGATGAAATAGATACAATTTCCTAGGGAAATACATGTTACCAAAATTCATCATATTTGATTAAGAAATCTTAAAGAAACCAATTTTAGAGAAGAAATAGAGTTATCAATGAACTACCCCATATAAAGTACTACACTCAGATGTTTTCACAGGGGAATTCAATCAAACCTTCAAATGGGTAATATTCACAATTCTCTATAGATTATTCCAGAGTTATGAAAAGAAAGGAAAACATCCTAACTTCTTCTGTGAAACAAGTACAGCATTGATATCTAAATCAGATAAAGGCAGCTTGAAAAAATTAAACTACAGATTAACATGACTCATGAATATTGATACAAAAATACTAAATAAAATATTAACAAACATAATCCAACAAACCAAATGGGATTCATTCCAGGAATGCAAAGTTAGCTTAATATTAGGAAATCCATTTATAGTAACACCATATATTAATAGATTTAAGTGAAAAAAAATAACATATCAATATCTCCACAGATTCTAAAAAGCCTTTGAAATAAAAAAAATCAACAGTCATTTATAATAGAAAATATTAAGACAGGTAAAGAGGGGTACTTTCTCAACATGATTTTATATATGTATCTTAGTTGTAAAACTAGTATCTTATTTAATGGTGAAATCCTAGAGATATTTCCATATTTCCTCTAAGATCAGGAACAGGGCAAGAATGCCCACTTTATATAAGGGATATGACTTTAAAGCATATGAATAGATAAAAATAGAAGTAGACTATCCCTATGTGCAGATGAATGGGGTATTCTTGAAAAATCTCGAGTGTCAATGATAAAACTAACTAAAAACCCTGAAGAATTCAGATAAATAGCAGAACATAATATTAACATCCAAAAATCATAGCCTGAAAAATCAATTCAAAATGGATGACTAAAGAGCTAAAGCCACAAAATTCTTAGACAAAAACATATAAGAAAACCTTAATGATCCTGCATTTGACAATGGATTCTTAGATATGACACTAAAAGTATGAGGAACAAAATAAAAATAGATAAATGGGACTTCATCAAATTTTTAAAACTTTTGTGCATCAAAGGAAGTAACAAGCCTACAGAATGGGAGAAAAGAGTTGCAAATGATATATCTGATAAGGGTTTCATATCAGGAATATATAAAGGGCTCCTACAACTGAACAATAAAAAGATAATCCTTTTAAAAATGGGCAAAGCTCTCTTACTTGGAGGTGGAATGGACATCACCATCCCAGTCCCCTCAGGATTGGGGGAAGAACTATGGACTAGAGTGGACTTGATGGTATTCTCTTGTTCACATATGGTGATTCTAGCAATGGAAGAAATTATAACAGTGAGCCAGTGGCCACTTGACATTTTTGGGGCAGGGAGGGGACGAGCAGTTGAAATACAGGGGCTTCTTTGGGATTTGGAGGTTGTCCTGAGTACCGTTGCGGCAACGGATGTAGGCCATTTTAAATCAGCACACACCACTCAGAACTGTGTGGGAGAGAGTGTGGTCTACAGTGTGAACTGTGGTCTATGGTTGGTGGCAAGGCCCCAGGATGTATAAGTCCATTGAGGGTGAAGGGCCACACTTGTGGGAGATGTTTGTGTGGGATGTGGTGGGAGGTGTGGGAGGTGGGCAACATGGGAAACCCAGTGGGTTCCGTGTAATATTTTGGGTAATCTAAGCACCTCTTTAAATATTTATATATATATATATATAACATTTTTGTAAGCCAATGCACATATATGCATATATATTTACATATCATTTTGCAAATGTTGGTATGTATTGTGAAAATTTTGATTTTTACCCACAATAGAAAAAAAAAATAATAATAATAATAGGGTGGGTTGGGGGCAAAATACACCAAATGTAAGATAAGGAGTATAATTAGTAGTAAGATTTTGACAATATCCTTTCATAATTTGTAACAAATGTTTCATGACAATATAAGATGTTGGTGGAGGGTTGATATATGGGATCCCTGTATGATGTTATGACTGTTTGCTTTTTAAGGTCACAACTTTTACTATACACTTAGTGTTTATGTATGTTCAAGTATAAATGATATAAAAATAATAATATTAGGGTGGGTTGGGGAAAATACTTTGGTTAGTAGTAATATTTGAGGATGCTCTTTAATCATTAGTTAAAAATGTTTCACAATAATGCAAGATGTTGGTGGTGGGGTGAGGTATGAGGCCCCTATATGATGTTATGTATGTTTGTTTTGTAAGTTCACAGCTGTTACTATACACTTATTGTTTATGTATGTTCATGTATGAGTGATATACTTCAATACATTTTAAAAAATTAAAAAAAAAAATTAAAATGGGCAAAGGACTTGAATAGACATTTCTCCAAAGAAAATATACAAATGGCCAATAAGCACATGAAAAGATGCTCAACAGCATCATTAGGGATGTGCAAATTAGAACTACAATGAGATACCACTTCATGCCTACGAGGGTGGTTATGACTTTAAAAATGGAAAATAAGTATTGTCAATGATGCCGAGAAATAGGAACCCTCAAGCACTGTTGGTGGGAGTGAAAAATGATGCAGTACTATGGAAACTAGTTTGGTAGTTTCTAAGAAAGTTAAACAGAATTACCACAAAATCTAGCAATTCCACTCCTAGGTATACACTCCTAAAGAATTGAAATCAAGGACTTAAAACAGATACTTGTAAGCCAATGCTCATAGTAGCATTATCGACAGTTGCCAAAAAGTGGAAGCAACTCAAGTGTACATCAGTAAATGATTGGATAGACAAAATGTGGTCTATCCATCCAGTGGAATATTATTTAGCCATAAAAAGAAATGAAGTCATGATACATACTACAACATGCATGAACAATGAACACATTATGGTAAGTGAAATAAGCCAGGCACAAAAGGATGAATATTGCAAGCTTCCACTTAAATGAAATACCTAGAATATGCAAATTCAGAGAGAGAGAAAATAGATTTAAGGTTACCAGGGGCCAGGGGCAAAGGAGAAATGGGGAGTTATTGCCTAATGGGTACAGAATTTCTGTCTAGGGTGATGAAAAAGTCTTGGTAATGAGTGGCTGTGATGGTAATACAACATTGTGAATAAAATTAATGTCACTGTACTTTACACTTAAAAGTAGTTCAAATGGCAAGTTTTATGTTATATATATGTTATCACAATAAACTTTTTTTAAAAAAAGCATTTCAGAGGACAACACATTTTGAAGTCACATGCTCTTGTGAAAAATGCAACAAAAAGAAAACGAAATCTACTAGAGCTGCATTATCGAATACAGCAGGCACTAGCCAGGCATGGCTATTGAGCACTTGAAATGTGTCTAGTCCAAATCAAGAGGTGTTGTAAATATAAAATACACACTGGATTTTGAACCCTTGGTTTTTAAAAACCATAATGTAAAATATTTCGTTAATAATTTTTAAATTAATTACATGTTGAATAATATTTTGGATATAATGGGTTAAAGAAACTAATAATTAAAATTTAAAAATCAGTGGTTTTCATATTTTAAAAAACCCTGAATTGAGGACCTTATGGTAGAGAAACTCCCACTTACACTAGCAACAAAGAAGATTAAATACATAGGATAAATTTAATAAAAAATAAATTTAAAATGTGCAAAATATATGAGGAAATGTTTCAAATACTCCCCCAAAGACCCAAGAGTAGAGCTGAATGAGGTTACCTGCTCTTGGATAAGTTGATTTAACATTTTTAAAATGACACTTCTCCTTAATTTATAAATTCGATGCAATTCCAATAAAAGCTGTTTTGTAGATTCGGACAAGTTGACACTACAGTGCATATAGAAGAAGGAACATGCAAGAATAGCTAGGAAAACACTGGAAACCTATGAAGGGGCTCTGGTAGCCCCAGGTACTAAACCTCTCTCTAAGGCTTCTGTAATGAAAACAGTGTGGACTGGCACCTGGCTAGGCACAGTCAGTGGAACAGAACCGGAAGTCCAGAAACTGACCCAAGTGCATGTGGAATTAGGCTGGATCTTAAAGGTGGCTCTCAAAACTCTGGGCAAAGATGGACTTTTTAATACACGGTACTGGGAGCGTTGGGTAGCCTTTGAAGAAAAGATAAACTTGGGTCCCTATTTCACATCACTCACAAGAATCAACACAAATAAATCAGGGATTGAAATGTAAAAAATGAAAACGTACGTGTCCTCAGAGTAAACATGGTGAAGTCCTCTGTAACCTTGGTGTAGAGAGGCGCTATCTGCGACTCAACCCAGAGTAATAAAAGACAGGCTGATACATTTAACTACAAAAAAATAAAAATAGATATTTTAGGACAAAACATACTCTGAAACAAAGTCAGAAGACACTTGACAAATTGGGAGAAAATACTCACAACCTATTTTATATACAAAGGGTGAATATCCCTAATATATAAAGAGTCTTTAAAAAAGAGAGACAAGGAACCAATCATTTTTAAAAAAATGAGAAAATAAATATGGACAACCTACAAGAAAGGATCTAAAAATAGCCCTCAAACATGTGAGAAAAAATAGCCAAATTCATTCATTAGAGAATGTAAAATAAAACAACGCAGAGACCATATCTCCCCTATCAGACTGGCAACAATTAAAAGGCATGACAACACACTGTTGACAAGGCCGGAGAAACAGTCCCTCGCACCCATTTCCTCTAGAGGGAAGTTCAGCAAGGCCTAACAGAACCACGGCTGCACTTGCCTTTGACTCAGCAGCCCCACTACCAGGAATCCACCCCAGTGGGGCCCACAAGATGGGCCACAGAGCTGGCCTGGCATCCTTGGCTGGGTCGCTTTTGCCCTCTGTTGGCAAGAAAGCCAAGGGCAAGTAGGCAAATCTGAGGACAAGGGGATGAGGCCAGTGGGAGATTGAATGGACAGGCATCACACTGATTCGCCAATTCTGACCCTGGCACTAAACTGAGGCTGTTCTTTCTGATCAGTTGAGTCACGAAACGATGAAGAATGCCAGCATGTGGGAGCTGGCCGGCAGACCCCAGCAGGATCTCCGAGCTCACACACATGGTGCAAGTGGCCTAGAAAAGATCTCTTTGACCGCTGAAAGGCAGTGCAACCCAAAACATCTCGAAGGAGACTAACGCTTCCAGTCGGTTGAGGGAAGGCTCCAGCCAAATCAGTGGGTGACAACACACCTGGGCTCCCAAGGGCCAGGGTAAGGCTTCAAGGGCCAACTCCTCAGCTGGTATGGACGCCTTGCGGGTGAGCTGCTGGGCAGTCTATGCATGGGCAGATCTCGACTTTCCTATTCCTCACTCTCCCACATTTTAGAGCCACACCCCACAACAACATCCACACCTTGATTCTGGAAGTCTGTACATTGCCAAGAAACAGCTAACCCCCTGCATCACGATGCTGCCTTGAGGATTGGCAATGACAGCACCTTCATCTGCACGGCCCTTTTCTAGCAATAATTTGAACAAAGACTGCATTTCCCTCTTTTTATAAAAATGAGCAGAGAAATGGATATATGAACATGCTTGGGACCCAAAAAGTTAATGCAATTAAGATGAAGATGGAAATACCAAGTGGCTGGAAGGAGCAAATCTTTAACACTCACTAAAGGGTTACTAGACTTAGGTCAGAAGCTGGCTGATTTCATGCTGAGTTGTGAAGGAAGTGAGGGGGAAAAAAAAGGCAGACTTGAAATGCTAAATATATGCCACCAAAGACTGGGCCTAAAGGATGAGGTAAATGCAGGTTTCTATAATCCTGTTGAGGGCTCTGACCACAGAACCCCCTCTCTAGGATGTTTTCGACACGTAGTCACTTCTGCATGATCTTGGGACGCCAGCTCTAAGAGGAATCGCCTGCGTTCTGGGGCTTTGTGTGACTGGGTCAGGAAGAAGACACAGTTGCCTGACACACAGCACTCGGCTTCTGGCGTCTGCCAGGTCAGACAGTCCTATTACTCCTTCCAGTCCCAAGTGGCCCCTGCCATCCATGGTGAGATCTGGAAACTCCATTTCCGGAAGACATAAATACTTCAGAGGTTCCATGTCAGAAGAGGAAGTGAATTCCAAGGCTGCTGGATTCCCATGGCAAAGGCTCTGAGTTTCCCTTCTCATCCCTGTTGGGACCACTGGAAACTCTTCCTAGGCTGGCTGACATCATTTTTCTGTTTCTTTTCAGACGCTTTTCACAAACCTCAATCATGTCAACCCAAACGCAGCTGGAAACACGCGGCCTGTTGCACATCTTCTAAGACTGGTGCGCCCTTTGACGAGCTATTTTTGAAAATCAGAATTGGAGAGGCTCCCTAGGGCCTTTGAAGAGAAGCACATGCCACATGAAAATAGTAACTAAGAATAAATCAAGCCACAGAGGAGCCTGACTGAGCGCAAGCCACCGCGGAATCAGGAGGTGGAGGGAAAGGAGATGCTGACCCTGCTGGATTCCTCTGCCTTGGATTCCTGTGATGACGAGCCTCATCCATTTAATAGCCCTTCGTTCCCCCATTCCCTCCCGAAATGGCCATCATTTCCCAATGAAATAAACAGGTGGGGTCACACCCGGCAAGCGCTCCACTTCTGATTACTCCCGTTTAGTGCGCTCTTCCCTGAGTTATTTATTTCTCTGCATTGAGAGTAATTTATAAGCAACAAACAAATTTAGTTTATGGGCTTGCCCCGTGAGACCACTTAGGGAGGGGAAAATGGAAAGATGTTTAACTGTTTTTTTAAAATGTGATGGTGAGTATTTGTGTCTAGTAAAAGCATTCCCCTTAGCCCTAAAGAAGGGAGGGATTTCTTTGTGAAAATAAATTTATCACCATCTGATTGAAAATGATCATTTTGGAGCAATGTAGAGAAGGCAAAATCACTAAAAATTAAAAGCTTTTCCTTAACCAATGTCTAATATCTGAGACTGGGGAAAAGAGAGAGGTCCCATGCACTGTTTTTTTTATATTCGTGCTAGCTGTCTAATGTTGACAAGGACAGGAAATAACTTCCGTCTGACATTGTTAAATGTGCAGTTAATACTTGCAGCTGAGTGTTGTTTGACACAAACAGGCACCATGGGCAGTGAATTCCATAGACTGCCTGGACGATGTGCAACGCCCCTCCTGACACCCCCTCCCAACTCCCCACTCCTGTCTCTGCTTTTTTTTTTTTTGGTCAGAATATCTGACTTAGTCTCAATTTCAAAACAGTAGGAAAAAATAGTTGATTTTTTCCACTTTGTAAACTCTCAACACCGCAATCAAGTTTTTCCAAAGCTTCTCTTAGGAAGATGTCTGTCCAAGTTGCACAGACTGGTTCTATCCAGTTCCTGCCATATTTGAGCCCTCTTTGTTTCCCATCTCAGCGATTGCCTTATTTTCCTAGGGCCGCCGAAATGAAGTACCACAGACTCGGTGGTTTAAAGCAACAGCAATTCATCGTCTCACAGTGCTGGAGGCTAGAAATCCAAAAGAGAGGCGTCCGCAGGGCCACGCTCCGTGGTGGTCTCTTGGGGTGGGTTCTGGTACCTGCTGGTAACCCTCAGCACTCCTTGGCTCGTAGACACACCCCTCCATCCCGGCCTCCATCTCCACGCAGCCGCCTGTCATCTCCATCTTCCCATGGCCTTCTCCCTGCGTCTGTTGCTGTGCAGATTCCCTCTTCTTCTAAGGGCACCACTCAGACAGGATCAGAATCTACCCAAACCCAGTTTGGCCTCATCTTGACTCATCACATCTTCAAGACTGTATCCAAATAAGGTCACGTTCTGAGCTGCTCGGGGTTAGGGCTTCAGCACAGCTTTTCTGAGGGCCCCATTTCAACTCGTAGCAACACTTTTCAAAGACATCTTTGGGGTCAGGCTGTAGAGTAAGTAGCACCTTTAAAATGTGAGTTTATAGGCAGCTAGTCCTTGGGTTGAACTGGTGTTTGTTGATTTAAGAAAAAGGATTTTCAAAATGGTCATTGTTAACATCTTACATGTTATTTAGGGAAGCAGGGTAAAGGCTAGCTATAAGGAAACTATACTGTTTTTGCCCCCCTCTAAGTCTAAAATTAGTTCATATCAAAATGTTTTAAAATATAGTCATAGGTTTAAAAAAAATCTCTCAGAATAGTGGTTTTCCATAGAGTAGACAGTCACTGCTCAGTAGCTCTGTAATATGACTCATGACCTCTACATCTGTTGATTCACCAGAAATAACATAAACCTATTGGCAAAAGCCTGGGCTCTATGGATTAAAACACTCAGATGCAACCCGAGCTTGATTTACAGTTTCCATCAACTGGTCGGGAATCACGATGGGTCATCAGCCACTCTGGATCCTGCCAGGGTCGTCTCTGTTGACCCACACACCTGCTCAGACCCCAGAGAGGGCGTGGCATGGAATTCTCAGAAGATGGCTGAGTTCGCAAGGTAACATCGTTTCAGCTAGTGTTCTCTGGATTCCACAGAAAAACAAAGGCACTGGAAAGAATTTAGGTTATAGGCCCAGAGACCTGGGATCTACTCCCACCTGGTCCTATCTCCCATTAACTATGTGACACCCCGACTGGTCTTGAGCTAACTCATCTATACAATGAGAATCCATGAGGAGCAAATGGAAAATGTGAAAACTCAGAAGAGAATAACACATGGTGCAAAGATGGAGCCCTAAGATGGCCCATATCTAAGACACAACTTTAAAAAGTATGATCCTGAAGTGATATAGACAGACTTTGTCCTTTATTTCAAGTTCAGGAAACAAAAATACATACAAGGAAATATGGAGAGGCAGGAAGACAGTCTACTAAACCCTTGACCTATCTCCCACCCCCATCCCCAAAGGCTACTATTTCCTGCCCATTTCCTCAAACTTACTGGATGAAAGCCAAATGAAGGTCAACAAGGTCTAGACATCTTACATGGCAAACCAAGCTATCACCCTGGACCTGACAGGAGCTCTGGGGGTGTGTGGGGGGGTGGGGGCCTTTGACTGCTGGGGAGCTGGTGAGAGAGAAGAACGTGGAGCCACCTGCAGGAGATGGAGAGGATCTGAGACCCATTTGGGTGAACCTCAAATGCAAAAATGGGGCTGAAGGGAGGTCAACAGTACCTCCTGCTGGGACAGGCTGCCTTTGGGTGAACACACATGAACTCTTATCACTTTCAAAGATGCCCCTTACAAGTAAAGTTGGAGTCACACGGCTACAAAGATTTACACTCAAGGGGTGAAAGGGAGGAGGCACATGTAGTAAGATTTGTGCCAAACTTCCGCCCTCCCTCAGGGCCTGAGGAATGACATGCATGCAGAGCCTTTGAAGGTCAAGCCACAAATAGGAACAACTGAAACCTCCTATTACAAAGCTGTAAGCACAGAGGGTAGGGTTGTGTCTCACTTCAACGTGGGTGGCCCTTCTCATGGACCTTCCATAGAGCTGGGCCTCAAGTCTATGCTGGATGAATTGGAATAAATGATCAAGTGTGCTCATTTCTTGAAAAGTCAGGTCTCAATGGGACAAATTCTGGTGTTATACTGTTATATCCTGGAATTGGGGCTAGGAAGGCAGTGAGAAAGGAGCTCAACAGAAATGTGTGGTGCATCCCAGCAAGTGCTGCAGAGACCACCCTATCCAGGTCTGGAGGGCAGAGGGGTGAGCTGGAGAAGATGCCTCTGAGGGTGCCTTGAGCACCAAAGGGACCCTGATTGTTCAACCTCAACTTGTCCCCATGGGAGTCTGACTGTGGCAAGGACACAGCCGATGGTGTGTGCAGCAGTGGAGCGTCCTCATGGCCAGGGGCCCACTCTTATTTATATACTTGGGGATTAGTTTTTCCTCCTTGCAGATGTCTTTATCCCATTAAGGCTAATGGAAGTCATGTGGCTGAACTGAAAGACTTTTCATTTTCCAGATTTTCTAAAAATAAATTGTCAAGAAGGAAAGCACATGTATTGTTTCTATTTGGGATTTTAAAAACACACGCAAAGGAACCAGATCGATGCACTGCCCTAGAGATCGAGATCCTTCTCAATTATAATAGCAGATAGGCTACCTGTCACTGTATAGGTTTAGATACAGGATAACGTGAAATCTTGCTCAATATTATATTAACAGTTTAGGTAACTCAATTTTTATCCTTTGCAAAATAAATCCCACTCTTTCTTTCCCAGGATGCTGAAAGGTTTTCATTGGCTGGAAGACTATGGACTAGTCCTTCATTAAAGTTCAACAGGAGATCTGTGTTCTATGAAAGTTCACTGTAAAGAAAATTCCTCAAAAGAGAATTTTATTTCCCAAATGACGGTCCTGATTGACTTGTGATGATGTATGGCAAGGATAAAAAATGGCTCCTGGACATCATAAAATCACATTTAAGAACACAAACATCCTTTTAAAGTTACGTGAGTCAGAGAAGGCAGCAATGAATTGTTATGCCACTCAAAATACTAACAGCACCATGAGCTAAACTCAGAATGTCGCCACATAACAACACCGGAAAGGACCTCCTGGTCTGCCTTGTCTCACATAAACATAGCCATTTCTAAGTAGTTTTTAGATTTGGCTAACTTTGCTCAGCCTTCTATCAGCTTTAGCATTTCTAATTTTCCCTCGAGGACCTTTTCCCTTTACTTGAATTTGCAGGGATCTTTCAAACATGCCTGCACCTATGGGCACACTTTGGTCCAATGCTTGGGTACTTACAGGTGCATCCAGTCCCTGCCTGGCAATGAAGGTTTGCCTCAGGGACTGGTGAGCATGCAGTGGCCTGCTCACTGTCGAACACATTTGCAAATGACAAGTAAATGACGAGGTGTGGCCTCGGCACACCATCCCATCCCTTGAAGGACTGGTTTACCCCACGTCTAGGTGTTACCTCAACTCCTTCCTTTCCTTGTCTCCACATGGAAGCCGTCAGCAAGTCCCGTTCGTGCTGCCTAAATAAAGCATATCTTGAGCCCATCCACCCTTCTCCATCTCTCCCCACAGCACTCTAGGCCAGGAGCCACCACCTTCCACTTGGACGGCCCCAGAGGCCTTGCTGCCTTCCTGCTCCCATCTGAGACAGTGAGAAAAACAGGAGTCAGATCATGGCTCTGCTTAAAACTCTCCTATGGTTTTCTATCCCACCCAAAATAAACCCCCAACCCCCCAAATGTCACCTTCTCAGAGAAGCCTTCCCAGACCACTCCACCTAAAGGAGCCAAGAAGTCGTCAACCCTTTCACATCCTTCAGCTTCAGTGCTCTGTAGAAGGTCTTATCACTACTTGAAATTCCTCATGTTACTGCATCTGGTTATTGGCCCTCTTGACCCACTAAAGGGCAAGCAGCACGAGAGCAAGGGCCTTGCTTGGCTCCCTGCAGCATCCCTGATACCTGGATGACACCTGACACAATGAGTATCTGTCGAGTGACTGGCATTATCGTTTAACTGATGGCTCATGTTATTTAGTCTACCAAGAGTCCAGTAAAGTGCTGAAGACCCACTTGCCTGCCAGAAAATAGGAGACGATGAAGAATCCCCCCACAAAAGCGTCATCAGGGGAATTCTGATGCTCTCTAGGGGTAAACATTAATTCAATACTTCAAAAGTATTTTGTGAGGATCTCCCACAGCCGGGCAACTCGCTATGAGCTGAAGGTAGGGCAGTGGGCAAAGCAACAAGGCTGCTGCCACCACTGAGCGGGCAAGCTGGGGACTTTGTGACAGAAGGATAAATGTCATAAACCCAGAGAGAATTCTGTTCTCACTCTTATGGTGACAAAAGCATGTTATTCTAGAGAAGCCTGGGTTCTCACAATCTCAGTGGCCTCATGGAAAGGAAAAATTGCTTTGAGCCTAAGTCTACATTCCAAACAGGAGAGCAATTTCACAGCTCTTCTTCCCTCTGATTTTTCTGAATCATTTACTCTGGCCAGTTGAATGCCTTGACTGCCTTAACTGGGCCACCTTATTGGCAGGTGCTGCTGATTCATTTGGGCTGAAGGGGGCAAGTGGGAGAACGTGGGGTTGTGTGTATCCCAAGCCAGGAGGGACTGGACATTGGCAAGCATGCACGTTTACAGATTTTGTTATAACCGTTTCACCATGGTGATCAGTTCCTGCCCTTTTCTAATCCAAAACATTTATAAACTAAGTGCCAAACTTGACCAAATTCAATTTTGCTTTCTCTCCCTGCACACTATCTTAGCAGAAGCACAGATAGGTAGGAAATTTGACAAAAGCAAAGTGAGTAGAAGAGTGAAGGCAGAGAATCAAAGACCTCAGTTACACTTTGAGATCGTTTGCTTCTTAAATAGCTAGCAGTTGCCTCTTTCCAGAAACCTGATTTAAAATTAGACATTTTTCATTTCCGACATGACCAGAACCCTGCCAAGGGAGGGCAATTTTTAGAAAGGAAGCAGCAGATCAGCTTTACAGGCCATGCAAACCAGACAGCAAACCCTGGTGTGTTATTAGGGAAAATGAGATGGTCACACTGTCTGGGATTAGAAGGTGTACATTATGAGGATTCCTTGCAGGAAAAAGAAGCCAATCTTTCGGGAGGAAAATTCTTTTGGAAAAAGAGTTAAGGGATGAGTTTGGTTTGGGGTACCTTTAAATTTGAGTTACCTGCATTTGTCACATTAGATATTCTTGCTGAATTAAAATGTAATAAGCAACATTCAGAAGTTCAATGTAATTTTTGATAATTACCCCTCTGGGAGGTCTTGCTGGCTGAAGAAACACAATGCAAGAGTCATGAAGCTGATATTAAATAAATTTTTTAAAAAGCAAGACTGCTCAGTATGCTGAGAGGCATGTGGCTGGCCTGTTCGGAACAAGTCAAGCACAGCTGGAGGTTGCATGATTCCAAACTAAGAGCAATTCATGCTTAGCAGGTGGACCTTAAGTGAAACGTGCATTCTGGTCTTTGCTCGTCATTTGACTTGTACTCTAATTTCTTTGGGTTGAGAAACTAATTCAACTCAGCTGCAGAGACTCTGGTTTTTGTGCTTTAAGTTTCATAATGTAATTAATGACTCACATCCAATTACATCATGTCAAAAATCCTCTTCCAATCCTTCCTCTACTAATCCTGGATTCAGTGCCTTGTCTATTGACTTGATCGATGCTCAGGAGGGAAGCAGAAAGCTCATTTGCAAGTACTGAGATGAACCTGAGATGATGGATGGAATTTCAGCCTAGTCAAAGTTGTCTGCACATACATGTATGCTTTTGGTTTGTGATTTGAGATCATTAGATACAATTTTAAAATGCAATCCTGAGAAAGTAGGACTATATCTTGAACAGGACTTTAGCATTAGCTTCATACCAAGGGTACACAAATATCACCATGTCCCTCGTCCCCAACCTGGAGAGCTCCACAACACCCCAGAGTGAGGTCTGAAATCCTCAGTGTGGACTGTTTATCAAGCTTGGTCCTAAACTTCTTTCCCATTTCTATATCCTGTTTATAACCCATCAAGCCCCAATGATCTGAGCACCTGCTCTACTTGTTATCCTGCAAGACTTTCTACATTTTCATGTCTGCCTGGTGCTGCTTCCCCATCTGGATGCCCTTCTCCCATCTCACCTGGAGCCATCTCCATGCTCCACCTGGAGCACTAACACTATCTTTTTCCTGAAACTCTGCCCACTCTTTCATTGGCAATCAGTCACCTCTCGTTTGGTGGCCTCAGCACAGTTTGGGCCTATATTCTATGGGGCTCACTTTGACTAATTTTGTATGCCATTCTCTTGCTAGACTGTGAGCCTCTTGGGACAGATGCTCTGTCACCCATAGCACCAAGCACTGTAGTTCATATGTTCTCTGTATTCAATTAATCTTAAAAATGTATTAACATTTTGCATTCCAGGTGTCTTCATATACATGTCAGTTCCTTCTAGATCCATCAGTATTTTATGTTGTCACAGCTACTCCAATTCTCTAAAGACAAAGAAGTCAGAATGCAGTAGTGGTAATTTAAAACACAAGGTCAAAACAACATCAGGGTCACTATGCACTGGCTCAAATGGTGGGGTTAGACTCCATGGTCCAGAGTGACACAAAAGAGCAAATATATCAAAGACAGCAGGGGAGCTTCAGCCTCCACAGCTTACAGTATAAGCTACATCCTCGGCTCCTACTATACAACCAGCAAGGGAGAAAGGAGGGCAAGAATGCCCTAAACTAAAGAGAAACTGTGCTCAGAATAAATACATCTAGTAAGTCAGATGCCAAGACACCAACAAAAAATTACAATCCATACTAAGAATATGATCTATCCTGGAGAAAGATATGGCCCAGTTAAAGTGACAAGATAAGCCTCCAGATGACGTAAAGTAATTGAGACAACTAATCAGATGTTCAAACAAATCTCCTTAATAAATTTGATGAGATGGCTAAAGATAATAAAGGTATTGAAAAGACACTGGGTGAGCACAAAGAAGAATTTGAAATCACATGCAGAAAAATAGCAGATATTATGGGAATGAAAGACACAATAAATGAAATAAAAAATACACTGTAGGCATATAACAGCAGATTTGAGGAGGAAGAAAGAACGATTGTTGAGTTTGAAGACATGGCCTCTGAAAGCGAATGTACAAAAGAACAGATGAAGAAAAGAATGGAAAAAATTGAACAGGGTCTCAGAATGAAATGACATCAAGAGATGTGCAAACATAAGTGTCATGGGTGTTTCAGAAGAAGAAGAGAGGGAAAAGGGTCAGAAGAAATATTTGAAGAAATAATGGTAGAAAACTTCTTAGACCTATTGAAGGACATAGATATCCATGTCCAAGAAACACAACGTACTCCCATCCGAATAAATCTTAATAAACCAACTCCAAGACACATACCAATTAGAATGTCAAATACCAAACACAAAGAGAGAATTCTGAGAGCAGCGAGAGAGAAGCAATGCATAACGTACAAGGGATAACCAATAAGATAAATGCCAATCTCTCATCAGAAACCATGGAGGCAAGAAGGAGGTGGTATGATATATTTAAGATACTGCAAGAGAAAAACTGCTAGCCAAGAATCTTATATCCAGCAAGATTATCTTTCAAAAATGAGGGCAACTTTAGAGTATTCACAGATAAACTGAGTGTTTGTAGCCATGAGACTGGCTTTGCAGGAAATACTAAAGGGAATGCTACCGAAAAGTAAAAATAGGAGAAAGAGGCTTGGAAGAGAGTCTAGAAATGAAGGTTATATCAGGAAAAGTAAATAAAAGTATAAAAAGAGTGGTGAAAATAAAATATGACAGATAAAACCCAAAGGTTAAAATGGGTGAAATAAGAACTTCCTTTATAGTAATAACATTGAAAATAAGTGTAGTAAACTCCCCAATCAAAAGACACAGACTGGTGGAATTGATAAAACATGAGCCATCTATATGCTGTCTACAAGAGACTCACTTTAGATCCAAGGATACCAAGAATGAAAGGGAAAGGCTGAAAATAGATATTCCACACATGTAATAACCGCCCGCTCAAAAAAAAACCCTAGAGTAGCTATGCTTACAGTGGATGAAATAGAAATTAAAAGCAAAACTGTTATTAGAGACAAGGAAGGACATTATATCCTAATAAAAGGGGCAATTCACCAGGAAGAAACAACAATCATAAATGTATATGCACCTAACCAGGTAGCCCCAAATTACATGAGGCAAACACTGACAAAACTGAAGGGAGAAATAGATATCTCTATAATAATAGCTGGAGACTTCAATACCCCACCCTCAGCAATGGATAGGACATCTAGGCAGAGGATCAATGAAGAAACGGAGAGATTGAGTAATATGATAAATGGACTAAATCTAACAGACATATACAGAACATTGCACTCTAAAACAGCAGAATATACATTGTTCTCAAGTGTTCATGGATCTTTCTCCAGGATAAACATATGTTGTGTCATAAAGCAGATCTCAATAAATTCAACAAGATCAAAATTATATAAAGCACTTTCTCTGATCATAATGGAATAAAGTTGGAAATCAACAAGAGGCAGAAAAATGGAAAATTCACAAATATATGATGATTAAACAAGACACTCTTAAATAATCAGTATGTCAAAGAAATTATGAGAGAAATCAATAAATATCTCAAGACAAATGAAAATGAGAACACAACATATCAGAACCTATGGGATGCAGCAAAGGCAGTGCTGAGAGGGAAATTTATAGCCCTCAATGCTTACATTAAAAAAGAAGAGGTAAAATGAATGACCTAACTACACAGCTGGAGGAATTAGAAAAGTAACAGAAAATTATTCCCAAAGCAAGTAGAAGGAATGAAATAGCAAAGACCAGAGCAGAAATAAATGAAATTGAGAAAAACAATGGAATTAACAAAATGAAATTTGGTTCTTTGAGAAGATTAACAAAATTGGCAAACCCTTAGCTAGACTGACAAAGAAAAAAAGAGGGAAGATGCAAATAAAGAAAATAAAAAATGAAAATGGGGGTATTATTACTGACCCCACAGAAATAAAAGAGATAAGAGGATACTATAAATATCTGTATACCAACTAGACAAAGCAGACAAAATGGAAATTTTTTAAGGAACGTATAAGCAACCTACACTGACCCTAGAAGAAATAGAAGACCTCAACAAACCAATCACAAGTAAAGAGATTGAAACAGTCATCAAAAAACTCCCCAAAATGAAAAGCCAAGATCAGATGGTTTCATAGGTGAGTTCTACTAAGCATTCAAAGATTTAATACCAATCTTACTCAAGTAGTTCCAAAAAAACTGAACAAGAAGGAATGCTACCAAACTCAATCTATGAAGCCAATATCACCCTAATACCAAGGCCAGATAAAGATATTACAAAAAAAGAAAATTACAGACCCATTTCCCTAATGAATACAGATGCAAAATCCTCAACAAAATACTTGCTGATCAAGTCCGACAACACATTGAAAGAATTATTCATCATGATCAAGTGGGTTTTATACCAAGCATGCAAGGGTGGTTCAACACAAGAAAATCAATCAGCATAATACACCACATTAATAAATGCTTTCTTGATAAAAATACTACAAAAGATAGGAACTGAAGGAAACTATCTCAACATGGTAAAGGCCATATATAAAAAACCCACAGCTAATATTGTACTCAATGGTAAAAGACTGAAAGCTTTCCTGCTGAGATGAGGAATAAGACAAGGATGCCCACTGTCATCACTGTTGTTAAATATAGTGCCAGTGGTTCTAGCTAGAGCAATCAGGCAAGAAAAAGAAATAAAAGGCATCCAAATCAGAAAGGAAGAAATAAGAGTTTCGTTATTCACATATGATATGATCCTGTACCTAGAAAGTCCCGAAAAATCTACAACAAAGCTGCTAGAAATAATAAATGATTTCAGTAGAGTGTTAGGATACAAGATAAATATGCAAAAATCAGTGGTGTTTCTATACACTAGTAATGTGCAATATGAGAAGTCAGGGGAAAAAAATTCACTTACAATAGCGACTAAAAGAATCAAATATTTAGGAATAAACTTAACCGAGGATGTAAAGCAATTGTATTCAGAAAACTACAATGCATTGTTAAATGAAATGTAAGAAAACCTAAATAATTGGAAGAACATTCTATGCTCACAGATTGGAAGACTAAATATCATTAAGATGTCTTTTCTACCCAAGTTGATATACAGATTCAATGCAATCCTGATAAAAATTCCACCAGCATGTTTTAAACAAATGGAAAACACAATTATCAAATTTATTTGGAAGGGTAAGGGGCCCCAAATAGCCAGAAACATCTTAAAAAGGAAAGGCGAAGCTATAGGACTCTCACTTCTGGACTTTAAATCATATTACCTAGCTACAGTGGTAAAAACAGCATGGTACTGGCATAAAGATAGACATAGACCAATAGAACCAAATTGATGGTTCAGAAACAGACCCTTACAACTATGGTCAAGTGATTTTTGACAAAGCTGTCAAACCCACCCAGCTGGGATGGAACAGTCTACTCAACAAATGGTGCTGGGAGAACTGGATATCCATAACCAAAAGAAAGAAAGAGGACCCCTACCTCACATCTTATACAAAAATTAATTCAAAGACCTAAATATAAAAGCTAGAACCATAAAGCTCCTAGAAGAAAATGTAGGAAAACATCTTCAAGAACTGGTGTTAGGTGGTAGATTTTTAAACATTATACTGTAAGCACAAGCAATGAAAGAAAACATGGATAAATGGGACCTCCTCAAACTTAAACACTTATGTGATTTAAAGGATTTCGTCAAGAAGGTGAAAAGGCAGCCCACTCAATGGGAGAAACTATTTGGAAACCACATATGTATTGATTTCCATTCTATATAAAGAGATCATACAACTCAACAATAAAAGAGAAAGCAATCCAATTTAAAATGGGTAAAAGACTTAAATAGAAATTTCTTCAAATAGGAAATACAAATGGTGAAAAAGCACATTTCAGTATCACTAGCTATTAGGGAAATGCAAATAAAAATGAAATATCTCACTCTGCATAGAATGGTCATTATTAAAATAACAGAAAACAATAAGTGCTGTAACAAATGTGGAGAAATAGGAACACTCCTTCACTTTTGGTGGGATTGTAAAATGGTACAGCCTCTGTGGAAGACAGTTTGGGGTTCCTCAGGAAGCTAAATATAGAACTGCCATATGATCTGGCAATTTCTCTACTAGGAATATATCCCGAAGAACTGAAAACTGTGACATGAACAGACATCTGTATACCGATGTTCACAGCAGCGTTATTTACTTTTTCCAAAAGATGGAATCAACACAAGTGTCCATCAACCAATGAATGGATAAGCAAAGGTGTGGCATATACATGTGATGGAATATTATGCTGCAGTAAGAAGAAATAAAATTGGGACACATATGATAACATGGATGAATCTTAAAGACATTATGCTACGTGAAATAAGCCAGACACAAAAGGACAAATATTGCATGGACTCACTAACATGAGCTAAATATGAAGAATAAACACATGGAGTTAATATCTAGAGTATAGGTTATTAGGCGATAAGAGAACAGCTGTGAAGGAGTACTGATGCTTAATGTATGTAGAAGTTTTAATTAACTTGACGGTAAATGTGTGGAAATGACTAGAGTTGGTGGTAAAACATTATAGTGAGTAGCAGATGGTTTATAAATGGGATTGTAACTGAACAGGGTAGTCTAGGCATATAAATGTCAACTGAAAGAAAGGTAGAGAATAATCTAGGGACTGAATAACACAGTGAACCCAGAGGTAGATGAGAATTGCAGTTAACAGTACATGTGAACTAGTTCCTTCTGTGAACTAGAACAGATGTATGTCATTATTGCAGGGTGGTGGGAATGTGGAGAAGCATGGGAAAAATGCAATTAATGTAACCTGTGGACTATAGTTAACAGCAATACTGTAATATTCTTTTATCAATGCCAAAGATGTACTGTGATAATAATAAGGGGGTATGGAAAAAATACGCCAAATGTATGCCTATTGACCATATTTAATGGTAATAGTCTGATGATATCTCTAATCTATAACAAATGTTCCACAACGGTGTGGTGTGCTGGTGAAGGGGTGTTGAATGGGAATTCTATGCATGTGCATGATTGTTTTGTAAGTTCACAACTTCTGTAATAAAAATATATTTAAAACATTAAATGGAACATTTGGTATTTATATTCGCAAAATACAAAAAATGTAAGATATGGATTATGGCCAGTAATAATATTTTGAGGTTGCTCTTTCATAATTTGTTACAAATATTTCACAACAATTCAAGGTATTGGTGGTAGGGTGATTTATGGGAGCCCTGCATCATATTATTCATATTTGTTTTGTAAGTTCACAACTTTTACTATACATATATTGTTTATATATGTTCATGTAGTAAAGAAGAAAATTGATATAAAAAAAATAGATCTGAGATGCATAAAGAAATGGACAGCAAAGCAATGGTAAGCTTGAGATAAATCTAAACATTGACTATAAAGTAATATTCAATTTGTAAGAGTAACAAAAAGAAAACAAGATAGAACTAAATCAAAATAGCAGTAGTGTATCCATTTGAGGGAATTATGGGTGTTAAAGTGGTCTAAGATTCTAAGTTTAAGAGATGGATAAACATATAGATTAACTTTAGGCTTTGTTAACCTCTCATATTACAGTTTCTAGCTGGTCACAAAATAATAAAAATAAAGAAATAACTTCTAAATAGCAGAGGAAAAAGAGAACTAACAAACACAAAGTTATTAAGAGAAAAAGAGAAACCAAGAAGGTGGGGGAAATAGGTAGCCTAAATAAAATGATAGAAATAAATCCACATATATCAACAATTAAAATAAATGTGAGTGGCCTAAATTTTGTGGTTTAAATGCATAAGAATAGCTAATAATTTTTTTCAAAAAGTCAATCATAATCTTTCCTTATCTGATATTAAAGCTCATTTTGAAGATACAATTAAAATAAAGTGGTTTTAGTGTAATATATGCAAAATAGAGGAAACTGAAAAGTCCAAAACAAGCAAAAACTATAAACACTGCCCTATTTGCCTAACATTTATATAAGCAAATTTAATCTTACATAAGGCAGTTTCAGATTAGTGGAAATAAATTACAAAACACATAGAAAAACAAAATAGTCTGTAATCTGGAACTCAGGAGAATACCAAAAAGGGAAAATGTAAATCTGACAATAGTTACCAATAGGAGAAATAATACATTGTTATTTTACATGCAGATCTTTCCTGCCTCAGCTCATGTTATATCAGTGTTTATATGCTATATTATCTTTTCTGCTTTCTGATAGTGACTAGGAAGAAATTAAATGACGTAAGGAGTAAAATACAGAAATTTCAGCTTCTACCCATGACAGGATAATGGCTTTGAGACCAGACCTCCAATCATCATTAACAACAACGACGACAACAACAACAAAAAAAAAAACGGGAAAAATTACATGCAGTAGCTGTTTTCATATATTAGACAAGTGGTGCATAATTATCTTTGCTGAGAAAATATAAACAAACAAAGTAGTCCTATAATCACCCCAGCTTCCAGTCTGAGGAAATTCCCCAATGGCAGCACAGAGAGGAATCCAAACAGAGCCCAGAGGTCTCAGTGAGTTAATGTGTCAGATATAGGAATTTGGGAGGTTGAAGCATCGTTAATTTGTAGGGCAAAGTACCAAGATGGAGAGAACTAGATGGAGAAAGATATCTATAATTCTGCATGGGGATAACTTGACTCTGACTGATGGAAATCTGAACATATATTAAGTAAAACTCCATGAAGCTGGGAGGTAGGAGAGGGTTTGGGAAACCTGCCAAGGAAAGAACAATTACCAGATAGCTATATGCTAAACAATTACTAGAGCATAAACAGGTCTGGAAAAAGTTTGAGTTACTCCCAGAAAGAATAAAGACCACTTGAGTTCAAAGGGCATTCAGTAGAGATCCCAGAAGGGTCATGCCTTAGTAGCGGGGTTAAAACACCACTAATGTAAAGGCTACTCAAGACGCACCCTAAAACATCTTAAACACAAGCCTGGAAAGGATCAGGCTAACCTTCAAGTAATTTGACTGCCAACTAGAACAAAGCCTAACACACATGCATAGAAGCAGTAAATTGTGACCCATAACAAGAAGACAAAAGAAATGGACGAATAAATGACAGAGATGTTGCAATTAGCAGATGGGAACTATGAAATAGAATGTAAATATTATTAATATACTCTATGGCATATTATAAAAGAATAGGAAGATATAATAAAGAGGCAAATGGAATTTCCAAAAATAAAAATACAATATCCAAAATGAAAATTTCACAGTATATTAACAGATTAGAAACAGCAGAAGAAAATATCAGTAACCTGGAATCAACAGCAGTAAAAACTACTCAAAATGAAGTACAGAGAAAAATGGTTTGGAAAAACACAACAGAGCCTCAGGGATCTATAGGAACATATAAAACAGTCTAACATATGAGTAATTGGAATCCAAAAAAGAAGGTGTGTGTGGGGGGTGCAGAAAAAGTATTTGAAAAAATAAAGACAAACATTTTCCTAAATTTGGTGAAAAACATAAATCCATAGTGCCAATAAGCTCAAAAAACTCCAAGCAGGATAAAAATCACAAAAACCCACATCTAGGAACATAATTATATTGCTGAAGAATAAGAAGAAAAATCTTAAAAGCTGCTTGGAAATAAAAGACGTTATATACCAGGAATAAAGATAAGAATGGCTGCAGACCTCTAGTCAGAAACTACATGAGCCAGAAGATAATGGAACAACATCATTAGTGTGCTGAAGAAAAATACCCTCAACCTAGAATTCCATATCCAATGAAAATATCTTTCATAAATCAGGCAAAATAATGTCATAAAACAAATCAAAGCTGAGAGAACTTGTTACCAGCAGACCTGCACTACAATAATATTTGAAAGAAAAATTTCAGTCATAACTAAAATGATAACACAAAGAAATTTTGACATCCAAAAAGGAGTGCCAGAAATGTTAATGGTGAGTAAATATCAAAGTCAATTTTTAATTTCTTTAAAAGTTAACCATTTAAAACAAAAATAATGTGTTGTGGCAGTTATATAGAGATGTGAAATGTATAACAATAGCACAAAGAATGGAAGGGGAAATAAATTATACTGCTGTAAAGTTCTTAAATTGTACAGGAAGTGATATAATATTTGAAAAAGTAGATTGTGATTAAAGATGCCTGTTATAAACCCTTGAGCAACCAGTAAAACAGAAAAACAAAGAGGTGTGCCAAGGGCAGATAAAATGCAATGCTAAAAAGATACCTAATGGGGAGGACAGAGCAGTAATGTCAAGTCCTCCATGTTGTTGCAAGTAACTATGGATCTTGTTCTTTAAGGAGTGAAGCCTATTGGTTGCCGTGGGTCCTGAGGGGAGGGGGAAGGAGGAATAGAATAGATAGAACAGGGGGCATTTTGGGGGTGATGGAAGTGTTCTACATGATCTTGCAATGATGGATACAGGCCATGTTAAATTTCATCAAAATTTATAAAAGGGTATGGTCCAAAATGTAAACCATAATGTAAACCATTGACCATGGTTGGTAGCTATGTTTCAATATTTGTACATCAATTGTAACAAATGTACCATCCACATATAAAATGTTATTAATAGGGGAAAGGGGGAGGATGTTGGATATATGAGGATCCCCTATATTCTGTACATGACTTTTCTGTAACCTAAAACTTCTCTCAAGACAAAATGAAAGAAGTAAGACATTAAGGGAATAAATGGAAGACAATGTCACTATACGTACAAGACATCTGATCTTACAGTGATGAAAGACATAATGTCAAAAAAATTATTTTTAAAAAATGTTTTTTCACCATTTTTATTTCAATTTTTCTTGATTTTTTGTATTTTATGTGTTATTTTTAAAACTATCATTATTATTTCATTTTCTTATTAATTGTATTTGGCTCTTTCATTGGCTTCATTTTTGAAGACGCTTTGGATCACAAGAAGGGTTACAACTATGACAGAGGAGAATCATTTGTGTGGGGTGTCAGTGAAGGGGGATACATGGGAGGAGATTCACCTGGGCATACATATAAGGCATATAAATGTGTTCAAATGTTCATGGGGCATTGTCACAGTGGGTAGTGATCTACACAATAACCAAAAGAATATCAAAGTTCCATCCTGGGGAGCTCTGCCACATTCTCTAATGGAATCCCCTGAGTATAGGGGCAATGACTAGTGAAGGAGGATGATCCATTGATGGGCCATTAATATTGATGACTGTATTTATGAACCTTTACTCTTGAAATTGAAACTTAGCCTAGTATTATAGGGTGCCTAAGAGTTACCTTCTCAGAGCCTCCTTGTTGCTCAAATGTGCCCTCTCTCTAAGCCAAACTCAGCATATAAATGCATTACCTTACCCCCAGCATGGGACATGACTCCTGGGGATGAGCCTCCCTGACACTGAGGGACTACTACCAAGCACCAACTAGCAATGCAACTGGAAAAATCCTTGACCAAAAGAGGGAAAATTAAAGACAAATTAGTTTATATGGCTAAGAGACTTCAAAACAAGTTGGGAGGTCATTCCAGAGGTTATGCTTCTGCATGTCTCAGCAGGATCTCATTGACTGCCAAAGTAAATACTACCTCAAATAGTGGAGCTCGTGAAGGCTCTGGAGACATCCAGACACTATAGTCAGGGCAGATGGGGTTTGGTGCCTTGCCAGAGTGCCCTACTTTGAAATTTATGCTCCCCCATGTGACAGAGATGGACTCAGTTGTGATTTCCCTAAACATGGCTCTTCTGACCCTTCTATTTGAACCTATAATTAGTACCAGAGTTAATAGATGTATATCCAAGACACTAAAATCTTTGGGCTGACCATGTGCCAGGTGGGCCCTGAATCTCAATGGAGTTGCCCAGTTCATTAGACTTAGCCAGGACAACTAACAAGATGATGATGGACAACGACCATGCCAAGGAACTGAGAGAGTCTAAAACTGCAAGCAAGAGAGTCCCATCCATCTGCCCTATGGGATCAAAGCACACCCTCAATTTGAGGTAGAGTGGGCATCACCTTCCCAGAATCCTCAGGATTGAGGAATAAACTATGGACTAAAGTAGACTTACTGGTATTCTACTATAGACTTATTGTAATTCTAGCAATGGAAGAAATTGTGTCATTTATGTGGAGGCAGTGGCCACTGAAGGCTCTGAGGGCAGGGAGAGGGAAAAACAGGTGTAATATGGGGGCATTTTTGGGTCTTGGAAATTGTCCTTAATGACATTACAATGACAGATACAGGACATTACATATCTTGCCATAATCTACAAAATTATGTGGGAGAGAGTGTAAACTACAATGTAAACTGTAATCCATGCTTAGTGGCAATGCTCCAAAATGTTTTCATCAATTGTAATGAATGTACCACACTAAGGAAGGATATTGTTAATGTGGGAAAATGTGGGAGGTATAGGGAGAGCGGCATATGGGAATCCCTTATATTTTTATGTAACATTTATGTAATCTAAATATCTTTAAAAATATATATATATATTAAAAAAAGATACTTAATCAAAAAGAAAGCAGAAAATGTTAACAAAGAACAGATGGAATATACAGAAAACAAATAGTAAGATGGCAGAAATAAATGCAACCATGTTGATAAACATATGAAATGTAAATGAACTAAACACATCTATTAAAATGCAGAGAATGGCTGATGAGATAAAAAAGTGAGACCCAACTATATGTTCTCCAAAAGAAACTCACCTTAAATATGAAGAAACATAGGAGTAGAAGGATAGGAAAAGATATAATATGCTAACAAGTGCAAGAAAGCTGGATTGACTATATTAGTATCAGACAAAGTAGACTTTAGGAAAAGAAACATTACCAGGGACAGAATATCATTTTTATAATGATAAAGAGTTCAGTTCATACATGTACACCAATGTTCATATAAGCATTATTCACAATAGTCAAAAGGTAGAAACAACCCAATTGTCCATAAGAGATGAATGGATAAACAAATGTGATATACATATATGCATATATATACATATACACACGATGGTATATTATTCAGCCATAAAAAGGAATGATTCGTCATCTATGCTACAACATTATTCTGAGTGAAATAAGCCAAACCAAAAAGGACAAATATTATATGATTCCACATATACAAAATACCTAGAATGAGCAAATTCAGAGACAGAAAGCAGATTAGAGGTTACCAGAAGCTGGGGTGAGGGAGGAAAAGGGAGTTGTCGCTTAATGGGTACCAAGTTTCTGTTCAGGGTAGAGAAAAAGTTTTGGTAATGGATGGTGGCCATGGTAGAACATTATGAATTTAATTAGTACCACTAAATTTTACACTTAAAAATGGTTAAAATGGGAAACTTTTGTTATATATATTACCACAATAATTTTTTAAAGTGGTCAATTCATCAAGAAGAAATGTTAGAATCTTAAATATGTATGCCCCTAATAACAAAATTTCAAAATACATAAAACGTACAGAACTAAAAGGAGAAAGAGAAACGCGCCCAGTTATTGTTGGCGATTCCAATGTTCCTCTTTCAGTACTGATAGAAACTTCAAGCAGAAAATCAATAAGGATAGAAGTGGCCTGAACAATGCTATCAGTTGACCCAATTGAAATGTGTAGACTAGCTTCAAAAACAAATTACATCCTCTTCCACTGCATATGAAACATCACAAAAGATATCTAAACAGCACCATAAATATAATCTCAGTGAATTTTAAATGACTAAAATGATACTGGGGGATGGATGTGGCTCAAATTGTTGGGAGTCCATCTCCCACATGGAGGGACCTGGGTTCGATTTCCAGGACCTCCCGGTAAAAAAAAGAAAAAGAAAAGATGCAAAGTACGTCCATTTACCAAAGAAAATTAAATTAGAAATCACTAACAAGAAAGTTCTCAAATATGTGAAAATTAAATAACACACTTATAAATAACTGATAAATGAAAGAAGAAATCAAAATGTAGTCAGAAAATGTTTTGAATTGAATGAAAATTAAAATAATACACATCAAAATTAGAAGGGGATTTATATCTTGAAATGATCATATTAAAATATTTGATATGCACATTTGATCTAATCTTCCCAACTAAGAAGCTAAAAACAAAGAAAAGGAAAAAAGCATGAATTCAGGACAAACAAACAGAACAAATGGGAAAATAGAGCTAAATATAGAAATCAGTGCAATTGAAAATGGAAAAACAAAAGAGTAAATCAATGAAACCAAACCTGGAACTTTGAAAAAAATGAAATTAAATGCATATACCTTTATTTATATTGGTAAAGGAAAGATACAAATTACTAATATCAGGAATAAATGAGTGACCATCATTCCAGATCCTAAGGAAATACTATGAACAGCTTTATACCAATAATTTCAACAACTCAGATGAAATGGCAATTTCCTTGAAAGACACAAATTACCAACAGAGATCCAAAAAGTAGAAAACCTGACCATTGTCATAGCAAGTAAATAAATCAAATTCATAATTAAATACCTTCCCACAGAATTTCACTGTTGATTTCTAACAAACACTTAAAAAGAAATAATCTCTCTCAGAAATAGAGAGAACACTCATTTTATAAAGCCAGTATCATCCTGATAACAAAACCAAAGACATTCGAAAAAAAGAAAATGACATACCAGCATTGCTCATGAACATAAATGAAAAAAATCCTTAAACAAGTAGCAAATAGAATCCAATTATACATTATATGTAAATAACATTATTTACATATTATAATAAACATATAATAAAATATAAACAATAAGTTTAAATATTCTGTAAATGATAAAAATCATAACCAATTAGTTTACCCTAGAAATGTGCAGGTGGCTTAACATTTGAAAAATCAATGCAATTCTCCATAATTATAAAATAAAGGAGAAAAACCAAATTATAATCCCAATAGTTGCCTAAAAACCGTTTGTCAATATTCAATACCCTTGCATGATTAAAAAAAACTCTCATCAAACTAGAAAGAGAAGGAAACTTCCTCAATTAGATAAATAGAATCTACCTATCTATATCTATATATTTCTATATAGATATATATTTTTTCTAAATCTACAGGTAACAAAGGAATAAGGCAAGGATATTCACTTTCTCCACTTCTATTCAACATTTTACTGGAAGTTCTACCTTATGCAATAAGGCAAGAAAAAGAAATAAAAGGCATCGAGTTGGGAAAGGAATAAGTAAAACTTTCTCTATTCATAGATAACATTATCATGTATATAGAAAATACTAAGAAATCTATTTTAAAAAGCTACTTTAGGTATCAAGTGCTTTAGTAAGGTTGCAGAATTTAAGAATATTTATAGCATATCAAAGCCAATTATACGTCTACATACAAGCAAAAAAAGTTGGAAATGAAATTTTAAAAAATACAATACTATACATTTATAACAGAATTCCAGACATAAAATAAGGATCAATTTTACAAAATATATAATAGAGCTCTGTAATATGAAAACTGCAAAATATTGCCAAGAGAAATTCAAGATACATGCAATAACATGGTAGAATTTCAAAAACATTAGTCTGAGTGCAAGAAACCTTATACCAATAAAAGTATGCTTTATTTGCCTCGATTTCTATAGATTTTAGAAAACACAAAGCTAAACTAATAGTGACAGGAGAAAAATAGTGGTTTCCAGGGGCTGGGGATAGGGGAAGTCTGACTGCATAGGGACCACAGGATTTTTCTGAGATGATGGACATACTCTATATCTTGATTATAGTGTTGCTTTCATTAGTATAGACATAAAATGTGTGCATTTTAATGTAAGCAAAATTACACCTCCATATTGTGGATTTTAAAAATAGAGTACATATAGGACCAAACTGAGAGGGCTTCTTTAACCTATTAAAATTTTAAAGTGTGATAGTAATCAAGACTCCTGCTGCCTAACTACTGTGATAATATATATTTGAGTGCCAACAGTTCACATTTAGGAGTATGAAAAAGATTCCCCACCTTTCAAATCCATAGACGGTAGCAGAGTAGTTTTTGTGATTCTTACAATATTTGAGTTGCATGAAAATGTCTAGGAGGAAACGATTGCATAAGTCAGGGAAATCCTTATATAAACAAGAATCGGATATATGATTGGCATTTTCAACCAGTGGAGAAAGAATAGATGTTCTCTTCACTGGTCTGAAAACGAATGGCAAACCATTTAGGAAGAACAGATCCCAACCTCACACCATACAGGGAAATCTATGCAGAAGAATTACGGATCTAAATAGAATACAAGCCCTAGAGGGGGCTGTAGGCCTTTCTAGACTGTCGCCGAAAGCACAAAAGGGAAAAGATTAAGAAGATAACAAGAACTCCTGAACATCAAAAATTACCATCGACAGACATGCTGACTAAATGTAACGTAATGTCCTGGATTGGATCGTGGAACAGAAAAAGGACACTAGTGGCGAAACTAGTGAAATCTGAACTCAGTTTGCAGTTTAGTTGCTCTACTGTGCCATTCTTACTTGCTTAGCTTAGACTAGTGGTTCTCAGTCTGCAGTGATTTTGCTTCCCAGCAGATGTTTGGCAATGTCTGGAGATATTCTGGGTTGTCACAACTGTGGGGAGAGGGGCAGGCACTACTGGCATTAAGTGGGTGGGGTCAGGGATGCTGCTAAACATCCTTCAGTGCACAGGACAGCCCCGCCCCCCGGGAATTATCCAGCCCCAAAGGTAAACGGCACTGGGTGACTAGCTCTAACCCTGCTTTAGTCACGGAAGACGTCCACTGGAAGGGAAGTCGGGTGAAGGGTATGTGGGGCCTGCCTGTGCTATGTTTGTAGCTCTTCTATAAATTTAAAATTATTTAAAAATTGTTTAAAAAATTACCACAAACAGCATTACAGAGTAAAGTACAAAAAGATATTAGTAACATATATAAAAATTCAAAAGAAAAAAAAGCAATGTGTAGAGAAAAATGAGCAGAGCAAATAAAGAGGCAATTTACAAAAGAATAGCTATAAATGTATAAAAAACATATGGAAAATGTCAGCCTTTCTATAAAAATGCAAATTAATATGTCAAAATGTCATTTTTCACTTAGCAAAATGGAATAGAAATTTTGTAATGACAATAGCCAGTGCTGATACGTGTTCAGGGAACTGGTATTTATATATTGATAGGGTAATTTGATATACTGTTATAAAGTGTCATTTGAAAATCTTTATTTAAATGCCTTAAAATTGTGTCTATCTTTTTTATCCAGAAATTCTAGAAATCTGGCTTAAGAAAATCACATGAAATGCTCACAAAGATTTCTTTACGACTCTCAACACATTGTTATAAAAATATAAAAATGGTAACAATCTAAATGTTTAACAAGAAAGTCCTTAAAAGCAAATGGTTTCTGAGAAATCATTCCACGGAAGCCTATGCAGCCACTGAATGATTAATAAGGGATTATGTAGGACATGCAAAGAAGTCGAAAATCCTTAGCTGAGGAAAGGAGCTTTCTAGAACAGTATGTTTTCACATGATTCCCTTTTTGTTGAGAAGGGAAGAAAAGGGAAGAGTTAAGCTCTCGTGCATTTATATGAGACTCCAGTAATACAGGGAGGAGGTACCAAAGTGGTAACAGTCCTGTTCTCTCTGGGTAATAGGATTTTGGTTGACTTATTAGTTTCCTATTTTCGCCTCTCTGTATTTTAATTTTTATGATGCATATGTTTTACTTTTTCAATAAGGGAAAAAAGCAGTCGGTAAAGCAAAGGAATTAAAGAAGAAACTGAGTGCCTTTAAGCCTTTTCTAAGCAGAATTTTCATGGATCATGTTAACCCTGGAGAGAGACCCAATGGGGCCACTGCCAGGGCAGGCTTAGGGGTGGACAGGCCTGAGTTTTGCCACAAGGAACTGCAGGACACACTCACCGATGTCCCAGGTGCATGGTGCATATGGTGGGCCACCCCTCCCAAACAGGCTGCTTGGGGAGTGATGCCCCACTTTTCACAGCTCCTTTGGCTATAATTTCTGAACTGAAAAGGGCCACTTGTTCTCACATGTACAGTGACATTTCCAAGGGCTCAGGCCAGGATACCGTGTGAACTCAAAGTCATCTGTTCACTCCCTCCATAAGCCAGCTGATCAAAATACTGAAATATGGTTCATCCTCATGCAAAAATGCGCCAGCCTCAACCTTCAAACAACAGAGCTATTCACAAGCAACTTGACACCATCTTCCTCCTTACTCAACTGTAAGTTGAGGTCTTTCAATTTAATATCCTGCCTGTGGGATGAGCAGATTTTAAGTCAAACTATATTGTTTTCCCCTTTATTTCACCCAATTTATGGATTTATACATGGGTAAGATAAGACAAAGCCAGCATAGAGCTTTGCACACCAAATGTCGCCATAAGGTCCTGCATCTTTGTTAGAGAAGGGCCTCAAATTTGCCTCCAAGTTTTCTAACAAATGAGACCACATTTTATGGAAAGACTTGAGTTTCTGCTTTAAGATAATTGGGAAAATAGCACATCTGGTCAAAGGAATTAAACACACCATCTATTTCTCACAGCGTTTTCTATTTCCAGGGGTCATCTCTTGCTGGAATACTTTCTTTATAGAATTCTCCATGCTATTATGACTAAGTTGACTTCTGCAGTCAGCTCAGATGATACTGAAGTCTAATGCTTATTGCAGTGTACTGAATCCCCACTGCACCAGCACTGCTCAGTGCTCCTTGGGTAAGTTACCTCATAAAGGACACATGGTAAGTGACTGGCAGAGTTTGAAACTCAGATGTGCCTCTTCCCCAGGCTACGGTGCTTCTGCTAGGTCCTCTTGATTATCACTGGTTTTCCTTCATCTGCAGACGGTCACTCTGCAGTTTCCTAATGCCAAAAATTGGACATGAGGCGCTCAACCTTGAATTCATTTCTCTCAATCTACCTGTGGCAAACCTGAGCAAATGGCTCACTAGCCATGACCATCTCCTATACCATGTGGGAACACAACCCATTCATACAACTGAGGGGTTTTATTCAGACACATAAAACAGACCTTGTACTCCAAGGAGCTAACTGGGGTAGTGAAAATGGATTCCAGGAAATGATCTGAATATCACGTTTAAGCTTATTGGGGAACTGACACAAGCTCAGCAAGACTTTTATCAAGCGTTAAACATCAGTGAGACACCGCCTTGCACCCACTAGGATGGCTCTTATTTTAAAAAATGGAAAACAAGTGTTGGCAAGGATGTGGAGAGATAGAAACCCTCATACTTTGTTTCTGCAAATATAAAATGGTGCAGCCACTGTGGAAAATATTTTGGCAGTTTCTCAATATTTTGGCAATTCCATGGCAATTCCGCTCCTAAGTCTGTACCCCAAAGAATTGCAAATCAAGGATGCAAACAGATACCTGTTCACCAGTGTTCATAGCAACATTATTCACAATAGCCAAAACAAGGAAATGACCCAAACACTAACAAATGAATGAATAAACAAAATGTGGTATGTCCATACAGTGACACATCATCCAGCCATAAAAAGTAATAAAATTCTGATACATGCTACAACATGGATGAATCTTGAAAAGCACTAAGGGAAATGCCAGGCAAAAAAGGACAAAAACTCTATTATTTCAGTGATATGGAATATCTAAAACAGACAAATTCATAGAGACAGAAAGTAGATTAGAGGTGAGCAGGGGCTGGGGGAGGGGGGAGTGGGAATCATTGCTTAATGTGGGTGCAGAGTTGATGAAAAAGTTTTGGAAGAAGATGGCTGTGATTGTCGCCCAGCTTTGTAAATGTACTTAATGCCATGGAATTGTACACTTAAAAATGGCTAAAACAGAAAATACTATTTTATATAATATATATATTATATATATATATATATATATAAAAACCACAATATATTTATCACAATAACATTTTTAAATAGGAAAAAATAGTTAAAAAAAAACATCTTCAAAATATTTTTGTGACATTGTTCATATGTTTTCTCTTTCTTAATATTACATTTAGCCACCTGTAGGACAATAGAGTGGTTCCCTGTCTACACTTGATTATTCTTACTGTGTCCTGGGGACAAACAATATTTTGAGACTTTTCTCCCTCCATTTTAAAACCAAGAAGGAGTCTATTGTTTTTACTTTATTTTCACAACCTACCTCTTGACAGTGAATCTTACACGTCTCTTCATCCTTTTCTGGCCAGAGAGGTTTTGGGGCATGACCGTTGGGAGAGGGGCTTGAGGAAAGGAAAGACAAGAAGCCAGGGAGGCACTAAGGGACCCTGACATACTCATGGGGCTTTGTTGGGTCATCAGGATAACCTGTCCTCCTCCCAGCACACATTTACTGGGCAACTGCTCTGTGCTCTGTGGCTCCCTGCTGGGCTGGAGAGTTGAGACCTGTGCCTCACAGGGGGCTTTCAGGATATTTGGGCCCAGCAGAGTCCAGCGGTTCTCACTGGGGGTGATTCTGTCCCCCAGGGGACCTTTGGCAATGCTTGGAGACATTTGTGGTTGTCACAACTGGAGCTGGGGAGTCCTGGCACTAAGTGGGTGGAGGCCAAGGGTGCTGCGGCACATCCCACATTGCGGAGGGCAGCTCCCGCTGCAGGGAACTGACTCCACAAGGTCATAGTGCTGAGGCCTGGGGAGGGTGGCAGGCCATCAAGGCAGCATGGCAGCGGTCAAGGTGAGAAGCAGGAAGGTGAAAAAATGTTCCGCTTCACTAGGAATCATGGAAATGCCACCTAGAACCACAAGGTAATGCTTTTCATCTTGAGATTTGTAATGTTCTCATTGATATTATTCCAAAAAGTGAAAAGTAGTAACAACTTAATTGACCAGCAGTGAAGGAAGAGTTAAAAAGCCTCTGATATATCCACAAAAAGCACTATTTTATAGTCAATCGAAGTTATATTTGTAAAGTGCTGTTAATATCAGGAAAATGTTTATGGTGCAGCACTAAGTAGCAGAAACCAAGAGGGAAATTACAAAAATAGGAGGATCTCAACTTTTACAAGAAAATATATATATATTTGCATGGAGAAAGGATGGATGAAAACATAACAAAAAAATTAACGATTATGTCACTAATTGCTTTTTATTATTCTGCTTTTTGTTATTCTTGGTTATCTATATTTCACAGTAAAGAAAATAAACATATCTAGGCAAGAAACTTTGTGAAGAAACAGCTAATGAAGACTTGAACAAGGATAGTGGCCGTGGGCATGGAAAAGTGGAGATGAACATGGGAGAGATTTGGAGATGAAGTTGTTTGACTTCACTAAAGAGAGGGAAGAAGGATTTCAAAGATCACTCCAACTTCTGAGCCTGGGGTCTGGGAGGTGAGGGGACCATCAGCAGGACAAACCTGAGCAGAAGGCTGACACCATCGGGGGGCCGTGGGAATGCAGCCAGACCAAATGAGCAGGAAGACTGGAGCCCCCACTAACTAGCTGTGCAGCGCTGGACAAATCACTTTACCTCTTGGTATTTCTGTTTCTTCACCTGAAAAGCAGAGATAAATAACATACCTACCCCATGGACTTTTAGGGAGGAGAAATGAATTAAAGCCCATATCATATGTCCATCAACCAATCACAAAAAAAGAATGATACACATGGCTGAACCTTGAAAATATCACACTAAGTGAAAGAAGCCAGACACAAAAGGACAATTCTTATATGATTCCATGTATATGAAATGTCCAGACTAGGTAACTCCATAGAGACAGAGAGCAGATAGGTGGGTGCCAGGGGCTGGGGGTGGGGGGTGGGAATGGGGAGTGCCTGCTTATGGGTATAGGGTTTTCTTTTGTGGTGATGAAGATGCTCTGGAAGTAGATGGTGGTGATGGCTGCAGAATATTATGAATGTACTAAATTTCACTAATGGTAAATTGTATGTTATAGATATTTTACTACAATCATCATCATCATCATCATCATCATAAACCTTGTAAAACACCTGGAACAGCACCTGGTACACGGTAAGATATCAGCAAATGAAAGCAGCATCCGGAGGGGTTGTGGTTGACATGTGGCCTCACCAGCCAGGCCTCTAAATATTAGCGCTCCCAGGCCCTCTGTGCTTCCTATCCCTCTTCCCCTGGGTGTTTTCACACACTTCTGTGGCAAAAACCCAGCAGTATGAAGAAGAGTCCCCAAATCACCAATTCTAGCCCAAAGCGTTCTGAGCACCAGATCCTGCAGCCAGCAGCCGGCCGGTGTGGGCAGCTGAACGTCCCACTGACCCTCAGTGTGTTCACCTGTCCTGATGGTCCTTGGGATGTCCTCTGCAGTCTGGCCCTTCTTGGGGTCTTCCCAACCTGGATACAAAACGTCCCCCAGATACTCAAACCCGAAACCCAGATGTCATCCTTGACCCTCCCTGCGTGCCTCCTCTGAGACTTCATTGCAATGCAAGACTGGCTTATTCTGCCTCCAAACGCTCATGAGTCAGCCTAATTCTCCCCACCTCCACAGCAGCCCACCTAACTCAAGCCACTGTCGTCACTTCCTCCTTAGACAATTGCAAGGGCCTCGTGCCCTTTGAGCTCTTCCCGAGGAACAAAGATGATCTTCTTAAAACATAAATGATGTCCCGTGATACACTCGTTATGCATTTGAAAGCCTTGTTCTGGCCTGCACACCCCACGCCCGTCTCTCTCTCTCCCCTCGGCAGCCTGACCCGTCACTTGCTACATCTCACTCACAATGGCCTTCTGAGTTCCTCCAGGTAACAAGCTCTTCCCTGCCTCAGGTGTTGGCACATGCTGGCCCCTCTACTCAGACCTCAAGTGTCCACTTCAAAGTCCCTCCCTGAGAGAGGGCTTCTTGGTCCCTCCCCACAGTTTAAGACGGGCCTCCCCCATTACACTCTACATGGCTCCTCACTTCCCCTCATAGCACTTACCACAATCGATAATGACATACATTTTTTAGGGGCCTGCGGGATGTCCTCTTTTCTGTCACACTTTCTACCACACTGTCACTTGCCTGGGGGGACACCATGTCTGGGTGTGTCTCAGTCTTGGGGAGCCACGCCAGTTCATGATGGTGGTGGATGGCATGGATGTGATCAGAGGGGAAAGCCGGAAGCCCCTGCATTTAGGGAATGGGAAGAAAGAGAGCACCTGAGAGTCAGAAAGGTACTCATGGATCAGAAAGTGGAGGAGAAGCCACAGGTTCTGGAGGTCAAGGATAAGCGTATCTCCTTAAGCACATTCTAAGAGTCAGCCTGAAAAATGGGCTTGCCTAGGCAGCTATCGCCACTGAAAACCATAGACTGAAAAATGAATAAAGTAATAGACCAGCAGAGAAGAACTCAGAGATAATCTAATCCATTTCTCTCATTCCACAGATGAATATAGAGAATCCCTATGGGAAAGTGACCTGCCCAAGTCATCCAGTGAGCTCACTCTGGAGTTAGGGGTGGCAAACTTTTCCAAAAAGGACCAAATAGTAAACATTTTAGGCCTTGTAAGCCATTCGGTCTCTGTCGCATCTAATCGACTCTGCTATGGTAGCAAGAAAAAGCAGCAGTAGACAATGCATAAATGAATATGCATGGCTATGTTCCAATAAAACTTTATTTACAAAGACAGGTAGCAAGCTGGGTTTGTCCCCTGGGCCATTTTTCCCCAAGCCCTGGTTTACAACTGATGCCAGAGGCCAGGGTCCATTTTCATTTATCAGCTGATTCTAACACTCCCTGGCTTATCTTGCTGTTACTAATAAAACAAAGCACAGGAACAAACTCAATCTTTCCAAGTTCTTCTCTTATGGCTTCACAAAATGTAAAGAAACATCATCGTATGTTTGTTCACTCAGTCCTCAACAACCCACCCTTCCATGAGCAGGAACATGTGTAGTCCTGGAATAAATGTTTGCCACGGGCAGACAAAGCTTCCTATCAATTCTGGAAGCACAATCAGGTTGAGGCAGCCTCAGAAAACCTGGGAGGTGGGACCCACACTTGTAGGCACTTCCAGCTACTGCGAGCACTAACAACCCATCCACTCCATTAGCTAACCCTATCGGCCCCACTTTCAAAGCCTATCCCAGCATGGGACCATGCTCAGGGCCTTCACCACAGCCAACCTGGCTCAAACTCTTCCACTCCTGGATGACTGCCCAATCTATATTTGTTGAGTGAATGAACAAAGATCAAGGGTGGGAGAGTAGAATTCTTCACCATTATCATATGGGTGCTAAGGTCTATGTCCACACTCCCACCCCAAGGTCTAGCCTAGAAAAATCCTTGGCCTATTTTCGAGAATTATGAGGTCACAGAGTGGAAGGAGTAGAATGGCCGGCTGGCTGAACACTGCTATGGGCCACTTAGATCCCTCTTCAGGAATGAAGCACTTTTATCCCAGCTGCTGGGAATGCTGTAGGCGCCTACGGCAAGTGCCTGGGCCGAAGAGGATGCTCACCCAAGCTCACATCCCATCCTCTGGGAGTAGAAGGGCCAAGTTCCTCCTCACCCCAACTTAGAATAACTCTGAAGGGTCATTCCAAACTCAGAGCTCCCCAAAGGGGGCTGAGGCCCTCCTGACTGCATCACCGAGCAACTTCTCCCCCTGCCCAACCCTGCCTCCTTCCCTTCCTAACAGCGCTCCCGGATGAATGAGCTGCCCAGTTAGCTCTACCTCAGCACCTGATTTCCAGGGAACATAACCTGCAACACTGGCAGTCAGGGTAAGGTTTATCTTGCAAGATGGATTTATTTTTAAGCTTGATCAGGAGCGTGCAATGACAGCCTGTAGGCCAAATCTGGCCCATCATCTGTTTTTGTAAATAAAGTTTTATTGGAACACAGCCACACTTCTTTATCTACACACCATCTGTGGCTGCTTTCTTGCTACAACAGCAGAGTTGGGTAGTGCTACAGAGATTGTATGACCTATAAAGCCTAACACATTTCCTATTTCACCCCTTACAGAAAATGTCTGCCAACCTCATCTCTAGATTATTAAGAAAAATCACATTTACAAAATACGGGTTCCTCAAATGGCTTCTGACCCCTCTAGGAAGAAGCCCTCATGGGATTGAGGGGGCTGAGCCTTATGCAGACTTGCGCCTTGCAGATAGGCTGACATGTATACAGATAATCTCTCATTTTTCCTTGAGTGGTAAGTGCTTTTTCCATGAAATAAGCCTCACTCACTACTACTGTGTCAGCTCACGCCCTAGGGATACTAGTGGACATTTGGTGATCTGGCAGGGATTTCTTCCTCTCAAATCATTCAGGTCTTTAAACTCTACTGGGGCCTTCTCAGATCAACACCACTACCATAAGCCATGTGCTGGCTGGGGAATTTCAAGATATAAGATCCATCATAGAACATCACTGTTTGGGACAAATAGATGTGGGCAAGCAGCGTGTTCGTTGTCCCTTCTCCAAGAGCATCTGAAAATTTTGCTCCATTTATGTAGATGGCTGAGGAATGGGTAAAGATCTAGGCCACAAATGCAAAATGAATTTGGCAAGAAGTAGTGTATTGAAGCCAATATTGTTGAAGGAATGCGACACCCAGTGAGGACAGAGTCATTCAGATCAATATTGTATATTCCATAGCATACAACAAAGAGCTGGATTTCAGGCTGGGAAGGATTTCTGAGCCCAGAAATTTTAACTGCATCAAATGACATCCTTATTACATTTTATTAGATATTATTTGGGTAGCTCACCCGCCTGAGAGAGTCCACCAGGATAACTACCCTCCAGATCCTGGGCTTACTCCTTGCGCCCATGGCGTCTTCAGACATCACCCTCGATAGTGATAGAGGTGCTGGCCCACCACCACGGCAGCCGCGCTGCTCGGGGCGTCGTGAAGAGCCCGGCAATGGGCCAGGAGCCCAATTCCTTGGGCCATTCTCAGCCCTGTCACTTAACTGCCCTGTAGACTTTGGCCAATCATTTCATCTTTAGGCTTCATTTGTCCCTTGTGCAAAATAGGGTCAATACTAGTCTTTTTACAGAACGGTTTGGATGACTTAAAATAACGGATACAATGGATTTTACCCAAGGCCCAGAACCTAGGAGGTCCATGCGTGCTGTGGTTATTGATACGGCAATGACAGGATGATGATGATGACAACAATGCTGACAATGACGATAAAGTTGTTCCTTAGAATAAATGCAGGGATTTTTACAATGCACACCTAGCACAGTGCTATCAGAATGCCTATTAATAGTGGAGATACAAAGATTAAACATATAGGGACTGAGGAGATGTGCAAAGAAGAAGCCAATTCCTAAACCCTCAGCCTCTGAAGAGAGAACAGGTACGCCTTGTCTGTTGGGATGCTATGTCCTAGTGGATATGGCTTAAGCACACTGCATGAAGTGTTTGTGATCTTTCTGGGTATATGTCCTGGAGATCCATTCAAGAATGCAATTTACAGGATCTTCTGTTTGAAAAGCTAAGTACTAAAATTGCCTCGCCTCTGTTGTAGAATCTCACAGGATGCACCAATCAAGAGGCCGAATGTCAGGAAAGATTTGCCTTTGAGGATGCTGTTCACGAGATATCTTGGGATCCTTCAGAAAAAAGAATCAAGTTCAGTAACTATGACGTATGAAGACTGCTAATAGCATGTGTAGCCACAGGAGGCTGTCAAGAATGCCTCAGACAAGCTTCCATTTATAGACTGGAAAATACAAACAGTTCCTCTGAGTTTTAATGAGCGTTACCACTGTCTGAAGACACTTGCAGCAAGGCTTTTGAAGAGCTTTGTCAAGACTGAAGGTCAGCAAGCTCATCCTTGAAGCATTTTGTAGAATGTGTTAGGACAGATTGTGGTAGTTGAGAATCAATGATGAATTGTGCTTATACATTTCAGGCAAGATTTCTATAGAATAGATGTGAAGTGCTTTCTTGTCATCTGAGAAGAAATACATTCCATTGCAAATTAGTTTCTGAATGAGAGAGTATGAGTGAGCACAAGGATATATGTGTGATTGTGTGTAAGAGCAGGCAAGAGAGAATGGGTGAGAGAATGTATGTTTGTACACATCTCAGACATGTGCCCAAAACCTGGGAGTCCAAGGTTCCATAGCTCTACTTCATGACTGAGGGGCCCAGATGACACAGAGTCTCTTTCCTCACATCCACCTCAAACAAATAGAGCAGTAACATTTTTAAGCTTGAAGGGATCTTCAAGAACACAAATACCACCACTTCTCTGTCTACTCAGATGAGGAAATAGGCTCAGGGAGTTAATGTGGCTTGTCCAAGTTCACCAAGCTAGAAAAAAACAGATCAGCAACTCTCTCAAAACGCTGTTCAAGACTCGGCCTCTTGGAATCTCTTTCCTCTCTAATGGCGGAATGAGGCCCCTCAGGGGCTCCACCTGTGACTCCTTGGGGTCTTTCACTATTCTGAGGGAAATCAGCTGTAAGAAAATCGATTACAAGAGGAGTCCTTTCCAAAAGTCACAATCAAAAATCTCTGCCAGAGCCAAAAATAATTTGGGGAAATTTTCTCCATTCTTGTTCCTCTCCTCTGAGATGAATGTTTGAGATCTGGCTATTGTTATGTTTAAAGATTCTTTGGATGCGAATATTCTCGCTGTCCTGATTTTGTGATAATCAGGGTAGGCTAACCATTCGCTATATTAGAAACCATGTATGTGTCCCCAGACCTAGTTTTTCTCCCTACGTCTGGTTTTTAGAATGCTGGTGATAAACCAAGCCTGATTTATTATATGACCATCCTCTATGGGAAATGACTGTAACTCTAGGTATCTTTGGTCAACCTTAAGAGATATAGCAGGGGGTGAATGTGGCTCAAATGGTTGGGTGTCCATTTCCCATGAAGAGGGACCTGGGTTCAATCCCCGGGACCTCCCGGTAAAATAAAGAAAAATACAGAAGGTGCGCGGGTGCACCGTCAGGCCCCGCTGAACCAAGCAGCAATATGATGACCTAACAGGAGAGAGACGCTGAAAGACCAGGAACTGAGGTGGCGCAGGTGGCAGAGCGCCTCTCTTCCACATGGGAGGTTCCCAGGATTGAATCCAGGTGAAGACAGGAGGAGAAGGAGGAGAGAAGAGGGAAGGAAACAGACACAGAGAATTGCCCAATGAATGGATACAAAAATGGGGGGGAGGGGATGGATAAAAAGTAAATATATTTTAAAAAGTAAATGTAAAAACATAAATTTAAAAAAATAATAATAAATAAAGATTCTTTGGTGAAAACTACTATAAATCCAAATTACTCTTTCACATCATGAGGCGAGGCATGCGAACGAGGATATGCTTCAACGTGAGGAGTAGACAGCAATGCAGGTTGGATACGTCTGTCACCCGGGAAGATGAAGACTTTGCTTTGGGAACTGCTTTCAGATACTAGGGGGAGGAGAAGGGCCATCTTTGGAACACTAACATTTGCTTGCATTTTCCTTCTTACCATAAGTCTGTAGGTCTCAGAGGCATTTCAAGGGTTTAATCAACCTAAAAACCATGTCAAATTTGCTTTAAAAAGCTCCCAGAGCATTCAATATACATACACTTGTTAAAATTAATTACATCATTTAAGATTTCTACACTCATTATAGTTTAAATTGATTTACAGTCATTTTTATTAATTAATAGAGCTTTAATGGACAAAAGTTGTGCTGTAAAATTATTATGCATATGCTGCATTTTCAATTTTACTATCTTTAAATATTTTTCCCAAGTGGAAACTCACTAATTCATAAACCAGAGCCTCTTGCATAAAGTAAAGCTGGAAGTCGGAAGTTTATGCAGTGTGGGAAAGAAATCTGGCCTCTGGCTTAAGCCATGTTTCCTCTCATCTATCTCCTCAGAAAGGCAAAGGGTTCCCAGGGCTGCCGACCCCCGGAACCGGGCCTGGCCCTGGCAAGGGCAGAAAGAGCAACAAATCCCAGCCGAGTGGCTCAGAAGACATGATCGGAGGGCAGAAAGCCGCTGCTGCTGCCATTTGGCATGGAGAACCCCTGGCTTTTCTTACCCTAGTGGCAAGAGAAGCTGGACAGTCATTCTTAAGATGGAAATTCTAAGTATTCACATATGCATATATGCACATATGTTTACATGCATACATATATATAAACGTCTGCACATATAACACAATTATATGTATTATTATAGATACATATATATGTGTCTATTTTCTATATACATTTTATAAACACTCACACATACTCCATTATGGATCTTTTAGGTTTCTAAGGCTGATCTATAAATACCAACTCTCTGAAAATTAAAAAGTGCAGAATTTGGGACACTTCCAAAATAAGCAGATGTTTGGCACCAGAGAGACAGAACATGGCCTGCACTTCGCTCTTCCCATCCTGTTCTGGAGCGATGCAGGCCCAGTCTGCATTCACTGCCCTGAGCGCGGCACGTCCCTACATGTTGCAGTGAGCCCGCAGCTGTCGAGGAAGCCCACAACGCCAGGGCAGGTCTCCCGTGATCCACAGGGGTCTCCTCTAGGAGAATCGCCCCAGCCCAGCCACCAGTGCTGGGCGCTGCGTGGTCAGCTGGGGTAAGGCTTGTAGAAGCTGCCCATTTAGCTGCTTCCCCCACTGCCTGAGGGCACGGGCCTGGGCTGCCTGCCCCCTCTCCTGCGGGTCAGCGGTCACTCACCTGCCCCGTAACTCCAGCTGGGAACGTGAATGGACAGGTGGCCGGCCTGGCTGCTAGCGTGGAAGCGAGTCAGGTGGCCTTTCCCTCTTCTTACTGAGACGGGGCCAGTGCCCACCTCTGCGGATTCTGAATCTTCCAGCAGGGGTGAGCCGCTCCGAGGGCACGCTTTGCGCCCCAGCGATGGGTTTTGCTGCAGGAAACGGTCCTGCAAGGCCGGGCTCCAGCTCGGGCCCGGGAGAGGCTGGCTCCCCTGGACGGGCCCCCGCGGCCGGGGGCTGCCTCTGGGCCCTCCGTTAGCCAGGCCGTCGACTCCACCTGGCGCCGGTCTGTGTGAACTACAATCCAGGCTGAGCGAGAGCACGGATCTGTGCGTCTGGGGGCCGGCAGGTGGGGGCGGCTCGACGCGGCCGGAGAGGGACCCGTCTAAGTGGCAGGTCGCGTTTGGACACTGCCGAGAGACGCGGAGGTGGACACAAGAGCTGAACACCAGCGGGCTCTTCGCCGACAGCGAGCTGCCCAGAGAAAGCCTGTCCTCCTCGCCGTCCTCGTCCACGTTGGTGATCCAGTACTCGTGTCCCTCCCACAGCCGCGTGGGGGCTTCGGGAACCTTCAGCCTCACCACAGAGCCATTTCTGGAGAATTCCGTACAAATAAAAGGTCGGCCGTGCCGCAGGGGCTGGGCATCCCTGGCCACAGCACTGGGAGCCCTGAGCAGGGCGTCCTCTGCCCCGCACTGGGTGCACAGCGGGTCCCCCACCGTCTCCCACACCAGGGTGCCGGCTGGGGGGCCCACACGCCTGGCCGTGATGGTTATGGAAGCAAACCCTTTGTGGGGACCACTGCCCGGGGGCTGCTCTTGGGGCAGCAGTTCTGTCCCGGGGGCTCGCCCACCTGCAGAGTCCTGCACCCCTAATCTGCCGGGAAGTAACGCAAACGCCCTCTTAACGTCGACTGTGCTGTGATCTGCCAAAGCTTGCTTCATGTGACACGCAGCAGGCTGGGCCAGCGTGCGCGGCCCGGACAACGCGGCCGCATTTTCATGTGATTTTGTCTCATCAATCAGCTGTGAAATGACTATGGATGAAATCATTTTTGTATTTTGTGATGCCAGAGTCTCCTGCAAATGGAAAAAGATTCCAGTTATTGGAGCGGTCCATTGTAACACGGGCATTCAAGTCTCTTTCCCAGGCCTCGAGGACGCTCAAGAGCTAGATTCCCAACACGCCGGTTTTCCCGCCCGAGGTTTATTCTTACTGCACTTGACGCCATCTCTAAGCATCCGGGGGGCTGGAAACAGGTCTGTTTATGAAAAATTAAGCCCTTTGAAAACAGCCTGCCTGGTGAACAAGCTTCTCTGCTGGGTACCCATTCTTAGTTTACTTAATGATGTATGTGTCGATGGGGGATCATCTAATTTCGATAATCGCCTCCAGTAGCACATGGATGCAGGTCACAACCTGCACCGGGAGGGAAGGCAGAACTCTGGAGGTGGGCTGGGACCGAGGGGCATCATTTATGTGGGCAATGAGCCGGCTCTCCCACACGATGACAGCAAAGGGGGTCACGGGGAGCCCCTCAGACTGCCGCCGCCCTCGCGCAGTCTACGCCTTTGCTGGGTTAGACCAATCCACTGGCTCCCTGCCACTTGGAGTGACAGGAATCCAAACCCAGGGACGTGGAAACCCAATGCCTACACTTTTCAATTGCCCAGAATAACGCTGACCACGATAATCAGGTGATTTCACTTATCAGAAGCTGAGGGTTTGGATGAAGACAGGTGTGGCTTTGCAGCACTACAACAGTCAGCTGCACAAGTGTGAGTTGTAGCCAGGAGTTGAGGTGTTTCATGCTTCCTAATCAGCAGACCATGTGTCCTACCAGTAAATTACTGGTGTGCCTAAAACAGTGTGCTATGATTTCAAATAAAGCATCTAACCAGGTCGAGACCAGGACAGAGACTCTCTGTTTTTTTCACTCTATTCATGTGCAAAGCACTGCAGAAAACTACACAGAAGACTCAACAATCCCCCAGGACTTACTGAATTCTCAGAGGGTCCTGAGCCCTCATCTTGGCATTCCTTACTATGTGCTTACGATGAACACATGCATGGAATTATAGAGAAGCCATCGTTAACGTCGGTAACTACTGAACTCTCCTGCTTGAAAAGAATCTTTGTCTGGAAAGCCTGTGGCGTCCTTAGTGCTTAAAGCAGTTCTCAAACCCCAGAGTGTGTGAGAATCACCCAAGATGTTACAACTGCAGGATTCTCAGGGCCCAGAGATTCTGACTCAGTAGGTCTGTGGGTGGGGCCCAGGCATCTGCATTTTTAAAAATTTATTGTGAAAACATACATGCATAACTGAAAACTTCCCATTTGTAACCATGCTGAAGTGGCATTAATTACTTTGGCGAAGTGCTTCTATCGCGGACCATCATCAAAACACTTTAGTCACTCAAACAAGCTCTGCATCCACTAAGCGATGACCCCATCCCCTCACTCCCCAGCCCCATAACCTTGAATCTGTATTCTGTCTATAAGAATTTGCCTACTCTAAATATTCCATATAAGGGGAATCATACAATATTTGTCGCTTTTTGTCTGCTTCTTGCTCCCAGCATAATTTTTTGAGGTTCATCCATGTCATGGGATGTATCAGATCATTCATTTTCATAGCTGAATAATATTCCATTGTGTGTATAGACCGCAATTAGCTTATCCAGTCTTCTGCTGATGGACACTTGATTTTCTCCCACCTTTCCAGTAGGATGAACAATGCTGCTTATGAACATTGGTGAGCATATATCTGTTTGCATCCCTGTTTTCAATTATTTTAGGTATAGACTTATTAGCGGAATTAGCGGAACAGTAATTCTATGTTCAATTTTTGAGGACCCACCAGGCACCTGCATTCTAACAGACATCCCTGGTGATTCTGATGTAAAGCTTTCGGGGAGCACACTTTGAGAAACATGGACAGAGTCACGGTGGGGGCGGGGCCTGCTCGAGAGAGTGCTTTTCGGAGGGGCAGGAACTGCACATGCTGGGAGCAAGCTACTCTCTTCCAAGAAGTGATGAGCAAGCACAGGAACATTTTTCTTTTCTTTAGGGCAGGACTAATAGTCATTCACTCAAATAATTTAATGTTTTCCTCTTAGCTGGACACTTGATGCTACACATCCTCATGGCCCAGTAAGAAGCAACCCCAGTGAGGGTCGTTAACATCCCTTACTATTAGGCCTGGGAAGATCGTTGGCTTTTCTTTCTTGTTTATTTTTTTTTTCCTTGTTTTTCATGGCAAATCTCCATCATCTTGCACATGGTTATTGTTTAAAGATGCATGAGAAGTTGCAAATTCAAAAGATAATGAGAGACAGGCAAAGAAGAAGCAAAGGATAGGAGAGTCATCTCTACATTTATTTCATTTTCTTAAAAGCAAAATATCATGGCTATACCTTTCTCAAAGCAGATGGACAATGCAAGAGAATGACCCAAGGATGGGGAAATCCAACCTTCCCTTTGAGCCTGACTAACTCACCCTTCAAAGTTTACTTCTCTGGGGGAGCCCCTACTACAAGTCAAGCTCTTCCTGAAACCCTATTCTGAGTGGGCCTCCTGGTCAGTGGTTGTGCCTTAGAATTACCTGGGAGCTTGCAAATATCTTGCAAATATCACATCAGACTCCCTGGTAGGGGACCCAGGCATCAGCATACTTTAAAGATGAAGATCCCTAGGTGCACCCCCCATCCCCCACCCCTGCCTCGATGCACCTGCACCCTCACTTTTCATGGCTGTGGTTTTCATAGGAGAAAACTGAAGTTCACCTGCCTGTTTGAGTTGGTAGCGATCCCTCCCATTTTCATTAAATTGAGTTCTGATGATGATTGTTCCTGTGCACCCAAGGAGGTGCATAATCATACCCAGTAGGAGCGCCTTTGAGTGGAGGAAAAAGCAAATACCCATCTTGGAAATGGTGCAATATTAGCCTGGTTTTATAATGCAATTTTTCTCAAAAATTGGGCAAGTAATTGGGTCTCCATAGAAAAACACCTGGACGAGCAGGTGTTAAAAATACAGGTTCCTGGACCCCTCCCTCCTCAGACCAAGGTTCAGTCAGAATCTATGGGGACAAGACCCAGAACTTGTAGTTTTAACAAGCTTCCAGGAGATTCTTATGCACAGATATGCTGGAAAGGATGCTGGGCCAGGACTCAAACCACCTGAGACCCATCCTGAACCTGGGGCTCCCAGACGGGCTAGGTGACTTTGGTCAAGACCTTGACTTCCACAGCTCTAGAGCAAGAGCACACAGATGAAGCTTGTGGAGACTTCAGGCATTCTCATCCTCTAGGCTCCCAAACCAAGAAGGGACCTCAGCCTTCAGGCTTAGAATTCCACCAGAGCTTTGGCCCCAATATAAAGTCCCTAGAAAAAGAGGGTGTGTTTTTAGAAATTAGTGAATCCATCTTGGCCCAAAACAGGGACAAAAAGACCCTGACTTTGGCAATGTCCATGCCTGGACCAAGACGGGACCCCATAGCCAGACTCCCACGGCCAGGCACCCACAGCCACACAGGATGGAGGACACCCTGGGGCAGTGCTGGGGGGTGCAGGAGGATGGATGTGGGGGCCACATAGGACAGGGTAAAGAACTGGCCACCTCTTCATGATCTTGGGCCTGGAGAGCAGGCCTGTGGCTTTGACCCCACCAGGTCTACGAGGGTAGAACAGTAATGAATGGCGTGAATTTGCACTTACTTCTGAGGCTCTGGAATTGCTCTCCATATGTCAAGGTAACACTGCTCATGGGGGATAAATGCTTATGGCAACCCCGTGGCAAAGAAAAATAGATTTGTCTTCTCTACCTCACAGGGAAGTGATGGAGAAAAAAAAAAAAAAAAAAAAAAAAAAGGTGGACATGAAACTGCTTCTCCCAATAGGAAAATCAAGGGTATTGCTACTTTTCCTGTGATTGAGCAGATAGCAGTGGATATATGATACAATCAATCTTATGGAGGAATAAGGGGATATTTATATATCTTTCAATGGAATTTATAATGAATGCCTTGGAGTTTATTTGAATTGCATAAACAGAAATAACTTATTACATAGCCAATAAATTGAAATGTTGTTGATGTGAATATAGAATTAGTATAATTTTTTCAGATGCAAATTCTGTTATTCACAACATAGTCAAACCATTTATTTATTCACTCATTCAACAGATATTTACTGAGTGCCTGCTGTATGCCAGGCACTGTGCATGGTACTAGGGGAACTCCTGGTCTCGTGGATTAGCAGCCTGGAGGGCAACGTGAAGGTCAAGCAGGTAAACCAGTAGCCAGGACAAGGATCAGTAGATTAAACACTAGTGTATTTTTCAACGGTGTTTAGCCTCAACTTGGACAAAAGCTCCAACCAATAAACTGAGAGAAATTAAAAAGGAAGCACTGAACTCTTTGCTCTTCAATAAACCTAGTTTCTCTAGAATGGGAAGTTCAATTTCTCAAATCCTATTTCCTCATGGAGATCCATTGTGTAGTTAAAGAGCAGGTCAGCCTCTAAGACTGCACCACGCCACTTTGTGGCTAGCTGTTCCAGATCTGGGAAACCAAGAAAGAAATACAGAGAGGGGCTACTTGATATTCCTCACTCAACCTACTACTTTTTAAACAAGGCAAATTTCCTTGAAAATGTAATCACATCTTTTACATCAAATATCTTCCCCAAATTAAGCTATTTCAGAGTGACAATCAGTCTGTCCTTTAAAACAGGTCAACTAAAAGTGGCTTTGCAAAAAGAATTCTTTTATCTAAAATAAAAGTAACTGGTGTATAATTTGATTGACAGGAAGAAGAAAGTAATCTCATATTTAAAATAGAATGCTCAAGGTTGAAGCGCTATCAGACAAATCGTTGGATTTTGTGTCCTGCTTTAGTAGGAAACCATCTGCTTCCTGACCACCACATTTAATACTCATATTTTTACATTTTCTTTCTCACACATGCTTCTTTAAGATATTGATTTCTTTTAAATGTTTCAAACATGGTCTTATAGTGCCGGTAACTGCTTGCATCGTTTTAGGCATTTTATTGACTGTTTTAAACTTTGTATTTGTGCCTTAAGGCATATTACTGAAAAGGGTACCATTTCATAAATTGAAGTATTGAGATAAGCAGTGAGTGATAAAAGAAATCAGATCTTGAGCCCTTGGATTGGGGATGCCTACATTCCTAGAGCAATTTATTTCTCCAAAGGAGATGCCTCTATTCCATTCTAGACCTTTGAAATCTGTATTTTTCTCCATGAGATTATTCTTTCCTTTCCCTTGCTACTTTGCAAGCTACAACTATATTTGCCAAATGGATTCTTTGGATCCCTCTCCACCCCCTCCACTGCGTGGAGTTTCCTCCATGTTAGCTGCAGACATGCTGACCCCCACTGAGTTCATCTAGAATTTTCATCTCTAGAGAATCTGTCAACCTAGTGGTATTTTATCCTGAATGTAGGAAATGTTTTCAAATGTGTGAGTTCACTCTGGCATGTAGCAACAGGGCAAGCCAATTTTAAGTCAAATGAAAAATATCTCTACTTTTCTTACTCTCCATGATGAAACCTTTCTCTTTCCACACATTTACTAAAAGCCAAAGGGTTCAGTGCTGTGTAACGTAGGACAGTGAAAAGGTGGCAAGGATCTAAATGCTTTTGAAAGTGGGGGATGGGTTAGTAAATAATAGTGTGCACAACTGCCTCTTATATTCTGCAGAAATTAAGAAAATAAAGTTTAGGAAAAATTTAAATGACATGAGAAATTGCCTGGGATGGAGTATTGTGTTAAAAGTGAAAGCTATAAACGTACAGATGCACTTCAGACTTATACTCTTGCAAAAAAATTCATAGGAAAAACAAGAGGAGGAAAATACATATACATATTTCCTTATTTATATATTTCTTTGTTTTCTTAAGTTTCTACAGTGAGTTGCCATGAATTTTATTATCAGGAAACATTTAAACAAAGTTTTGAATGAATGGAACTCTTCCATCCTTCACTCATTTTAATAATCACTTGGCAGAAGAGACGCCTGCACATCATTTCTCCATCTTTGACACATTTTGAAAGGAAAAGTGATCAATCCTGTGCTGGCTCTGGAGGGCAGCCCAAGATTTACGGCTCTTCTGGAATTGGGGCACCCTCTGCAGTATTTCATCATCTCACAGCATCCTCATGACAGGCGCACGCAGACAAGGTTTTAAAAGCTCAAAGTGAGGAGAGAAATGTGAAAGTCACACCACTGCTAGGATCCAATTAGATGATCCTAGATTAGATTAGATTAGATGTGTGTGTGGGGGGGTGTGGGTGAGCGTGCATGCGTGTGAGTTTAAGAGGGCATGTGAGTGCGAGTGCATGTGTGTGTTTCTTTTCTAGGGACCCACCCACATGTTCCCAAAGGTCTAGATCTTAAGGCCAAATTGATTAATTTTGACATCAAGAGGGAAATGCTGAAATTTGCCAGCTAAACATTACAATCAAGTGGGAAAGCTCTTCAGAGGGCACCTTTCCTTCTTCCAAAGCACAGCCCCAGGCCCCAGCAGTGTCCTCCCCAGCAGAGCCCACCCCTGTCCCTGTGGCTCCGCCCCCCCTAACCAGAGTCTCCTAGGGACACTCTCAGCTCCTTGGCTCCTCCTGCCAGCTCCTCCCTGCCCCCTGGGGTTCCTGCTTCCCCTCCCAGGGAACAAATCAATCACCATACATCTTTACATCTCCAGGCAGCAATCTTGGTGCTTCCACATAGAAAAAGATTAAACTATTGATAACTAAATGTCAGGACCCAAAATAGCATCCTTTCTGTATCTTGTGGGATTTCAGGCTTGGGGTCTCTGAGGGAAATTTTGAGTTTTATTAAACGAAGAATTAAATCAGAGACTCATACCCAAGATAAGTGCTTGGGGAAAATGTATTTTTAGAGATACCTGCTATTGTGATCTGCTATGAGAGGCTGCTTCTTAAAATTCCACTCTCTTAGAATCAAAAAAGTTAGCAGCAGAACACACATTTGTGAAAGGCAGCAGATGCCTTGTAAACTGTACCACCCCAGGCAGTCCTCTAGGTTCTCCTAGCTGGAATGGGGCCTCTTCTCTGCCAGCCCCGTGGAGTGGGTTGAGAACAGAAGCTCTGGGTGGATAGCCTGGTCTGCCACTTACGAGCTGAGAGACTGGGGGTGCCACCTATGGGAGCCTGAGCCTTCTCTCCCATAAAATAGGTATAATAACCTCCCTCCCAGGGCAGGGTTCAATGAGTCAATCAGTTAGAAAGAGACTGCTGTGGGATCAACTCATAATATTAACCACTGTACAGAGTTCTTTGTTCCCTAGAACCTCAAATATTTCCTTTTATAAAAACGGCCTCTCATTTTCTTCCCTATTTCAGACCACGGACACTTTTTGCAGTCATAACAACCTATGATAGCATGTTAGATTTCATGTTACCTCTTCCCCACCTTCAAAATGCTATAGGACATAACAATATCTACCTACCTATCATCCATCTATCTATCCATAGCAATCAAGAGCAATTTTAGTTTAAACTTGAGGTTCAATCACCATACTCTCCTAAGATACTGCAAACTTACGAACTGTTGAAGACTGTAGAGGAATAATTAAATATACTGCGACTACTTTAATGTAATGAGCCTCAGTCTTGGGTGGGTAGATTTTCTCATGCATTGATTCAGATTTTGACTAAACAAAATGAAATGCAAACACATCATAGGTAATCATGCTTTAGTCGGCTGCATTTGCTGACTACTCTGGGAGTGAGAAACATATATTACCTGGGTGAAGTCAGATTTCTTCTCTGTAACATCACACTGGAGATTTCTAAGGGCAATTTGATCGTTTGTACCATATCGGTTGTCCCGTAATCCTAGGCAAAAGGAGATAACATTGCTACTTTTTAGTACATGAAAGGATAAAATGGAATATAAAACATGACTATAAAATTTAATGTCACCTGCTCATGTATTATACTTACCAATAGTGAATGCAGAACATTCCAACCCATGATAAAACCTTGTGCATTTCCCTCATTCATTCTGCATCCCCATGTAACTCTCTGAGTTCATTACTATTTAGTTTATTAGGCTGAAAGTTTCCTTCTTCCATACAGTTGTTTATGGTCCTTAGACTCAGTAATAATTGAAAGACTTTGCCCCATTTCTCCAGGGTCCTGAGGCTACACCCAGCAGAAGTGGGAATCCTATCTATAGATTTCCCAATGCAGTTGGAGTTAAGAAAAGCTGAAACACAAGACTGGTTTTCGTTCAACCTCTTTATGTAACCATTCTTGAAGAGGCATAAGCATCTCAGACATTGACCTTGAAACTGCTTTGGAAGACCTGATAATCTTGCAAGAGTGCTGTGACGATAAATGACACACGTACATGGACAGTCCCTCACGTGTGCCTCATACTCGACAGGCTCTACAAGAAGCTGGCCAAATGACAGCCAAGAATCCCATCGGGTCCCATTGCCCACGGCAGTGGGCCAAGGGTGGGAGAACCTGGGTCGCAGTCCTGGATCCACCATCAACTACCCTAACGATGGATAAGTGTACGGAACTGCTTTCAGCCTGAATGGCCTCCTCTACCAAACTTGCCTCACCAAGCCCTGGCAAGGAGCACTGTCAAGCAAAAAGCAGCCTTCAGCTACGAGCCAGCAGCCTTTCTCAGCACCAGCCACGTCGAAGGTCTCCAGCAGTAGCCTTTGTCATGCTACTACATCAGGGGTGTGACTCAAACACAGGAAGGCAGTGAGAGGAAAGGAATCGGCGAGCAAGCACATTCAGAGACCAGCTTCCACTGCCCAGGGTAACAGGTTTGCCTCCGCAGTACAGACATTCTGGGGAAAGTGATTCTAAAAGTGTGCGCACAATGATCCCCCAAGTGCTGGTGCTGATGATGAGAAAGAAGAGATTTAAGAAAGTAGCTCTCTAAATTAGAAAATCATCAGAGGGGCTTATGAAAAATTTTTGATATAGTTTCATGGGGCAAATTATATGCTACAGTGTTCTTAAATTTGGCAGATTGGCAAAGGGTCAGGGCATGGCTCTGGGGAATTTCACTGACCAGTCCAAAGCCTGTGCCTGTCTGCCTCATCCTTGGGTGATAACAGACCCTCCCTCTGCTCTCACCCAGGCATGCAGCTCTGTCTCCCTCTAAGACATTACTGACTGACAGAGACAATCATCCAAGATGATGTGCACAGATTGCTTCACGTGAAGCTCAAATATAAGCCCTGAAAGGTCTCATGGATTTCTGTACAGTGTCGACGAACTGGCAATAAAGGTGATGAAGATGGAAGTTACCGGCTCCAGCTGTGTGGCACCGTGGTCAAGGACTTTGGAGTCAGCATAGGGTTTGAGGGCAGCCGGGCCCTGCCCCACAGCTTGACCTGCAGTGGGTGAGCTGCTTAACCGCTCTGAAGTGCAGACATTGATACTCCCTGCACAGCCTTGCCTCCTTCTCCCATGTTAAGAAAGGACGGAAGACCTGTCTCCTAGGGTGGTTACAACGAATAATGTGATGATGCCTTTCAGGGGCTTAGCAGAGTGCCTGGCCTACAGTGAGGGCACATCGCCTGCCCTCCTGCCGCCCAGAACCCCAGACCACACAATGCCACCTCCACTGTCGGGGCCTCTGCCACCAGGGGGCTTCACTGGCATTGCTGAGTGGGGGGTGGACATTGGGGCAGGTTAGCAAGAACAGGAGATTTGGTGTTTTCCAGCAGCTGGGATGGATCAGTTTCTCAGAGAAGGCTTGAGACACCAATACAAAAAAAAAAACAAAACAGGCAGAAACTGGGAGTGACACACCGACCTTGATTCCTGGAGGAGATCTTGGTGTAAAGACAGGAGGCCACCATGCGGTCTGCTGTCCCAGGGCCCTGGGGCTGCTGGAAGCCTCAGGCTTCAGCTCTCACCAAGGACAAGTGGTTGCCCAATCTTGAAAAAACCCAAGTGCGCTTTGATCATCATTTCACTGGACTAACTCCATTGAGAACCTGTCCTGGTTTGAGAAAACTGGCAGTGGGTATGCAGGCCCCAAACAACTGCAGGGCAGTGCTAGACAGAATGCCTGCCTTGGGTGCTGCCTTGTGGAAACCCAACCTAAGACAGGGTCTGTTATGGGGTGATTGTGTCCGCCAAGTCCTAAGCCCCTGTCCCGTGAATAGGAAATAGGTCTTTGAAGATGTGATTAGCTGAGAGGAGGCCAAACTGGAGCAGGACAGGCCCTGACCCTATATGACTGGTGTCCTGAAAAGAGAACAGGACATGGGCAGAGGCCCTGGAGAGGAAGCCCCATGACCCAGAGGCTGTGGGGATTGGAGAGATGCTGCCAAGGAGCCCCAAGGCTGGCTGGTGGCCGCCAGAACTGGATGAGGCGAGGAAGGCGCCTGCCCTGCAGGTTCCAGAGGGAGCGCAGCCGGCCAACACCTTGCTCCAGACTTCTGGCCCCCAGGACTGGGGGACGGTGCACCTCTGTTGTTTTAAGGTCTGTGAAGCAGCCCTGGGAAGTAAAGGAGGCGCCTGCCTACTACGTGATTGCAGAGCAGCTTCTCAAAGTGCAGCCCCAGGCAGCAGCAGCAGCCCCAGTGGGAAGCTTGTTAGGAACGCAGAGCCTTGGGCCCTACCGAGGACCTGTAGACCTACTGGATCATCCGCTCTGGGGCACTGCCAGCTGTGCTAGGATGTTGGCTGCAGCTTGAGTCCAGGATCACCTGTAAGTCAGCTCCGCAAGTGCCTTTGCAGATGGAGAGGCTGAGTCCCCAGGAGGGAACCTCATGCTTTTGATTAAAAACCATGTGTGACCTTAGGAGTCCACACCTGATATTTGGGCACTGGGACCCAAATGGGGCTTTTACTCAGTGGCTTCAGTTATGTATTAGTCAGCCAAAGGGCTGCTGATGCAAAGTACCAGAAATCTGTCAGCTTCTATAAAGGGTATTTCTTTGGGGTAAAAGCTTATATTACAAGGCCAAAAAGAGTTCAACTCAAGATACCGTAAGAGGCACTGTCTCACTAAAGTCTGTTGCCATGTGTTGAAGCAAGATGGCAGGTGATCTCTGCCTGGTCTCGCCTTCCTTCTTCCTCTTAAGGCTCCGTGGGCCCAGCTTCTTTCAATCTCAGGTGTAGGTTGGCATAGGGCTCGTCTCTCCCCAGGGCTCCAGGATCAAAACCGACAAAGTTCTCTCTCACTTCTGTGTCTATGGAGCCCTCCCTGTTTCTGTGTGAGAGCCCATTTATATCATCCCACCAAGGGGATGGGGACTCAACCCTGAGTCACGCCCTACCGATGTGGTCGAATCAAAACCCTAATTTAAGAGGTAATTTAATCAAGACATGTCAGCTGAATCTAATGCATTCAAAGGGTCTCACGCCCAAAGGAACAGACCAGTTTAGAAACCATCTTTTTCTTTTTGGGGAATTCATAAATAATATCAAACAGCCACAAGTTAGGATGACGATGTCATGGAAGCCAGCATGCTCATTTTTATTTTGAAACCAATTAAAAAGTAGCCCAGCTATTGACTCAGAGCCATTCCTGATTTACAAATCAGTTGAGTTTGTGCCCAGTGCTCTGGACGTCCATGCCCCAGGGACATGCGTCAGCACACAGCATGTTTTTCTCTCCTGAGATGTTTGGAAAGATTGTACGCGATTCTGTCTTGGTCAGGATAGAGCCACACATCTAAAGTCAGTTCCCCTGGTGAGCCCCTTCCCAGAGGCTGCAGCCAACATGAGTGGTATTTAGGTAACTGCTGCCCAGCGTGAGGCCCCAAGTCAGATCAGGCTCGTCTGGAGCCCCAGATCTCCTGCTTGGAGGCAGGTGAGCTTCGGCATGGACCCTGACTGAGCAGGCATGTATGCAGCACTCAGGGTGTGTGAGGCCCTGGGGCTGGAGGAGGAGGGCAAGATGCTCTCCCTTCCCTCAGCATCTGATAGGGAGGTCACAGCCTTGCTATCCCTGGCCACCCGTGACCATGCTCAAAGGGCCAAAGAGACCACAGAGAGAACCCCTCCAGCTGAGGACCCAGGAAAGGTTGGTGGGGACTTGGGGGAGAGGGGGGTACTTGAAATGGCCTTGCAGATGGAGTGCAATTTAGACAAAAGTAGACATGGGCGTGGGGAGAAGATGGCAGAGCCCAAGCAGAGGAGAAGGGGGAAAGGTGGGAATGGCGAAAGGTAAAGCATGTGTGCATTTCCTGTGTCTGCTGTAATAAATGACTATAACCTGGGCAGCTCCAAACAACACAGCCCTGGAGGCCAGAAGTCAGCCGAGCCACTGTCCCTCCAGAGGTGCTAGGGGAGTGCCCATTCCTTGCCTCTTCCTTTCAGGGGTGCTGGCATTTCTTGGCTTAGGGCTGCATGATGTCAATCTTTACCTCCTGAGCATGTCACGGCTGCTCTGCATGCCTCTCTTGTTAAGAACACTTGTCATTGGATTTAGGGTCCATTGGTAATCCAGGATAAATCCTTCTTCTCAAAGCCCTAATTTAATCGCATCCTTTATCATATAAGGTAACATTGACAGGTTCCAGGGGTGAGAAGGTGGACATATCTTTTGAAGGACCACCATTCAGTCCACCAGAAATAGAAAAGCAGAAAAATCCTGCATATTTAGAGAAGAGCAGAGAGCACATTAGGGGAAGCCTAGGACACAGGTAAGAAATTGGACCCAATTCCCACACCGCACCCAACACTGCTTGAATTGCCATGACAAAAATAGCAGATGGTAACACGATATATTGCCTAATGAATCAACCATCAAAGTAATGTGTAAATGACTGAAGATCAAGCCTTTGGTTATTTTAGTAAGTATACATATTTCCTTCTACATCATTCACACCAGGGGCAGAGAATGTCTGTACATATTCCCTCTTCTTAGATTCTGTCCTTCTGTCCTTTCCAGTCTTAGAGTAGTCAAGGTTTACTCTGTGAATTGCCCCTTTTTAATTTTTTAAAATAGGAACATCTCAGAGATTTTCAGATTTAAATTGAATGAAACATAGTGGTGGGATTTGACCCTGTTGATAGCCCACTTCCTCTGGAGGATCTTCCCATCTCTGACTTCTGGAACAACATGCTCTTCTTAGGTCTTCCTCTCTCTTGGCTACCACATCTTGTTTCTTTTGTGGCTTCTCTGCTTGATGCTCTCTGTTCTTCCTGTCTGCACTCTTACCAAACCTCAAGCCTACCTCGGGCTTAGCTGTCTTTGAAGACTGGTGCCAAGACAAGAAATCATGGGCCTAGATGCCATCAGTGAGCACCAATTGCCTCCAGGTTGCTTCAAACTTGGCTTTATTGAGAGGGAACTGACTTACTCCCATCAAGCCTCCCCTCCTTTGCCCAGGATATTGGTGAGTGGCCACCATCCTCCCACCACCCACAATTGGGAAGTCAATGGATGCACCTCTCCTTTTCTCTTACCTCCCATGTCCAGCTGAAAGTCAAGATGGAAAAAAAGAGTGCACTCCATCCCATCCATCATCTGTCCTGCTTCTGCCCCATTGCAGAGAGAGGCCACCATCAAGCCAGTACCCTTCCCGCCTCCTCTCCTGTTGGTCCCCCAAATACCCTTGACACCCACCAATTTGTGCCTTGTGGGGCCACACAGTCCTGTGAAAAACCTAATGGAAGTCAGACATTTCACCCCCATTTCATGGCCTGTAAAACCCACACATAAAAATCTGGGTACCCATGCCCAGACTAGTGAGCTCTCTGAAGCCATCTGAGTGCTCCCGGGGGACCAAGATGCCCCTGATGAACAAGCCCACCCTGCGTCCCCAGAGGTGTGGCATCAGTGTCTCTGTGACCTTGCCACTGGGCCAACTCCTCACCCCTCGCTCTCTGAGACAGCTCACGAGCACCTCCTCTTGGAAGTACTTCCTGATTCCCACACCCCCAGGCTGAGTTTGTGTCCCTGTCACGGGCTCTCGTGTGTGCAGCACATCCACATTACTGCACCGTTCTGTAATTGTCTGTACCCCGACCTGACCGAGGTCTTTAGAGAATGTCCTTTTCATCTCTGCCCCCTCCTGCCTGGCACAGTGGCTGGCCAGCTGGAGGCACTGGCCGAATGTTGATCAAATGAACAAATTATTTCATATTTTGTTAAGAGCTATATCTGCAGGAGAAACATCAGAACATACCTTCTGCAGACAATGTGATCATATTCCACTGAAGTTTCAAAGACATTTTACTTGGTCTGAAAGGTCTTTGGATAATAAGGGTGTGTTTGGTTAAATCGGAGAAAAAATGGCCACAGTTAACATCTGTAACTGCTCTTGAGTGAGTCAGGCTCCCAACCTTCCATTCTTGGCTGGAGAATGCCGGAGAGCTCCACAGTGTGATGAAGTCATCAGAACGTTTGCTTGGCAACTGCGGGAGAGGCAGGCGGCTGCTCTGGCTCCATGTCTTGTTAGCAGGAACAATAATCATCACTGACTTTTACATCTGACGCTGCTTTGATAAGTAGGGAAAGTTGTCACGAGCATCCGTTAAAAGTTTTTGGCAGAGCATCCTTAAATGTGAGAGCAAAAAAACCTACCTTTTTTATACACTGGCTATAGTCAGATACAGATTCCTCCTCTCGCCTCAACTTCTCAGTCCTTTTTAAGTTTTTTACTTTGTTTTGATGCTGCTGGTTTCCTTTAGTGTGTATAAAATGTTCCTTAGTATTAAAATATATTCAGATAATACCACCACATTAATTTGTTTAACCTACTTATAATATATACTAACAGGTCAAGTTTAGCAAACCGGTTTATCCCCCAAATTGAGCAATATGATAGCCAGTTTACCATGCAGATTTCATCCAATTTAATAAAACACGGTTGACACTAAATTATAATGAACATTGTTTTATAATTTATTGCCAACCAAATCTGGGGTAGTTTATCTAAAAACCACTAAAACTATGATAAAAGAAGCAAATAATGAGCTGGAAAAACCATTACATTAAAAAAACAAAACAAAAAAAACCTGGCTAAAGGAGGCGCGGGTACAGATAAACCGCAACCTAAGGGTGAGTTTCCAATAGCCAAGGCCAAAAGGCAGATGCGACAAATTGTGCCACTCATCACTTTTAAAGGGAAATTCACTGCTTTTTAAGGAGAGAAGCATCAGCCCCATTTGCAGCAAGGGTCATTATATAAGGGACTTTCGCCCATTCGGTGGATAATGCCTTTGTAAACAATTTCACAAACACGGGGCCAAATGCAAATTTAACCAAATAATCCCAAGGTTCTTTGAGTCTGGTCAGTGTCACGATCACAGCCTAACAGTAAAATTTATTGTGTGCTTATTGTGTGGTCGACAGTGGCTAAATGCCACGCGAGTGTCGTCTCATTTAACACTTGGAAACTGCCTTCTGAGGCGGGCACGACAATCACCCCCATTTTACAGATGGAGAAGCTGAGCCTCACTTCAGTAACGTGCCAAGGGTCACGAATCCCATAAGCGTACAGCTGAGAGCTTGCAATATGAATAACCGCTGTAAGCACAGAGGAGGTGGAGATGGGGCAGAACACCTAGGGCCCCATAACGCCTCCTTGGAAGCTCTTTCAAGTTGACTGATTCCACAGCTTAGGCTTTGGCATCAGATCGGAGGTGCCCAAGTGCGAACGTGGTAACCTTGGATGAGTCAAGTAATCCCCAAGCTCGTCTGTAAGAGAGGACCAGGAACATGTACTGCTAGGGCTGGGAAATATCACATGTGGGAAACAAAGGTTTTCAAAGGCTTGGGGCAGTGCCTGGCACACAAGCGACCCTCAAAAATGGAATGTATTGTTATCCACAGTTTTACGTATAATTTTCATCTCTCTCAGAAGATTGTGGTGTGTGAGAAGGTGAGTTCAAAAGCCTGGCCACTGAATATTGTAGTCACTTGGGTTCCAGGTGATTTCTGAGCAGCCTGGATGGGAAGCACCATTCCTGGGGCGCTTTGCCTCTCAGTGGGGATATGCGTCTCTGCCTTCCACGGGGCTCAGGGCTCAGGTTCCTCTGGAGGACGGGGTAAGGCCACCGGCCTCTAGGACTCTGGAGCCAACCCAGCTCGATAGCGCAGGCAAAGGTGCCCATGGGTCGGCGTTGCGGAATCAGGCTACTCTTAGTTCAGCAAACCTTTAGGCAGAATCTAATGTCTTCAAGGCTCTGACTCATGTGCTGGGGTGACAAGGCTGTATAGAGAGGGTCCCTATTTTTGCAGCACCCATAACCCAGGGAGGAATGAGATACCTAAAGGGGTCTTTTGCAGCACAGTGTGGATTTGATCCTTTCTCGGGTGGGTTGTCCTTTGCCTTTCATTCTGTGGCCCTGCTTTGGTCTTATCATATATTTTCTTAGCAAGCACTAGAACCCTTTTTTAAAAAGAAGTAGGCAGCACAAAAAGATAGATACAAAGAGAGATCATATTTAGTAGTGATCCTAACACCATCTCGAAGAAAAGTTATCCTTTCCTCTGTGCATGCAGAGGCCTGAGTTGGAGTGGGGGAGGGGCATGTCTCATTTTAAGACCTTGACAGAGGTCAGCAGAGCCGGCCTATGCCGTGTAACCCAAAGACCACTACCATGGGCTTCAACGTGAGAGGGAGAGAATGTCATAAATGCCCCCAACCCCCCAAAACAGAGTCCATGCTGCTGACAGGCAGCACAAGTCAGAGAACCAGGCAGTGGGTGGGGGGAGGGCCCAGGCTCAGGAAGCAGACGGGCGCATTGGAAGCGAGGGGCTGTGTATTAGTCAGGGTTCTCCAGAGAAACAGAGAAATTAAGGTGTTTATTCTAGGAATTGGCTCACACGACTGTTGTCAAGTCAAAATTCCGTAGGGCAGGCTGCAAACTAGGAACTCTGATTAAAGTTTTGATAATTCTCCAGGAGAAAGCTGGCTGGCTGAAGTAGAATAGACATTCTTCTTTCTGAATGCTGAAATCCTCAGTTCTCACTGTAAGGTCTTCAACTGAGGAGACTTCTCCCGTGGTTGAAAGCAGTTTCCTTCGTTGATTGTAGATGCAATCAACAGTAGATGCAATCAACTGATCAATGGTTTAAATCCACAAAATACCCTCACAATAACAATCAAGCCAGTTCTTCTTTGACCAGATACCTAGAGACTAGCACCTAGACAAATGGACTCAGGAAATCAACCATCATAGGCAACCTTGGGAGAGTTGGAAGATGAGAATGTTGCCTTTCTCTAAGCCTTAAAAGAGACACAGTGTCATGTGGTTGGAAGAGTCTAGATGGGCAGCAAGGACATAGGTTCCAGATTGCAACTAGCCACAGACTCAGCTGTGACCTTGAGCAGGTCGAGCCCGTCTTTGGGGCTGTGAAGGGGAGTGCTCCTGAGCCCACATGACCTCCACGAAGCTGCCTGGCTCTGCCATGGGGTCATGGCTTGTGGTGGCTGCGTGCAAGGTGCTGGGGCATTTGTGGGAGGGTGTGTGGGAGAGCGGCCCTCTCCATTTTAGCTTGCTTCTTCCACAAAGTGGAAAGCCACCATTGTACACCCTTCCTCAAGGAGTTTCAAGCTCATTGAATGAGAATCATCATTGCACTTTATGCAAAATCACAGTGGGGTCTGATTTAAGAGGTGACTGTTACTTCCTTTGCAAGTGGGTGGCAGAGAACTGGGGCCCTAATGTGGATGCTGGTGACCAGAAGGAGACCCTCCCTCCAGACGTGGCGAGACCCAGGCCACAGCAGCGTTCCAGTCCCCAGGCTCGTTAGCCAGGCAGCTTTCTGCAGGATGACCAAGGGTGGATCATTTGCTTTTAGTTTAGGTCTGGATAACACCCAATACACAAAGGAAGAAAAATGGGACTTTGAAATCTCTTGCAAAAGAGAACCAGAGTCGCGTCCAGCCCAGCTGCAAAGCCACACATTTGAGTAAGACAGAAAGGACCTGCCCAACTGCTGTCAGCTTGGGCTTCATTAAGTAAACAAGACACACAAATATTTTCATAAGATGTCAGGATGGATTTCCTCTCCTTCCCTAGGAGCCACATGACCCACATTTGTGGGTCTGTGCAGCTTCTGGTTTCCTGTTCGGCTAAATTGGCCAGAGTGGCGTGTCTGGTCCTGGAGCAGGAGCCTGCAGAGATGATCACAGGCTCTGCCATGAACTGGACAAACGAGGCTGGTGCAGTATCTGAAAGCCCCACGTCATGAATCTCTCTTGTAAGAGCCATTAGCCACACGCTGCACATCGCAGGTTTGGGGAGAGAATCACTGTCAACAGACCAAATCCAAGAGCCCAGAATAAGAAGAAACACCCAGGCTTGGAGATGCTCACACACACCATTGCCATTATCCTTTATCCCTACTCAGAAAGCAGAAGTGGCCTTGCTACAGAACTTTCCAATGGCTTGCCAGCTATGCAGGACACTTAGAGCAGGCTCCTGTTCTGCCCTGTTGTGGCTTTGTTCTGCTTTGAGTCATTTTGGTTTCTTGTTTTCTTTTGTTGTTGTTGTAATAATGCAAAGGTCCTAGCAAGGCCTGTCATCTACCAGCCTCTCCTGCGGTATAGCAGACCTAAACTTGGGCAAGGCCAGGGATCTGTGTCCCTTTAACACGTAGGAGCGTGAGAATTGAAAGCTGCTTTAGACATCAGCCTGTTCACACCCTCAACTACACAGAAAAGGGAAGCAGACTCCAAGAGGGCTGAAGCTTGCTGGAGAACCCCTCAGCTAGGAAGTGGCAGAGGCAAGTTCACTTATCAAGTCTAACTTTCACCCCAGAGCCCCTGGCAACAACTAATCTACCTTCTGTCTCTATGGGTTTGGCCATTCCATTCATTTCATATGAATGGAATCATAGTTGTCCTTTCGGGTCTCGCTTCATTCATTTAGTAGAATATTTTCAAGGTTCATACATGTTGTAACATGTATCAGGATTTGATCCTTTTTATAGACAAATAAATTGTGTTGTTTTTGGCTATTCCGTATAATACTGCTTTGAACATTTGCGTACAAGTTTTTTGCATGGATATGTTTTCACTTCTCTAGAATATATATGCAGGAGTGGAATTGTTGGGCCATAGGGTAACTCTATGATTAACTTGTGTGAGGAATTGACAAATGGTTTCCATGGTGGCTGCACCATTTTACGTCCCCACTTATCAATGTAAGAGGGTCCTACTTTCCCCACATCCTCACCAACACTTGTTATTGTTCCTTTTTGATCTTCTTCGTTATAGTGGCTGTGAAGTGGCACCTCACTGTGGCTCTGATTTGCATTTCCTTGATGACTAATGATGTTGAACATCTTTTTCTGTGCTTATTGGCCATTTATGTATTGTCTTTGAAGAAATGTCTATTCAGATCCTTTGCTCATTTTTAAATTGGGTTATTTGTCTTTTTAGGGCAGATGCAAGAGAGAGATGCCCAATGTGCCCCCATCTGCCTCAATGAGTGTAAGGCACAGCAGTGTCTCTCAGACTCCCTATTGCAGTGTCTCAGGTCTACGTACCTACAATGGCAGAGGAATTACAGCATGGAGGCTCAGAGGGTCTTCTTTGGAGTCCCATAGACATGGGCTGGAATCCTAGATTGACCACGTATAAAGCTTGTGACCCTAGACAAGTCACCTAACACCTCCATGCCTTAGTTTCCCCATCTGAAAAACAGCAACCACAATATCTATTTCATTGGATTATTGTGAGGGCTAACAGAGGAGACACAAAGAAGCCCTGAGCACATAGGAAGTGCCCAATAAATCCATTTCCTTATTTAACTCACAAATATTCATATAGCTAAATATAAGCTGTACTTTATATTTGCTCAGGCCAGACACTGGTCTAGGCTCCAGGGTCTCAGCAATGAGCAGAATAGACAGAGAAATCCGAGCCCTCATGGAGCTTATATGTAGCCTAACCTTCTAGTGAAGGTAATAATGCTAGTTATTATTATAATTCAACATTTTTACTCTTGACTGAAAAATACGTACCAGTTCATCAGAAACTGGAAACTGGAATGACAAGATAAAGGAAGTTTCACTAATGAACATGAACTTTAGAGAGACACAGCAGCAGCTGCAGGAATTACTGCTGCCGGCTCCACTGGGGGCCTCTCCTTAAGAGACACAAAGGGAGAGGTGCCCGAGAAGCCGCAGGCAGTGTGTCTACCAGGTCTCAGGAATGCGGGAAAAGGAGCAAAGATAACGTCTCAGAACTTCCAGATGTCAGATGAAGAGAGGGATAGTACACACATCCTAATCTGGAGGAGCTTTCGGGGCATAAGAACATATGATATATACAAAACAGTAGAGAATGAAGGAAATGAGAATGGTGCTTGGGAGGAAAGAGCAGAGGAGTGTAGCTGTCACTGCTTGACCCAGCAGGCCCGGTGGGGCTTGTGGGTCTGAAGGTGAACCTGAGTGAAGAGTGAAGCCGCTAGCCTAGGGGACTTTTCTGAGGAGGGCAGCAAAGCCCCTTAAGCAAATGAAGTCACAGGATCATGGGAAAAGCTCATCTGTTTAGAAGGAGCTCATGCCACCCTGGAAACTGTATTAAACTGACCTGTGCCCTGGGACAGTTTCCATGGACTAGCTGCGGGACACTGGTCAAGTCACTTACTTTGTCTTGGTTTCCTCATCTGCAAAATGTGCTCAGCAATTTCTACCTCATCTGAGAGAATAAACTATCGAATCTTTCTGAAAGAATATCCCCACTGTCCGGGATGCAGGGCTGTACCGCAGCCTGGTTGTGGATGACCAGCTCAGGGTGGGATTCTCTGGGGTATTCTCAGATGTATGCATGTGAGGGGATTAGACAAACCTAGACGGGAATAACAATTAGGCTGCCATTTGGACACACAAACAGATACACAAAGAGACCCAGCCCAGCAGGCATCAAAAATTTTTATAAAGGTATAGAAAAATAGCAGTGTATTGCTATAGGGATAAGACAAAACAGTCCAGTAGAGAAGAATAAGGTCCCAGAAAGAAATCCTCACTTGCAGGAAAATATGAAAAATGACGAGATGGCTCAGTATATCAATGAATATGTGTAATAAAAGCAAAAATAAGAAACAAAATGCTCTAAGTGATGCTGGGGTGATTAGTTTTCATTAATTAGAAAGACAAAATTAGATCCCTACTTCATAGCATACCCACAAATCACCTCCAGATGATCTAAGATGTAAATGTGGAAGGTAAAAGTTTTATACCTTAAAAGAAAAAGTAGATTAATATTTTTATGATCTTAGAAGTAAAGAAGGATATCTTTAAAATGTCCCCTAAACAAACATCACCAAATAAAAGTTTGATGAATTCAACTCTTTTTAATTTAAAAATTTCTGATCATCAATAGACAACACAGTGAAAGCAAGCCACAAATTAGAAAAAGATATTTGTAACACATATATCAGACAAAGAATTAGTATAAAACTAATAAAGAATGGCCATAAATTAGTTCATGAAAGACCCAAAACCCAATGAAAAAAATTGGCAAAAAACAAAATAGGCATTTCTCAAAAGAGGACTGGTCACTAAGTAACTGAATAGATACACAACCTCATTAGGAAAGAGAGAAATGAAAAATAAAATTACTATAAGAGAACATTTCACACCTACCAGATTGGCAAAAAATCAACAATACTAAATACCGGTGAGGATGTCGGGCAGCAAGGAGTTTCCGCACATGGCTGGAGAGCAGAAACTGATACAACCAACTGGAAAAATAGCCTGGTAAAGGTAAAGATGAGTGTACCCAACAATCCAGCAATTCTGCTCTTATTTATAGTATTTCATCAAAATCTAATACTCCACTGATTATAAAACGTACCAATATTTCATATATCATTAAGAAAGTAAAAAGAGCTGCTAATTATATTCTGAGATGCCATTGAATTTAATATATATTCTGATTTCACATAAATTAAAATGTAAAAATATCCTTCTTCATAAATAAAATGATCATACTCCTTGTCTTAGAACAAATGAAATATTGTATGTACATAAAAGAACCTCTTACATATGTATACCAGCATATATAAGCCTGCTCAAAAGAAACTCTTACATATGTATACCAGCATATATAAGCCTGCTCGTTGTGTCATTGTTCTTAATGGCAAAAAAAAAAAAAAAAAAAAAGGAAACAATTAAAACAAAATGTCCTTTTACTGGAGAATTTATAAATAAATTGTGAGAGATTCATACATTGAAATAATATCTAGCAGTAAAAGTGAATAAAATACAGGTACACACATTAATATTAGATGACAAAAAGCAAGTCAAAATGAGGGAAGTCAATGAAACAGAAAACCAACAGTAGGTAAAATTAGCAAAGCCAAAACACACTCAACCATTATCAGAAATGAAAGAGATTTTATACTACAGAGCCTACAGATGTGAAAAGGATAATAAACTAATATTATGAATAACTTTTATATGAATAAATTTGGCAACTTAAAAATATGTACAAATTGCTTGAAAAAAATACAACTTGAAATTGACACAAGATGAAACAGAAAATCCTAAAAGCCCTATTCCTATTAAAGGAAATAAACTACTATAAAAAACCTTCCCTTAAAGAAAATTCCAGGCCCAGATGGTTTCACTGGTGACAGGGAAATGAGAGGCTTGGATAAAATGAGATGAAAAGGAAACCAAACCTTAGCCCAGGCAGCCTGCGGTTACATCTGGTAAAGATGAGTCATATCAAATAGTTAAGGAAAAATAGTGCTAATACTACAAAAACTCTGAGAAAATAGAGGAAGAGGACAGCAGAGCCCTATTAGAAAAACCCAACATAGACATACAAAAATAAAAATTGACAAAAAGAAAATTACAGACCAATAGTCTTCACGAACATAGACCAGTGGGTTATTTTGCCTTCCAAGATACATTGGCAATATCTAGAGACATTTTAGTGGTCATAACTCAGGGGCAGGGGAAGTGCTGCTGGCATCTAGTGGGTAGAGGCCAGGAATGCTGCTAAACATCCTACAATGCCCAGGGCAGCCCTCGCTGGTCAGAGAATTGTCCAGCCCATATTGTCAATAGTTCCCAGGCTCAAAAACACTGGCACTGACAAAAAAAAAAAAAAAAAAAAAAAATCTCACCAGAAGATTAGCCAATCGAATCCAACAATATATAAACAGGATCAATTCATCATGACCAAGCCAAGTTTATCCCTGTAGGGTAACAAATGGTACTGGAACAACTAGATATTCAGCTGGCAGAAAACAAAAACAAAAAGAAAAAAAGACTCAATTCTTATCTTATACCATTCACACACAAAAAATGAATTTGAGATGAATCATGGATAAAAACCTAAAGGTAAAATTAAAAAGCTTTTAGGAGAAAACAAGCAGACGACTATCTTTGTAAATTAGGAGTAGGCAAAGTTTTCTTACACAGCACATAGAAGGTAATAACCATAAAAGAGAAATGATAAAGTAGACTTAATATGAAAAACTTCTATTCTTGAGAAGTTGTTAAGAAAATGAAAAGGCAACCCACAGACTAGGAGAAAATATTTGCAAAACATATTTCTGACAAAGGACAGATATCTAGGTTATATAATGAACACCTACAACTTAGTAATAAAAAGAGAACCCAATAAAAAATGGTGTTACCAAATATTCAAATCCCTCAAATTGGGTTGGAAATAACCCATGTTAGGCTGGTAACTGGGCAGCTATGTGTGCATACAAGCTCAGGCAGCCAATGCCCAGATCCAGGAGTTTGGTTCTGGATTTGGGATGGACTTCCCAAATCAGGTGTACTGCAGGCTGTCCAGACTAAGTTTGGTTTGCTCCCATCACTTTCCATCCCAGGCTCTGATGTCCCTGACTTGACCTGTGGTTCTGCCTGGGATGGTGGATGACTTTAAGATGATCCTTTTGGGTGGTTCCAAAGGCTCAGTAGATGAGCTGCCTCCTTACTGCAAATATTACCTTCCCAGAGGCCTTGGGGGCTGCACCTGAGGCCCCACTCCCCTGGCTGCACTTACAGCTATATGATTAGCCCATCACTCAGCACTTCCCAAGCCTCTTTCTCTCTGAGCTTTGGCCTGGAGGCTTGACTGGGCTTGATCAAATTGGGGCTGCCCCCAGATCAGCTCCTGTCGGTGGGGCCTGGACTCAGGTGCAGAGTAAATACACAGCAAACATTCTAAAATAAGAACTTGGGGCTGGCTTGTTAATAAGCCCAGTGGGATTCCCAACTGGGGAGTTCTGGGGTTCTCCCTTGGCTTCAGAGTTAGTATTTGTGTATCCTTATGCTTAAATCTCCTCCCAGCCATAACATGCGGATTTCAGCCCTTGAAAATCAAGGGTCAAGGTGATAGCTTTCCTAAATCTCCTGCCCACAAAAGTAGGTCCATTTAAACTCCAGGGGAATCTGTCTTATCATTTATGGCCCAGCTGAAACTAATTCTCTACTGAAGCTCTTTCCCCAGAGAAAACAAGCCAGTTGCTCTGCCAGGTTTCCGTAGCACTTTTCCACAATTTGTGTAGTGACTGAGGTGGTCGCATCCCACTCTAGGGAGTGAAGACTGAACATGGACCCTGGAGTCCTCAAGGCCTGAAACCAGCTTTGATTTTAGCCAGCTTAACTTCTCAGAGTCTGTGCCCATCTGTGAAATGAGAATAACTGTCACACCTAGCTAAATGGAATTGTTTACTGCACAGAAACCTGGCACGTGGCAGAAACTAAGCAGGGGAGGCTCCCAACGAGTATGAGAGCCAATTAAAGGCCCACAGAACTGGGCTGAATTACGAGCACTGGCGTCCACAGCAGGGAACCCCACCCAGGCTGTCCAGATAATGCCTGGCCTTTGAGGTCAGGACTCCCATGGAGGCTTGGGCCAGAACAGACCAGATTCCCCAGGATGCATGGATATATAAAAAAGAGGGAGGAGAAACAGAATGATCTGAAATGAGGGAGGCATGTGCTATTGCTCTCTCCTTACCCTTGCCTTGGAGCTACCAGCCACACACGTACCCTCAGGCTGAAGGAGTTCCTCCTTGCCCCAACTAGAACACTTCCCTTCCCTTGAGAAGACCTCTGCATTGCACTTGCAAAGCGCAGCTCCCATTGCTTGTGTCAAACTCAGGGTTGCTGCACTCCACACGCTCTACGCTTGCCACGTGGGCCTCAGAACTCCTATATATTTTTGCCACTGTGATACTTCTCTGGTTTTGTCGCTTGAGAATTACTGGGCATCACTCCTCTGCAATTTCATTTTCTTTGGTGTCACATCTGCCATGCTCCACAGGGCGTGCTCCAACAGTTTAAACTGACATTTCTCTTTCCAATTCTCCAAGCCCTTTGGATCTAGCTGGAAAGTGTTCTGCCAATCACAGGCTTCTGCAGTATTGGCAAATATAGTCCCTCCTTCCTTGGGAGGGTCTCATTGATGTCAGAAGCCAAGGCCCAAGCATCAAATCCAGCTCTTTCCTTTCTTTCTTTCTTTTTTTTTTTTTTTTTTTTAAACTTTATATAGTTTATTCATCTATGCTAAAATACATAGGTGTGCAAAAGTTTATAAGGAAATAAATTTAGGACATTAACTCCTGGATGTGAGATTACAGGTGATCATTAATTTCACTATGGGTTTTTTGTATTTTCTAAATTTTTACAACTTACATTATTAATGCTATCAGCAGAAAAGAAATAAATTTTCCATGTTTTTCCATAAAAGTCTAAAGTCTAATTCAGAAATTTTTAAACTGAATTGACTATATAAGAGAAAAATAAGAAATTGTGCATTGGCACACGATAGGAATCTAGGAAATAGTATCTGAATAAAACTGAAGTACTGCTGTGATGTACTCATGAAATTGCTGTTATCAATTCATCAAATGGAAATAGGATGAGGGCTTGAGTGGGCACTGACTTGAGAAGGTCAGTACAGTAGGGTGAGACTGCTATAATTGCCCTGTGGTCTACTTGATGTCATCCTAAATATCATCTCTAGACAATCAATCAAAGATTATTGACCTCCAGTTTCAACTTATATCATTAATACTAATAATCAATAAGAAGACAAGTCTGCTTAATCGACTAGAAGCAGTTTATTCAAATCCCATTTCCACTTAATAAAAATCACACTTTTGATTAATCTTCAAATTAACATCAATGTAAAACTAAGTTTTTCCACTATTAGTTATCACTTTTTCCTGGACCTGAGAGTCCTTTTGCTATATATCTTCACATATTCTTAGAGCACAAAGGCAGTGAGAGGCAAGATGGACTTTCCTTGTCCTAACTGGGCATGGTACATAATGAAGCAGGTGGAAAGGAATCCTTTTCCACATAGTCCCACAAATGCCTTGTCAAGAAGCTGGGCTTAGATTTCAAGTGTTCCAAGCCCCAAGATTAGTGGTCTTCCTATGGATAGCCCAAAGCATCAGAGAATCCTTCCAGTGACAACCCTTGAGGAGAAAATTGAGTACATTCCTAATTGCCAACTCCTCTCCATAGGAGCTGACCCTTGAGAAAACCAACAACCAGCTGATATGTTTTTCTAAACTTCTCAAGGTCTGTGCCCAAGATTTCATTTCACAACCAGACAGAAAACCCTAAGCTCTATGCATTTGTCTTCATTATTTCACTTTTTTTTTTTTTAAGATTAAAATATCATTTATTCTTCTATGCTTTAGACACAACTCTGGAAGAGAAATCAGTATTCCATATCAAGCAACTTATATATATACATTTATATATGCAATACATGTAATTAATAAATTAGTTCAAACTTTTACTCTAGCTTATAAATTCTATGGATTTACTATTATAAATACCAACAAAAATACTCATTTTATCAAATCCAGCTCTTTCAAATCAATGGTGACAGCTTTCCCACATCTCTCTTTTCTTTCAATGGATGAAAAGATGATAATTCCACTGGATCCTAATGACCTTCATTTTTTCTCCTAAGAATGTCAAAATTCATAGAAATGAATTCCAGGATTTAAAAAAATCTCCCCTTAGCAAAATGACAGGAGTGGGGAGCAGCTGGTGGGCTTGAAGAATCTTGGCTCGCCCCGTTCGTCTTGCACACACATCTTGGTAAGATGGCACCGCCCCTGACTCACACTGTGGGGTCTGCACATGGCTCTTGTTCCTTTTGAGAACCTGTGGAGGTCAAGGTCACCACCACGAGTGCCTCCTCCACAGACAGCAGAAACAGGCCACTTCCCACCTTATCCAGGACAAGCTTGGGGGGAAAGCCACATGTTTTAATTTCAGTTTCAGGACATTGCCAGACAGTTTCCAAAGTGTATCATCACTATATCCTTAGCTGCTTCCTGCTACAAGATTGTAGGATGCGAAGGCTCTCTGGAAGTCAACTGCATTGTTTGAGATTCCTGGCTGAAAAGGAACTAGTGATAGAAGTAGTAACCATTTAAACACATGGCAGCAGGGATTCTGATTGAAATATATATGAATATTGTCCAAAAAAAACCTATCAATTTTTCTGATTTTTCTTCCATTCATCTTAGATATCACCATTGGAAATAAATGGGGAGAAAATACAGCCATTTCTTTGGCAGAAAACCGAGAGGAGCTTTCCTTCTGCCTTCCTTGGGCCTTTCCCTTCAGAACATCCTGTTAGAGAACACAGCGGAATCGCAATGAGCCATCACGCCTGTAGGAAGCAAAGCTGTCCTTGAGCTTCTATGCTCCTCAGCTAAGGCTCAGTTTGGTGTGATCCCCCAAATCCCTGCCAGCTGCTTCTCTTCCCCAAGAAAAACCCAAGTCACTGCAGGGACCATTGTTGCATGGCAGGTGGAGAAGAATCTCGATTTGCACCTGTTTTTTTTCTTCTGGTGTGGAAAACCCTCAAAAGGGCCATCAAGACTACAAGGACTTGGCTAGGAGAGAGGGCACTGTGCATACGGAGGGGCTTCTGGAAGGGGCTTCTGCAATGGTGCAGGGCACTGGGAATCCAGGGGCCTCATCAGGAGCCAGGTCCCTGGTCTGGAATAATCAGCTCCACTGTTAGACACGGGACATCCTCAGCTTTGAACCTGGCAGAGGGGCCACTGGGGTGAGTGGGCTGGCAAGAGTCAGTGCAGGCAGGGAAGCAGTTCTTCCGCCTTGAATAAACACCTGAGGCTCTCCCCACTGCCTGCTCGCAGCCATCAGCCCCGCGCTTGGTTGTGCCCCGAACTTCAGGAGATGGGGAAGCTCACACTCCTGTTCTAGTTCCTCATAAGCAACCTCTCATTTGGGCCTGACAATCAGCCTATTAGCTAGTGGTGTCCCCTCATTTTGAAGACAAGAAGACACAGGCTCAGAGCAGTGAAGCACCAGCCCAAAGAGGCAGGGATTCAAATGCAGATTTCCCTGACTCTGAAGCCAGGGCCTTCCCACCAAGGTACTCTGGCCTCCGGGATCTAAAAGGTTTCAGCTTTCTCTGCATTCTAAACAACACCACCTGCCACTAACGAGTGAGTAAAGTTCTGTTTGGGTTTTTACAGACAAAATTGCCCTTGAAGTCTTTCAAAGCCCTGCCAAAGCCTGATAAAAATGTCTGCCTTTGGAAGGCAGACCTGCAAATCCCACTGCACGCGGCCTGGAGAGGCAGGGAGGCTCGGGATCGCTGGGCCACGTGGACTTTGAGTTCCACACGAAACATAAAGTGTGCAAAGGCTGGATTTGGCAAGTCAGCCATTTCTTCACCAACTTCTTGGAAGCTGGAATCTTAATTGTCTTAGATTAAACAAACACAGGAAAGTGGAAATAAAGAGGAATGGAAGTGGATTTGCTGCTTATCTTCTTTCCCAACAAAAGATAACAGGTAATTGCTTTTTTATCTCTAGCACTCGAAATTTGAAAGTAGAGAAGGAGCAAGATTTGATATCACCCCTAGACTTGGCAGTCCCTGGATCCTTAACTTCCACTTCTTCCACTAAGGACACAGAGTCAAATTTCCCTGATACTCTGACACCATTCAATAAGAACAATACCCAACCACGTCATTTCCCAACAGGAGGGTTTTGTGTGTAGGTTTTGATAACTGATTACATATATATATATTTTCCCTCCCCAAAAGGAAGTTCTAACTTGTCAACCATTCTCTAAATGTAGCCTTCATCTAAGAAGAGGTGCTCAGACAACGGGAACGAGACTCTTTGTGCTCGTGGCCTTTCTAGGAAATGAGAAAGCTGTCGCCTAGCAACCCAGCCCCCCAAAACTGGTTACCTGGCATTTGTGGAAACTGAACCTCTTCAGTGATACAGCATCACATGCAGCTGCCAAAGAAAAACGCGACAGGGCAGTGCCCCATACTTCGCTCCCGGGTAAATGCCATACGAGTGATGCAAGAGCCTGGTTTTTCTCCATGATGATCCTTGGACACTGCACCAATTCCCAAGTTCCCCTACAGCTTGGCTCCACAGACATTTAATTTTGCATGTGCCGAAAGAGTTCTCTGGATGCTCAAGAAATCCTACAGTTCCGCAGAGAACTGCCCCCGTCTCCCCCCAGCAAGGGGTTTCCTCCAGCAGTAACTATCAGCCACGCTAACTGCTCAGCAGGCCAGGAAACCCCAGGGACAGAAGTGCTGAGCCAGCCCTGGGCCTTGGCTGCTGGGCAAAGGGATTCTGCTGCAGGAAGTCTGGCGTGGATTTAGCTTTGAAGTTCATTAAGCCTCAGCCTGGGGGCAGCTCCTACAGCCCCAGAGCTGAGCCAGACAACACAGGGAGACCCTTCACCCCCAGGTCGAACCTGGCATTTCAGCAGTATTTTCACATTTGGAAGACTCAGCAGCCCCAGTGCCGTTTGGGTTAGTGCGTTTACCAGGAAAAGCGAAACTACAGTGAAAGGATCACAATCGCGTTCTGTTCCACAGTGGAGAGAAGCTCAAAGCATTACAGGCAGGGGAAGGTGGATTTAAAGCAACACAAGGCCGCTGTGTTTAGAAAAGTCAGCACAGAGGCGTGTGAGAATTCTTCACTGTCCAAGGGCGTCTCTGTGGTAACATTTTATTACCGAGGACCAAGTTTTCTTACCAAGGAAACACTCCATCTAGTACGTTATTTAAAAGGTGAGACCATAGAAATGTGTTTTAGAGATTCTTCTAGTCACAAAGACCTTCAGCCAAATGAACTGTAAAAATAAATTCATTCCATGTGATATTACCAAATATTAAAATCTGGGAAAAATTTAAAAGTGCAGTAAAACTATAATTCTTAATTTGTGATTTTTATAAAATGTAGAAAATTTCTAAGACCAACACATTATGAAAAGTTATGAAATTAAATTTTCCATACATGTAGTTTTTAAACATATTATATATCACTTATAGATTTTTTGGAATTTCACAAACAATGAGATTTATTGTGACAAACCATGAAACGCCAAAAAATTGAAACTCTAGAAGCTGGGAATGAAGCAAGCATTCCTAAAATCACTGTGGGTACTGCCAATACAGTAAGAAAAAGAAGTAAGAGGCACGATGTTGGAATGTAAGGAACAAAACTGTCATCATTTGCAGACAATGTGACCTTCTACCTATAAACCCAAGAGGTTGTATGAAAAACTATCAGAACTGCTAGGAAAGTTCAATAATTTAACCAGAATCAAAAGCAACCTCCCAGAATCAATAAGTTTCATAAAAAGTATTGTTAACCAATCAGAAAATATCAGGAGAAAAACAAATTCACCATGGCAGTGAAAGTTAAAAAAAAAAAACTCAAAAACAGAACACACACCCAAGAACACATCTAACATGAAATATGCAAGACTTTTATCAAGAAAAACACAAAATGATACTAGAGGAAATAGAAAGGCTAAATTAATGGGGAAGTAAGATGTTTCCAGATGAAAAAAGTAAAATTTTAAGAAGTCAGTTTTGCCAAAATTAATTTATAAAGTCCATATTCCATAAAAAATAATGTGCAAGGATTATCAAGACAATTTTGATAACAAACAATGAGAGTGGACTATTGCCATACTGGTTATCAAAATTTACTCTTAAAGCTGTATTCATTAAAACAGCATGGTCTCAGCCCAGGAAAAGGCGAGTAGGTCAATAGAATAAAACAGAGTAAAATATCCATGTACATTTGGGAATTTAGTTTTATGAAAAGGGCATTTCAAGTCAAAGCTAATAGGACAACATATAAAACTGGCAATTCATCTGAGGATAAATAATGTTATGGCCCATATTTAAAACTGTACATGAAACTCAACTCCAAATGGAAAAAAAAAAAAAGTAGAATTTTTGAAAATCGTGAAAAAGGAGAGGGGCCCAGCCTGAGAGTAGAGTGGTACAGGGCCTTGGCCCCGTGCCCCAGAGGCCCTGGGGGCCTGGGTGGAGGCAGGAGAGGAAACAGACAGCTGTGCGATCCACAAGGGAGGGAGAGAAGCGGGGCTACTGCTCGTTCTGTTTCAGCTCCTTCCCTCATCTCCCGGGGACCCCGGGACCCCAAGGACCTTGCATCACGGACGCTGTCCCTGAAGCAAATGGCACGTTTGCCAACGGCCTTTTAAAGAAGCTGTGAGAAGAAAACCGTTCACCCACTGAACATTTCCTCCCCTGATTATCTCCTCTGCCCTTGCCATGCTCTTCTAGGGGCAAAAGGAAGCACCGCTGTCCACATGTTCCAGGTGTTTTCTTTAAATAGAGGTGAAGACATTCATCAGGGTTTCCCGCCTCTTCTCACTGAGTTTAACAAGCTGGCAACTGGGTGCTTGCCTAGAACCGCCAGCAGCCCTTTGGAGAGAACACTTAGCATCTCCTCTCCGACTTTAAAGCCTCTTGCCGGGGCCCCTATCGGGCTGACCCAGGAAGGCCATCCTGGGCTGAGGCTGCGGAGGCGTGGGGGCAACACCCGGGTTGCAGAAAACACCGAAGAGGAAATTTTAGAGGTGTTGCCTGTCAGTTCGATGAACTTGTTTAACAAAACCAGGCCTCCTCAATGCTACATACTTCAAAGGAAAGTCGTCTATGCAGTTCATTGGAAAATATACAGAAGAAACGCCTTTTAAAGTGAGCAAGAATGAGAGCCAGCTGGTGCGGGCGATGCCTCGGTGTGCTCCGTTTCACAGGTGTCTGCGGGCGAGGGGCACGCCCCGCTCCTGGAGCTGCCCCTCGTGGGAGGGGAGCTGAGCACGGCCGTTCTGTTTCCCAATGGCAACACCCAACCAAACACAGTGGAAAAGGAGCTGACCTGCGAAAAACCCAGTGACGGGCAATAGAGAGGTGGGAGGCTGCCTCCCCAGATTTAAATGAGAAGAAAGCTATGGCACAGAGACTATTCTCTGCAGTTTGGAAATTACCAATGCCTTTGATGAAGACAAGGCTGACTTTCCTGGAATATTGTCCCAGAGATCTGTCTCTGTCCAAGCACAAGTCCCCTGTGAAGTCAATGAGGAAGGCACGGAGGCGGGCAGCCGTGACGGGGTGGGTCTCCATGGCGCCATGATGGAGCCAAACAGAAAGATTCAAGGCAGACCACCCCTTCCTGTTCTTTATCCAGCACAACGGCACAAAAGCCTTCTGCTCTGCAGCAGGTTCTCCTCTCCTTAAGTCAGTTCCCATCTCCTGCTTTGCTGTCCTTTATTTTTTTCATATCACAGTATACACAGAGCTGATTGCAGCCGTGCAGCAGTGAGAACCCCCAAATAAAGGTGGTCATTTGAAAAATAATAGAATACTTTTTATAATATGAGAAGTCAAACTATCCAAAAGCCATAATAGATAAACAATTGGACTTTAAAATAATGAATAACTTTTATATGGCGATTTATAAGACATGCAAAATTAAAAGACAAGCAACAGACTGGAAGAAACTATTAAAAGGATTAACATCCAGGCTGTAAAAGGAACTCCTACGGTTGCATTAGAAGAGAACACTTTAAGAAAAATGAGTAAATAATTTAAACATGATCTCATCAAAAAATAAATACAAGAACTAATATATATCAAAACTATACCAGAGCTCTTTAACAACTGGAAAAATATAAATTTAAAAAATGAGATACCTTGTGTCTCAAAGGACATTATCAAGAAAGTGGAAAAAAAGCCTGACAGAATGGGAGAAAATAGTTGTAAAGCATATATCTGATACAATACTATATATATCTAGTATCCAGAACATACACAGAACTCTTACAATTCAACAACTAAAAGACAAACCACCCAATTAAAAAAGGAACTAATGATTTGAAAGACATTTCTCCAAAGAAGATATACAAATAACCAACAAGGACAGGAAAAGATGCTCCACATCATTAGTCATTAGGGAAATGCAAATCAAAACCACACTGAGATAACACTATGATGGCTACGATGGTTTTTAAAATGGAAAATAACGTGTTTGGCAAGGATGAGGAGAAATTGGAATCCTTGGGCATTGCCAGTGGTAATGTAAAATGGTGCAGCCTCTGTGGAAACCAGTTTGGCAGTTCCTTAGAAAGTTAAACATAGAATTACCATATAGCCAGCAATTCCACTCCTGGGTATCTACCCTAAGAATTCAAGACAGGGACTCAAACAGATACTTGTACATGATCGTTCATAGCAGCACTGTTCACAAGAGCCAAAAAGTGGAAATAACCCAAATGCCCCTCAACAGAGAGTGGATAAACAGACCCGGGTCTCTCCATACACTGAATAGCATTCAGCCATAAAAAGGGGTGAAGTGCTGATACACGTTACAATGTGGATGAACTCCCTGAGCATTATACTTCGTGAAAGAAGCCAGACACAAGCTCACATGTTGTATGATCCCATTTGTATGAAATATCCAGAACAGGTAAGTCCATGGAAGCAGAAAGCAGAGGCTCGGGGGGAGGCAGGGAATGGAGAGTAACTGCTTAATGAGTATGGGGTTCTCTTTGAGGGTGATAAGAAATATTTTAGGACTGGACAGAGGTGGTGGATGCACAACATCATAAATGTAGCAAATGCCACAGGATTGATCACCTTAAAATTATTTTCACCTTAATCTTAAAAAACGAGATGGCTTTTCTTTTCATTAGTTTGCAAACACAAACACACACCCCGCCCCCGCACACACACACCCATCTATAAAAACCCCTGGGTTTGGGTGTGGGGAGAGAGTGCTACCCCATGCTATTGGCTCAAATGTAAACTTGCAGAGCATTTTTTGGGAGAGAAATTGGCAATATGTATTAAAATTGTAAAAGCATGTAACTTATGACCGTCAACTTAACGTATAGGTTTCAAATCTGCATGTGTCTCAAGACAGATATATATATTCACTTTATGTGTTTAAAAAGAAAGAAAGAAAATAAAAAAATTAAAATCTGGCAAGTAGGTGTTGTTGGTTTTGTTGACATCTTCAAAGAAGAAACTGAAGAATCAATTCATCTCTTATTGCCCTTGGGCATCCCTTCAATGACCCACATAGAACATGTATGTGATTTGTGCAAACAACTCTGTACAGCAGTAAAAATGTATATAATTTACACTATAATGTAAAATATGCAGTTCCATAAAATGGTCAGAATAAAAATTAAATCACTCAAGTGTTATGCTTCTTAGACACACTTCAACAAATCTGTAACTATTCAACCTTGCCAGCTCTTCTTGTTGATGAATAACCAGGCATCTCTGCAACTCCATTCTCTCTTCTCACGAATGGATGGTAAACATACCCACGCCAAGGGCTATCGAGAGGATACAATGAGTTCACTCAGCTAAAGCTTTAGCACGAAGCCAGCCCGGAGCATCTTAAGCATGCAGTAAATGTGGGATAATATTAGGTGCTTGAGGGGTTGGCGTTAGGAAGGGGATGTGGCTAATTTGCAGACCATTTGTGTATAATGCCGTGTGATACGGGCTATAGCAGATGTAGGCACAGGGCACCGTCGAGCACAGAGAAGGGGCACAGAAGCCAGGCTGGCCACAGAGATGGCCCCTGCCCAGCTCTTCTCAGTCCATATGGAAGCGGCTCATCTACAGATTCTGATTCTGTGCCAAAGTCTGATGTTGAGACCACCGGCTAATATGCTTTCTCCTGGTGGCCCCAGATTCCCTTTCTCCATGCCTGTGCTACCTACCATTAGCACATATGTTTAAGAGTCCCCTGTGCTTGTTAGGGGGGAAAATAAACTGTTGGAAAGGAAAATCAATTTTCATTAACCGGCCATTACTTTCAAGAAAATCCTTTCTCAAATAAAAGTGGTAAAGGACACTCCAAAAGCTGATGTCATTTAGACCTTCCCTAAAAAACAGTGTGCTGCTGACTCGAGCTTCAAGGCTGTCATCTTATCACAGCCTGTTTACCAGGGTCACAAGGTGATGTGCCAACAGAAGCCAGGCTGGTGCCATGAAGGAGAAGAGTGGTGGGGCTGGGGCAAGTGGGGGGCCAGTGCCTCCTCCCCTGGGGCGGGAGCCACTCAGTTCAGCTGGTGGAGGTACAGGTTTTGGTATTGCCAGACCTAGTTTTTTTAAGAAAAGCTATATTCCTGAATTTTTACATGAAATGTTCCAATATTTTAATACTGTCAAGCAAACAACAGCAACAAAAAAACCCAACACTCTTTGGGCCCAACAAAATACTTCTGTGGGATGAACCTGTCCCAAAGGCCACCAGTTTTTTACATCTGCCACATACACTTGCCCTTGTGGGTTCGAAACTGTGCATCTAAAGATGCTCACAAATCAAGGCAGTGGATGTCGTGGGGAAACAATCTGCAGTTTTCTTCAGATCCCGCAAAGCCCACCCCCGGGTGTGTGAAGTCTCCCCGTCCAAGCCTGTCAATCATCTGCTGCAGGTCTCGGCCCCTTCCCCACGCTGGGGCATCATCGAAACACCACCTGCCATGACGTATAGTGCGTTACGCAGAACTCATGCGACACCCACAAATCAGAAGGCGCTTTCTCCACCAAGACAACACATGGGAGAGTTTTGCTTTTCTTTTCATTGAAAGAACCAAAGGAATTTGTAACATTCAATTTCTCGGCCTTGTCTATGGAGCTTTTAGAAAAGGCACCTTAAATGAATATAAAGAACGAGTGGAATTAGGGGCAAAGAAACTATAGAGCAACCAGGCAACACTGGAGCAGAATTGACTTTTCTTAAGTGAGTTGAGTGAATAATGGCAAAAGTCACGGCCTGGGAGAGTTCCTCTGAAAACCATTCCTTCCATGACCCCTGGCCCTCTCCATCCCACCATGTTCACCACCTAAAGGACGGAGGACCTTTGGTGATCTGGTGGTCTCCTCTTGGTCAGTACTGGCAGGGTGACAGAGGCTGAAGCCAACTCCTAGGCTAGATTCCCCCATCCCTGGTGTGGGCAAAATGACTTTTAAGCACAGTCACATCTAGAAGAGATCAATGATGACTCTATCAGGTAAAGGATGGGGTCCGTGGCATCCTGGGTGTGAGAAGGAGCAACTAATCGCCCAGCCAGGGTCATGCCAGATGTACCGCCACCCCCAGGCCAGTCCTAATGCCTCGCTCATCTCTGCCTACCCACCTCTTTCCATGCACCCAGCTCTCCTCTGATTGATCTCTCACTCAGAACCAGGTCTCTGCTCCCTGGGATCTCATGTGACATGAGGCAAAATTGAATGGTAAATATCTCCCATATACAACTGTGCCATGTACAAAGCATGCGAGTCAAGGATTTTTTTTTTTTAAGATTTATTTATTTATTTATTTACCCCCCTACCCCCTCGTTGTTCGCACTAGCTGTCTGCTTTCTGTGTCTGTTCATTGTGTACTGTCTGTGTATGCTCGTCTTCTTTTTAGGAGGCACCGGGAACCGAACCCGGGATCTCCCATGTAGGAGGGAGGCACCCAATCACTTGAGCCACATCCGCTCCCTACTTGTCGTGTCTCTCGTTGTGTCTCCTCATTGTGTCTCCTTGTTGCGTCAACTAATTGCATCAGCTCACTGAGCCAGCCCTTCACATCAACTTGTTGCCTTGCTTGTCTTCTTTAGGAGGCACTAGGAACTGAATCCAGACCTCCCATGTGGGAGGTGGACACCCAACTGCTTGAGCCACATCCACTCCCATGCATGCTTTTTCAATATCCCAACCCTCTTATGACGGTGCACATACCTTGTTCCTCCCCTTAACTACACTAAGGGAGGCTTCGTGTTCTGCACACTTGGACAGCAGTGGTGCAAAAGACTCATTTTTGGTCACTGGTAAAGAATTTGTTAAGTTATTCCCTTATTCTTACCAATATGCTATGGCTGTTTCAGGCTTGATTCTCTGTCGCCCGTGATCCAAGATGGCAGAGAAGCCTGGAGGCAGACATCACTCAAAATATTTCAGCAGCGCGCTCTCTCCTTTTCCCCCTTTTGGCAAACCCATCTAATGAAATCCCTGAAGGTTAATATGAGAACAGTACACCCTCAGTGTACAGCACGTTTCTGGCCATGTCCCTTGCTTTCCCACCATCAACATAGAATGCCACCCCCCACCCCCATTCTCTCCCAGTTAATTGTTTAACTCTTACAAACCCATTTGAGGGGTTGCAAGTCAGGATGGTGGCTATGCTTGGGAGGGGCACACGGGGCTCTAGGCCTGGCGACGTCTTCTCGGTGGCCTGGAGCCAGCGTCATATGGGTGGGTTTACTTTATGAAAATCCATCAAGCCCTACATCTTTGGTTTTAGTTCTTTTTCATACAGATGTACACTTCAATAAAAAGTGTATTTAACAAAGAAGACAAGAGAAGAAAACAGAGACTTAAGACGCACATTTAAAACACAAACACACAAAATCACCATAGCCCCAGTGGGTTTCACCTCAGCATTGCTTCCACTTCTGGGAAGATGGAGCATACATGCTTTTCTCTATTCCCACTAAGTACAACTAAAAGTCCTAGATGTTATATATAAAACAAACATGAAAAGGCTCCAAAAGGAGGAAATAGGAAGGCAGACTGGCTAGGAAAACTAGGGGCCTGATGAATATATAATGAGTTCCTTGTTTTGTTTTGTTTTTTTTAACCTCATACATCCCAGACTTAGAGCTGAAGAAGCCAGCAAACTAGAAATATCAATGTGCATTGAGGAAAAAAGCTCTCCTCCCCCCAGGCCTGCTCTCTCCAGCCAAAAACCAGGAAAGAGGAAACTAGCTAAGCAGACAACTTTTAAATAACAACCAGCCAAACACCACAGAAAAATCTGTGCCCCCCCCCACCATGCCACCAAGGCTGTGGGAAGCCTGGACACCCACCCTCGTGGGGTTCTAAGGAGGTGCCCCAACACCTCCAGCCAGATGCTGTCAGGGAAGACCACCTGGGGAGCCTGACTCCCCCAACCCAGCAGTAACAAGGGCCCACTCCCCTCCCCACAGGGCAGTGTCACTGCAGGCCCACTGGGGACTCAGACCACCCCCTCGGTGGCAGCAGTAACCAGGTCCCCCTAGTCCTCCCAGCTTGGCTTACAGCAGCCGAGTCCTGGCAGGGAGCCTCTCACCATACACCCCAATCTATTCCAGGTAAATCCTAGTCCTAACACTTCTAGAAGGATGTGGACGAGAATATCTTTATGACTCTGGGGTAGGCAAAGACTCTTTAAAAGGGTACAAAAAAAATCTCTGACTCTACAGGAAAAGACACATAGATTGGACTTCAGCAAAATCAAGAACTTACAGTCATCAAAATACACCTTAAGAGAATGAAAAGTCAAGCCACAGCTTGAGAAAAGATATCTGCAAACCTATGTCTGTGTCTTGACTATACAAAGAAGTGAGACGGAAAACACAGTTTTGAAAACCAGGCAAAGGACTTGAAAAGGCACTTCACGAAGGAGAACATCCATTGTCCAGTAAGCATATGAAAAGGTGTTCAACACGACTAGTACCAGAATAGCTAGATTAAGAAAATTTATCAGAAGAGCTAAAATTACAATAGTTGACAATTGCCAAGTTTTAGAGAGGATGGAGAGCAACCACAGGCCAGCAGGAAGGCAAACTGATGCAGCTTTATCCACAAAGCTCAACATACCCTACGCCTACCTTATGATGCAGCCATTCCACCTCTGGGTAAATACCCAGGAGAAATGGGTGAACATGTCCCCAAAACACACAGTCAGATGTTTGTAGCAGCTTTGTTCACAACAGCCAAACACTGGAAACAACCCAAATGCACACCAACAGTAGAACAGAAAAATAGTGGAACATTCAGAGGATGGAATGCTACACAGTAGCAAAAAGAACAAATTATTGAAACACACCAGGACACGGATGAATCCCAGACATAATGTCAAGCAGAAGAAGCCAGACAACGGAGTACCCATCGCACGATTCCATTTACTTCAAGTTCAACGGGCAAAAGTTTATTGCAATAGGGTCAGAACCATGGTTACCTTGGTGAGGCATCTGGGGGTGGCAATTATGGCTGAGAAGGGGGCATGAAGAAGCCTTATGAATTTTGGGAAATATCCCATATCTTGATTTGGGTGGTGGTTCTAGGGATATATATCTACGTAGAAACGCATCAAACTGCACACCCAAGACCTGTGTTCTTCTCTGCCCACATCCTCTGTATTAGGTTCCTAGGGCTGCCATTAGAGAGTACTACGAACTGGGTGGCTGAAAACAACAGAAGTTTATCCTTTCACAGTTCAGGAGGTCAAAGGACCTAAATCAAGGTGTTGGGTTTGATTCCTTTTGGAGGCTCTGAAAGAGAAACCGCTCCATATCCCCCTCCCAGCTTTTGGGGTTGCCAGCACTCCTGGGCGTTACTTGGCTTGTCCTTGGCTTGTGGCCGCGTCGCTCCAGTCTGTGCCGCCATCGCCACACGGCCGTCTTCCCTGCGTGTGTGTCCTGTGTCCTGAGTGCCCTCTCCTGATAAGGACACTGGTCATTGGGATTTAGAGTCCATGCTCATCCAATATGACCTCATTTAATTTGATCACATCTGCAAAGACCCTATTTTCAAATAACATCACAGTCACCAGTACCAGGGTTAGGACTTCAACACAGGTTTTTGCGGGAACCACAATTCAATCCACTATATATCCCAATAAAGGCAATATTAAAAATCTACTGAGCACAGTGCAGGATACAAAGTAATAAGTCCAAAAAGTGAGCAATATGTCGTTACTGTTAATATTAGTATCACAACAGCTTCCTCTCAACCCCATCCTCCGCTCCCAATTTTCTGTAGAAATGCTTCCGCAGCAATAAACTACTCCTTAAGCTAAAGACGCTTTCTGTTTTTCCTCGTCTCAGAAAATGTATATGAAATTGAAAGACACCTTCATTTCAGCTGACTGCTCCCGCTGGTTACACCTAGTGAGATGCTCTGCAAAACGTGCGGCACCGTCGGAGCTGCGTGAGAACAGGCACAGGGCGTGTGCAGGAGGACCAGCCCGCAGCAGCCCAGCTCGCACTTTCATTTGCACAGCCCTCACCTTCCTCGGGGGGCTTTTAAAATACTGGTAAATCTCCTCTGAATAGCCTTTTATTCAGGGCAGACGATCTCGTTGTGGTTCCACACAAAAGAAGCGGCTTCCCCCGAGATGTGCCATCTGTATTTATCAGTGGGATTCCACCTTAGAAATAGGAAATTTAATAAGCGAGGTCGGGGCCGTGATACACCTGGTCCCACCTGACGCATCAGCATTTTGTTTCTTACTAATTCACAATTTGCCTTTGGGTTAACCTTGAGTGTTTACAGCATAAATGGATTGGGCTTTGGGGGTGGAGGCAGTAGGAATGGCAAATAAAACAAACTACAGCAGTATCCGAGAACACCTACCTGGAAAAGGAACAGGAAGATGCCGGCACATCAGTTTACACATCTCATCGCACACACTGTTTAAAACAAGCTGATCGAGCCCTTCAAATTCACATCTAGGTCAATGAGAGTGAAATCAGCATCAAGTCCCTCTCCCTACCTGAGCAGTTAGCTTACCTGAGAAGTGACTCATTCTTAGAAATAGAGGGCAATGGTTATATTTCCCAGAGATATCACTCTGGCTATGCCTGAGTCAATTTTGCATTTTAGCCTGTCATAAAACTTCTGTGAAATTAGATAATTTTGGTAAATGCCTGGGAATTCGTGAAGTGAGTCATTCTCATTTGAACCAAGATTGGTGAAAAATATCTGGCTCAGCCGGATCAGAAATGAATATCTACCTTCTGATATTATCAAAACCAGTGTGTTGTTCAGCATTGTCAAGTTATGCCAATGTCTGAGCCAGAATGTCTGCTGGCTGAATTCTGTGTCCCATAATAGTTTTCCAGGTCCTGTATCATAACAAAGATATGCTATTTAACTTGTGATGCAGACGACTGCAAAAATCAACAGCAAGCACTAAAGAAGGATTAAAACATAAGGAGCAGGACGAGGGGGAGGGGCTCCCCACGAGCACCGTCTTCTCCTCTGCTCGGAAGAGAACGTTGACAGTTTCTGCATGTGGGTCTCAAACCTAGACATTTTCAGATGCTTTTCTAGCTGCAAACTCATGAAATGATCCTTGAAATTATATTACCAAGAGAAATTTTCCTTCATTGCTTATTTTGATATAATTTCAATAAATGTACAGTATGTGAAATTATTTCTTCATTTCATCCTGGTTCTGAAAATGAAATTCAATTTATGAACCAGCCTGTGGAACTCCAGCTGAGCATAGCACTCCGACAGCACACTGGCTTCCAGGGTCGTGGATTTTCTCTCCCAGGGTGAGAAGAGATAACCCTTTAGGGGCAAGGTGATCTTCCCCAGAACCCAGCTCGGTGCCCACACCTGGCAGCTGTTGGGTGAATGGTTGATGAGCAGTATCAGGCCACCTGATAATCGACGGCCACATGCTCACAGTCCCTCGAAGTGCAATCATCTCACTCCTGGAATTATTGGGAAATGTGTTATTCTGAGAATGTGGATTTTCCGCATAACTGACGTTCATCCCTTTCAGCCAGAAATAATCTTATTTGGCAATTTATATAGAAATTTTTCTAAAAATATGCCCTTGCTGGTTCATGGTCAATATTCCCTGGACTGGTTATTTAGCCATATTCATTTGCATGGGTCAGTGCCTGTGCCCTACAGTTGTTAAATATTTTGACTATCGCCCCGGTTTATTTGCTTTCTTGAATTTCTAAAGTAAGCCATAAAGATGTTTCCAACTTTTCCTGATGCTCCATTATTATTAGCATCCATTCTCAAATGGTGGACCCCTCAAGAGTGCTTGTCAGTGACCGTCACTCTCAACCAACTGTCACTGAGAGCAGAACCAATGGAGGTTGGAAAATCCAGATACCTGAGCATAGCTGTAGGTCCATTTCCACTATTTCCTGATCCTCCTTGTCTTTCTTCCACTTTCTGTCCCAGAGTTCCTTGCAACTGTCTCTCCTGGACCAGTGCTGGTGGAATTGATCTGGATTCAGGCATGAGAGAAATTGGGTCACCTGTGCTGTATCTAAGCAGCTGCCCAAATGGCTTAAGAAACAAACCAAGAAGCCTTGCCATGTTTTTATATGGTATCAACTGGCAAAGACAGGATATTTTACAGAACAGCTTAATCCAGGGTTGGTTTCCTGGCGTAAGTGAGTCAGGAATCTTTTTCCTAGAGTTTGCTAATAGCTCCTGATCATGCTCACAATACCTGGTAGGATTTCCACTAAAATTAGAACTCAAAAATCTGAGAGCAAATGTAGTAAAAAATTGTTTATAATTCATTGACAGTGTGACACTAGACACTTTGGAGAACTGAGTCACACTTGGGTTAGTTCTAGGCCTCTTTTATTTCTCCTCATAGCAGTTGGCATACACACACACACACATTTATGATGCCTGAATGTTGCAGTTTATGGTATTTGCTCCTGACAATAACTGTCATGTTTCTATATAAACACTCCATTGTTTCCCCAACAATCTTATGTTTGTTATTTGAACGAAGCCTCTTAGAAAAGACAGGTTTTCCCTTCTCACTAGTCGGTTCTCACTGGCCAGTAAGAATTAGCTTTAGGAGGAACTGAGCAACCCCCTGCCCCCCACTAATTCTTAAGTGGATAAAACTCCACCTAAGACTAAAACACAGCAGTGATTAGAAACTTCATTTTACATTTCTGCATTTATTTGCAACAGGAGGAAAACCAAAATGAATTTTCCACTTTACTTCATTGGCAAACTATTTTTCACCTTGCTGAGCATTCGGGCACGGTGATAAATGGCAAATAATAAACCGCCAGGCACTCGGTGCCTGGTCAGAGGCCCCGAGCCTTCACCTGGATGCAGTCATGTGGCCCGTCCCACTCTGACGAACCTCTTACCGCGTCCCTCCCTGGTCTCATACAGGTCGTCCGTGCCACGGAGACCACAGCAACCTTGGACATCACGGAAAACACAGCTGCCCCCAAGTGACCCAGCGCGGCAGTCCTCCTGTGATGAATGAGGAGCCAAGGCTGTCCCCACCAAGGCACCCATTCTTCTGTCTACCAACATTTTCTGCCAAGGGCCAGAGAGCAAGTATTTTAGGCCCTGCGGTCTCTGCCGCAGCTGCTCACCTCTTGTGGTGTAGCCTGAGAACGGCCACAGATAATACGTGGATGAACAGTGTGGCTGTGTTCCAGCAAAGCTACTTATGGACGTTGAAATCTGAATTGAAATTCATATAATTTTCACATATCCCAAAATCAAATTCTTTTTTGTCCCCCAACCCTAACCTGATGGAAAAACAGCACAGCAACCTTGGAAGCACAGGTGCGGCCTGTAGCTGGCTGCCCTCTTCTCTACCCCTCTGCTACATACACGCTGGTCAGTTTTAAAAAATGATGTGAGCTCAAGTTTTCTTCAAGTTCAATTTGATATTCTGGGACATGAACTGCTTGTCCTAAAGAGTCCTTGTATGAAGTGCATCCCACACAGCCATTTAGAGTAAACTAAACTCCCATGGGTAACTTAAGATGCTATACCATGTGCAATCTTTCCATTCCCAAGGTCTGGTCCTCTCCCCTGGCTGTTCTCAAAAGGGTGTTCAGAGCAGACTGAAAATTGAGTCAACATGTGCAGTACATGGCCTCAGAACAGCCAGGAAAAAAATCATGAGCTGTTCTAGAAGAAAGAATCTTTGAAAAGTGCACTAAGAATATAATTCACAGCCCGCCGCAGGTTCGGAAGTGTGGGCCCTCACCCTCTAATTAATCTTAATGGCAGCACTCCCTGCTTCTGCTCATAGGATGACAACGAAAATTCACCGCACATTTGTTCAAGCATAGGTGAGGCTTGACTTAGGAGTGAGTGATGCCATGGTGATGAAATTGCAAAACGGCAAGCTTACTGGAATTCTGCAGCTAACAGAGGTGAGTGTGGGTGTGAAATTGTAGGCAGTTACATTTTATCACTGCTACACAAGTTCCTGCTGAATTCATTAAAATTTGCTCTCTGAATCAGGTGGCAGGGCTGTGGAATTTCAGTGGTCCTGATGGGAAAAAAAATAGCAGCAAATGCCCGCTGTCTGCATGGTGGGGAGTCACAGGGGTCTGCGGTGAGACTTGGATGTGCCTGAGAAATGCCATCTCTTGGAACTGCAGCTGCAAATTAAACAAGGGGACGAGCTCAGAGAAACCGCATTCCAAAGAGATGGGAGGGCAGAAGTGAGGCCAGGTGAGCAGCAGACAGAGGCTTGCGTCCAGCCGGGGAGGGGGGAGGCGTGTAAATGGGAAGTGAGTGGGAACGAGCTCACCGCTGAGAGCTGAATCGGGGGGTTAATGCTGGACCAGGAAGGTCTCTTTAATTAGAAACCAGCAACGTAGGACCACGGGACAGAGATGAAGTGCTCGTTCCTGGCAGCTAAGAGCAGAGGGGCAGCCTGCCTTGCTGCCTGGGGTGCTGAGCTGGACAGGCCGCCCAGGGGAAGCGCAGGCCCAGCAGCTTCCTGGCAGCCTTAGTCACCTGGGGCTTTTGCTAGCACAGCCCCGAAAGGCCCTGATGGTGGGTGGGGGAAGGAGGCCCCTCTCCTCACTGCGTCCGCTGGTGCCACCACCCGCCAACTTTCTAGATCCAAATGAATTGCCTGGCCAGCGCCCCACCCCCACCCCCAGGCAGGGAGTGAGCGAAGCCCAAAGGCGCAGCCTCTCCCGAGGACTGACACCCGTGGCTGATGCTGGGTCCTGCTTCCTCCCCTAGTGCAAAGGGCGGGCCCAGGAGCGGCATCGTCCGCCAGCCAGCAAGGCCGTGAGAGGCGTCCTTCCGCAGAATCCCTCCGTCTCCATGGGGAGCAGGAGACAGAACACATCCCGGGTGGGAATCTCAGCTCAGGAATGATTACCTGTGCCCCTGGGGAGCCAGGTCACCTTGCTGACATGCAGATTGCCCCATCACTCAATGAGCGGTGGCTCCTACCCCCTTCCTGGGGACGGGGACCACTGTGGCTTCATTATGACCTTGGGTTTTAATGCACGTCAATTACATGGTCACGGGTGGTACACCTGCTAGGAAGAGCTCTAGACCCCATCTCGGGTCCACAACAGGGACAGTGAAGCTATCAGAGCTCACCTCCAGCTGCAATGCATTTTCACACTTGGCAGAGCCAAGATTCCCAGGAAGCAGGATGTCAAATTCAAATCAGCCCTGAGGCAGCTGGAAGGGCGGAAGCTCAGACTGGCGATAGACACTTCTGCACGGCTCTCCCCTGCTCTGCGTTCAGCGGCACCGCGTGCTTCCTTGACGCTGGCCACGGTGGGGGAGAGTATTTATACCACCGACAATGGCTGCTACTACCCCTCAGGGTCGCGCCCCACCCAGAGACCCGACTGTTTTTTGCTGTTAGAGATTGGCCGGCACACTGCTGCACTTGACCAGGCACTCTTGTGGGCTCAGCAGAGCCAGCTCATCCTGCAATGAGGCGGTAAGTGGCTGAATGCAGGAGACCCAAGTCCATGGCACACCTTCCACGTGTTCACCCTGCACCCATCACCTGCCAGAAAAACCTCAAGGACCCAGCTGTCTCCACAAAGCCACAGCAAAGCGGGTGCCAAGCAGCACAGGTGGAGCTCTGCAGGGGCGACTTTACCAGGGTTTAACCGGGAGCCAGAAATGACCAAACACAAGGCTCCCACACTCACTCACCGTGTGATGGTACAAGCCCTGGCCTCTTGAGCCCATTTCTCCATGTGTAATCCAGGGATAACCAGAGCCTCTTCTTGTGAGGCCTAAAGGAGATAATTAGCATGAAGTGTGTAGACCTGCACCTGCCACAGTGCCCGGACCATGCTGACGGTTGTGGTCAAGGGGCCCATGCTGAGAAAGTGTCCTCCCAGCTCACACCCGGAGGACTCCGTGAGCTCCAAAGGAGCAGAAACCAGGACATCCTGCCTCCAGTTTTCACTCAACTGCCACACGTGAAACCACTTGGTCCTTAGACCAGAGAGGTAGGCTGGAGTCCCTCTGTGCTAAGTTGCACACGCATCAATCATTCGTTCAACTACCACTTGCAAAGGGCGAACCAGATGCAGCCCCCGCCTTCAAGCAGCTCACAGTGCAGTGCAGGGGCCAAGTATAGGGCAAGAGCAGAAGAGATTAGAGCAGGTTTCCCAACCGCTGCACAGTTGACGTCTTGGGCCAGCTTGTTCTTTGTGGTAGGACTGTCCTGTGCATTGGAGGATGTTTTGGAACATCCCTGGCCTCTATCTACCAGATGCCAGTAGCAAACCAGCTCTCTCCATCTGTTGTGACAACCAGAAATGTCTCCAGGTGTTGCCAAATGGGGGACAAACTCACCCAAGTAGAGACACAGACAGCTGTCCGCTCTGAGTGCTCTGGGGAAGGGGGTCTAGATTGCCTGGCTCTGCAGATCCGCAAGCCTAGAAGAAATCTGGAAAGCACCTACCGAAGTACAGACAGTGATCTCCCTTCCAAACAGAGCATTTTGTTAGCATTTGGCCCTTGCAACCATCCTTATAAACAACAAGGATGAAAACCCTGCCAGCCTGGGGCTAGCAAAGGAAGAGTTTCTAAAGGTGATGACTGGGACCTGGGACCTGGGTCCTAAAGGCCAAGATCTAAGAGACAGCAGGGGTGGCTCACGCTAAACCTGGAGCAGGGACCAAGTCCATCCACGGGCACCATCCTCCTCCTCCACCAAACACCAACCAACAATCAAAGCTGCAAGCCTCCCATGAGAGAACGGTCTGGCTCTCAGAGGGGGTTGCAGACTTGTCTGTGCAGGAAAGATGCACAGGGACTGAGTCCCACCTGCTTGTGCATCCCTGGCATCCACCCAGTACTGCTGGTACACCGTCAGTGTTTGCTGAATGAACGCCCCCTTCCCCTGCTTAGCACCCAAGGAGACTGTGGTCCCCAAAACGACTTTCTTAAGGTCTCAGGAAATGTCAGTTGCAAATAGGATAAGAAGTGGAAAAAGAATAACGGTATACGATGGCCACCGCCACCATGCAGCCATTGAGACTAGGTGCTACGATAAGGGTGTCGCAAATGTCCTTGTATCTAGCCTTCTACAAGGTAGGTATGGGGTCACCGCCCCCATTCTGCCGTGGGTTAAGTGGCTTTGCTGAGGTCCACAGCCAGTGGAAAGGCAGAGCCGGAAATCAAACTCGGAGACGACCAGCACTCCTGACTCCAGGCTGCAGGGCTTCCCATCTGGCAGTGGGGGCAGACAGCGGAAGGGCCACTTAGGCAGAAGGCCAAGTCCAGGCCCATGCTCCAACCACCCCGCACCTTGAGCTCTGCTGGAAAGCATGGTCTGCACACATGGGGCCTCTCCACGCCGAGCGCGTCGGTCCACAGGAAAGCAAGGGCCTGCCTTCTCAGCCTGGAGAAGACCGCTGCTCGAAGCCATAGCAGCCTCCTCCGCTAATGCAAGGGTGGCCTGCCGGTGGCTCGTCCGCTCCAGCACACCTATTTGCTTTACTCTTCCTTTTGGCTGCCTCCCACTTGTGTGTGGCAAGACGGCTAAATGCCCCCAGCCTCCCCATGTCACCCCGTGAATTATTAAAATGAAGATGTCTTTGTGTTGACCCAGTTAGATGTTTAGGAATAAGAATCTGGACCAGAGGTTTAAAATACATATGTATATATAACTTTCAAACTTGTACATCAAACAATTGCTGTCAGATGCTATCCTTTAAAAACCAGGCACTTGTAGGAGCCTCAAGCTCCGCTTTAAAAATGCCCTTCAAGCAGCAGGGGGGGGATAAATGAATAAATAAATAAAAATCTTAAAAAAAAAAAAAAAATGCCCTTCTTTATTAGCATCTGGAAAATTGGCGTGTTTTCCAGCGAAATGGGAAACCTCTCACCACCCAGCAGTCTCAGGCCTTGTGCTGGGCTCGTTTAAAGCACTTCAAAGCTGCTTCTCATTTGGACAAATTGGAAACAGAAAACAAAGGGATGAGAAAGAAGCCATCCCGTGCAAGCACTCTCTATCCAGGAGGGCCGGTGAAGTCCCAGCAGCCTTTGATGTGGCTCCGTGGCCACATTCCTCTAAAACCCCAGACGCTGGCCCCAGCATCCTCCTTCAGCTGTTTGGGAACTTAGCAAATACATCCTTCGGATACCATGCTGCAACCTTGTATCCAATGTTGGGAATGATTGTTAAAATAAATATTGGTTCTCCATATCTCCTGCCCATCTCAACATTCACATCAAAAGTCCTTTATGCAGCTCTTTGTACTGTCAAATTGCTTTTCACTAATTTCTCTCCAATATCCCTGTGAGTAGACCCCTCATGCAGCAGGCGTAGGTCTGAAAGTCAGGCTCCGCAGCCACGTGGCCTGGGTTCGAGTTCTAACACTGGCATTTGTTCAAGTCTGGTAAATTATCTAGAGTCATCCCATTTTTGGTTTCTTCATCTTTGGGACATTTGTGATCATAAATCTGTGTCATGAAGTTCTAGAGAAGATCATGGAAAATCTGTGCTTGAAAGACAACAAGCCAGTAGTTGACGGTCATTATTATTTTATTTACCTAACATCAGTTGAGGGCCAGGCGCTGGGCTAAGCACTGGAGATGCAGCAGAGAACAGGGGGACTGAGTTCTTGCCCTCAAGACAAATATAGTTAGGAGACAAGGCACACACCAAAAATGACTTTGATGTTCCAGTAAGTTCCATGATGGAAACACAAGGGGCTGAAATAAAGAAGACCAGGGTAGCCTGTTGGGTGAGTGGCCAAGGCCAGCCTCTCTGAAGGACCAAGTGACACCTGAAAAGGAGCTTGCACACGAGGGTGGCCCCACAGGAGATGGCCACGGGGCCAATACCTTGAAGCAGGAAGCCCTGTGGTGAGGTCAAAGACCTGAAAGGTGAGCCTGGGGCAGAGGTGCAGGTAAGGCTGGGGACTGGACGTTGGCATTTCAAGAAAAGCATCTCTGCCAAAGTGCAGAGAATGGGCCAGGGAGGACAAAAGCAGAGGCAGCGAGACGAGTTCAGGGAATGGGAGCAGGAGGCAGGACCCCAATGACGAAGCAAAGGTGGGGATGGAGTTTCCTTCGTTTTCCTACTGAGTCAGGAAGACCGGGAAGAAGATTTGGGGGTGGGATGAAAGGAGGTGGAAAATTCCATTTAGACATGCTCAGACTGAGACGTGTATTGCCCACCCCAAGGTGACCTCGAGTGGGAGGTGGCCGTGTAAGCATGGACCTCAGAGGAGAGCCTGGAGGGCGGATGTGAACCAGGGAGTCCTCAGCACAAAGGAGGCCTCTCCATCCATGGGAGTGGGTACATTCCTCTCAGGAGAGAGGATAGGGGAGATCAGGGTCCAGGCCCTGGCTGGGTAATGGAGGTTGACCAGCAAAGCACTGGGTGGTCTAGAGGCCAAAGAAGAGGGAGGCCCCACTGTGCCTGATGCTGCTGGAAGGCCGAGGAAGATCAGGACAAAGGAGTGCTGTCACTGCTGACCTTGATAAGAGCAAACCCCCCACAGGCGCAGGTGGAGTAGTGGAGGATGAGACGGGGTGGGCATATGGCCACACTTTGGGGACGTTTGCCTAAGAGGGAAGCAGAGAACTGGAATGGCATTGTGGAGGGACGAGTGGTCAAAGAAGGATGCTCTCTAAGATGGGACAGGTTTGAAAGCTGCGGGAAGCAATCCTGGGGAGGAAAAGTGTGTGTGTGTGGGATGGGTATTGTAGGAAAGAGGGGGGATAATCAAGGAGCAGCAGAGAGAACAGTGGGGATCAAGGACACCCCCTCTACCTCCAAACTTAGGTAGGAGAGGAGTGTGTGAGGAAAATCTTGGCTCCTGGGGAAGCCACATTGGGAAGGACAGGCCTGTGAATCCCTAGGGCTCTGGAGTAACAAGATAATTGGTTCTTAGAGTTACACTTGATGTAAAAAAAAAAAAAAAAAAAAAGCAGCAGCTGTTCCCAGGGTCCCTGAGACCCCTGCCCCCTTTGTTGTAACATGAATCCTTACAGTCAACTGCCTTGGTATGGAGGAGTTGAGTGGAGGAGTTGAGTAGAGATGAATGGAGGAGTTGAATGCAGGAGTTGAGTGG
>JAKSZT010054544.1:9771555-9843702 GCA_026826555.1 Tolypeutes matacus
TGGAGGAGTTGGCTGGAGGAGTTGAGTGGGGGAGTTGAGTGGGGGAGCTGAGAGGGGGAGTTGAGTGGGGGAGTTGAGTGGAGGAGTTGAGTGGGGGAGCTGAGTGGGAGAGTTGAGTGGGGAGTTGAGTGGCAATTGAGTGGAGTTGTTGAGTGGAGGTGTTGGGTGGTCTCTGGTGCTCTAACCCATCAAGCCTCAACCCTGCGCCAGGCTTTGTGCTCAGAGCTCAGGACTGATGGGGAGTCCTCCCCAAGAGGATCCCACAGGCCACGGCCCACCAACCCGCAGCCCATCACCATATGTGCCAGGCCCAGGGACAGGCCAAGGGGTATAAGACAAGTACTGATCTTGACAAAAGGAGCTTTTTTTTTTTTGGACGGAGGTGAGGCATGAACATAAAACATTAGACCGGAGGGCCGGTGAGCAAATAGAAGGGAGCATCCTGGGATTTCCTGGAGGTGTGGCGTCTCACCTCCAGCTCCGCCTGCCGCGGGTCTGAGGCACACCTGTGCTAACGCTCAGTGTAGACATGCCGCTGACCAGAGCAGCATGGAAACCGTTCTTGAGACTGTCCCCATTAGCACCAACCCTTGGCAAGGGAAAATCAAGTTCAGGTGAAGGGGCCTTAAAACTCCTGAAATACTTCCGAACCACGGATCTGTGACACCCTCACTTAAAAAAAAAAATAAGGAAAAAGAGAAGTGATGCTCTTTTTAGTGGGTGGCCCACTGCACTGCACAGTGGCTGTACTAAATGATTCATCATAAGCCTCGTGAACCAGCGGCAGCAGCATGCATCTAAAAGAAGCATGTCTTTAAAAATTAAATGAAGCCAAAACCTCTCCAAGAGCACGGGTTTTGCACTCCACTCTGAGCGCTGCACTAATCATTCTCTCCTGCTTTATTGCAGACCCTGGTTTATGCAGCATTATCTCTTCTTTCAATTCCCTTGCACAGCATCCTTTATGCCTATAGACTTAGAAACTCCTTGGGGCAGGGACTTCATTAGCATTTGTGTCAATCAGCCAAAGTGATGTGTGCTTTTAGGAGCCCTGGCACACAGTGAGCTTTACGCACTGCTCTCTTTCCTCCTGTAACTTGCCCAAATGCAGGGTGCAAACTCGTTTGTTAAGATGCAAGAGTCAAATGCGTTTAAATGGACCCCTTGAAGTCAATATATTGTAACCCGGTTAGTCTGATTTTATTTCATGGCACTATAACATAATGCTCAATGATTTTTAAGCAATAAAAGGAGATCCGTTAAACTTAATTAGGAAAATTTAGAGACTATATAGGGTTGTTACTGAATTTCTGAAAACTTGGGAATAGTCCCACAATTTATCTCAGGGAAATCCTGGAAAGGTTTCTTTTTCGGGGGAGGGGGGGAGGAGGCTATTATAAAATCATTCTCAAGGGTATTATTTCACACAATTTCACTGAAGATATTTTGCTGAAAAGAAATAAACCAAACAAGGATGCCACCATTCCTGTGAGAAGTGAATCCCGTATTACTATTCCACCTCGGTATTCTTTGCAGGGTTCATAAATATCTTTTATGTTTTATTATGCTGGACTACAGCTTCAGTCTTTTCCACACTTGCAGCTCTCTCGGTCTTTCAAATCAACGTGATCTCATTTTTTAAAAAGTAAAATAATTCCAGTCACAATAGCATCTTTATCAGATCCCATAAGCATTTTCCCCCATGCTCCCTTGCAGTATCTCCATAGACACCAATCTCCAATGCCATTTCCACCCCTTTCCTTTGCACTTTTTTTTGGGTCGGGCTTTATCTACTTCCATTAAAGAGATGCACTTGCCTGGCAGGCGATTACCAAGAGGGAAATAAGTTTTGAGTTTGGCTCCAGTCCCTTTTAAAGGAGTTGCAATTGGAAACATAAAGGCAATTAGAAGATGCAGCCAGTGAGCACAATGGAGCCAGCCACTGACCTGCAACATCCTTCTGGGGACATGGAGTCTGCTTTTAGAAGTAAGGGTGATGAAGTCATTTTCAAGGGAAGGGCATGCTCATTTCTCACCCCTTAGGGGATCCCACAACCTCATTCCAAGCCTAGGGTTCTGCTGGGACTCACCAGGACGATCTCATGGGGTGGGGGTGGGGGAGGCTGTCAGGGAGCCGCACCCAGAGTCACCCAGGACTGGGAGCAGTCAGGAACGTGGGCAGCAGGGCCAGCAGGCTGGACGGCCACCTCTACCTTGGCCCCCAGGAAGCCTCCCTGCCACCTGAGCCCTGGGAGGAGGCCTAGGCAGGAGGCCACAGGATAAGGAATTCCTTTTCACCTCCCAACATTAGCATTCTATTCAAAGGACTCTAAGGAGGCGTCCCTTTCCCCTTGTGGCTCAAAAGCAGAAGCACCTCCAGGGATGAGCCGGGGAGACCCTGGAAGGAGGGTCCCGGGAGCCTGTCGGGGTTTACCCTGCGCCCCAGCTCGCAGCAAGGGGAAATGGATGCCTTTCTGAGAAGTCTTGGCACAGGGAGTTCCCCACCCACAGTAGCCCCAGAGCTCTGCTCAGCAAGCTCAAGTTGTTTCCCTGCCTGCTTCTCAGCACACAATGCAATGTCTGGCACAAAAGGGTCACTTGGACGGCATTTCATAAGCCAAAAAAAAAATAGATCTAAACTTTGCCTTTGGAACACTTAAAAAATGGGACATTGCTACTTTTCTAACTTCTGAGTGAAAGCACCTTTCAAAGCAAGACCCAAGTTAAGAAAAACCGAAAATTTGACAACATAAAAAATTAGAATGTTTCACATGGTGACAAAAATATACCATAAACAAAACCAAAGATAAATTACAAACTGGCAGAAATACATGTCAGATGATGAATTTCTGTAATGTATAAAGAATCCCTACAAATCAATAAGAAAAGGAAAAACAACCAAAGAGAGAACTGGAAAAAGAGTAGCACATAAGAAAAATTATAAGTAGCTTTTATACATATAAGAATATGTTTAAGTAAGGTAATGAAAGAAATGCAAATTATGTAACAACTTGAAAAATTATTACAATTTATTGTAAGAAAAATTATTACAAGAAAGGAAAATTAGAAACCAATATCACTCATGAATAATCTAATTAATATCTCTAAGCGAAATATCAGCAAATCAAAGCCAGTGGTATATAAAAATAATAATAAATCATGATAAAGTAGAGTTTATTGCAGGAATGAAAAGGTAGTTTAGCATTCAATAAACCAGTTGATGTAATATATACACTGAGGAGAAAAAGACAAGTAACACAAGCATCTTGAAAGATATAGATAAAATACTTGATAAAATTTATGATATTTATTCATGATATTAAAAAATAACTCTTAGCAAACAAAAACTAGAAAGGAAAATCCTTAATGTGAAAAGGTGTATTAAAAAATCCACAACAAAATTCATTCTTGATCATAAGACATTGAAAGCTTTCCTCCTCAGGGTCAGGAATGAAATAAAAATGGCTGCTATAACCACTTCTAGTGAAACTGGTACTGGAGGCCTGACCTAGTGAAAAAAGGCAAAAAAGAGAAATAAAATGCAGAAGCAAAAGAAAGGAAAAAATAAAAACTCTCATTATTTAAATATAACAATATTATATATGCAGAAAATATAAAAGAATCTAAAAACTATTAGATATAATAAGTGAAACTAGCAAGGTGTCTAGGGATAAGAGTAGGATACAAAATTTAATTGAAGCTCTATTTACCAGCAACAAACAAACAGAACATGAATTTTTAAAATGATGCTATTTTAATAGAATAAAAAATATATAAGACATATAGGAATAAATCTAATAAAAACTGTGCAAATCCTCTGAACTAAAAACTTCAAAATATTGCAGAAATAGAGAAGACACAAATAAATATATACCATGTTCATGAATTGGGAGACCCTATATAATAATGATCTCAATTTTCCCCACAAAAATTCCATAAGCTCAAAGCAACCCCATCAATAACCCTGCAAAATCCCAACAGGACTTTTCTGGAAATTGACAAGGTGATTCCAAAGTTCATATGGAAATTCCAGGCAATCTTGAACAACAAGGCTGAAAGGCATACACTACCAGATATTAAAACTTATCATAAAGCTACAGAAATTAAGACAGTGTGATACTGGTGAAGGGAAGAGTAAACTGACCAGCAGAAGCAACACGGAGTCCAGACATGGACCATCACATATATGGTACCTGACTTGTGATAAATGAGACATCATAATGTAGTGGGGAAAGGATGATTTTTTTTCAATAAATAGCATTGGGTCTAATGAATATCCATATGGGAAAAATGTGTCTGGATCTCCATCTCACATACCTACATAAAAGTAAATTTCAAATAGATAGAATAAATATGCAAAAGTTTAAAATTAATAAATAAAACTTTTAGAAGAAAACTTAGATGTCATATTCATGATCTTGAAGTATGGAAAAATGTCATAAGCAGAAAAATACATAATTCATAGGGAAAACATTTATAAATCAGAGCATATTAAACTAATTACTGTTCCTGAAAAGACCCTGCTAAGAGACTGAAAATGCAATTCACAAGAGTGGCAAAAGTTATTTGTAATACATTTATCCAATGAAGAACTTGCATCCAGAATATATAAAGAACTACAAACAATTAGAAAACAACAACAGCAGCAACAAAAAACATTCAACCCAATTTCAAATTGGCAAAGGACTTTAACAGGCTTTTCACAAAAGAGAATATCCTAATGTGTAAAGGGAAATTTGCTCTACTTCATTAACCATTGTGGAAATGCTAATTAAAACCATTATGAGAAACCACTACCCTCTCAATTGGCTAAAATAAGCCAATTGGAAACTACCAAGTGATGGCGAGGAGGTAGAGCCACTGAACTCTCATAGAATGCTGCCGGTAATTTGCGTTAGTAAACCCATTTTGTACAATTGTTTGGCATACCCTGTGACCCAGCAATTCATTCACCCTAAAGGCTTACATATGTTCACCAAAAGGCAAGTTCACAGCAGCTCTAGTCATAACAGCACCAAACTGGAAATCATGCAAATGCCCAGCAACAATAGAAAAGATAAATAAGTTGTTCATTTGCACAAAGGAATTCCTCTCAACAATGTGAACAAATGAATATGGTAAGAATACTGTTGAACCTCACACACACATGAAAGTTGCATTAAAGAGTTCAGATACCAAAAACACATGCAGCATGATCTACTGACACAAACTACAAGAGAAGTCTACCATCTGGTCCATGCGGTGATCCAGGAGAGGGGGATGCAAGGAGGAGACCCAGGGGACTTCGATGGGGACCCGCCATATTCTGTCGTTTGATCTGGGAGCTGGTTACAAGGGTGGGCTCGTTTTCGGAAAGTTAGCAGAGCTATGTGCTGGTGATGTGTGCATTTTGCTGTCTATATAGCACTTCAATTTAAAAAATTAAAGTCAGCTCTGCTCTTATAGGTAGGTGTTTGGTGCCAGGTACCCAGGTAGCAACAGCACACAAGGTAGCTCTCTTCTCTAAGTAAGTGGGGGCCGCCAGGGCAGCCTTATCCCTTATTGACAACCTGCATACAGGTTTGAGTGAGATTTTATTCTGAGGGAAGTCTCACAAATCTTTATTTTTATGCACTTTTATATGGGGCAAATTTCATTTAATTCTATTCAAAATTAAAGACCATTTGAGACTTGGAAAAAAATTTTGTGTGTATATTATTGAAAGCTAGAGAAAAGACAAAAAAACAACAGAAGTAAAAAATTTCAGGCATGCACTCTATTGAAATCTACCATCATTTTACTGCATTTTGTTGCAAAATATCTCACATATAAAGAAATGTTGGTGAAGTAATGAAAAAAGGAGCTGATTCTTACTGAGCACTTGCATGCCAGGGATATTTCAAGGGCTTTTCATATATTAAAAGCACTTTTTAAAGCACAGCCCGGCTGTCTGGTTCCTACATTGAGGATTTGGGGTGCCAATGATCTTTACCGACAAGGGTGAGCCTAGTGGGTCCTGATGCTAGGTGATCTTGCCTTTCCTTGGCCCCAGTGGTTTTTCTAGGGGTAGACACCTGATTGGCAGGAACTGATCCATTTGATCTAAAAGCTACCCAGTGAGAGGTGTCGGGAGGGAAGCACCTTCAAGGCACATGGATTCTTCCTGCTGTGGTTGCAGGATGCCTTGGCTCTGTCCCCACCTGAGACCTGGATACTCAGCTCTTCTTTGGATCCTAGGAGAGCTGTATCTTTTCCAATACATCCCTTTTCCCAAATGCTAATTTGAGTTGATATCTTTCACCAGAATGAAAAAATAAAAGAGCACTAAGACAAGATGTTCTTCCTTTGCTTCTCCACAGCATAAACAAGAAAAGTGTGTCTGTGTGTGTGCGTGAGTCTGTGAGTGTTCTGCACAGATTTCCACCTCTCTCTCCCCACCATGCATGTCTCCCACTGCCCTGCTCATTAGAGACTAGTCACATTTTCCACTTCTCTGCTTTGTTCATGGCCTCAGCTCTGTTTTTCCAACAGGCATGATTGACATTTACAGTGGTTACAGGATGCATTAATTTACCTTTCGAAGGCAAAACTGCAGGTGTCCAACCAAAGAAGTCGTGCACAGCTTGTCTCAGAAATAACTCGCTTAGACTAGTGGAGCTGCAGAGTGGATCCCTGGAAATACACCCGGGGTCTCCTGCTGTTTACATCAAGATCAGCTTTTTCACTGAGCTCCTTTGGCAAAATAAGGCAATTCTTACCAGACCTTTTGTTCTGAAGAACTCAAAGGAATTGGGAGGGGGAAAAAAGCCACTTGGTAGTGAGAATTCCCACCCTGGTGTCTATTAGACGAGCAGATATGCACCAGGGGAGAGCAGACAGCCTCCCCTGCGTTTTCCTAGGAGCGCATCCTGAAGTTGGGAGAGTCGGGAGATGGAGATGGTTGATATGGAGCTGCCCAGGGGTGCTGGATCCATGCCAACCACTCATGCCCCAGGGCTTTCTGTCTCTGCCTGGTAACCCTGAGGGCAGTCCTGGGCTGCAATGCCCTTACTCCTTCGGCATGTTCATCGTGTGGCTTCTCCTGTCCCTTCTTGGGGCGGGGGGGAATGCCCTCCACCTTTTCCCAGGTTAGTCACGCTCTTCGAAGGCTCCAAACTGATTGCCAGGGTCTAAGCTAGATGGCAGCTCCCATGAGCTGTGGTAACCTGTGGATTGACGGACTTTTATCCCACGTGGCTGCTTCAAAATGTGCTCTACTCTTCTCCATATTTTGAACTTGGCTCACACTGGAAGTCCCACACTCTTAGTGCAGAATCAAAAGGAAAAAATGAAAATGAAAAGAACTCCATTTTCCAGCATTCTTTGCTGCTAGGATGCAGACGTGTGTCTCAGGTTCCACCCCGTAGGACTCTGATTCAGAAAGGAGCTAAGGGAGAAGACGTGTGGGTGCCAACTTGCGCTCGGCGGCAGCAGCTTCCGGGAGCAGTGGGGCAATGTGGCTCTGCAGTTGGCAGCTGAAGCGACAACTTCCTGTTTTAGCAGGGGCAGTGGGCTCCCTGGAGGAGGAGAGGGACAGCAGTTGCCTCCTAACCGTGACAGGGCCAGCATATTCCTCTCTGCAAGTTCTTCCTGGAGCTAAGCCTGCTCCCAAGGCCCTGCCAGAGAAGCCCCTTAATAAACCCCCAGTTAGCACCAGAGGATTTTGTGGCCAGTATAACAGACCTGTGCTGAGTGTGTGTTATTGATGCTTTCAAAGAGTAGGACATCATCTTCCCCACTCCCACCTCCTCAACAGCTTTACTTGGTTTTCCTGATCCCATCACTTCAGGTTCCCTTCAATCTCTTCGACAACTCAGATGTAACCTAAGGACATTGATTTCACCTGGGTGGAAGGTGTGCAAGACAAGGGAATGTAGATGACACATCTGCAGCCTGCTGGCAAGCACCAGCTTTCACTGTGGAAGTATCTGCTGAAATCTTGTAGGACAGCAAGAAGGGGTTGGTGTTTCCAGAATCCATTTTAGTTTTCATGCTTAAAACTGAGGCAAAGTCCCCAATTTGTCTGATAGAGGCAGGGGTATCTATAGAACAATGTAACTATGGAAATGCATGAGGAGATTTGCATCTTTTGATTTGGTCCTCTTTATATCTTTTCATGATTATATTTCTTTCCTGTTTTCTAAAGGCCATAAAAATTATGTAATCCAAAGATACAAGCAATTTCCCACGCTACTTCCAATGATCCCAAGGTGTGAGCCAAAAGTTTTGTAATAAAAGATGTATTGGATTGCGTGAAACTTGAAAACATGCACCATGTGCCATCTTCTGAATAGAGGTGGGTGGTGCCATAAAGTCACCGAGTAGGCGACTGGTCCCGCAGTCGTTCTGCAGGGGGGGTTTCTCTACCTTGACCAGCACTATTGCATTTTGAGCTGGGTGAGTCTTGGTTGTGTGGGACTGGCCTGTGCACTGCAGGAGGTTCAGCAATACCCCTTCCCCACCAGCTGCTGACGGACTGCTCCCTCCCAGTTGACTCCAGACAGTTCCACTGGCCTCTAGGGGACAAAATTGCCCCTGTTCTAGAGGTTGAAATGGTAAACCACTTTGCCAGACAGGAAAACTCGTGTGTGTGTGTGTGTGTGTGTGTGTGCATGCAAATGAGGGTTTTAGCTTAAGAAAGGATGTATTTAGGTCAAAAATTTGAGAGCTGTACATTAAATCTCAAGGTAATTTTCTTTTATCTCTGAAACATTTGGAGAAGGAAATCCATTATGAATTCTAATGCAAAGAGCTCAAAAAGCACTCATCCTCAGAAGTCACCTTCCTCTATTTGGGATTTTATATTGAAAACAGATTCTAGATTGTCTAAAAGATCCCTTATCCAACTTTATATTTCAGACTTTAAAGCTTGGAATTTACAGTCTTAAATTTCATTCTGTTTCCTATTTATGAGGTTGTGCACTATCAGTTCTGTTCTTTTAAATAATCATTTCCTGGCATTTTTCTGTGTGGGCTTCTTCAGACTGGCATGGCAGGCAGCTCCTCCGATTCCACTACAGGAGCTGTGCCCTGTCAACACCATGGCACTGAGGGGACCAGGCCGCTAAAGCCGGCTCTGCTTCCAAATGTGCCACAACCTGGCCAGGGTCCCCCACTCAGCTCTTTCAGCTCTGCTGAGGCCACCAAGAATATGTTCTCAGGAGAGCTCCCCAACTCCCCAGTGGCCAACAGGCAAGTTGAAATAATAAGTGAAACCAGATAAAACGCCAACATCCTTGGTCTTGAAGGGACCAACAAGGCAACGACAGCAAGTCTTCTGTTCCAGCATGCTCGGTGACACTCCCCCTGGCATGTGGGGTCTAGAGACATAAACAGAGCCACGGCCAGACTGAGGCCGTGCTTCCTGGGGGTGGGAAGCACCAAGTGAAGCCAGCCTGGATCTTCCCATCTCCAGCAGACATCCATCGCTTTCGCTTGCCCAGGGTTCTGTGCCTTTCCTTGGGGTCGCAGCACAGGGGACCCACCCTGCCCCATCTCAGAACCCAGATGGTTGGAGAGCAGTGGATTCTCCTAGAAGCTAGAGATGGGGATTGAGGGACATCATCACACACAGTGAGTTTTCTACAATTCTCAGGCCTATCGATCCCATCCCTGAGAGATGCTGGTTGACATTTGTGTGAGTTTAGAGAGGTTTCCTGGGTGGGTCTAACAAGCCTTTCCTTCCCTTCCCACCCCTATATGTACACACACGTACACACACACACACACCTCCACCCCCAGCAAGTGGGCGAATAAGTACCTGGAGCCCTGAAGTCACCTGAGCAGAACTCCCCAGCGGAGTGAAGGATGGGTGTGGGGGCCCAGGCTCGGGTAGGGATTCCTGCTAGGATACAACTCCAATTGTTACAAGATAGAGAAGGTAGGAATCGAGGTGACTTTGAAATTCTTAAAGATAAGATATAGGCACTGGAAGAAAAGGAAAAAAAGAAGGAGGGAGGGAGGGAGGAAGGAAGGGAGGAAGGAAGAAAGGGAGGAAGGAAGGAAGGGAGGGAGGGAGGAAAGAAGGAAGGAAAGAAGGAAGAGAAAGACAGCAAGAGAGAGATACACATAAGGAAATAGAGAGAAGGAAGGAGGTCGGTGTGGCAGTTTGATATAATTATGAATTCCAAAAATAGATACTGGAGTATGCTTGTAAACTGGTCTGTCCCTCTGGGCATGATTAAATTTTGATTAGGGTTTTGATTGGGCCACGCCAGTAGGACATTGAGTCCTGCCACTTGGTGGGCGGGGACTCAGAGATAAAACTACATGGTAGAGCAAAGGTGTTAGCTGGAGCTTTGAGTTGGAGTTCTGAAGCTGAGTTTTAATGCTGGAGCCCAGGGAAGCAAGCACACAGAGGACCTTGGTCGTGAGGAAGGAGAGAAGGCCCTGGGAAAAGAGACAAGCCATTTGCCTGATAGTTTACAGCTGGCCTTGTGGAGAGAAGCAAGCCTAAGCTCAGAGAGAGGCAAGCCCTGGGAAGACAGGAACCCAAGAAGCCTGAACTCTTGGCAGATGTCGGCAGCCATCTTGCCCCAACACGTGGCAATGGACTTTGGTGAGGGAAGAAACTTATGCTTTATGGCCTGGAAACTGTAAGCTTCTACACCAAATAAATACCATTTGTAAAAAACCAACCAATTTCTTGTATTTTGCATCAGCACCCCTTTGGCTGACTAATACAGAGGGATTCAGCATGTATGGTACAAGTACAAAGAACAATGAGCATCCCATTCCATTAAAATGAAGTGTTTTGAATTGGAGGCCAATTGGAAAGGGAAGCTTGAGCCAGGTAAGAGAGTGCTCAATAGCTATAAGTTGGTGTTCTCCAGGTACGGTTGCTGGAACACAGCATGGGCAGCGTTATCCAGGAACTAGTTAGAAGTGCAAATGCTCCAGTACCCCCATCCTACAGAATCAGACACTCCTGGATGGGGCCCAGAAATCTGTATTTGAAGAAGCCCTCCAGGTAATTCTGATGCCAGCTAAAGTTTGCACCCTATTATAAGTAATCATTGAAGATTATCAGGCAGGGAAATAAGAACACCTCTGTCAGAGTGTATGTGGCTAAGAGACTTCAAAGCAAGTTGGGAGGTCATCAGAGAGGTAACGCTTATGCATGTCTCAGCAGGATCTCATAGACGGCCAAGGTAGATACTAACCCCAAATAGTGGGGCTCCTGAGGGCTCCAGAGACACCCAGGTCCTACAGTCAGGGCAGATAGCTCTGGAGTTTGGTGCCTTGCCAGTGGGCCCTACTTTGGAGTTTGTGCTCCCAAGTGTGACAGAGTTGGACTCAGATGTGACTTCTCTATACATACCTCTTCTGTCCCTTTTATTTGAACCTATATTTGGTGAAGTTGGTAGGCATACATCCAGAGACTTTAATCTCTGGGCTGCCCATGTGCCAGCGGGGCCCTGAGCCTCAGCGGAGTTGCTACACCTACTCTCCAGTTCATTGGACTCCCCCAGGACAACTAACAAGGAGGTGAGGATGGACAACCACCACACCAAGGAACCGAGAGAGTCTACAGCTACAAGCAAGAGAGTGCCATCCATCAGCCATACGGGCTTGAAGCCCCCTTTCAATTAGAGGTGGAGTGGGCATCACCATCCCAGAATCCTCAGGATTGGGGAATAAAATATGGACTAGAGTAGACTTACTGGTATTCTACTATGGACTTATTGTGATTCTAGCAATGGAAGAAATTATATGATTGATGTGGAGACAGTGGCCACTGGAGGTGCTGAAGTCAGGGAGAGGGAAAAAGAGGTGCAATATGGGGGCAACTTCAGGACTTGGAATTGATCTGAGTGACATTGCAATGATAGATACAGGCCATTATATATCTTGCCATAACCTACAGAATTGAGTGGGAAAGAGTGTAAACTACAATGTAAACTATAATCCATGCTTAGTGAAAATGCTCCAAAATGTGTTCATTAACTGCAGTGAATGTACCACACTAATAAAGGATGTTGTTAATGTGGGAAAATGTGGGAGGTATAGGGAGCGGGGCATATGGGAATCCCTTATATATATATTTTTTTAATGTAACATTTTATGTAATCTAAGTATCTTTTAAAAACAAATATAAAATATTTTTTTAAAAACTCCTCTGTCAAAAATTGAGCAACTTATTTTTTTCCCAGCATCTCAAAATATGAATGATAAATTCAGGTTTAAATGGTTTCACTTCCTAACTTAATACCTAATTTAACATAAATGTCTTCCATGGCATTTTGTAATATTCAGTCCCAATTATCCCAGGAGCAATTGTGCTACTATAATAGTTGCAAGGTAGAAACAACTTTTGTAGACCAATATCCAGGGGTGATTAATAAGAGCCACAGGGAATCTGTTCAAGGAGGAGATAGATGCAAGGGTGTTGTGTCAAAACCAAAGCTTTTAGCACCCCTTGCACTGGGGCTCCCCAGCAGCTGCAGGCTCTAAAACCTTTGCCCTAATTAAGCAAACGGGGAGTGTTTGCAGAACCAGAGCTGAGGGCAGCCCAAGTTGCTGACGTGGGAAATCAGGTAAAAGAAAATGAGAAGTCATCCTAAGGGAATTGGAAGGTGTCCTAAGGAAATCAGATGTCTTGAGCAAACGACACCCTTTGTGAGTAAATTCAGGTGCAGGGGTCAGGGTGTGACTTTCTTCACTTCACTTGTTCACAAAATAATGGATTAAAAACCAGGTCAGTAATTGTTACCCAGAGTCTTCAAAATGGCCATTTATGTCTTTTTCTTTCCTGAAGGTCTTAAATTTCATTTAAGTGCTATGGAACATTTTCTTAATGAGATCCCCTAATCCCCCAAAAGTTCAGGGGAAGAAGTGTCAGGCTTGGAGTGCGAGGGACTCTGGAGACTCTCTAAGCTCCTGGATAAAAGGGAGAGGGAGGTAAACATATCCGGAGGGAGATAGAAACATTAGTTTAATGAGAAGCCTCTTAAATTTCAAAGTATGTTTATCCTACCCACCACACACTCTTCTCCTCAGTGATTTTTCACTCCCCTCACCCCCAAATCCCCTCAACCCTATGCCCCAAATCTCAGGAATCTGACTCAGTGGACAAAAGTCCAAGATGAAAATGTTCTTAGAGGGCCAGCACCAAAATGGAACCTGCACAGCCCCTTCTCTATCAAGAAAGGAGGCAAGGGGGCTACAGGAACACCCAAACAATAGAACTGATCAAAAGGTGATCTTGTGGCCATCCATTTTTATAGTCACACCACTGTGATGGCGTTTTCTACCTGAGGATGACAGAATCCACCAATCTGGGACCACCAGTGATGTCACAGCTCAATGATGTTACAACAGTGACATCAGGGAGGCTTCACTGTTCCTGGCCTTTTTTATATTTTATTGCATAAAAAGTATTTTAAGGTGTGGATAGGAACTGGGGCATACACATGCAATTAAATCTAGTGAAATGCCTCACCTATAACTTTAAGAGTTGAGTAGAGGTGAGGTTGATCAGTTGTCATGTGATATTTTATAGACATTTAATGAAGCATTTGTTAATTTTAATTTTTCAGTCTTTCTTTTTGCATTTTGGAGTCAGTAAAATGATTGTTTTATGCTCCAACCATTTCACAGCTCTTTGAAATTCTGTCAGGCCCAAGCACAGTGCCCAAGAAACCTAATATGAAAAGGCCCTTGTTGAATTACAACTGTGAGGCATGGATTATACATCCCATTCTGTAATCTACATAATGAAATAAATTGCCAAGAGGACACTACAAAGGATTTTCAGGGAGGAGCAAGTGGCAACAAGAGAAAGAAAGCCAGACTTACTGTTGGCAAAAGCTGGAAGGGTGGTAGAGAAGACACAGGGTGAAGATCTCAGAATTGTCAGTGATATGGTGCTTTCTGACGTAACATATCTACTGTTTTTTGTTTTGTTTTGTTTTGTTATGTTTTACTGTTTTTAAACTTATTTTTTTAACCAATTATTGTGTTCCATGGTACTTAATTGTCTTAAAAAGTCCCTTTTTCTTTTCAAATACTGGGCTTTGGGGGAGTTATAGTTAATAGCTCCGCTCCTCCGGGGATAGCGTCCTAGGCATTCTGGACCAGGCATCTTCTCCTTCAGTCTGCGTGGGGAGGGCAGCAAAGACAGCGGGAGGGCCATGGCGCTAAGAGGCCTCCTCGCGGATAGGCAAAATGAACGCTAAGAAGCAGGGGCAACCCAGGGAGGGGACTGCAGGTGAAGATCTGAAATGTCCACCAATAGTTGGGTAGTTACCTAATTATGGTAGACCAGGCAGACTCTACAAAGAGTGAAGTAGACGTTTAGGTGCTGACCTGGAAAGAATCCCTCAGGACGCATTCCTGTGTGCTAAGGACGAGTCGCAGTGTAGTATAGAATGGCCTCGTTTATGTAAAACACAACAACAAAAAGAGCCGCAAATAGAGACAAACTAGGTATGTGTCCAGTAAAAGCTTAAACATAGGCATTAAAGACCCAGGAAAAAAGGTCTGGACGGAGATACACAGAATTGGGGAGGGAGTTTGGACTGGGAAGTTGAGGGTTGAAAGCAAATATACTGCCGAATTATTTGACTCTTTTACAGCAATCAGAAAATCACCTCATCTGAGCTGGACACTCCTCTAGATGCTAAGTGTATGGGTGAACCAGACTGAGAAGTGGTGCCTTCTTGATTACATTCTGGTGGAAGGAGAGCATAAACAAGCATATAAATAAGTAAATGCAGCCCCAACTCAATGCCATGGAGAAAGCTAAAGAGAGCAACGTGACAGAGAACGATGGGGCAGGCCTGGAGAAGGCCTCCCAAGAAGCTGACCCATGGTGAGGGCCAGTCCTGGGGGCTTCAAAGCAAGAGCATCCCAGGGTGAAGGACCAGCTGGAGCGAAGGTCCTGAGTCAGGAAGAGCTTGACGTGTTCAGGAGAGGGAAAGGAGAGTGAGATGTCCAGGGAGGTAGGCGGAAGCCTCATCAGCATGACCAGAAGTCTGGATTTTATTCCACGAGACATAGGAAGACCCTGGAGGATTTCACAGTGGGGGAGGAGAGACATGAACAGGAATAGACTACAAAGGATCACTCTGCTGCTATGGAGGCTAGGAGACCCACAAGGGGGATATCTCAGTAGCCCAGGCAGGAGGTGATATGGTTTGTTGAGAGAAGAATCAGTAGAAAAGGTAGAAAGTGGTCATTTTCAGGATATATTTTGAAGAAACATTTGGCAGGGCTTCCAGATAAATTAGGTGTGGGATGTGGCAAAAGAGGAGAATCAACTCTGACCCTGGAGTTAAGTCTTGATGAATTTGGTAGATGGAAGTTCCATTGTTGAAATGGGTCAGACCTGGGAGGGGTGGAGAGTGTGGGCAAGGTTTGGAGGAAAAATCAATAGGGATGCCAGTTTGAGTTGCCCATCAGACACCCATGGACAAATACCAGTAGGCGGCAGTATATACAAGCGTGGGGCTGAGGGGAAGGTTCAGAATGAGCTGACAACCAGAGAGACCCACGTGGTGGGTAGGGGGAGCAAGATGAGACCACCTAGAGAGACAGAGCAGTTAGAGAAGAGGCAGGAGCTCTGGGCATGTCAACATTAAGGCTGGGGAAGGAGGAGGAGCCATCAGGGAAGACAGGGCAGCAGATGAGTGAGTGGCCACCAAAGGTAGAGCAGAAAATGGCTCAAGGAGAAGAAAAGGACCAGTTGCCTCAGATGTTCCTGCAAGGACAAGTACAGTGCAGGGAGGAAGGGCAGCATGGCCTTCACTGAGCCCTGATAACCGTGCTTCAGCGGTGGGAGGGAGACGAACCTGGACCAGAGTAGGTGGAGAAGAGACTATATTCACATTCTATTTGAGTGCTTGAGAAAGTTCCTAAACAAAATTTAAAATTTTTCAAAAGAACAGGATGAGGTGCAGGGCACGGTGGCACCATCCTAAGTGCCATCTAAGGGTTCCCGGAATTCTTTGGCCTTGCTGAACCCTGGAGCTCAGCCCTCACTGTGATTCCACCTGCACTTACAGTTATCAGTTAGGTTGCAAGAATGCAGAGCCTTTGGAAAGCCAAGCTGATCATTAGAATGTCAGGCTGCATTTCAGAAAGTGGAAAAATATTCTAATTGGTACCCATGAAGCTGACCTCTGCTCCACATGGACTGATAGATAGGGCTCTTCCACGGAGATTCAGAATGTGCTTGCGTAGCCTTTGGACAACTGCCACCCCTCCTGACAAGCCCATCTTTTATCTCCCCTGCAAGTGACAGCATCAGAAAAAGAGGCTCTAAATTATTTAGCCGTATGGGTTGCCCATTTCCAATGTTTAAAATGCTGAAAAGGCAAGCCGCAAAGGAGGGATTTGGGGGAATTTCCAGCATCCTCAACCAGAGGCAGCAGGGGGCAGGGGACAGCTCAGTGGTGGTGGGAGGAGGCCTAGCTGCCAGCTCCAGTTCTAGTGCTGAATTACCTGGACAAGCCACAGTCTTCTCTTGGCTCAGTTTCCCCACCTTGTAACACAGAGATTGGGCAAAATTCAAGCATTGATAAAATCCTATGCAGATCCCAGTAAAGGAATAGATAAGAGTGAACTTGCCCTGACTGGAGTTAGAGGACATCCGAACATAGTTCAGTAATACACACACACACCCTCGACACACACACACACGCCACCCAGTCCCTAATCTCGGGGGCCTATGACTGCTCAAGTTGACAGCTTAAAAGCCACTGGAAACTATCCATGTAGGAAAAAATGAGCCTAAAGTATTACCTCACACCATATGCAAAAATCAGTTGGAAATAGATCATAGACCTGAATATAAAAGCTAAAACTTAAATGTATAGAATAAAACAGAGGAGAAAAAGCTTTGTGCCATGGAAGAGGCAAAGATTTCTTAGTTAGAATGATAAAAACACTAACCATAAAAAAGTGATAATTGGACTTCAACAAAATTGAAATCTTCTGCTCTTTGAAAGACACCAATAAGAAAATGAAAAGGCAAGCCACAGACCAGAAGAAAATACTTACATTACATATAGATGACAAAAGACTTGTGTCTATATTATATAATGGACACTTAAACTCAGTAAGAGGACAAAGGACCCAATTTTAAGAAATGAGCAAAAGATTTGAACAGTAATCTGTAAAAGAAGATATACGAATGACTCATAAGCACATGAAAAGACACGCAACATCTTTAGTCGTCGGAGAAGTGCAAATTAAGGCCACAATGAGACACTGCTAGATACCGACCAGAATAACTAAAATTAAAAAGGCTGACGCTAGCAGTGGTGGTGAGGGCGTGTGGCAGTCCGGACTTTCACTCACTGCCCATGTGGAGGTGAAGTGGTGCGGTTCGGTTTGGAAAATAGTTTGGCTGTTTCTTATCGAGTTAAATATGTGCTTACCCTGCAACCCAGCAATCCCACCCCTAGAGATTTACCTAAAGAGAAATGAGAATGTGTGTCCACACAAAGACTTGCCTGAGAATGGTCAGACTGCACGAAGCATTGCAGTGGTACTTCCACACAATGGACCACGACTCAGCACTGGAAAGGGATGAATGCATGTTCTAGGCAGAGGGAACACCAGGTTCCAGAGCCTGGAGGTAGAGAACGTGGAGTGCGTTCCAGGAACTGTGTGGTTGGGGCAGCGACCGTGGAGAGGAGGTCAGAGTCAGATTCCAGACAGCCTGTAAACCTGAGGGCGAGGGAAGCTGACTCACAGTGTTCACATGCAGGACTAACTTAAACAGACTTGAATTTTAAGAGATAACTGGCTGCTGGGCAGAGAATATAGTGGAAAACAGCAGGAATGAGGCCAAAAAACAACTAGGAGATATTCGTGGTAATCCAGGCAAGAGATGATGACAGTGAGTGAGAAGGGTGGCGGTGGGCACGGAGAGAAGACGGTGCATTCAAAAGGGGCTTAAGAGAGTATAGCTACATGCTGAGGGATTGGAATAAGACATTCTACTTATCCCTGTGAAATGTCATCTCTTTTGGACTCTGTCATCCAGCACAAAAGCAAGTCATCACAAAGCTGACCGGTGTCCCTCTGAGTCAGGCCAGTCTTTGCCACAGAGATGGAAACAAAGTGAGGTGCATTATGGCATGAGTGCCTTCCCCCACGTGGGCTTGGAACAATTCCCTTCAGTCTATCAACTGTGAATCTGCCTAGCCCATGCTTTTCCACTCTTCCATCTGGAATATCACAAGAGACCCATCAAATGCCCCTGGGGCATCCAGATACCCTCTTTCCATGGTGTTTCTTTGTCCCACTGGTCTGGTGAGCATGTTGGAAAAGGAAGAAGGGTAGCATGACATGACTCACTCTTTTGAAAACCATCCCGGCTGCTAGCGATCTCCAAACACTTGCTCGTGGTCCTTGCACACTGTCACCAACCAGTGACAGCACAGCTGGTCCCAGACACTGGACGTGGAGCACCACTCACTCCTGCCCTTTCTCCGGCACCTCCGGGATTCAGCTGGCCAATCTAGCCTTGGGCCCTCCTGTGCAGTGTGCTACAAACTGACGCGAATAGCCACATGTGGTATGCTTTTCTTGGAAGAGAAAAAGAAAGAGCAAATATCTCCTTGACATCTTTTTTTTGAGCAACCTATAATCTGACCACATGGGAATTAATATCTTCGAACACCAAATCCACTGGAAGTCGATGTTTAGAACAAAAGCCGCTTCGTCCTCCAGCTGGGCCACCCACAGGTTATGATTTAAACGTCCATCACACCTGTGTGTCTTCACGCCCCTTACCTGCCAGTCTCCTGGGCTCTCATGCGTTCTCTGTGTCTTCCTCCACCAGGCCTGTAATTAAGCTACTCTTACAACACACCCCTCCACTTGTCTTGGCACGTGAGCTGGTCTTTAGGAGGAAAGCAATCAGCAACCCTTGGATGGGCTTATTCAGTGGTGGCATTTCTAAGCTGATTTAAGCAGTCTGTCAAAACAGAGTGAAATTAATTCGTTTACCAAGGAGCATTCCCATCTCCAGAACTGGAGTGGGGAGGAGAAGAGGGATGGGGAGAATGAAAACTATGGGGAGTCAGGTCTACTAGGCTTCTTTCCTCTCTTTCTCTTTTTCTCCTTTCCAATTAATGTTGAAGGATTTGCTGGTTTGTGATTATCTGCAATTCAGCTTGCCTCTAATCTTCAAAACAAAACTTCACATGATACATGCTGGCAAACTTCTTGTTGCTATTTTTGTTGAAAATCACTCAGAAACTTGAGGAAGACATTTCCAGTTGGGGACAGAGGAACTCAGCTTAAGCCCGTCTCACATTTCCTCAGTCTTGGTTCTTTCTGTAAGAGCTCCCCAGCGCAGGAAGCAGAATTCTTTTTGTGCTGTGGAGATAAGGAGGCTGGGGCCAGCCCGTGGGCCCTTGGCTGGACAGAAGGTGGGCGGTCAGCAATGTCCAGGAGACAGAGGGACAGACCCACTGTCTCCTTACCTCCTGGGCCTTGGCCGGTTTTCAGTGCTTCGTTGCAAGCTGTGTACACAATTAGGGACCGGTCATGGGGATTTGGGTGCTAATCCCCTCCCAATTGTTAACATTAATTAAAGTGCTTTCCTCCTTCATTATGCAACAAACACTAAGGACTTCTTTAAAAGGCGAGAAAGGGAGCACGCCCTTTGCTTGGGTAATATTTGGCTTGCTTTTTCCACTGAGAAATCCCTGTGCGTTTGTTTTCTGAGAGCATAGACTTTGTGGTGTATGTGAAGGACACGGGGGAAGAAGAGCCTAACATTAACTCCCTGCATTTTATCAGCCAGAATTTTCTTAATAAGACATAGATTAACATCTATCACCCCCTCCCTAAGAATTCTCTCATTGGCTGCTGCAGTCACATAATTTAGATTAACGCTGAGAGGGCTCAGAGAATGCAAACCAGGAACCCGGCAGGTGGGGTGGGCAGGTGGGGAGACGGCCTGGCACGGTGCAGAAACAGAGACAGGTGCGATACACGAGAAGACAGCCCGGGCAAACGGCGCAGGTAAGTACAAGCCGACCGCGAGCAGAGGCTGAGAAGGCACCAGGAAAGCTCACCTGTCCTGGGAAAACCCATCTTGCTTATGTTCTGAATTAATAGCCGAATAAAAAACGCCCAGGTCCTCTTTTCTGCTAAAATCAAAACCTGTAAAAGACGCACTGCGGACCCAGCTGCACACGACGTGGCTCCCACACCTTGGTGTTCAGATGCGTGATCTTAAGGAAGGGCCTGAGGTTTATTCAGCTTTAGTTTTCCCAAAGCGTCTTATGTGATGCCTGGCATCAACCAGCCAATGTCTCCATAGTTCCTTGCCCTTTAAAAAACACTTAGCACGAATTATCTCATTTGATTTAAATGGCTATTTTTCATTTGGGTCATAGAACACGGTGGTTGTTCCAGTGATACCCTAGAAGTCATGACTGGATCCAGTTTCATGCTCTAAGGCTCTTTTTTTAAATTAAGGTTCATTTATTTATTTACACCCCACCCCCCGTTGTCTGTTCTCTGTGTTCATTCACTGTGTGTTCTTCTGTGCCTGCTTGTCTTCTCTTTAGGTGGCACTGGGAACCAACCCTGGGATCTTCCGGATTGGAAGAGAGGTGCTCGATCTTTTGTGCCACCTCAGCTCCCTGGTCTGCTGCATCTCTTATTGTCTCCTCTGTGTCTCTTTCAGTTGCGCCATCTTGCTGCGCCAACACTCCGCTCAGGCCAGCACTCCTGCATGGGCCAGCACTCCACGTGGTCCAGCTCGCTGCATGGGTCAGCTTGCCTTCACCAGGAGACCCCAGGAATCGAGCCCTGGACCTTCTATATGGTAGGCGGGAGCCCAATTGCTTAAGCCACATCTGCTTCCCACTCTAAGGCTCTTAACACAGGGACACTCTCTCCTGGTCCCAGAATAATTAACAAGCCACCCTCCCAAGGACCCACGAGGATGCCACGAGTCCCACTGTGCAGGGGACGTGGCCCGCCTCATGCTTGGCCACGTGCCCATGGGGAGCAGGCATACACCATACGACTTTCTTGTACCCTCAATTCTTTCTACCTTGTCACCAGCGCTAAATGCTACAGAGTATCCTAAAGGATGAATGAACACCAAGAAGAGCTTGCATTAGGAGAGGGTCAAGGCTGTTCAAACGGCCATTTTTTATGCTCCCATGTAAATTCCCTCTTTAAAGCCAGCCCCCTCCGAGCACGAGAGCAGATGTGTTCCTCAGAGTGAGGTCTAGCTCTGGGAAAAATGCCCCTGAATTGTCTGTTCATTTTTCAGGGCAGGCCCTCTTGATGAATCACTCCCCCAAATAGAGGTTGTGTGTGATCATACGAATCACGTTTTCCTGTCTGTGAGCTACAATGGAGGCACTGGATGCACCGCCAATAAATTCTCCCCTTAGCCCCTGAGCATCCACCTTGGCAAATGGACAGCTGTGAGTATAATAATATTGCTAATAGCAATGGAAGCTAACAATCCGTGAGCGGTAGCTACGTACCTGGCAGGTACTTTACGTGTGATATTTTCTCTTGTGTCCTCACAGGGAGGAAGGTGCTCGCCAAGATACAGCAAGGGGAAGAGATTCCCCAAGGTCATCCAGCTGTCGGAGCCCAGCGGGATGTCAGCCCCGGCAGCTCCTCTCCAGAACCCCTGCTCCTGAACGCTGTCCTCTGTGCACAGCCTGCAGGGGCCCGCGAGCATCCAGCACCCTAGCAACGGGGCTGCACCTCTTTATGCTCAGAGCCATCGCTGTTTTCATGGAATGGTTGAGCCCCCTACAAGTGCTTGGAATGTGATTCAGAGGCACCTTTGCCCTGCTGGCGGAAGCAATCGAACCTCTAAATCAGGATGTGTCTTACAATGGATGGTGTGTCATAATTTAATTGGCAGGGATTTTTTTTTTAATCCCTTTCTTAGCTGCACATAAAATAATGGTGACTCTTATAATAAGTGGATCACAGATTTGAATAAATATGGTAATGTCTAGTCACCTCATTGTTGAAATACATCCCAAAAGGGCAGTTTTCAAAATTCAAAATAACAAACAATTGGAAATACTGTCGGTGCAGTGCACAGAGGGGAGAGACAGAAAGACTAAGAATAAAGTACACGTAGGTTGTGGGGCAGGAGATGATGTTTTGGACCAATCGTATTTGAGAAACCAGGGCAGATTCCCGAGTAGAAGTCTGGGAGTCACTGGCATCACCTGATGTCATGGATAAAACAATATTCCTGGTTTTGGTTCCTGGCTTCGCCAATTGCTTGCTGTGTGACCCTAGGTCAGCTGCGCAACCTCTCTGTGCTTCAGTTTTCTCATCTGTAAAAGGGGGTTAATCATTGTAACTACCCCAAAGTTACTGTGAAGGTTAGATGTGTCAAGACCAATAAAGTGATGAAAACACCTGCTCATTATTAGCTATCTTAAACTCTATCTGTAAAGGGGTTCTTATCCGGCTTCCAGGCCTAAGAGGCAGTCTTGGAGATGAGGTTTAATCAGCAAAAATGTTGGGATGTGGGGGCAACTTTTGCTGGTTTACAGGGAGAACTCTAAGCAGAGGAAGGGAGGGAAGGGAAAGGCAGGCCATCTAAGACATCCTGACCTTAGAGGCTGCTGAATGCCTGCCCTCCCTTTGAATTCCAAGGCTGGGGAAGACACACTCAACATAGTCAAGGGTGGGTGACTATAGAGACTCTGAGGTGAAATTATGTTGGAGACGCTTGGGAAGAAGAGAAGCTTGTGTTCATGGCACCCAAACCTTCCTCTCTGTGGTGCCCAGCTCCTCACCAGGCAGCCCAAAACAGGATTCCCAGAAGTCTCTTTCAGCTCTTAGCTGGAGGCAGCCTAAACCCTGACCCTATGACTGACCATCCCTAGTGCTGAGGGGAAACTGAGCCAAGGGGGAGAAAATCCAGCCTTCTTGGCTCCTGGGAGCCCTCCCCTAAGCCACACTTTCACAAAGCAAAGAAAGTCCTTCACGTATTTTATCCAATATTATTTCCCTGAATTGACTGTCGCAATTCCTCGTTTTCTTTCCTGGAATAGATCTTTAGATGAAGGAGGAAAAAAGATATAAATATATATACACTTTTCAAAAAGATACAGAGAAAATTGCTTGAGCAAAACTGTCCTTAGTCTTCAGGGAGACTCTCAGCTCTACAACTCAAGGCAGGAAAGAGAATCTATAAAACACAGATGGGCAAATGTGCATACGGTATCTTCCCCTCTCCTCAGTTCACTAGCAAAGTTAATTTTAGGATTTTTTTTCCCCTCAGAAGCCATTGCGTGAGACGACTGGTTTTTACTACGTCTCTCAAAATCCTAAGGGTTGGCAAGGCTGAAGACCTGATAATTGACACGGGTTTTACTGAGGTAACAATTTATCTACACTTCTCTGCAAGTTCTACCAAACTGGAATTTCTTTAGCTACAGGGATCCATTTAATAAGCGCTGACGGTTTACTCAGGGAAGATAAAGCACATTTTCATAGCAGGACACAAGAGGTATGCACATTTTTCCATGAATGGATCTTGGGATTTGGTCACACAGTGCCTGCATAAAATGTAGACATTTCCCTCCAACATACCCATTTGATCTGGTGCCACCCCAAGAAAGCTCAGGAAAAAGGCAAAACTAGCTGTAAAAGATACCTTGATAAAATGGATGGCACACATTAAAAGAATTTCCAAATGAATGTTGCCATATGTCTTCAGTCATGCTCATTACCCAATGGCCATTTTTAACTTGGCAACCAAGATAGAAAAAAAAAAAAAGCAAACTTCATTCTGAAAAATGGCTTCATATTTATGCTAAGCAGAGTCAGAATTTGGGCCAAGATATCACGAACATGGATGGCTGAAAACGCCTTCAGACGAGCAGCCTCTCCAGATGTGCCAAACCAGAGCTGGCTTGGCGGTGGAGATGCGCTTCTCTCCACGTCCAGGGCAAGCCCAGACCCTCTTCGGAGAGGCCCAGCTGCTGCCATCCACAGGCCGCCATCTATGCGACATAGCGCTGCAGGGGGCTAGCTGTGGAAGACCCCTGGAAAGGCCCCACGGTTCCTAGAGAGCCCTGCCCCCCCCCCGACCCACCCCCATGCAGACTGCCTGGGCAAGGGGCCGGTGCTGAGGGGTAGAGGCTGCAGCAGACCACACAGGACGCTGGAGTCCCCGACAGACCTTTGCAGCAAAGGTGTGAGGTGACCTGACTCCTGCGGAAACAAGACCCTGGTGTTCCGTGCACCTCCCCAGAATTTCCCGTTTTGCCTGGGAACATCTTTCCAGGCCTGACACACTGGACCTGGACTTGGGGCCTGTGCAGGAGCCTCCAGCTAGAATACGTCGCCCCTTTGTCTGCTCCTCCCGGGCCCTGAAGGCCAGAAGTGTCCCTGGGCACTGGGCCTCTCCCAGCCTCCCAGCCCCCTCTCCAGATCACAGCCAGCCTTTGTCTGCCTGGGCCCTGGACCCCTGCCTCAGTCTTCCAGGTGGGCTCAGCACAGGGGCCATGGAGGGATAAAGGAAGGAGGGGAGTTGGGGCATTCCCTCCCCAGGTCCCTCCTGAGGGGTCTCCATGGGCCAACTGAGTCCAATTCCTGCAGGCGGACCTCTCTTTCCTCCCGGCCCCCCACCACCACCTCCAGCAGGGACTGGAAAAAGCTGTTGATGTGAGCCCAGGGTTCGGCGTCCTCCTCTGCAACATTTCATAAAGGCTCTTTGATTTAAAATCTCCTAACATTATCCAGATTGTGTGCCCCTGGTTTCTTTCCAGACCCCTGACTCCTAGACCTCACAGGTCCAACCCCAGGCCCTCCTTGTCCAGTCCAGTGCTTCTCTCCAGGCTGCCCAGAGTCCAGGTACGTAGTAGGCACTTATTGAATATTTGCCGAATGAGTGGTGATAAATGATTTTTCCTTTTAATTTTGTCAACATATTAAATCAAATGCTTCAAAACATTTTAGAATGGGAATTAATCGCCTCCCCTAGCCATTATTTTAATCCATAACTACAATCAAACCTCCACCCACCCACAGTTGACAAGTGACAAACAAGCACATGACAAGTTAGCAGAAAGGAGAGCCAACATGAAGCCACATCTGGAAATCTCATCTAGGGCTCTTCACGCCAGAGCTTGTAACTGCAGGTGGGGTCGGGGGTGGAGGGGAGTCATGCCACTTCAAAAATCTCTATCATCCTAAAATCTTCAAAATGGACCTGGAGTTACCAGTGCATTTCTCCTAAGCAAACCACACAAGATGATTAAACTCTACACCTACCATTTTCTTTCTTTTCAGGAGGGACTGGGGATTAGAACCCAGGACCTCATACATGGGAAGCAGGTGCTCAACCACTGAGCTACATTTTTTGTTTGTTTGTTTTTAGGAGGTACCGGGGTTCGAACTCAGGACCTCATATTTGGGAAGTAGGCGATCAACTACTTGAGTTACATCCATTCCCATATTTCTTTCTTTCCCATTTTAAAAATTGTATTTATGGTAGTTTTTAATATAACAGCTTGATTGAAATATAATTCACATGAAATGGACCCATTAAAAATGTGTATAATTCAAAATGCCGTGATGTTTAGTACAGGCACAGTGTTGTGCAACCATCACCACCATCAACTTTAGAACATTTTCATTACCACAAAGAGAAACCCTGTGCCCATCAGCCCATCTTCCCCAGCCCACCCCAGCCCTGGGCTACCACTAATCTACTGGCTGTCACTACAGAGTTCCCTGTTCTGGACATTGCATACAAATGGAACCATGCAATTTGTGGTCCTTTGTGACTAGCTTCTTTCACTTAGTATAATATTGCCAAGGTTGTAACAGGTATCAGTACTTCATTTCTTTTTATTGCCAAATAATATTCCATCTTATGGATACATCACATTTTCTTTATCCATTCATCTGTTGATGGACATTTGGGTTATTTCCACTTTTCAGCTATTATGAATAATTGGTGTATAAGTTTTTTATATATACTTGGACATAAGTGTGCATTTCTCTTATGAATATATCTGGGAATGGAATTGCTTGGTCATGTGGTAACTTTATGTTTAACGTTTTGGGGAGAACCTGCCAAAGTGTTTTCCAAAGCAACTGTACCACTTCATAATCCTACTAGCAATGTGTAAGGTTCCAATTGCTCCACATCATTGGCAACAGTTGTAATTATCTGTCTTTTCTATTATGGACCTATGTTCATCCTTAAGCTCCCCCAAGAGAGGGGGTTTTGTTGAAGGTGGCTGTGTAGGCAGCTGCCTGGACTCCCCACTTCAGTGACTGCATGTTTCAGGGATAATTCGGAACTGCTTCCCCAGCATCTCACCATCACCAGGGCTCTCTCTGGGACCCAGAAGCAATGAGCAGATGTGGCCCCAAGTAGCACAACTGACAGTTCAGACAAATTCCACAATGGCGTGAATTCTACATGCTCTCAGTTCATCCTCTCGGGTCATCGAATGTGGGAACCACGTACAATAAGTGGCTATTATTTAAGCTAATTAAAATTAAATGGGAATTAAGCATTCAGCTCCTCAGCCACATCTCAATAGCCACGTGTGGCTCGTGTCTACCACATGACACAGTGCAGATATAGCACATTTCCATCATTGTGGAAAGTTCTATCAGACAGTGCTGAAGAGGAAAGTTTAAAACAAGACAATCTGAGACCAAAGGAACTGTAAATCTCCACTTGTGAGAGAAGTTCATCAGAGGGCTTTGTCTCCAGACCCCTTAACTTAAGTACCCTACCACGCACCTTCCTTCCGTGGTTCATTTCGTCCCTCATCCACAGAGGCTCAGGAATCTTGGGGATGCTGGAGAGAAAAGAGATGGGTGTGTATTTTGACACATATATGCAGAAAGGTAGATCCCAAGAGCTCTTAGGTAGGCTTTCATGTTGAAATAAATTTGTCTTCCTTTCACTCCTCAGAGTTCAACTATTCAAACCTCCTCAAAGTCTGGGCTCAATGTCTGGGATGAGTGATAATAAACATCAAAAATGGCCTTTTGCCGAAAACTCTTCTGTTAAGGATTGCCAATATTCAGCCGTTTCCAAAGAAAAGAAATTGTTGCCTATGTGCTATTAATATTTAGCAGTCAGATAACCCTTTTCCGCTTCCAGCATGTTAGAAACGATAGGTAGTTTATACGAGAAACAAAGGTGTCCTTGCATCAGCAGTGATGTGTTATCTACTACAGCAGAGTTGGTCTTGGAATTCTGGGGGCTGGTATCTGGGAAGGAATGCCAAATGCTGGATTTAATACAGGTTTGATGATGATTATTATTAATATTCAAAGATTATGTTCATTTTTACCTTGAAAGATAGATAAACCATCCTTACTATTTGTATATTAGGTACCAAGGGACATTAACCTTATCTCTTTACAATACTGCACATTGCCGTTAGTTAAATTATCTCCAAGGACCAAACCTACAGATGAACACTTCAATGCATGTATACAAGATTTTGCAATTACCACTTTGAATTGAAAAAATGATATCAAGCAACCCAAAAGCTGAGTTCTCCACAGAGCTTTCTTTCCCTCCTCTAAATCACTATAGACAAACTAGCTCTTGCCAGGTCTTGTTTTAAAAAGGCATCCAGCAGCTTTTCAATCAGGAGAAATCAAATTCACAAGGAAACGACCTCCAAACAGATATTGAAGAGTAGACGGAGGCCTCTTCCCTCTGAGATGAGCCTCCAGTTTACAAATGGACCAAGGTTTTCAGCATTTTACATCTGAACAGAATATGACTGACTGAGATGGCCTGACACCTTCCTCTTGTCTGGCAGCCACAGACAGATGTCTTGGGAGACCATGGGGTGCACTGACACTGGAGACATGATCTTTCCTTAAAGGTATATATTTTATTTCTCATGGATAATATGGATGGATTATGTGTGGTTCTTAAATCACACATTTAATCTCCTTGTGTTGTGGGTCCCCAAAGCAGCTTCAAGATATGAGGGAAGTTCAACATAGTTGTGAAGCAGGCCCAAGAGTGGATACACTCTGAAGACTTTAAGAGACACAAATACTTGTGCAAGACTTTAGAGGTCATTGCAATGAGCCCTTGTGACCCTACCTGCCCACTTTTGGAGAGGTAAGTTCTTATCATCCCTGATTTATAGAGCAGGCCACAGAAATTAAATGGCTCACTCAAGGTCATTACATGGAGCAGGGATCAAGATGACCTGTGGCCAAAATGTAACTGAAACATCCATAAAATATGGTAGGCACATCCAAAGAATGTTCCAAGGTCAAGGATAGACACAGCTCACCTTTGCTTAGTGGACTCAGCATTAGAGAAAGACATATGAAGTCCATGGAGCCTTCTAGTTTCTTCTGCTCAATCTGAAGCTAAGCAATCAGATCTAGATCACCTGCCTTCCCACGTCTGTTGCTTGAAGTTGTCATCTGGGGGTGGTGGTGGAACCTTGGTTTTGTAGATGAGGAGACCAGTTATCCCTTCCTTAGGATGGCTCCCAGTCCAGGGCAAATCCTCCTCCATGGTTTTCTATCCTCAACATTTGACTCATGAGAAATATAGTTAAAATACAACCAGGGAAGGCTCATCAAACTTGAGGAATAGCAGTCAGTAAAGAGGACATCAAAGGACATCATCCCTCTGGAAGTTGCGGCATGGAGCCAGAAAGAGGGATAAAATAGCTTCTATTTGATAGGTTTACCCACTTTGGTAATATCTGAGATTACCTAAGAACTATCGCAGGAGAAATACCCTTTGTTCTTTGCCAACAATTGGACTGAATTGTGTCTCAGTTAGCCTTTACGGCATGACAAGTCATTCCAATACTCAGCCGCTTAAAGCGACACCGAGTTCCGACTTCTCACGATTCTGTATTTAGCAGATGCTGCTTCTTTTCTGGTTTGGCACGGCTGGGGCTGGGTGGTCTGGAATGGCCTCACTGGGTCTTCAGCTGGGATGCTGGGGTCTCCCTCCGGGTGGTCTCTCATCCTCCAGGAGGCTAGCCCCAGCTTGTCCATGTGGAGGCTGAAAGGTGCCCATAAATAAGAGAGGCCAAGCCCATCTCACAAGAGCTTTCAAGCCCCTGCCTGCATCACATTTACTAATGTCCCATTGGTCAAAGCAAGTCACATGGCCCAGTCCAGAGTCAACGTGGGAGGGACCGCCAGGGACGTGGTGAGAGAGGCATGAGTCCCTGGGGAGTGCTTCTGCGATAGCCTAGCACACGCTGGCCCAGAGGCAGGGGCCTGGGCACCACAGACCAACAAAGCACAGCTCTTCTGCTGAATGGGGGCTAGAGGACACTGAAGTGGTATCTTAAGACAAGTTATAATAGTTATTATTAATAGTTCAAAGTACAACTTCACTAACCATTATCTATGAAAGAACGTACATTTGAAACAAGACTATAAAAAATATAAATAAAATGATCTGATTCAATTCAACGTTTAATTTCCTTATATTTTATTCTGTAATCAAATCCCTGTGATTTGCATCCTTTAGCTTTCTTTCAGTAATTCAGCAAACAACTTTCTTCAGTACCTATTGTGTGTAAGGCATTGGGGAGACCCAGAAATGAGTAAGGTAACATCTTTACTGCACTGAGAAGAGTTAAAGTCTCTACTCAGATCGCTTTAATTCCTACCTTCAGAGAGGGAAAGGCATTATGGGAGCAGAGAGGCAGATAAAATGCAAATGGGTCAAGAAACTTGCATTTATAGCTTCTTGGAATCCTCAAGCACTCTTCTCATTTCAATTTGGCCATGTGCTGGGGCCTTCTCTGCAGGCCTCCATCACCTTTGTGTCATCCAAAGATCTTGGCATCAAAAATAATTGACCAGGGAGTTGCCTCCGAGATAGATCTACCAGGGACCAAGCAGGGTCTTGGGGCCCCAGAGAGCACTATTTCTGCTGAACAATTGATCGCTGATACACTGGCCTCTCGCTTCAGGGGCTTATGGTCTACCTGAAGCTGATAGCCTCTCAATTCTCTGCTGTTCTTATCTGAGTGGACCCTCCTTCCAAGCCTGTGAGTCTTTTATATCTATTCTGGGAGTAACATAAACTAGCTCTACAAATGTGCATCCAAATCTGTCTGTCTCACACTTAAACCAATGGATTTTGAACTTAATAATCAAATATTTGCCACCGCCTATGTTTCCATTTCTGCAGTGACCCTGTTTCAACAAGCAGTAGGTGACCCAGGTCTTGCTGTCCCATGGGAACAGCTTTCAGGGTTCAACAGAAGGAACTGATGAGCACAGGGGCGGGGGCCTAGGGGAGAAGCATGCCAAGTATTCATTCAAAATGTGACTCCACCCACCACACTGACTCTACCAGAGAGCCTTGCATCCAACTGCATTTGTTCAGGTAGGAGGTGGAATGTGAGCTGGGCCTTGGAAAGATTTCAAGAGGCAGGAAGGCTTTATAGATGTGGACAAAGGGACACAGGGGGGTCGAGCAAAGTGAAACGCCAGGAAGCTTCCAGTACCCTCGTGGTCAGCTCCTTATCCAGGAGCTTGATGGAGGTCAGTGGCAGGGCTTTTGAGTATCTAAACTCTATCTCTCTGGTCTGTACAATTTATCTCCTTAATTAATGGCCATTCATGATTAAAGCCAAGCTTGTAGCAATTCATGCCACTTGAAGAGCAAAACCTTTTGATCCTTGCTCTTTGTTTGTCTCCTCCTAACCGAATCTCAGACAGAAAGAAAAATAACAGTGAGTCTTCCCTCCTTGCTGCAGTGACCTTCAGTGCCCAGGCAAAACAGATCCTGCAACATTGATCTGTTACCTGGCATCTGGCTTCCTGCCCCTCCTTTTTCTTACCTAACTTGGAGGACAGTGAGAGACCCAAATCCCTGGACTTTGTTTTTTCTAAATCTGGCAGTGGGCACCATTTGCTGTCAGAAAATCAAACTGATTTGATTCCTACCCAGAGAACTGTTCTCCTGCCTCTCATAACCCAAACAGAGGTAAAGTCAAACACCCATTGTGTCATGATGGCTCCATAAACCCACAACTTCTCTAATAAAAAAAGAAGACAAAGAAATGAGGGGAAAAAAACAACAAACATTGTGCTAATTAAGCAGTGGAAATTTCTCGACACAGGCTGAGCTACAAACTCTTCCAGACTCTGATACCTACCTATGTTCCACCCCAAATGAGAAAATTCGAGGTGTTTTGTCCAGCCTTGGACAGCCATGAGACCAGAGCTTGATCGATCTCCACCCTCTCCTCAGGGTGCCAATGAAGAGAATGTTCCGCTTGCAGATCAGCAAGCTCGAGCACTGGAGTGTGTTGTGCGTGCCACAGGCACTCTGCCTCCCCACACATCCTGGCTAGTGTGGCTTCGTCCAAACCACTGGGCTGAGCCTCATGGCTCGGGCCTCTTTAGAGCCCTCCCACCCAGAGCCAGTCCTCTCAGCAGGTCTGTCATTATGGTTGAGGCCCTGGGTTTATTTTCTGTAAGATAACTGTTCGCCAACACTGTCCCTCACTTGCTAGAAGGACTTCTAAGGGCTTGGCCAGGGCAAGGAAGTCTGATCTCAAAACCCTTGTCCTTGCCTGTGTCCTGGGCTCCTCTCTGTCTGTCAGGCCGTCCTGCTCCATCATCCTACTATTTATCTTTACAACGAAGGTCAAGGTGAGCCCTCTGTTTCCTTCCTAAACGCATCTACATGGGCTCTCTCTCCATCCTACCTTGGGCATTGCCATTACCAGCATGGATTATACAATCAGAGAGAGAAATCCTCAGTCATAAAATCCATGGGCAATAAATGTTAACATATGCTAATTTTTATTTGGAGCTGGCTGTGGGCCAGGGCTGAGGCTTAATGTTTATTGAGTGCTCATAATGGATGAGGCCCTTTCTGACCCTCTTCCAGAACATTCCTCCAGAGGAACAGAAAAGGCTTTCCTAAGGGAATAAGCCTCCTGTACTGTGAGACTCCGAAGGGGATCTTGAAGCTAGAAGGGGTTTTATTACCATATCTCATCAAATTGAAGGTGCCTTTCAATCTTACAGTCTTACATTGAAGCACCATTACTTTCTGGAACCAAGGAAGACACAACCATTAATTAATTGTAACATGCTGTGGACTGTATGATGCAACTCAATTTCAAAACTGTTAAAATGTAATAAAACGTGTGTTTTGGAATCGATGAAATATGTTATTTTATCTGGTTCTTCTAATACTGGTGTGAAAACTCCAAGCCACTGGTGCTGGGATGTGGTTTTCTTCCTGGGGGGTCCTGAGACTGAGGCTTTCCCACCTTCCCCCAGACCATTGCTGTATCTGAATTACCCTTATTCTCAAGAAATTCTTCTCCCTACAGTGCCCAATTCCCTATTTCTTTAATTTATACTTGTTTGATCTTCCGCTGATTTGGATATAAGCTAGACTTCTCCTTCCTTATTTTAAATAAAATCCTGTATTTGCTTAGAGACAACAATCAAGCAGCCCCAGTCTTTTCTCCTGTACGTCAAACAACCTCAGTTCCTTTGTATAACAGATACATGCAACGAAGGAACAAATCACAAGTGCATAGCTTGATAATTTTTACAGAGTGAAACATATCCGGATAACCACCACACTGATAAAAAAAATTTATGAGCCTCCCTCATGTCTTCTCCCCTTCGTTCCCCACCTCATGCCATTCAAATCAGAACCATCCTATCCTTGATCACCAGAGCTTCATTTTGCTGGTTTTGAACTTTATATAAATGGAAATACACAGCATATACATAGGCCTTTGCATCTGGTTACTTCTGCTCAGCATCATGCACACAACTTGCTGCATGTGGTGGCAGTTTTCTCCTGTTCATTCCTACAATATATTTACCTATTTCATTGGGGATAGGTATTTGGGTTGTTTCCCACTAGCCCCCCATTGTGGACCATGCTGTCGTGGGCATCCTTACAACATGTCCCTCGGGACACACAGGCGTGCCTTCCTGCCGGTTGGGTCACTTGGTCAGAGGGCACATGTTCAGCTTTAGAACTTACTGCCTGGTCTTTTTGGATCCGCTAAAAAGATGTATTCAAGTCCTAACCCTCAACGTCTGTTTCTGATTACTGAAGTAACCAAGTTAAGATGAGGTCATACTGGATTCGGGTGGGCTCTAAATCCAATAACTAGTGTCTTTATGAGGAAAAGGAGAAGGGGATTCAGATACAGAGACACAGAGCAGACACGGGGAAGGCAGCGTGAGAAGATGGCAGCAGAGAATGGAGTAATGCAGCCACAGCCAAGGGACGCCCAGGACTGCCGGGAGCCTCCAGGAGCTGGAAGAGGCCAGGAAGTATACTCCCCTGGAGCCTTTGGAGGGAGTGCGGCCCTGCCAACACCTTGATTTCAGACTTCTGGCCTCCAGAACTGTGAGAGAATAAATTTGCTGTATTAAGCCACCCTGTTTGTGGTAGTTTGTTACGGCAGCCCTAGCTTTCCAAAGTGTTGGACCAATTCACACCCCCATAAGCAATGTATGAACATTGCAATGCTCCATGTCCTCACCAACACTTGATATTGTCCGTTTCATCTTAGCCATTCTGGTGGGTGATGTCATGGCAGATTTCATTCGTATTTCCTGATGATTAATGATGTTGAGAACATTTTCACTTTTCATAGGCTTTTTGGCCATTGGATGGATATCCTCTTTTGTGAGGGACCCATTTGAGTCTTTTATGACTTTCCACTCTTTTAAAAACTGGATTTGTTTTTTCTAATTCATTTGCATATTCTGGATACTGGATACAAATCCTTTATTTAGGTATATTATTGCAATTGTCCTCTGCTACTCTGTGGTTTGCCTTTTTATTCCTTTAAATGGTGTCTTTTGATGAGACATTCTTAATTTTAAAATAATCCATTTGAAAACTCATGTCCTTTATGGTTAATGCTTTATGTGTTGCCTACCCCACCATCATGAAAATATTTTCCTATGCCAGCTGCTAAAACATAATTGTTTATTATGCTGCTAAAACCTTTTACATTTAGGTCTCCAATCTACCTGTAATTAAATTTTGCATGTATTTCCAACTGACGCAGGCGCTTCCTCTCCACTGCCTTGCCATGGTCCCTTTCTCATTCATCAGGTGAGTGTGTGTGTGTGGGGGCGCGTCTTATCTGGGCTCTCTAGTCTGTACACTGGTCTGTTTGGCTGTCCTTGCACACTGTCTTGATTACTTTAGCTTTAACTAATTTTTAAAAATTAAGCCACATTTTAAAAATTTACATTACATTACATTACGTTATGTTACCAAATTGCCACCCATGTGTTCCATCCCCAGAACACTGTCTTGATCAAAAAGACATGGTCCATGGCAACTAAGAAATTTTAAAGTAATCTAGGAACTTTATTCATATTTCTTGAGCACCTGACCTGCCCCACTAGTCTACTCTTCTATTTTCCATCTTAAAAACCAGGAAAAATAGAAAAGTGACCCTCTTTCAAGGGTGTGAGAGGGTGAAACACATGAGTGGAAGAAGTAGTCAGAGAATCCAGACTCCTTTTAACTGGTCAGGGAGAAGAAAAAGACTGGAAAGAGCCTCTGTTAATCATTTGGTTTTATTTTATTAACTTATAGGAACCTTACAAACATTTCATAAACTTGAGTAATTGGAAGGGAGGAATAATCTACATTCCCTACTAACTCATAATTATGAATTTGATGTATTTCTGCTTAGACTTTATTTCATATACATAATTGATCTTTACTTCTTAATTTGACATAAGCATTATAAGCATGTTTTGCATGCTTATAACATCTTCATAATTTCCATTTTAAATGAAAATATATTTGATTGAATGGATTACAACCTTCATGTAATGTTTTTCCTACTCTCAACTTTTAAACTGCTTCCAATTGTTTCTTAAAATAGATAAAACTTCACTGAACATCTCAGGTATCCAGCTGTTTTCCTTCTGTTGACTTCTTCCTCCCCAGTGGGTTCTATTAGTTTATATGACCACTAGCAATGTTCCGTTTCAACAGACTCATTGTGAATTAATTTGCATTTAGTGAGGTTGAATAGTTTTCCATGTGTTTCCTCGTGGTACCACCTTCTTTTGTCCTTTGTGCAGTGATATAGCAAGATCTTAATATTTTTCTTATCAATTTGCATGGCACCTCTTTCAATGATGAATATGGTAGTCATCCATCTTTTATTGGGCCTTGTTCTCCTTCAGGTCAGGGACAAGGTTTCATTAATCTTTGTGTCTTCAACGGTTGGCACAGAAACTGGTGCACAGTATGTGCTCAATCAATATTTGCTGAGTGAATGAAGTCATAGTTGTTTCAAGTATTCTTCTCCATCTATTGTTGCCATCTGTGCCTTGGACATGGAAAGAATTAATAAATGTTGATTGTTTATTATGATAATGCTGACATATGGTATATTTATTTTTAGTGACATCCGTCGTGAATAAGAGGTCCCAATTTGGTTATTTTAGTCTGACAACTTTATGGATTGTTTTATCTGAGGCCATTCCACTTGTTCTTGATATTAATTCGTCTATAAGATTAATGTAGTATAAATATGGAAACTTTACTGAGAATGCCCCTGACTTCACTTTAATTCATCAATACACAACTATTTGTGCTCTATGATTAGTTTGCATCAGCGATGCTGAACTACCTGCAGTTCCCTGAATGCCCTACACTCTCTCCCTTGCCCCTTGGCCTTTAAACATGCTGTTCTCCACCATTTCTACCACCCCTTCCCCACTCCCACCCCCTTGCTGGTTTATACCCAGTTCATTCAGATGCTTGATTCAGCCAAGGTCTTCCTGACCTGCTCCTCCCCCATTTCCTCCTAGCGCCCAGAATTTTCCCCCATCACAGCACTTCTCAGGAGGTCTTAGAATTGCCAGCAGGGACCGTGTCTGGCTCATTTTTAAAGTCACTCCTGCCCCCCACCCCAAGTCTATCACAGTCCCTGGGACATTGTAGCAATCAAAGATTTAGTGTTGAGTGAATGAAAATAAAAGAAATATACTTGAATGTCCACAAGGCTTCTCTAGCTCAACTGACAAATAATTGTATCAGGTTTAGAAAAGGGACCCAGACGCGACTTTCCGGTCTTTATGACCCCTGCCTATTGGTAGGCTCTGCTCGCCCCTCCCCTCTGACCTGGAAGAAATAATCCAGATTTCTCTTTCTACCAGTGTTGCTTCTAAGTCTGGATATTCTATGACAGTGGTTTTCAACTGGGGGCTATTTTGACCATGCAAAAGTATATTTGCCAATGTCTGGAGACATTTATGTTTGTCATAATTGAGGGGAGGGGGAGCTACTTGCATCTGGTGGGTAGAGCCAGGGAGGATGCTAAACGTACCCACAGTGCTCAGACAGAGCCCACCACAAAGCATTATGCAGCCCCAAAACGTCAAGGATGACACCCTGCTCTGTGAAAGTCTTCCCAATCACTTCAGCCCCCACCCCGTCTCCTTTGCAGTCTCCATTTCCCCAAAGCCTGAATAATGGGAGGCTTTTCAGTGGGGCTGACCAGAATGCCCCTTGAGCAGCTCACGCCTGAACTCCAGCCCCTGGCTCTGACAGACAGCCACGCTAGGCAGAGAGGTACCCATGCTCCTAGAAACCTCCACAACACTTCAGATAGCTGCTTGACATAAAATTATTTAGTTTACATGTTCAAGCACATAGTTTCATACATCTTGTCATTGCCACAAATTGAGTAGCAATATTGGAAGGCCTCACATGAAATATTAACAACCTAATTCGATCTCAAAATGCTCTGCGCAGGGAAGCTTCTGACGTGAAATAGCAGATGTGCCTTCTCTTCCTTGGTCTCAACGGCAGAAACAAGAGGGAGGGAGCCATCGTTTGGAAAATGTCGCTGTAAGACGCATGCCTTGTGCCGCCACAGTGGCGCTAAGGCCACCATTTTAGAAGTGGACCTGTGGCAAATTTGGCCATCTTACCAAGCGCAAGAGAAAGTATAACTGGAGTGCCAAGGCTAAAAGACGAAAAACCACTGGTCGAATGAAGCACTGAAAATTGTATGCCGCAGATTCAGGCATGGATTCCATGAAGGGTCTGCTCCTAAACCCAAGAAGGCAGCTGTCACAGCATCCAGTTCATCTTAAGGATTGCACTGATTAGTCATGCAATAAATATTCTGGTTTTTAAAATAAAAAAAATTTTTTTTTAATATTTTATTTATTTATTCATTTATCCCCCCCTTGCTGCTTGTGCTCACTGGGTCAGCTAACCATGCCGTGCGGGCGGGCTTTGCCTTCACCAGGAGGCCCCGGGAACCGAACCCGGGGCCTCCCATATGGTAAACGGGAGCCCTACTGATTGAGCCACAGCCACTTCCCTAAAATAAAATTTAAAAAATGCTCTATGCCGTTGTCCTCCACGGGAGACACAGAAGTCGGAGGAAAAGCAGAGCCCAAGGTCTTGGGTCCCATCCTTGTCCCACCAGATGCTCCAAGAGCCTTTGGATGAGTTCACAGTGAAACGTCACTGTGGACTTCAGAGTAATCTTTTCACTACACAGTTCAGAGCATGCCCCTCCCCTACCCAAAACACTCCCTGGGCTCCTGCCTTTATCTTGAGCAAAAGTCATAATTCTCAATATGGCCATAAACACCCGCCCCCACCCTCTGACTCCATCCCCGCCTACCACCACCTTGATGGTCATCTCCAACCACACCACTCTCCTTGTTGTTCTCACACATTCCACACATGTCCTGGCCTCGGGGTATTACCTTGTCCTCACCCACATCTCTACCTCGTTTGCTCCCTCCTTCCACTCAGGTCTCTCAGATGTCCCTTTATCAGGGAGGCCTTCAGTGACTCCTATATAAGATATGCAGCCCCATCTCGCTCTGTTTTATTTTTCTTTGCAGAGCTCACCACCACTTGACGATTTATATCTTGATTTATCTATCTCCTCAAATAGAATGGAAGTTTCATGAGGGCAGAGCCCATGGTTATCGTTCCTGCCCCTAGAACAATTTCTAGAACTTAAAGTTCATTTTTAAAATACATGTTGAATGAACAACTCCATCATTGCATTTTTGGTCTAGCCCCACAAAGCAACGAAATGAGAAACTTCACTGGTCAACTCAGCAAGTATGAATTGAAATCTATTTAGGTGTTTTCCGAGTGCTAAACACTAGAGGATGATTACAAGATATTGAAACATGGTGCTTTTTGTGTTTTCCATTTAGAGTTCTCATGGGAAGCTGCCTCTGGCTAACTTAAGCCAATGGGAATTTATTGGAAGGATTGGGGGAGTTCAAAAAAATTGACTAAAGAGCAGAAAGAGTCAGGAATGGTTTTATAGGCAGACAGGCCAGGATAAGAACACTGAGCCAAAGACCTCTGATGGCTTCTTTTTCTCTATGTTACTCACTCCAGGAGAGAGCATCCTTTAGAACTTGCTAGTGTACAGAGCACAGAGAAGGATGGCTCAGCAGGAAATCTGCCCAGGGATGCCTTTAGCTTCCATGGTAAGGGACAGGCATCCCTATTTTTCCCAACAAGGCAGCACACAGCAGGTGAAGGCTGGTCCCTGGGAAGGAGTTGCCGTGATGGCAGGAAAGGGAAATGGATCCTGGGCAGCCAAGACTGACAAACACTTACTCTGCTTTGGCTCACAGTCATTTAAGGTTGAATCACAATGGAAGGATGCATCAGGTCAAGTGACCCAATGGTGATGTCGATACCAGGAATTGTGGAAGCTCTGCAGAGGGTGCCCGATGGGACCCTGGGGTTTGTGAGCAGGGCAAGACCCCCTCTCCCAAAGGTGCTCTCTTTCCTTTCTTCTTGGAAGTAGAGAAATTGTACCAAACCAAACACTCTTCTCGCCTGTTCCATCACTAGCCTCAGGGCCCAGCCTAGAACAGGCATTTGGTAAATATCTCGGGAGTCCTTGAGACAGAGCATCATTTCCTAATGTGTGTCCCAACAACTAAGGTCCTCAGTAAAGAAAAGAGGTCATTTCAGTAACCCAGTGTTTCCCACACTGATTTGAACAAGCGACAATTTTATAATATATAACAAGAATTTAGCATCCTTCTTAATTAGTGTCCAGTGAAACCTACGTTGAGAAACTGGACCCAAAGAGAGAGTTCTTTTAGTGTGTGTTCCCTCTGCGACCTTCTCACGTCTGATCGGTTCCTGTGCATCTTGGGAAACAGGAGACATTCAGAAGGCAGAGGCACGAGGGAAGCCCTGCTGAATAGAACTAGTGCACAATCTTCTTAAGTTGGCCTGCCTTGTCTGGGCAGTTCCTTAATTTCTCAAGAGGCATCAAAGCCTCAAAAGAAGCAGAGAGGAGGCCATATGGAAATTAACTTGAGCATCGAAAACTCAATAGCTTCATTTTTAAAAAATTGTCTACCAGAGTTTTTATTGCAATCTTTAATTCCTATTGTGGGTGGTTGTTTTTTCAATTGTTTGGTTGGCTTTTTAAAATTATTATTATTAGAGCAGTTTTAAGTTTACAGAAAAATCATTTACGAAGTCTAGACTTCCCATATATTCCCCCTTTATACATGCAGTTTTCCCTGTTATTAACATTTTTCAATACTGTGCTTTTATTACAATTGCTGAAACAATATTATTATAATTATACTATTAACTATAGTCCATAGTTTACAATAGGGTTCACTCTGTGGTACAGTTCGTTGTTGTTGTTTAATTTTTATTCTGGTAACATACATACAACCTAAATTTTCCCATTTTAACCACTTCCAGATATATAATCCAGTGTTCTCAATTGCATTCACCCATGTTGTGCGACCATCTCCACCGTCAAGAGCAGACAGCTTTGAGATTGGAGACCCTCCCCCAAATGCACAAAACGAGGCAAGGCCTCGGGTGGTTTTCTTGTCCTGGTCAGTAGCCCACTTTCTTTTGAAATAAAGGTGGCTTCTCCTGGAAGGTCCCCTGTCCCTACCCCTCGCCCAGCTGAATCCTGGGGCGGGCATTGTTCCTTTATTATGGCTTGCCTCTCTATTGTCCTACAGCCACCATTTACTCCCCAGAACCCACAGTTGTCCTGATGAGGAGGGAGGAAAAGAGGTCACCAGTCTCGGTGAATCACTGATTACAGTAGCTTCCATTAAGCTCAGGGGTGCCTGAAGCTTGGGGTCATTTCAGGAACAGATGAGCCTCCTACCTTCTACCTTGCCTCACATGTGAAAGGCTCATTACTATGATAATAAAATTGTACCCTGGCTTTAGATATATTCTTCCCACTTAGGAAAGGATTACTGCATCTTTGAAATATCACAATTAAAATGAATCAGTAGGGAGAAATGATAATTGATCCTTCAACTATTGTGCTGATCTGTTAAAAGTGCTAAAATATGCCTTGAGCAAAAACACTGAATCACAGGGATCAATAAACTGAGCTCTACTGGTGCCATGGCTGCAGGCTTCCTGCGTTGGCTGGTGCTGGCAATTAAAGAAACAGGGTTGACTAAAACTGCTTCACCAGGAGCACGTAACCTTGATTCCTAAGTGGAAGCGTAACTGTCTTGGGGTTGTCAAAACTTCCAAACTCCTCTTTGACTTTTTGCAAGGATATTTCCACCCAGCAGCTAATTCAGCTTCCATGACAAAGGCCATCTTGCTCAGTTTAAATAAGAGTCCATGAAACCAGGTTGGCCAGATAGGAATGGTGGTTTTTTTCTTCCAACAATGGAGACAAACTGGTTATTTTACTTTCTAGAGAAGGATTCCACCTTAACATGCCTCATGGGTGATTAGGAAAACCTCATTATGGTCCATGTTGGTGAAATAGCAAAGCAATGATGCCTGATTTACTGGGAGTGGTACCTCAATGGAAAACCTGCAAAGGAGCGAGCCTCTTCCTTGTCTCCATGTGGCTCATGCATCCATTCCTGTGGTTCCGTGATTAGAACTCCAGAGGTTTGGCTGTTTCGGGTTTGTTTTTTTTTTTAAAAAAAAAAAAAAAAAAAAAAAAAAAAAAAAGGTAAGGCATGGGGCAGAAGGAGATCCTATGTTAGGGAAAAATCATTTACAGTTCATTTCTGCCTTTTGGTAGTTAGAGATAAGGGGGTGGGGAATTCTAATAGGCTGAAGCTATGCATTTTTCTTTCTTTTGGCACCTCCAGCAAAGAGAAAACCCAGATGCTAGCGACTTGGCAGAACATGTTTTCATGTCAAGGTGAACACCTCTAGTCCACTTTTAAACATCCTGGGAATTTTCCTTGATACAAGGCCTGCTTGTTAGTTAGCTTTATCAAAAACAACAAGTGTATCCAGAACAAATACATGGAATTATTCCCAAACTATAGAGAGTAAGTTTGTTCTTATGAAGGTGAGTCCCTCGCTGTGGTGCAGTGAAAACGCCCTCGGCTGGCAGTTTTGAGGCCTGATTCCAGCCCAGCCCTGCTGGGTCACGCACCTGTTTCTTATTGGTCAATCAGGACAGCAAGGTCTCTGAAGAGCTCTTTGGCTTTGACCTTCGTGGACTCTCCAATTACCTATTTGCTATAGTAAATACAAAACACCAAGGCCTGTGTCTTATTTATGTATCTTCAGGGCCTGTCTGAAAGGTGGCACCCATTGCATGTTGGATGGATGGATGGATGGATGGATGGATGGATGGATGGATGGATGGATGGAGGAAGGAAGGGAGGAAGGAAAGGATAGGATGGAGTTGGGGGACAGTTGGATGAATGGACACTATGTTTGTCGTTATTTCACAGATTCCTTATTTGTGGAGAATTCCAGAACTCACAATGAGCCCTCTGCTTGAGTTTTGACTGCCAGTGGAAACACTGTGTGGTGACTTGGAAAGGGACCCCAGTCTTGCTAAAGGTCAGCTAGAGTCCCACTGGCTTCTGCCTCTCAGCAATGAGAACAGCAGTTCGATAATTAATTTGGGGCCGGTTTTGCCGAGTGGGCAGTTCTGAACTCTTGGCAGTCACGGTTCCTGACTTGGGCATCTCCTTGACCATGTAGCGTCTCCTTCCTGTCCTTCAACCTGTCCTCGCAGCTTCTCCAGAGGCCAGGCTTACTTACCAGCTATGTGTTCTCCACTTTTCTCACAGGCAAGAGTGCAACCGGTGACCCCTTGGTCCTGAGGGAGGTAGCTATCGGCTGGGGCTGCTTCCATGAGTTCCCACCCGTGGGCAAGTGGCAATGCCCACTGTTGGTCATTTGCTGCACTCCATGGCACACCCTGGCCTCTGGGGAGACCTGTGAATAGCCCTTCTGTAAGAAGCTGGGACTGAAATAGGACTCCTTGTGACACTGCCAGTGCAGAAATTAAGATTCCAAACACAAGCCATGTTCCATACAATTACGTCTTCATCAGGATCCGAGGCAGAGGCAGCCTTCAAATGTGGCATTTAGGGCCCTCGCTGCTCATGAATGATGAAGGCTGATTTCTGTAGCATTAATTTACCGCCATTGACCTCTCCTTGCATTAATTGTGAAGGGTGAAACCTTTGTGATGACAGCTTCTTAAATGTTAATTCTGTCTTTTGGGCAAGGGAACAAGAAGCCCAGTTTACCCTAACAGAACCTCAGAGGCAGCCTCTGTCTGGCAAAGATTTCCAACAAGCACTATCTGATGGACACAGTCTAGTGAAGGAGAAACATCTGGCCAGAGACCATCTCTTCGGCGCCCCCAAATAAGACCCTCACCTCGTGCACAGCACATCTCAATTACCAAGAAAAGGCTGCACGGAGACGAATGGCAGGTGTTAAAAGCAAGCGGGAGATGGAGCTTCCAGCTGCCAGGCAGATGCAGACATCTGAAGGGAGCTACTCTTCATGCAATGACTTGAAGGGGAAAGTTTTCAAAGTGATTTGAAATTCCACATATTTAAATTTTTAGTTAAACTTATCAGAGAAACTGATCCTCACACACACACACACACACACACAACTGGGCTTAAAAATAGCATGACTCGAATGCTTTGTATTCTATGTGGATTCCACGTCCCTCCCCATTAGTGAATCCACATCCTTTGTATTCAGTAAAGACGGAACTGCCAACCCCGAAAATCTCTGTCTAGGAACAGTGCCAGGCAGGGGGGAGCCTGATGGATGCCAGCTGCAAGGAAGGTGAGTTGGGGAGAGGGGTCTCTAGACCCGAAGGTTGCCCACAAACTTGCACTACTAGAATCTTTCTGGATTCACCAACTTCTCTCTCTTTTTTTGTAAAGATGTATTTATTTATTTCTCCCCTGAAGCTTTGGGCCCTTCACTCCCACGGATGCCCTTCCAATGTGCCAGGACGGGCCCCGGCACTTTCAAACTTGTAATTTTGTGTTCTTCAACAGGGCTGCCCAAATTATACAGGCTTTAGGCCTCACAGAACCTGAATCTGCCCCAGCATACACGAATGGTCTTCTCACAAAGCAAAAGGAATCCCCTAGCTTCCTCTTTCAAAGCTCTTTAGTTTAACAGAGAGCCCATCCCTGGTACCATGGCCCTCCAGTCACTGCTGGTTCCACATTCGCCCACCTCTCCAGCCTCTCTTCTACCATTCTCCCCCTTGCTAACTACAATTAAGCCACAACAATTGAGCTCCTTGAATGTGCTACTCTTTTCCCTTCCTTAGGACCTTTGCATATCCTGCTTCCTCCGAAACACCCCTCCTTCCTGACCTAAGTGAGTGCCTCTTCGGTTCTCTCTCTCTCATCTTCTTGTTGCAATAATTTGGCACATTTGTCTTTTCACTCGAGTTTTGTCTATCCCAGGCCACTAGAATATACATTTTAAGAGGGCAGGTTCCCTCCATGTCCTGTTTAACATGGCATGCCGGGGGCCTGGCACACTTCCTGGCAAGCCATCATTTTGATTTTCCCAATTTTGACCTTCTCGGCCTTTGAGGCCTCTGACTTTGCTCAAGGGCAGAGACTCGAAGAAATGATGAACGGCAGAAATCGAGGACAGACGGCATGAACACTGAGTGCTGAGGAGCAGGTGTATAAACAGCAGCACGGAAAGGAGAGAGCTCGTCACGACAGAGCCACAAGGCTTAGCTTCCTCTGCTGGACAGGGGCAGGAGCAGACGGCACAGGCTTCGGTGGGGACCAGAAACCATCCTTGTTTGTGTACCTGCAGGCACCCCAGGAAAGCTGAACACAGCGGCCTCAAGGAGCAACCCAAGGGCCCCAAGACATCATAGCTGTAGAGTTAACATGGAAGAGGAGAGACTGAAAATATTCAAGAGTCATCATATCTGCCAGGCCCCAAGCAACGTCACACAGTTAATAACCATCTGATCCGGCTTCAGACCCAGGTCTGCCTGACCTTGAGGTGCCATTCATCCAATTATCAGCTAATTATCTCGTTCTTGGCAATGTGGGAGCCCAGGATGGCATGGTCCCTGGGCTGAGGCTCCAGGCTATTTATTAGCGGGCATTTATTGACTTTCACCATATGGTGGGCATTGGTATAGCAAGTGTTTAATGTACCCAGGCACATTTACCCCCAGAGCGGATCTCAGGGTAGAAAATGCAGGCTCCATCTATGGATGGGATTCTTCAGCAACTCCATAAATTACTGAACTTTTCTCAATCTCAATATTCTTCTCTATCAGATGGGAATATTTGTACCTTCCATGGAGGGTTGTTATGAAAAACAGGGCAAACAGATGTCAATGCCTAGAATTCGCCAGGTGCAGAGTTGGTCCTAATCAATGAAAGCTATCATGGTATAGGGATTGCATCACAGGTCCCAGTCTCCACCCTCCCTGTAGCCCACCCTTGGCAATGCACCTTACAGCCCAGGGCTCCGCAGAGCCACTGGCTCTGGGCCAGCTAGCGAGAGAACTGCCTGCTTTCCTGGCAACAGTGGCCCCTATGACAGGTCCTCCTTCCCCACTGCATGCCCCTCCCTCAACCCACACCCTTTTTCCTCTCCCCAACCTCACCTCCTCCCTCCTTCCCCCAATGTACAGCTCAAATGCAAAGCTCCAGAAAAAAAAAGAAAATGAAAGGAATAAGCATGGATGAGCATCTGTGGTGGGCAGAATCATGTTTTCTCAACAGGCATGTTCTTAATCTCAGCCCAGATTCCTGTGGGTGAGCCCATTTGTGAACAGGACCTTGTGAAGATTTTACTTTTAGCTAAGGTGTGGCCAACGGAACGAGGGTGAGTCTTTATCCATATCACCAGAGGCCTTATAGAGAGAAGCAGCTGGAAAGAGAGAGAGGGCCATGCGGGAGGAAGCCAGAAGTCAGAGGAAAATGGAGGAGTGGATGCAAGGAAAGAGAGCACCACATGACTGGGCACAGAGATGCCAGCCAAAGAGCCCCGAGGACCACAGCCAGCCAGCGCCAGAAGGCGACAGGCTTTGGGGAGAAAGAATGGCCTCGTCGAATGCCTTGATTTTGGAGTTCCAGCCCCCCAAAACTTGAGTCAATAAACACTTGCTGTTTAGGCCATCCCATTGTGTGGCATTTGCCATGCAGCCTGGCAAACTAAGACAACATCTGCATTTTTTTTTTTTTTTTTTGAGGGAGGAGTATTGATAGTATACAATGCTAATTTAAAAATAACTCTCAATGATCAGGATTAGTGTTTTATGTCTCTTATAACCACTCCCCTTAACAACAATGCTAGGTAGGTATTATTATTCCCATCTTAAAAATCGTGAAACTGAGTCTCACAGAGGTCAGTTAAGCTGTCCAAAGTTGTGGAGTGAATAGTGGACGAGCTGGAGTTTTCCGAAGCCCCCCGTTTTTATTACAGAATCCTGATGCCCAATCTTGTCTCCAAGGGCAGGGACTTTATATACCCCTGGACCCAAATTTTAACCCACGCTCAGGGCACCCCGGGCTCAAACTCCATGTTCCAAACCTCACCACGCAGTGCAACCTTCTGGAAGGAGAGGTCCCTGACCCCCAGGGGTGCCTGTTTTCAAAGCCGTCCAGGAAGAAGACTGGCCAGCCTCCCCGGGCTGCCTGTCTCAATGCTTAATCACCCTCCTAGATCGCCTCCTGAGTCCTATAAAAAGAACAAATCAAACGTAAGTGTGCACAAGGCATTAGAGAAAGACACATTCTAAGTTGAGGAGGTAGCTGGACTCCTGCCAGGGCTGGCATGAAGGATCTAAAAGAAACTATACATGCAGGGTCATTAAAGTAAAGCTATTTAATACCGGAAAAGGAAGAGACTTTTAAAAGCATGGACCTGTTATAGATTATTGCTGCGTCCCATCTCCCAGTGAAAACCCACGGCACGATTCCTCCTCTTCCCCTTTCAGGGGCTGCTGCAGGAGCCAGCACTGTACCCTTGAAGAGCCTCCGATACCAGCTCCCCTTAAAGGCACCTAGATAATCACATCCGTGAGCATCGTAAAATAAACAGGCTCGGGATTTAGGAGGTCCAGGGCGGATCAATAAGGACCAGGGGGGGTCACTAGATTAAACCAGACTGCCACAGCAACAACCTGCTCGTTCCATGGGGCTCCAGGTTAACTACATGAATCTCCAAGTGCAAAGAGAAAGCAGTCAATTTTTTTTTTTCCAAATGATCTGCGATCTCCTTCCACGTCCTCTGGGCCATGGCCTTGGAATTGCACTCCAGCAATCTGCCAACTCCTAGGGGAGAAGGCCCACGTGGCATGAGTCCTCACCTGCCCCTGCAGCCAGAGCCCCTCTGCTTTTACCTGTTTTACAAATTGGTTTCCCCAAGATTCCATCTTAAGAAAAAGTTGGATTTAAAAGCAGCCTAAACTGGTTTAAAGAAACCCAGCCCTTCATGACCTGTGCTCACCCAAAATGCTCGGGCTAGTTGGTGGAAAATAGAAGCCACCTAGCTGAATCACATAAATGTCATGCACATGCTCTGCCCTTGGCCCAGAGGTCAGACAGCTTTGCCAAATACCAGCCTAAGGGGAGAATGTTCCAGATGGCTTGATAGTCATGAGGCCTCCTCTTGTACCCAAGGAAGGTAACATGAAGCAAAGGCCCTTTCAAGAACAAGGCTCCTTTGAATGGGAAGCCAGAACTTACCTGTCTCCCACTCAAACACAGACAGTTTCCCAGGGACACATGATGTCCTTGTGGTCCCTTGCAGGCTGGAGAGGAGCGATTGATGCTGATTTTCTCTTTCTGGCAGTTGTGACCTCTTGCTCCCATGACAGGTCAGTCCTGGGGCCTCCCTGCTCATTGTATTTCACCAGCTTGAGCTAAGGGCAAGCACATGCAGAGGGAAAGAGAGAGACCCGCTCTCAAAAAGCGAGAGAGAAAGAAGCAGGTCAGGAAATAATTTGTTCAAAAGCAGATGTTTTACAAGAATGATCTAGGCCTGATAGTCTTGGTATTTTTACCGAGATGCCAAATAAGCAACGAAAAATCATAGGTGTGTGAGGAGAGGGTAGACAGCTGGGTTTGTTTGGGTTGCTTTGCCCCAGGGCGCTCCTGGCCCCTCCGACTGTGCCATTGCAGCTGCCAGATAAATATTCTTTTCGTGCTGGGAAGCAGGACACTGCGTGACCGTTACATTAAATAACACGATGAGCTTTATAACTGCGTTTAATTCTCTGTGTCACTTTTAATTTATGCTGCATTTGTTTATATGCATTTTTTGCTTTTTAAAAAACCTTTTCCTCAGATGGCCAGCTGGGCAAAGACTACTAAAAAAAAAATACCACTTTAGCTTCTAACCCAGTCTATTCAGTCCACACTGCATTAACGATATTTCACCCCAAACAAGCAGCAGTCCACGCAACAGGGCCCACGAGAGCTCAGTGACGTGCTTTCCAGTTTTAGCCTTTCCCCTATAATATACCTCAGAAAGAGGGTGTGACTTCCAGCGATTAATTGTGTTATTTTTCTCATGGGGGTTCTTAATCTACAACTAACAATGAATAAGGAAGTAGAAATGAGGAAGCCACTTTACTTACAGCAGCCCCAAATCACAGCAATGCTAATGTATAAACCGGACTCAGACTCCCGCGCCGGCTGGGGCTCCTGGCTCTGGGACCAGGCGGGGCAGGACAGAGGCTGATGAGGTCGGAGGGCAGAGGTGGAGACGCTTGAGGTCCAGAGGAGGTTGGCTCGTCCCAGAGGTGGAAGAGGCGAAAGCACAGATGGTCGACATTGTCCGTGTCGCCACGTGTGCTCTCCGAGCCCCTTTGATGTCAGCCACCGTGATGTACTCATGACCCTGTCCCTGCAGCTCTCCAAGCCCCAAGGGGACTTAGCTGCTGCCTCCATCTACCTACTCATCCCCACGATGGACACTTATGGGGCCCTGATGCTTAGGCCTGGGGCTGGCAAAGAAGATCAGACAGGGCCACTGCTCTCAGGTAGCAGGTAGTCATCCAATACAAAGACAGACAAAATTTTGACTCAGACGAGTACAGCAAAGAGAGGAAAACAGGCTCCTATGAGGCGCGGCTGGGTCTGCTCTTGAGATCAGAGAGGGCTTTGCTGGGCAGCAACGTGTGGGCAGGGTCCTGGAGGATGGGTGGGGGTTCCTGAGGGGAAAGAAAACAGGCAGCTCCCATCAAGCAGAGGAAGAGCTTGGGCAGGCGCCTGGCAGCAGGAGGCACATGGCAAGAGCAGGTGCTGCAGAGAGAGAGAGGGAGGGAGGCAGATAGAAGCCAGGGCCAGGCCTGTGGGACTTTTAGATAAGGCAAGAATTATCTCATTCTCAAGGGTCATGAGCAAGGTGTGGTGCCATCTGGAAACTTCCTTCTGGTTAGGCCACCATGACGACAAGAAAGGAGGAAAGAGGGAGGATCTCAGAGACATTTAGGAGGACTTGGTCATGGATTGGTCATGGATTGGGTGCGGGGAGTGTGGGAGAGGCAGAAAGGACCCAGGTATGAGCTGCGCCAACCAGATGGCCAGTGGTGCAGCCTTCAGGCGGCAAGCGGCCCCTGCGCCTAAAGCCACGCTGGGGGCTCTCCCCACCCACCTGGGGTCCACCTGCTTGGCTGTGCCAGTCCCACCTGCAACCTCTCTCCCACGTGGCTCCACCCTTGGTTCCCGGGCACCACCTAGAAGGGTCTCCACCTGAGGACAGCGCATCCTGTGGTTGCATGTTCCTGACACTGGGCTCCTGCCTGGCGTCTTCACCCGGCTCTCCCCAAGCTCCCAGGAGCAGGCTCTAGGCTCACCCTCTGTCTTCCCTGCCCTACAGGTGTTGACCCCCGGGTCCCGGGCCCTCTGCTCAGGGTGACCATCCCAATCTCCAACCTCTCACGCCAGGCCCATCATATCATGGAAGGACTTTCCTGGAGGGGAGGAAATGAATGGGAATCTCCGGGACCAGGAGATAGCGCACCTTGATTTCTTAAGAACACGGCAAATTCCAAAAGAGTCTTAAGCGATGGTTTTAACGAGGGACACTCATCTCAATGTCTTGGGCTCCAGACTTGAAGCTGCAGGTCTGGGTGGAGCCTGGAGACGTGTTTCTGCTTTAGGTTCCTTGGCCGGCTCAGGACCAGCCCTCCAGCTGAGAACAGCAGCTAGAGCAAAGCCAGTTCCCTTGCTCTGTGGTTTCAGTAAAAACTTGTCTCCAAGCTGGAGGGCACAGGGTGGCTGTGCCTTATGGAGGCCTCCTAACGGACTTTCCCCCAAGGGGTGCGGCTTCCAGCAATAACCCAGTGCTGGATGCACACTCCCAGACTGAGTCTCTTGGCTCAGGTGAGAGTATTGATGCCCAAAGATGCCCAAGCTGGCACCCACGAGGGGATGAGAAGGGCTCATATGCTTCGGGGAATGAACTGAAGTTGTGGGTGGGTCTCCCCATTCCACACCTCTAAAATGATGCACAGTCACCCTCACGGATTCCACTTCATGTCTATCCCTCCCTCTGATTGCCTCGCACCCCAGTCCCAGGCCTTCAGCCAAGTCCCTCAGTCCAGGAGTGACTGAGCCCCCACACTTTTGAGCAGAAGCAGTTAAACCTGGCTGGATGTATTTTTTCTGACACGGAGCTACACAGATCTGGAAGTCTTGCAGCTGAGCTCTTTGCTTTGTTCATAATTTTACCCATTTTTTTTTTTTTAATTAGATCATATACCATGTGATGGGCAAAGATGAGGCTCAAGGCAGAAATTTGTACAGGAAAAAAAAAAGTTGCTTTTTGCACTATTTATGGGTGACTGCAGCAAAAGTGAGGGTCAAGGCCAGCGACCACTGAGCAGAATTCAGGAGGTGACTTGGGGTTAATGGTTATTCATAAAGGAGCAGATAGGGACTGTCACATGGCCCTGGTGACAAAAACAGCTTGGTCTATTTTCTTTCCATTAACGTCCTTCACAGGTATGCACAACAGGCCCAAACGTGTCTCGTTACGTCTCCCACAGAAAGCAGGACTATGTGCTTCTTATTCTCCAGTGAGCCAGAAAAGCGGTGCTGCTTCTTCCCACCTCCCTGTGGCGGAGCACGGTGGATGCTGGACTCAGTAAGCACCCAGCAGATCCACTGCAGGTCACCTGGGTGGGAGCCTTTGTCGCTGTAGACAAGGGAAACCGAGTAATAGGAGAGGGGCCTGCTATGCAAAGCACTTGCACGCATCTTGGGAAAACCCCTTTCTCTATCGGTCTCTCTCAACTGCTACCCTAGGATCCGACTCCCAGCCTGCTCAGTGGGCTTGGCTGGGAGGGTCAAGTGAGACCCCTGTGTAGACAGAGCTCCAAGTAGCTGGCGTGCACAAATGATACTGCTCACCCGATGGGACGACTGCACAAAGCCCCTGAACTTGGGAACATGGTGATCGGCAAGACAAGGTCTCTGCCTTCACAGCCCCCAAGCTACACAGCACAGTACTGAGCAGACCACAGCTGGAAACAGACCAGCGCTGCTGGGAGGCTCGGGTGAGGGTAGGATGGATGAATCAGGGAAAGCTTCCCTCAAAAGGAAGGATTTTAACTGCAGAAAGATCTAGAAGGTGGTTTCAGGCAGAAGAGGCTCTGTGAAGAAGACAGAAAGAGAGGCAAGGGTTTAGTGCAGGTACTAGCCAAACAATGTAATTGGAGAAAACTCTAGAAGGAAAAGCCAGGGTCAAGGGGGGAGGGGCAATGAATGTTGTGCCAAGGAGTTTATATTTTGTGCCCCGGGAACTGATGGGATTTTTGCGCAGAGAAGCTGCATTGATTAAAGGCACTTTTACGAACTGTTCACCAGGTGAATTCTCCTGATGGGCAGAGTGTGGCATTAGCAAAACGGCTTTTGTATGAAAAATAATCCACCTTTCAACTCCAACAGTTGGAGCCTTCATAAAACCAGGTATTGCAGGGAATGCAGACAGATACACATGATATCGCTTCGATACCTTGTTCGCAGAGAAACTGCAATTATACATGACTTCTGGAAGAGAAAAAAAAATAGACCTAGGTGGCGCGTCAGGCTGAGGGTGGCTCTCAGGAGTAAACGAGCAGCCCTTCCTGGAAGCACGATCAGGGCATGTGTACTATTGGGGCAACTAACTCTTCATCTCATTACTAATGAAACCAAAACTACTGTTACGAAGGCAGCAGTTCACTGCTCTCATCAAAGTTGGAAGGAAGTGACAATTATCCTCAAGTTTTAACTGAAATATAATTACTTCATCCCACTCATCCGTTGATGACCCATCCTTTAAAATCCACCAGTTTTAATGGTCGGGCTTCATTGATCAGGAGGGAGAAAACTCCATACTGTCCTGCCTTCCTAGGCCAAATGAATCAGTTATTAGAAATTCCACTGTGAATATTCTCACTGTCCTGATTCTGTGATAATCAGGGTAGGCTAAACATTCGCTGTATTAGAAACCATGCACATGTCCCCACACCTAGTTTTTCTCCCTAGGTCTGGCTTTTAGAATGCTGGTGATAAACTAAGCCTGATTTATTATATGACCATCCTGTATGGGAAACGACTATAACTCTAGGTATCTTTGGTCAACCTCAAGAGATACAGCAGGGGGACAGATGTGGCTCAAATCTGACGGTTGGGCATCCGTCTCCCATATGGAAGGACCTGGGTACGATCCCCGGGACCTCCTGGTAAAAATTTTAAAAAGAAAAATATAGGGAAGCGGCTGTGGCTCAATCAGTAGGGCTCCCGTTTACCATATGGGAGGCCCCGGGTTCAGTTCCCGGGGCCTCCTGGTGAAGGCAAGCCCGCCCGCACAGCGTGGTTAGCTGACCCAGCGAGCACAAGCATCAAGGGGGGGATAAACGAATAAATAAATAAAATCTTTAAAAATATATATATATATAGAAGGCGTGCGGGCCGCCAGGCCCCATGCGCGGGTGTGCTGTCTGGCCTTGCGAGCGGGTGAGCCCCCCAGGCCCCATGTGCGGGTATGCCATCAGGCCCTGCAAGTGGGTGCACAACCAGGCCCCACGAGCAGGTATGCCGCCAGACCCCGCGAGCCACGCAGCAAGATGATGACGTAACAGGAGAGTGACACAAGGGAAAGCCAAGATGAGTTGTGCCGAAAAACCAGGAACTAAGGTGGCGCAGGTGGTAGGATTCCTCTCTCCCACATCGGAGGTTCCAAGGATTATATCCCAGGGAATACAGGAGGAGAAGGAGGAGAAGAGAGGGCAGGAAACAGACACAGAGAATTGCCCAGCAAATGGACACAGAAACAGCAGAAAACGGGGGTGGGGGGGTAAAAATGGGAAAAGGAAATAAATAAATTAATTAATCCTTTTAAAAAAAGTATAGGGAAGTAAGATACAGACTATAGCTAGCAGTAATACTTTGATGATGCTCTTTCATAATTTGTTAACAAACTTTTCACAACAATGCAAAGTGTTTGTGGTGGGGTGATGAGTGGGAGCCCCGTATGATGTTATGCATGATTGTTTTGTAAGTTCACAATGTTTACTGAACACTTATGTTTATGTATGTTCATGTATGAATGATATACTTCAATAAATTGTTTAAAAAAAAAAAATTTCCAAGTGACCTTCACCAGTTCCCTTTACATACATTTCCCCCAAATGATTCGCCCAAAATGGCTTAACTAGGCACCTGGCGCTTCCAATCACCTCCAACTGGTTACACCAGGCAATCTTATCTGCAGTCAGGTAGCCCAGGGATGGGGAAATGGTGAACAGAATCTTTTTATAACATGCTGGGTGGAAATTTGAAAGAGACTTCCTACCTTCCTCTGATGTTGAAAACAGATGTGCATCTGGGCAGAAATGGTCATCCTTCCTGCATTTTTTTCCCACTTAATGTTTGGATCGGATCAATCATAGTAAACAGAAATTTGACACAGGCCAACAGATTTTGAGGGCCTTGCCAAGAGGACAATTTAACCATTAGAAATTAGCTTTCCACCCTTCCCAGTCTTGGAATCTCCAGTGCCCGAGATGGTGAATAGCTGCATTATGCAAATGAAGGATGCAAAAATGAAAACTCAGAGACGATGTTCTCTTGATTTCCTGCATTTGCACTCTGAATCCTGTCTGGACCAAATAACCCACTGTTCTGGCTTCTACAGCAGGGGCTGCCACCCACATCAGTGCAGTTTAGGGCAGCCCTCCCCCGCCCCACAGGGATGAGTGAATCCTAGACTACCTTTGTCTAAGAGCAAACCAAGACCTGGGGAAGTGGAAGCCCTTGTCCAGAGACGCAAAGCCGACAGGTAGCAAAGTCCACTCCAGAACCACGAACCTCCCCTGAAACAGTGCCCTGAAAGCAGGCCTGTGGTTCCCAGGAAAAGAGGATGCTGGCTCCTTTAGGCTTGTAGCTCCACACTCTTCCTGTCTCATATACTCTCTCCTGCACTAACCTCAGCTCTTCTCACGATTTCTTGTATCAAACACGCGTAAATGATGATTGTATCAAAATTTATACAGTCGTTCCTTGGTACTCATTGTTAATTCGTTCCAGAGGCATGATGAGTACCAAAAATGACAAGTACCAAACAAATTTTCCCATAAGGAATAATGTAAATGAATTTAATGCATTCCCAAAGACAACACACATTTTTAAGGCACTATGTAAAAAGATAGGGTTGTATATCATTACTTTACATGAGAAATCAACCTAAAAATTAATAAATACTTAGATTAAATAAAATAAAAACTTCACTTTACCTGTACTGAGAAGAGTCCGCGGCCTAATGGGATGGTGGGAGGAAGGCGGTGAGGAGGAGAGGCCACATGGAGTGTTGATTGTAAGGAGAGGCCCCTCCAGCAGAACATCAGGCACTTGCACTTCAGGTCGTCTTTCTCTTTTCTGCCTTTTTTCACCTTGCACCACAGGCTCTGACACACTCTTTGTCCCCTTCATTAAAAACTTATCCAATGAGGACTGCTTCTGTCTTCTTTTCAGAACACCTCGAAAGTGTGAAATTGTTTGGTCATTCGATAAATTCACATTTCTGCTTGTCAGAGCTTTATCTGGATGGCTCTTCTCCACAAAGTGTTGAACTTCTGCCCATTTTGCACACATTTCTTTGACCAAAGACTGGAGACATCCTCCCTTATCTCCTCCTCACCTGAAGAAATCTCCTCAGAAATCTCCTCAGCCCCCTCCAGTTGCTGTTCCTTCCTGCAGCTCCTCAGTTCTGAGCTCTTTTGTGATTTGGGTTCTACTCGGCATTTTTTTCCCAAAAAACTCTGGTCTCATCACAGTTAAAAACTTGGTGGGGAATAAAACCCTCAGCCTCTACGTAGTCTTGAAATTCACCGATGAATTCATCAGCAGCCTTTTTATTAGCACTCGCCAGGCCTCACAACACTGTGGATGCCAGTCCTCTTTTTTAAATTATCAAACCAGCCGTGGCTGGCCTTAAAAACCTCAGCACTCTTATTGCTTGGTTCCGGTTTGTTTTTCAAAAGATCGGCCTGCAACACTTTTGCTTTTTCACATATCATGGCTTCCGACACACTGTCGCCTAACTGCTCCTCGTTTACCCAAATTAATAGCAGGTTTTCCACTTCCTCCAGCGTTTGGGAACGCTGCTTTGTTACTGCTTTAACTCCTTTCGTAATGTCAGCCTTTTTTTTTAATCGCTTCTTTATTCTAATGATGGTGGAGACCTTTGCTCTAGGCATACCCGATTCCCTAGCGAGATCAGTGATGTGAATACCGCTCTCATATTTACCTATTACTTCTTTTTTTTTTGCTCAATGGTGGTGCAAGGTAATTTTCTTTTCTGCTCAGCCCTATCACTGCTCATTTTCTTAGGACCCATGATGAGGGAAAAAAAAAAAAAAAAAAGCAAAAATACTCAAAATGACCACAGAAGCTTAGATAAGACTGGAATGGGACGTGCCCAGGGCAAGAGCTACCACGTGACTGACACGTGACCCTTTGTTTCGGCTGGAAAGGGTAGTGAGCCATGAGGCAATCCACACTGGTAAGTGCAAACTTGAGCATCAAGTATCAAATGAACAATGAATACTGGGACCAAATTTTCACATCAAAATGCATTGAGTACAAATTCGACACGTTTCAAAGCAGTCGAGTACCAAGGAATGACGGTAATTGCTATGGGTTGAACTGCATCCCCGGAAAACATATGTACAAGTCCTAATCCCCAGTCCCATGACCGTGACCTTATTTGGAAATAGGGTCTTAGAGGAAGTGATCAGTTAAGATGAGGCCAAACTCATTGGTGATGAGCCACCAGTATGACTGGTGTCCTTTTAAGGAGAGGAAATTTGGACACACAGACCCCAGGGAGAAGGTCATGTGAAGACTGAGGTGGAGAATGAATGCTTCTACAAGCCAAGGAACAGCAGAGATTTCCAGTAAACCCCAGAAGCTGGAAGAGGCAAGGAAGGATTCTCCGCTACAAGTTCCAGAGGGAGCATGGCTCTGCCGACAGCTTGATTTCAGGCTTCTGGCCTCCTGAGACAACAGGTTTATGTTGTGTTAAGCCATCCAGCTGGTGGTGCTTTGTGATGGGAACCCCAGGAAATGAGGATAATAACCCTGACCTGTGTCCTCAACTGAGGACCAAGCTGCCAGCTGCTTCCTGGACATCTGGGGCAGATGCCACGCTGGCCTCTCCCCTAGAGTGTCCACACCCTCACACTCAGGTCTTCCCAACAGCACCACTCCTCGTCCCCACAAACCCCCTGGATCCTGAATTTCCTAGCCCACTAATGGTAGCACTATCTGCCTAGGAACATTCTTAACTTCCCCTTTATCCCACCAGCCTGTAAATAACTTGGTCATTTCCTAGTGCTCTGATGGTTCTAGAACCTGCTGCCACTGCCCTCGCCTAACTCACATCTCCTACCTGGAATATCACCATGAGCTTCTCTTTCCAGAACACACACAAAATCAAATGTTCCAGCAAATTCAAAATATGTAATGATTCTACTTTGCCTGCACAATAAATACAGATTAAAGATAAATACCATGAGTTGATGGATGGATAGATACATGATAAAGCGAGTATAGTAAAATAGCAATGGGAAGAACTTGATGATAGGTATATGGTGTTAACTGTAAAATTTTAACTGTAAAAATTTAACTTTTCAATGTTTGAAATTTTTCATAAAACAAAATGTTGGGAAAAACTAAGAAGGCTTATTTGTTTTGGTGGCACACAATTTAAAAGCTTTCTAACACCTCACGGGGTAGAGAATCCTCTGTCCTAGGAGCTTACGATGTGGCCAGCCTGCTGTGCAGAAGCTTCCCCACTCCTGTACGGGAAGGATAAGGAGGGTTTCAGACATCAGACACAGAGAGAAGCTGAACTGAACAACCTCTGTGCCCCGCCCCTAACTTGAGATTCCGTAGGTCTACTTAGAGAAGACAGCTTTTGGAACGTCTGCCTGATCCATGGACACCCTTGGAGAACTGCCCCTCTGCCCACCACCCAGGAGGCCGGGTTCTCCAAGCCTGGCACCTCCTGGTGTCCTTGCCTCCTGAGCAGAGGTGATTTGACCAGGAGTGGGAGCCTGACCAGGGATAGTCCATGCAGACTCTGTCTCTGGAGAAGGTGAATCGAGAGACGGGGACAGTGGCCCTAGACGAGGGGCTTCACACGCTCTCACCCTGCACATCCTGCAATGTGGTCATCCATTCGTCCGTGAAGTTCACTGATTTCCTTCCAACATTTTCCACTTTGCCTACTGGTTTCTGATCCTTGCAACCCAGAGTCAGCCCTAAAACTCTGCTCGCTGTCTTCCCCACAGCACTGAGAAGGCCAAGAAAGACTTCATCCCAGGGCCAGCACTGCTCACCTGGGCAGGCCAGGGAGTCCAGCAAGCTCGGCACAGGCAGCCCGGGGGACCCAGGTGGCTGCTTGGATTCAGACCCTTTTTTGTAGAGATGGTGGAAACAACCTTCCAGGAGGACACAGCTAGCACAAGAGGGTCCCTCGGAAGGGAAGCCCTCCAGGGAAGCATGCCACCGCTTTGGTAATGACTACTTGACTTCTCCAAGCACACCGAGGCTTCAGACTGTTTTTAGTTTCTTCCATAATGAGTACTTGCATATATAGAGAGATTTAAAAAGAAAAAAAATGAACGCCAAGAGATACAGCCCTCTCTTCACCCAGGGTTGTTTCCACACCTACCTGCAGCCGGCACTGTCAGCCTCTGGCTTCTGGGCCAGCGTGTACCTGGTTTATAAGTCATTAAGCTGCTAAGTACCTTGCGAGCAGGCATCCACCAGGTAGAGATGGCCCAAGCAGCTGCAGGCAGGAGAATCCCATCAATCGTACCCATGGGATATAAGCCCCCTCTCACTTGGAGGTGGAGTGGACATCACCATCCCAGACTCCTCAGGATTGGGGGAAGAGCTATGGACTAGAGTGGACTTACTGGTGTTCTGTTGTAGACACATTGTGATTCAAGCAATGGAAGAAATTATAACAGTAATGTGGAGCCAGTGGCCACTGGATGCTTTGGGGGCAGGGAGAGGGAAAAGCAGTTGCAATACAGGGGCTTTTTTGGGAAACTATCCTGAGTGACATTACAACGACAGATATAGGCCATTTTACATCAGCATACACCATGCAGAACTGTGTGGGAGAGAGTGTGGTCTACAGTGTGAACTGTGGTCCATGCTTAGTGGCAAAGCCCCAGGGTGTGTATATCCATTGCAGGTGATGTGCCACACTGATGAAGGATGTTTATGTGGGAGGTGTGGGAGGTGGGGAACATGGGAATCCCTGTAATTTTTGTGTAACATTTATGTAATCCAAGTATCTTTTAAAAAATAAAAATAAAAAATTATTTTTAAAAAATATAAAAAGAGCAGGTCACCTGTTCCCGATTGTCCTCAGATCCTCCTCAGAGTATCTTGGGGGAAAACGTGGCATTCTTCTCAACGTCCCCAAGCCCTCCGTGGGGTGCAGAGGGCCTGAAGCATTTCCTGAATCTGCCTTTGCTGTTTCTGCCACCAGACACTTCTATCAATGGATTCATGCTCATTCCACAGGCAGTTTCTGGGCTAGGTTTTCAAAGAGTCCAAACTAAATATGTGCCACTACTGAAGAGTAAGCTGTGAGCCATGCTCTGGGGGCTTCCAGAAAGGATAAAATATGAAAGCTTCTTTCAATAATATTTTTGTCTTGGGTTGACTTTGTCAGTTATGGAAATGACTCAAAGTCGCCAATATCTTTGATATAGGAAGGTGGTGGAGGGTAATGAAAAGAGAAGGAAAGTCTAAATGTGTGTACATACACACACGTGCGCACACATGTACACACGTGTACACACATGTGCACATGCATACATATATGCACATGTAGATATATTCCCAGATATAAAAACTCATCTACCACATTTATGGGTTAAAATTAAAGAGGATTAAAAAAGTAAAGTTGCTATATTAAAACATCCTTTTAGAGTTTTTTTTTTCCTAGAGTCTCTGAATTGAAATATTCTATGAATTCAGTAGTCTTTTTATAGTACCATAAGAAAAGCTGACCTAAATCTCCATGCTTTCTCTCATGAAAGGGGGGAAGAGAAAAGCTTGTTTTCGCACCATTTATGTTAACAAACTTAATAAAAGCTATGGACTATAACAGTCTCACCTAGTGCTTTTACCATTTGGTAGCTATGAACTGAAGCTTCATAAAATGACTTATGAAGGCCAAGATACGATGCCTAAATTTAAATTGCATCCACCTTACTCTGAGAATATAGCATATTCATCCCACAGCTCATTCCTGGCAGAACCCTGCACCACGGCTGGCAATCTGCGGTCATCTCAGATTCCAAATGCACTGCCTGAGGCCACCAATATTTCTTTTGCATTGTTTGCTTTTATGGGGACTGCCAGCCTAAGAGCCTCTGTGTTTAGAAATTCAAATCAGCTTCAAGTCCTGCCGGGGCCACGGAGCTATCATCTTGTGTTGGGGGAAAACTAGGCTCCAAAGTACATTTCATTATTAATAAAAATGAGGGGAGAGAGAGAGAGAGTAAATAAAGGCTTGAAAGAGAATGCCGCCCAGTCGGAGCCCAGTTCTTTACCTGTGTTCGAAAGACTTTCATTTCTTTCCCAGGCAGCATGATCTTTGGGGGATGAAAAGAGTCGACTGTGGATCTGTAAGATAAACAGAAACCTTTCCCAGTTTTATATTTTTATTTGCCAGATACATAATTATAAATAATGTACGTTACTATTAAAAAATCAGGAAACCTCCCTAGAGGCTTTCCATTCTTCCAAGAAAAAACTACAGATTGTAACTAATACTTCTTTCCATTTTTAATCCTGAGTTACCTCTGCCAATGAATAAACGGTAGGTTTTTGGTGATTTCAAAATGCACAAGAAGGAAGGGAGGGAGGGAGGAAAGCCGTAATCAGCTAACATTGATTTTACCAGGGATTTTGCCAGTAGATCAAAGAACCACATCTAATATTTCTTTTCTTTCCCATCACAGTGCTGAATGGGTGTTGAAATAAAATTGCACTTTTTATCAATACCGATAAATTGATTAACCATGAGCAATCAACTTTCAGGAATTAGCTTTCAAGGCCCAATGAAAATAAGATTTATATAAACAAAAGTATTCTTCTCTCCGCAAGTGTGATTGCTCTGCTGATTTTCCCACCCCGAGGCAAAGGTTTAATTTGGAAGTTTATTCTGAAAGCAGTTCACGGCGGGTGAGACCTGGCTCTGAGCTCTAACTTGTAATGACATCGCCAAGCATCTCGGTCACACTAGGTCTAGCCCCATTGCCATCGTCCCCTCTGAATATCCCATGGCCTCACTCCAAAGCTCAAAATTAGCTCTTCTAACCATCCCGTGACCATTTCAGCATTATCTGAACAGGGAACACATCTCTGGAGTTCATGCCCTGCCTCTGATTCTGAGCCTCCATTAACTGCTTAGACCCCAGGCAGCTGGGTGGAGTAAAAGGGTGTGGAGGGTGGTTCCCATTCTAGGCCCCTCCTCACCCTCAGCACCTGGGCAACCAGGTAGAGAGGACCAGAGGGGGAGCTGCAGCCAAATGGTGAAGGCCCAAGCAGGAGCGTGGCCTCCCCAAAGTCACCGGTGAGAAAGAAACCACGGGGGCGGGGCCTGGTGGGGGGGGGGCTGCGGTGAGAACAGTCCCACCCCATCTCTGCCACCTCCCCAGGATTCCCTTACTCGGGGCTGACCTGAGTCGTCGTAAACTAGGGATGATGATAATCAGAACAACAATAAGCTCTGACACTCCCTGAGACTCCGTGTGTGCCTGTCGTGCCCGGTGCTTGTGCCCATCATCTCCCTGAACGCTCACAAGGGCTGGAAGCGTGAGCTGCCGTTAGCCCCCCTGCGGCAGACGAGAGCGGGCCAGGCCAAGGCCACGGTGGGCTGCCATGCGCCAAGTTTAGCCCTTACTAAGTATTATTATTTGGTTATTTGACCATAGCTGGTTACACGTATGGGATAGATAATATGTTCTTTTCTCAAACTCAGCATAGACACATCATAGGTGATACCAGATACTAGATGAAAAAAAAATCAGGAAGGAATAAAAGGTGCAGCAACATTGGAACAGGATGGAAAATAATTTAAATTCCAAGTTCAGCAGAAAGCAATGAGTTATCTCTCTGCTGCTTTGAACACCCGATCTATTGGCTCTGGAAGATACCAGAAGGGTGTGGGGTGCAGAGAGAATCTGCATAGCAGAGATTTTAAGCTGCCTGTCTCCAGGGTTGTTGTTCTGTGTGGCTCTTTTAAGAAAGACTCTTATATGTTTTTGTTTGTTTGTTTTTAATGAAACTCTATCAAGTCTGGCAAGTTAATTAACCCGGGACATTGACAACACAGAATTCATTTTTCTTGGCAAGCTCCTGGTACACCAGGCAATGCTCTTTCGAGAGCTCCCATCCCACGGTGATGTAGCAAGCGCCGCAGTGCACCCAGCATGGATGGAGGCAGACTGACTGGCCCCCACCGCCCTCTGCCAACTCCTGGCCCCTCCCAAGCCTGAGAGCCATCTTCTGCAGACTCCAGGCACTATTGATCCAACAATTCCCAAGGACAGGGTGATTCAGGAACCTCCTTCATCGACTGACCCCAGTCTCAATCCAACAGCAATGGAAGGTCCTGGAAAAACATGGCTTTGATTCTCCTTTCTGCTGAATGCTCTCTGTAATTCCTTCAGGCAGAGAGGGAGGGAGAAAGGGAAGGAGGAAAAAAGAGAGGAAGCAAGGGGAGGAGGAAAGGAGGAAGAATAGGAGGATATGGGAAGGTGGGAGGGAGAGAAGGAAACGGGAGGTGGGGGGAGACGAGGGAGGAGGCAGAGGTCTTGGTCAAGGGTGGGGCCATATGAGGTAGGCTCCTGCCCTGGTCTGCAGTGCCCAGGATCTACGGCGATCTTTCTACGTGCAGAAATGAAAGCATGGCCGTAGCTCCTGCTGTTTACTCCTCACAGACAGAGACTGATATGCCCCAAGCCACTTTGTGAGCGAGCCTTTAGTGACTCTTAACTCAGCCCTTTGAGACTCTGTGGCCAAGCCTGGTGCCTGCTAGGACGTCGATAAACAGTAGTCAGATTGATCTACACACTCTGGCAGGAGCGAGAGGTTGTGCTCTGGCGGCTTCGACTAAACATCGCAGGTACAATACTACTAGAACCTTCCATTCTAAGAGCACCCAATGCTTTACAAAACACCTCTCAGTCTCGCACCAGATCCTCCCAAGCCCTGCCATATAACTGCTCTAACGAGCATATACATTATTGGGTGTTTTTGTTTGTTTTGTTTTTTCCTGTTTTTGTTGTTTTCTGGCCCTGCCTTCAGAATATTTGAGAACTCATTATAGATCCAGAATCCCCTACCTGCAAGTCTAAAATCCATAAAGCTCTGAAACCTGAGCATTTCCCTCATGTTTGTAGCAAACTAATTTGATAGCAAAGCCTTACCTGAACTAACCTGAAGCTATTGATAATATTAATTTATGCCATTTAGTGTGAATATTCATAATTTTCACTGTGGAACCACCAATGTGCTTAATTACAGGTGCTGTCCCGGATCCCACTGGGGATGTTGTATAATTTTTAGTCTGTGCACAGTGTTACATTTCTAAAATCCCCAAAAGTCCTGAATGGCAGGCACTTGGCCCCGCATTTTGGGTGGGTGGAGTGTGGGTCGTTCACCGGGCCTTTAATGAACACTCCTCATGCCCTCGTCCCTGGGTTTAGGGTTTTCCACATACCGCCTCATCCAGTTCGCATATGAACCTCCATAAAACGGGCATTCTCGTCTGCATTTTAGAGAAAGGACACCGGGCACCGAGAGATGAAGTAATTTGCTGTAGGTCACAGGGCTACTGAATGCCAGATTCAAGCCCAGCCTGAATCAAACACGTGCGTTTTTCGCCCCTGCCTCCCAGTGCTTGGGGCTTCTCTCCTCCATTTTGAAGAAGATATTCTCAGCACACCCCATATTAGCAAGTCTGGGAAGGTGCTGGTGGGGACAGAGTGAGTGGTGGCTCCTGGACTTTGTAAAGCATTGGGCAAGCCGAACAGGGGCTGAAACTTCATACCCCCAGAAAAGAAGACAGGAGAGAAAACAGCTGGGGATTTCAGGCCTACACACCATGCCAGCCCCATTACCCTATACTTTGCTTCTTCTGGACACATGCCGGGTTTAGAGATAAAACAGAGGAGACCCCACATCTACTTATATCCCAAGGAGCCAAAGACCAAAGGTGGGTTTTTTGACTTGATCTTCTCTTTAGGATAATGCAGACAACACTGGCATCTAGACAGGAAAGAAGGTCTTCCTCTGGCGGGGTGTAGGAGGTACCCACTAAAGAGCAGACAATCCATGGGGTGATGGGTTCTAGGTGACGCAGATGGTTAGCACAGCCTCTCCAGGGGCTGGTGTATACTCTCTGTGGCTAATCTGGATGCACGATTGATCTTTGCCAACATTCCATGTTTGTATTCAATCTTCTGAACTCTCTTCTGTAACAATAATTAATGTCAGACCAGTTTATGGATCAACTGTATTTTCTGGTTTATGCAACCCTGCACCTATAATAACTCAAAACCAAGATTTATCACTCTGCTATGATTCCCTCTTCATGCTTCATCTCTCCATGTTTACATCTGGTTTAACTTTTTCTAATCTAAAAATAAATCAGCATAAAACGAATTAGATTTTTCATTTAGATTCTCAATTGCCTTTTATTACCGAGATAATATCCCTTATCTGATTGCAAATGGTGGGATGATTCCCTTGTTAGGAGCTGAATGAATATGCTGCAGTTCGATCTTTCCGTCTCTCCTTGTTTCTCCTTCATTTTGGCTTTCAAGGGTGGTGTCTGCTGGGGGTTCTGATTTGAAAATGGGATGAATCAAGATTACAATCACTCCTCCTCTGAGAGACCCTAGGAGGCAGACAGCCTCCCATGGGCTGTTTAATGAGAGGCGGTCTGCAGAGAGAGCGCACTTCATTTCCCCACCTGGGTGACACCAGGCTTCAGCCCCCATCTGTTTACAGGTGGAAATGAGAGCAGCAGTGATGCAGCACTTAGCTGGAGATTTCCATATAAACATCAGGCTTGGGGGGGGGGGGCGGGGCCAGGGCGGGAATAACTCCAAAGTATCAGCATGTTAAATTACCCAGTTACAGAGTCAAACTTAGCGGAAATATTTTGTATATCAAAGAGGTAGGTCTCCCCTGGTTCCCTCAGTACCCTTTCAGCTGGGTCTATTATGTCTCCTATCATTTGCAACATTTCCTCCTCACTTTACACTGTGAGCTGATGATTCCTGAAACTAAATGCATTCCTTGTACCACATGGAACTTTTCCCCCCAGTAATTGTTTACCCTCACTATCTACTTTCCCTCAATGATGATCTTGAACTGCTTGAAATACTTCAAAAATCAAATACATTGAAGTTATCCTGACTTGGGAACATCTCAGAAAGTTCTAAGAATTCAACCGCCCACTCGACCCTACAGCTTTTAACTCAATTGCTGTTGCTTTTCATTTTCCAAAGAAACAGAGACCAACAAAAGAAGAAAAACAGAAGAGAGAGATGTCATTCCTGTGCTTTGTCTCACCCGCCCGTTTGCATGGAACTCCCTTCCTAGACCTTGGGGCAAGGCCTCATTATCTTACAGTGGTGACTGCTTTCTGCAATTTTTTTTTTATCCTAAACTGATAGAAAGCAATCTAAGAGGAGCCTTTTTATAGCTGATCTCGACACCTCTCACCTTCTCAGAATCAGGGGAAATGATGACTTTTATTCATTAAAGGAATTACAGAAAAGGGTCCTTGGAGGCTTGATGGCAGAATAATCTAACAGCTGCACTTTCTGGAGGGCATGCTGGCACCAGGCATGGTGCACAGTGCTGCACAGGTGTCATGGAATCTCCAAGGCAATGCTAGAAGGAAGGGGCTGCTATGAATCCCATTCTACAGGTGAGGAATCATTATTCTCCATAGTACCATTAATAATAATATCAGTAATAATGGGATAAACAATTAAACATCATTGAGCTCCTGCTAAAAGCCAAGCACTGCCCAAAGTGTTTTCCACATTCATTTTAGGGAAGCCCCGTACCAACGCTAGATGATGGTACTATTATTAAGTCCATTTACTAATGGAGGCAACGATGCTTGGAGAAGGTAAGAGTTTGTGCAAAGTCACAGGATTCATAAATTGCAGACACAGGTTAAGACTCCAAGTTTACCTGAATTAGGGCCCAAGCTCTCACCACTCTGCTGCCCCAGTGTAACACCGTCTATTTAATTAAGATGCTAGAAGTCCTAACTAAACCTTATCAAGGTTACAAAAGCAGTGTAAGTCATGGCTCCAGTTAGACGACATTCCAGAGCAGGAAAATCTATCATGACGGTTGCCAGGGGCTGGGTGTGGGAGAGCGTTGAGTCCAAAAGACTCGAGGGAAGTCTCGGGGGTGGCAGAGATGTCCTCCATCATGGGCTCGGTGCTGGTGACATGACTATAAGCATTTGTCAAAACAAAATGAACTGTATGCTTTAAAAATGTATGAATACTAGTATAGGTAAATTATAGCTTGATAAGGCTAATTTTTATAACATGTGTCAGGAATAAGCCCCAGTTTAACTTAGAGTTTCAATTCAGCAAACACATAGTTCGTGCAAGAAATAACATCTGGACCCGAAGCTCTGGGATCTCACCATCTAGTGGAACACCCTATAACCGAGAATTGCCTTGGATGTTGATATCTCATATTTATATAAGCACAAGTGCAGGGTCAGAGCCATGGGCAAGCAACCTGTGCACGTGGTTTAAGTCTCTGCTGCTGCCATCTTGAAATTCCTAATGTCCCTTTGTACTTGTATTCTGTAAGGGAAGCCCGATGGGACAATGGAGTGTGCACATGGGCAGAGGAGACCACTCAGGTCACAGTTTTTCTTGCCACCCCTTTCACAGAAAGCGTTCAAGAAGCTCCGTGTGCACAGAATTCTGGTGGCTCTACAGTGAGTGGGAGTTCACAGCAACTCAAAATTAATAAAGATAGGTGTGTTACATCTATGACCGAGCAAGCAAGGGCTCAGACAGTCCTGAGAAGCCATGCCTTCCACTGGAAACGGACTTGTTTCAAACGCAGGAGGACAATGGATTTCTAAGAAATCTAATGACCAAGGAGCCCCATCACATCCTTTTCCTTACATGGCTTCCCTGTGAGATCCAACTACTGACACTGAAAATGATGACATGGAAGGAAAGGGAAAGATCAGGCAACACGTGGTTCCTTTCCTTTCCGTCTTTCCCTGCTCATCAATAATCCGGAGGTAGAGATGATAGAATGTGATTGCATCAAGAAGTGAAATGAAAACAATTGAGTTAGTTTGTGCAGCATTTCTATTGTTCCGTTAAGAACATAATACATATATCCATGGCAAGTATGAGCTACAAAATAAGAATTGGGCAATTTAGGTGATTCCACATATGATTTAATGCTTTTATATCTGTGTTGAAAACTGACTATACAGATGAATGGTAAAATTCATGGTAATAACTTAAAACTTTAATCTTTCTTTACTTAGGTTGACATTCAATAGCAAATAAAAAACACCTTGACAAATCAAGAAAGAGACCATGAAGAAAGGAAAAAGGTATCTTAGTACTTATAGTGGCACTTCCCCTGCTTTTTTCACAAGGGGACCCACATTTCAATTTTGTACTGGTATCTGAAAATTATGTAGCCAAAGCTAAGTGTCCATGTCTTGTGAAACTGTGTCATGGACAGTCTTTGTATTTTTGTTTCCCAGGTACCTGACAGCTAGCACAATGGTATATATACACGGCAGCTGCAAAATCTTCCTTCCTGAATATCAGATCAACAGCGAGGACCAAACAGTGCTGATTTGGGCAGCCGCATCTCCCATAGATTCTGGGCTCCTCTTTCTATATTCACCAATGGAGACACAGTCCTTTTCACACGTGACCTCACCCATCACCATTTAACAGGCTGCCTCTGCAGCACCCGGCAGCTAATGCAGAACCAAGCACTGAGCAGCCAGCCCTGTGCAGAACTCATTAGTGAGGAGTTGAGCACATTTGTTGCTAAAATAATGGGCTTCCTGAACTTTCTGTAAATAGGGGGTTGAATAGCTGGCATCTGAGCCTTGACACAGAGGAGTCTCTTAGGGGCCAATCCACTTGCTGCTGGCTGAAGGCTGCTTTGCCAGGAAGTTATTTCTCACTTTTGGTACAAAACGGCAAACAATATGTTGTCTACTTTGAGAAAATATTTCCCCCAGTTGATTTCAGCCCTATTTGTTTGTGTGATTCATTATTATTCCTAAATTCTGGCTATTTTCCAAGGACCTCATTTATGGAGCTCCCTCAAAGTCCCTTCTGGAGGGAGAAGGGATGCAAATGAACTCAGAGAGGAGGTTAAACAAGTTTTCTATTTGTAATCTGATTAATGAAAAGAGTAATAAAACAAGTGACCTCCATTTTATTTTATTTTATTTTTTTATTTTAATCGGTCAATTGTCTTTTCATTGTTGAGTTGTTGCATCTCTTTTTTTTAATAGTAATTTTATTTTTTTATTTTTTAAAAGATACTTAGATTACATAAATGTTACACAAAAATTGTAGGGATTCCCATATGGATGTTTATGTGGGAGGTTGTGGGAGGAGTGACCTCCATTTTAGAGCTTCTCTAGAGCAAACTAGAGCTGATGTTTCGCTGTCTGTTGATCACTGAAAGGTGAGTAAAAGAAGAGTAAAGCTGGGGACTTCCTAATATTAATATTGACTGAGAGGAAGATCTCTTAAATAAATCAACTGTCACCCACCCTGGCCTCAGGTTTTCATCCAGAACACACTTCATGCATTTTCATTCATTCACACTGGCATCCCACAAATGTTCATTCAAGGCTGACCTGGTGTTGAGGGCACAGTGTTGAGTGAGAGTAGAGTGGGGTTCCTTTCCTCATGGAGCTCCCAGACAGAGGCTTTAACCTTTATGCCTTCATATCCTAGGGATGCTTCCCCCTCCCCCGAGATGGCTCCCTCGTGTTTGCTCGTTGTTTTTGCTCATTGTCTGCTCATTGTGGTGGGTTTTTGTTGTTGTTGTTTTGTTTTTTTTTTTTTTTTTGCTTGTTGTCTGATCATTGTCTGCCTGTTTTGTTTTGTTTTGTTTTCTTTAGGCGGCACCAGAAACTGAACCCAGGACCTCCTATGTTGGAGGCGGGCACTCAACTGCTTGAGCCACATCTGCTCCCTGCTTATTTTGGTTTTGCTCATTGTCTGCTCATTGTTTTTGTTCATTGTCCGCTCACTGTTTTTGATCAATGTCTTTTCATCATCTGCTCACTGTCTTCTTTAGGAGACACCGGGAACTGAACCTGGGACCTCCCGTGTGGGAGGCAAGTGCTCAACTTTTTGAGCCACATCCACTCCCCCTAGGGATGCTTTTATTGTTTGTTTCCCACAGATCCAAATTTTTAAAATATAGTATGGTAGGCAGAATTCTCAGATGGTCCCCAAGATTGCCACCCTCTTGTCTACATGTCCCATATAAACATGTCCCCTTGAACGCAAGCAGAATGTGACTATGATGATTAGCACTTCCATACATTATGTGGCAAATGGGAATTTGAAGATGTAACAGAGGTTGCTAATCAGTTCATTCTGAGTTCATCAAAAGCGAGCTTATCCTGGATTACCCTGACCTATCCGGTGAGCCCTTTAAATAAATCAGAGTCCAAGCAACACTAATTCTCCCACTGGCCTTGAAGAATCCAACAGTCCTGTTGTGAACTTCCGATGGAGGTGACCACGTGGCAAGGGCCTGAAGGTGGCCTCTGGGAGGTGAGATGGTGCCCAGCTGGCAGCCAGCAAGAAAACAAGGAACTTCAGTCTTGCAACCATGAGGAACTGAACTCTGTCAACAACCAGTGAGCATGGAAGAGACTCCTGAGCGTCACACGAGATTGCAGCCCCAGCTGATAACTGGATTCAAAGTGGAGAGACCCTACACAGAGCACCCAGCTAACCAGCACCTAGACTTCTGACCTATAACACTGTGAAATAATCAGTGGGTGCTGTTTAAGCCACTAAGTTTGTGGTGATTTGTTACACATCAATAAAACACTAATACAGACAGTATCTACCAAATTGTTTTTCCTTTTTCAATTTATCTGTGATCCCATACTAAACTGATAAAGTCCCAGCCTTAAGTAAGGAAACTGACTGCTGTAGTGAAATGTGCAGGACAATCATGAGGAAACAAATCTTTTCTCCTGGGTTCAAGAACCCCAATGATAACCCGTGTACCACCATGTTTGCCTCATGTATATATATAAAACAATGTCTTTTTTTTTCATATGTTGCATCAAATTTAGAAATTGTCCAACCATTATTACTTAAAATCCTTTTTCTGTCCCCACCCCCGACTCTTTCTGGGACTTTCATTGTACATGTGTTCACTCTTTTGATATTGTCATACAGGTCACTGAAGCTTTGTCCTCTTTTTTCCAGTTTTTGTTTTGTTTTGTTTTGTTTTTTGTTTTTTTCCTCTCTCTCTCTCTCAGGACTTCTGTTTAGACAGTTTCTATTACTAAATCTTTGAGTTCAAGTTCACTAATTTCTTCTGCAGCATCCAATCTGCTATTAATTTCACCCAATGAAATTTTCACCTCAAGTGATTGTATTGTTTTCTTGTCTAAAAGTTCCATTTGGTTCTTTTTCTATATCTTCTATTTATATCCTAATTATGTTGATGTTTTCCCTTAAATTCTTCAATTTAAGGGAAAAATAAAATATATAAGAGCTGTTTTAAAGCCCTTGCTTGCTAATTTAGTCATCTCTGTCATTTATGGGTCTATTTCTATTAACTAGTATTTCTCACAATTATGAGTCACAGTTTCCACTGCATGTCTAGTAATTTTTAAACTGATATTCACATTACATAAAATTTACCATTTTAGAATATTCCTTTTGGTGGCACTTATTATATTCACAATGTTGTACAACAACCACCTCTATCTAATTCCAGAATATATTTGTCACACCAAAAAAGAAACCACATGTCCATTAGTGGTCAATCCCATTTCCCCATACCCCCAGTGCCTGGCAACAACTAATCCACTTTCTGTGTCTATGGATTTCCCAAATCTGTAATTCATATGAATGGAATTTTACAGTATGTGGTCTTTTGTGTTTTTTGTTGTTGTTGTTGTTTTGTTTTGTTTTTTCATTTATCATAATGATTTCTCTAATACTTTTTTATTGGATGTTAGACATCATGATTTTATATTATTGCTTGTTGGATTATGTTGTAGTCCTTTAAAGAGTTTAGAACTTTGTTCTGAGAGTAGCAGAGCTGCTTGTGGTACAGATTGATCCTTTTGAGAGTTCTTTTTTAAACTTGTTGGAAAATGGGTTTACAGTAGCCTTTACTGTGGGACTGGTCAAGTCATACATCAAGGCGTGGCTCTTCTGAGGTTTCTGTTGAATGTCCCCATATTCACTGAAGTCTCTCCCCTCTGGCTAGTGGGGAACTTGAATGATCTGTGGCCTTAAGTGAGCTCTGAGAATGTTCACCTTACAGAAACTGCTCATTCTCTGAGAGTTGTTCTTTATTTGACCTCATGGAGTTTTACCCTACTCAGCACAGACTGGTTTTCAGCCAAAGACTTGAGGGAATCTCATGTGGGTTTCTTGAACTCTTTCTCTGCCTAGCTCCCTCCACTTGGGAACTGTGCCCTGCAAATTCCAGCTGCCTTGGTCTCTATAAACTCCAACCTCCATCTCCTCAGTTCAGAGAGATCACTGGGTTTTGTTCAGGTTCTCTGTTCCTGCACCACAGTGAATAAGTTGCCTTTTCTTCTGCCTGAAATGTCTTCCCTTTCCTGGATCTTTGCCCCACACTCTCACTCTCCCCTCCAGACCTGAAGAACTCCAAATCTTCCATGAAGTATGTACCCAAAAGCCCCCCTCCTGTGCAGTCTTGCTGAGTTCTCTGGGTCTACTGCACTGTGTAAACATCCCAGCCTGGCACTCATTGGAATGTCTCCCTCTTCCACCACACAATGAGCAGGAACAGGATCCTGGGCCTTTTGACCTCTATGTCCCCAGCACCAGGCACTGTTCCTAGAATATAGTAGGTCCTTGATACACTGTCACTGTTGCTGTTTTAAATAAACAGGTCATCCCACATAGAGAGGCACCATTTCCTCTTTAATCCATTTCCTCCATTAGAAGAGGAAGACAACATGGATCAGCAAAACCAGAGGGTGGTAAGGACATATGTAGGGCCTAAGGACTGGAATAAGGTGATTGCTGAAAGGACTGTGGGAGGAAAGGTATCTAAAGCAAAGTAGGGGAGAAAGAGTGAGAAGGGCTCCATAACTACTTCTTTCCACTTGATTCTAGCATAATTGACTTTCTCCATGGTTGGCTCTGCAACCCCTTGGTTTCCCAGATGCTGCTATTGGGAGATATGCTGCCTCACCCTCTCCTCCCCAGCACCATGGAAGAAGCACAAACCTCAGAGTAGGTCAGAAAGGGGTTGGTCTCCTCCTTCTGCCACTCCTAATTGTGTCACTGTACAGCCCACATCATCTGTGCCTCACAGAATGTTCACTTTGGAAAAATAGGGCTAATGTGCTTCACACAGCTGTGGTGTGTATCAATGAGGCGATTCACAGCTCACCCAACACCAGTCTCCTTTGTTCATCCTCCCTGACTCTCAACTCTCCTTGCACACAGTGGTCCATCCCTCACCACCCTCATCGCTGACTCACATCTCCTCTAACTCCCATGGCCCTTCACATACCAGCTCTCTTAACAAGGGCAATGCACATTGGCTCCTTGGTCATTTTCTCCTGGGTTCATGCAGTTTAGGAAATTTGGTCCAGAACTTCCAGACTTGGGTATCAGACCTGCAGCTGAATCCCCTGGTTTTCATGCTAAAGACACAGATTCCTGGGCTCTACACCTCCCAGAGCTCAGGGGTCTGCATTATTAGAAAGTTCTCCAAAGGGCTCTAAAGGATATGAAAGTTTGAGAGCCAGAGTCACTCAACCCTTTATAAGGGGGTAAAACACCATTTAGGTCCTTGACAATGCACGAAAGGAGAGTCCATCCTACATGAAAAATGTCCATTAATGGTTTCAGCCTGAACCCTGGCTTTATCATGCAGGAATCAGATGTGTATGAGCTCACATTCTCAAGAATCTCTTGTCAAAGATGTACCCACCATATCCATGGGATATAAGCCCTCTCTCACTTGGAGTTGGAGTGGACATCACCATCCCAGTCGCCTCTGGATTGGGGGAAGAACTATGGACTAGAGTGGACTTGATGGTATTCTCTT
>JAKSZT010054544.1:9844102-9885707 GCA_026826555.1 Tolypeutes matacus
TTAAAAAAAAAAAAAAAAAAAAAAAAGATGTACGTTGAACCTGAATACAAGAGAGTATGGGCTGAGTGGGAACTGTGTACTCAATTCATGGCCAATTAGATGACTGAGCTCTGAGTTGTTTGGGATCCGGGGGTTATCCCAATCCACTAATATAGAATGTCACACATGCACGTCACCTAACACTTTGAGCATGGGAAAGGAGGGAGGGAAGGGTTTCACCAAATTAAACAGGACTGCTTGCAGGAGCATCCAAAAGTAGTACAAATATCTTGGGCCCAGGGGGCCACAACTTCATGACAGGGCTCTATGGCAGGGCTGGGGATAACATAAAAAGACATATTGGGCATGGATAAATCTTGAAGACATTATGCTAAGTGAGGTAAGCCAGATACAAAAGGACAAATATTGCATGGTCTCATTAATATGAACTAAATATGAAAAATAAATGCATGGAGTTAAAACCTAGAGTATAGGTTATTAGGAAATAAGAAGAGGGCTGAGAAAGACTACTGATGCTCAATATCTGTAAAGTTGATGGTGACACATTATAGTGAGTAGCAGCTGGTTTATAAATGGGATTGAGGCTGGAAAGGGTAGTCTAGGGATGGAAATGTCAATTGAAAGAAAGCTAGAGAATAATCTAGGGACTGAATAACAAAGTGAACCCAGAGGTGGATGAGAATTGTTGTTGATGGTACAGATGCAAAGAGTATCCTTTGTGAGCTAAAGCAGATGTATGTCACTATTGCAGGGTGGTGGGAAGGTGGAGAAGCATGGGAAAAATACAATTGACATGACCTATGGACTGTGGTTAACATCAATTCTGTAATGTTCATGCATCTATGCCAAAGATGTACTGTATTGATAATGGGGTACTATGGAAAAAGTGTGCCAAATGTATGCTATGGACCATGGATGGTGGTAATAGTCTGATGATATTATCTCACAATCTGTAACAAATGTTCCACCATGGTGTAGTGTGTTGGTGAAGGGGTGTTATATGGGAATTCTACATATGTGCATGATTGTTTTGTAAGTTCACGACTTCTATAATAAAAATATGTTTTAAAAAAGAATAATAGGGTGGGTTGGGGGGAAAATACACCAAATGTAAGATATGGACTATAGTTAGTAGTAAGATTTTGACAATATTCTTTCATAATTTGTAACAAATGTCTTACAGCAATGCAAGGTGTTGGTGGAAGGTTGATGAATGGGATCCCTGTATGATGTTGTGCATGTTTGTTTTTTAAGTTCATAACTTTTACTATACTTATTATTTATGTATGTTCATGTATGAATGATATACTTCAATAAAAAATTTTTAAAAGCTCTTGTATAAACACACACACACACACAAAAAGACATTGGAATTTGATCAATGACGACTCCCTTTTATGGAGTGTTGCCCCATTCCAGGCCCTCAGGCCAGGCCTTTATGTAGAAGAAGCCCTTTAACCCTTTCCCAGCCTTGAAAGGTAGAGATTATCATTGTTCTCCTGGACATAGAAGGCTTAAAAGGCTCAAAAAACTTACCAAGCTCTCTCACCTAGCAAGGATTTGAACACGAGGTCTCTCTCCAGAGTCCTCACTCTTCACCATGCCACCTTTTATCTACCATCTCCACTGACTCCGTTTTGCTGAAATGTGGACAGGGTGTCACCACCAATTCCCAGTTCTCTGGTGGCAGTTGGCCAGAAGGATGTCAGGTATATCCCATAAAGCCTGGCTGCAAATGCCCTCCATCAAAAGGTTCGTCACCTAGCACACAACAATGCCTGGTGCTGTTAAACTGGAGAACTTAACACCAGATGGGCCTGCTGATGCACCAGAGCTAATTGTAGAGGCTGGCAGTGACCTCTGACTCCTCGTGATGCTTCAGGACATACCCTCAGATGGCCAGCCACCCCCGCTGGCAGCACAGGGTGGTGCTAATCTGTTCTCAGCCTGGGAAAATACAGCAAGTGTGCAACGGTGAACTGTGCGGGCAGTCGTTCCATTCCCCTTTCACCTCATGGATTTCCCTCCTCTGAGTTTGGACAGAGGCTACCAGCTGCTACCAGTGCAGGGTTAGAGTAGCTGAGGCTTCCAGGAGGAGCACCAAGTACATGTTCAGACAGCAGCCTGTCCAGGGAGGGGCAGGAGGTCCCGGCATGTTCCTAAAGAGGCAAAGCTAATCAAAGCATTTACTGTCTGTCATAAGGCAGCCTTTTCTCAACCCTCTTCACTTCAAAGAGCTCAGCACCTTGGTTGCAGCCAGAGCCACCAGCATATTCCGGCAAAAGCATCACCCAGGGCCAGGGCTTCAGAAAGGAAAGTGAGATTCTGAAGACTTTGATCTGGCTAAATCTCTCTAGCTTGGTTTGGAAAGAGAAATTGTTTTGCACCTCTTGATAAGTGCGAGAAGAAAGAGAATATTTGTTTTACCTCTTGTTTTCTCTCAGCGACCTCTTTACTCCCTAAGTCAAGTTATCTTGAAGCCCAAGCTCTTAAACTTGAAGTGCTTTTATTTCCCAGAACTTAAGTCTCACCCCAATCTCTTGAAAACATTTATGAAAGCCCGGAGGGGAGTTTCTCAGCCGTGGTGGGAACCCAGAATCACCTAGGAGACTTCTACTTCCGGCCTTGATGGAGAAACATGGGCCAGCTTTACCTGCCCACCTTAATCCATTAGAAAACCAGAGAGAAGCCGCGAACCACCATTGTTTCCAGCCACTGAACATCAGGCAACGCAGCTATGGTCCCTGAGAGGGGGGACAGGCCAGCTGCTGCTACAGTTGTCTCTGCTCACTGCCTGCAGGCCATTTCCAGGTAGCAGCGCAGAGAGGGGACACCCGGCAGAGTCTGGGCCTCACTGACTTGAGGAGGTACAGGTCAGGCTCCAGAGAGGCCAAGGTAGCTAGAATCTGTGGGGCCGAATATTTAAGAGGAAAAAATTGCAAAGAAGGAGAGCTCCAGCAATCTGCAGAGGGTTCCCTCAAGCCCAGCTGAACACTGACCTGAACAGGCTTGAGAGGAAACTACCCCAAATCAGGAAAAGAACTACCAGAAAGCAGTGGGGCCGATGATTTCTGGGCTTCACGTAGAGCCAGAAGCAGTTCACATTCCCACTGGCCAAAGCAGAGGGACCTTGTCACACCTGGAACATTAGATAGGCTCCTCGGGAAGTCCTGCCGTAATCATAGTCCTATGCAAGAGAGGCTCAGACTCAACACGGTTGAAATTTGGGAATGGATCATTCTTTGTGGTAGGGGAGGCCCCATCCATTGCAGGACATTTACAGCATCTTTGATCGCTACCCACTAGATACCAGAAGCATCTCTCCCCCAAGTTGTCACAGCCAAAACCATCTCTAGGAATTGCAAACTTTCCCCTGGAGGGGGATGGGGGTACAAAGTCATACCAGGTGGAGAACCACTGCCCTAGACTAAAGCCTGCTTTGGACCTGCTCCACCTAATCTTAAAAGCCAGCCTCAAAAGGATCAAACTGTTTTCAAACAAATTAACCCTATGCCAGAACAAAGTCTAATACTCTTTAAAGGAGTACAATGAAAACAAAAACCGAACAATGTAAAGTTCACAATATCAAAAATTCATTTTAAAATTACATGGTATGGAGAACCAGCAAGATGGCAGCAGAGTAAAGTGCTTGGAGAATCAGCTCCTCCTACAGGGCAGTTGGTGATCATCCAGAGCTATCTAGAGCACTTGTCTGAGAGCTTCAGGAGACCAGAAGTGCATCCTGCAACATCCTTGAAAGAGTGGAAGGAGGAGAACTGCCCATCTGCAGAGAAGATCCGTAAGTAGAGCCCTCCACGCCACGGAGGCTGGTGCCCATCCTCCACTGGAGGCACAAGCCGCCTCGGGAGCTGTTCTGTGGCTGGAATTGGAAGCTCCACTTCCCAAAACGGGGGAGGAAGAGACATTTGGGCACTAACTTCAGCTACTGATTAGTAAACTCGGCGGGCTAAAGTATAATCCTAAGAACAGCTAAAGTTTGAACCTGTCCAAGTCAGAAAGATGCCGGTGGCCGCCATCTTAACTCCACACCTGACATGATTTCAGCTGACTGAAAATCAGTGCTGGTAGGGACTGGCTTTTTTCAATCTAGATCAGATTGCAGTTCTAGCCTAAGCTCCAGGCCTACCTTGGGCAGGGAGGAAGATGGGGGATGCTGTGCCAGCCTCACCAGGAAATTACAGGCCACGCCATGGAGGCCAGTGATCATCCTACTTTGGGAGCGCAAGCCACCCAGGAGCTATTCTGTGGCAGGAATTGGAAGCTCCATTTCCCAAAAACAAGGGAGGAAGAGACAGTTGGCCACCGATTTCAACTACTGATTAGTAAATTGGACTGGCTAAAGTATAACCCTAAGAACAGCTACAGATTGAACCTCCCCAAGTCAGAAGGAGGCCAGTAGCCATCATTTTGATTCCATCCCCAGCATGAGGGGAAGCCGGGTTGACTGAAAATCACAGTGACAGTAGAGACTGGTTTCTTTCACTCAGATTGGCCTGCAGCCCTAGCCTAGGCTTCAGCCCCCCTCTAGCAGGGAGGAAACTGGCAGGCCCTGCACCAGCTGATCCAGGTAACTGCAGGTACATTTAGCTGGCAGAGACTGAATAGTTGGAAGCCTACTGGGGCAACTGTGGTCATCTTGGACGTGCACTGCATAGATTGTTGCCCACACCTGCAGCTCCATTCCGCCCCAGGCAGGGGAGGAAGGGGCATGAAGCTTCATCAGTCTCTCTGGGCAACTACATGACTTGTATTATTACACAAGGCTGTGGCTCTCTCCCTACCCCTGGCAAAGGAGAAAGTTGGGAGAAGTTTCATTGGTCCTTGGGGCAATGAGGGTAGCTTGAGCCTCCATGGCTTATAGCACCAACTACATCCTTGGCTCATACTACGCAACCAGCAAGGGAGAAGGACAGAAAGTCCTAAACTAAAGAGAAAAACTGCATCCAGAATAAATACTCTAGTAAGCCAGATGCCAAGACACCAACAAAAATTACAATCCACACCAAGAAACAGGAAGATATGGCCCAGTTAAAGGAACAAGATAAACCTCCAGATGACATAAAGGGGTTGAGACAACTAATCATAGATGTTCAAACAAATCTCCTTAATAAATTCAATGAGATGGCTAAAGAAATTAAGGATATTAAGACATTGGATGAGCACAAAGAAGAATTTGGAAGTATACGCAGAAAAATAGCAGATCTTATTGGAATGAAAGGTGCAATAAATGAAATAAAAAATATACTGGAATCATATAATAGCAGATTTGAGGAGGCATAAAAAAGGATGGGTGAGCTTGAAGAAATGGCCTCTGAAAGTGAATATATAAAAGAACAGATGAAGAAAAGATTGGAGAAACTTGAACAAGATCTCAGGGAACTAAAGGACAGCAAAAGACGTGCAAACATACATGTCATGGGTGTCCCAGAAGGAAAAGAGAAGGGGAAAGGAGCAGAAGGAATATTTGAAGAAATAATGGTAGAAAATTTCCCAACCCTGTTAAAGAACATAGTTATCCAAGTCCAAGAAGCACGATGTACTCCCATCCAAAAAAAATCCTAATAGACCAACTCTGAGACACATACTAATCAGAATGTCAAATGCCAAAGACAAAGAGAGAATTCTGAGAGCAACAAGAGAAAAGCAATGCATAATGTGTAAGAGATACCCAATAAGATTAAGTGCTGATTTCTCACCAGAAACCGTGGAGACAAGAAGACAGTGGTATGGTATATTTAAGATACTGCAATAGAAAAATTTCCAGCCAAGAATCTTATATCTGGCAAGATTGTCTTTAAAAAATGAGGGCAAGTTTAGAATATTCACAGATAAACAGAAACTGAGAGAGTTTGTAACCAAGAGACCTGCTTTGCAAGAAATACTAAAGGGTGTGCTACAGCCTAAAAAGTAAAGAAAGGAGAGAGGCCTGGAAGAGATTCTAGAAATAAAGATTATATCAATAAAAGTAACTAAAAGCATAAAAGAGGGGTGAAAATAAAATATGACATATAAAACCCAAATATTCAGGCATAAACTTAACCAATTTTAAGTATTTGTATTCAGAAAACTACAACTCATTGTTAAAAGAAATAAATTTTTTAAAGACCTAAATAATAGGAAGAATATTCCATGCTCATGGATTGAAAGACTAAGTGTCATTAAGATGTCAATTCTACTCAAATTGATATACAGATTCAATGCAATCCTGATAAAAATTCCACCAGCATTTTTTAAATAAATGGAAAACATGATTATCAAATTTATTTGGAAGGGTAAGGGGTCCTGAATGGCCAGAAACATCTTAAAAAGGAAAAGCAAAGTTGGAAGATTCTCATTTCCAGACTTTAAGTCATATTACCTAGTCACATTGATAAAAACAGCATGGTACTGGCATAAAGACATACACATAGACCAATGGAACCAAATAAATGGTTAAAAAGCAGACCCTCACATCTATGGTCAAGTGATTTTTGACTAGCCTGTCAAACCCACCCAGCTCGGGCAGAACAGTCCATTCAACAAATAGTGCTGAGAAAATTGGATATCCATAGCAAAAGAAGGAAAGAGGACCCCTGTCTCACACATTAACTCAAAATGAATCAAATGCCTAAATATAAAAGCAAGAACCATGAAACTTCTAGAAGAAAATATAGGAAAATAGCTTTAAGACCTGGTGGTAGGTGGTAGATTCTTAAAGGAAATAGGAGGAGGACTGAGGTGTGCTGCTGTTGTTTGATGTGTGTGGAACTTTTGATTGGCTTTACTGTAAGGGTGTGGAAATGTACAGAGTTGATGGTGGCATGTTGTAGTAAGTGACAGCTGGTTTCTAAATGGGGATGTGGCTGAGGATGGCAGTCTAGGGATGTAAATGCCGGGTGACAGAAGGCTGGAGAATAATCTAAGGACAGAATGGCACAGTGGACCCAGAGGTGGATGAGAATGGGGTGAAGGTACAGATGCAGGAGTGTCCTTTGTGAGCTAGAGCAGATGTACATCAGTATTGCAGAGTGGTGGAAATGTGGAGAAGCATGGGGAAAATACAACTGGAGTGACCTATGGAGTGTGGTTGGCATTAATAGTGTAGCAGTCTTGCATCTATGCCAGGGATGTGCTGTGTTGATGGTGGGGGAGTGTGGAAAACATGTATCAAATGTAGGCTGTGGACCTGGTAATAACCAGATGAGATTGTCTCGTGGTCTGTAACAAATATTCCACCAGGGTGTGTTGTGTTGATAGAGGGGTGTTGTTTGGGAATTCTGCATATGTGCACGATTGTTTTGTAAGTTTACAAGTTCTGTCATAAAAATATATTTAAAAAATAATGATGGGGTGGGTTGGGGGAGAAGTGCACCAAATGTAAGATAAGGACTACACTTAGTACCATTTTTGACAATAATCTTTCATAATTTAGAACAAATATCTCATAACAATGCAAGGTGTTGGTGGAGGGTTGATGTATGGGACCCCTGTATGATGTCATGAATGTTTGCTTTTTAAGTTCACAACTTTTACTATACACTTATAGTTTATGTATGTTCATGTATAAATGATATAAAAAAATAATAGGGTGGGTTGGGGGAAAATACTTTGGAACATAGTAATATTTTGAGGATGCTCTTTAATCATAAGTTAAAAATGTTTTACAATGCAAGGTATTGGAGGTAGGGTGAGGTATGAGAGCCCTGTAGGATGTTATGTGTGTTTGCTTTGTAAGTTCACAACTATTACTATACACTTATTGTTTATGTACATTCATGTATGAGTGATATACTTCAATAAATTTTTTTTTAATTTTTAAAAATTACCTGGTATGCAAAGAAGCAAGAAAATATGATCCATAACCAGCAGAAAAATCCATCAGTAGAAACAGATGAAGAAGTAACAGAGATGAGGATGAAATTAGCAGATGAGGCCCTTACAACAACCATTATAAACATGCTCCATAGGCAGGAGAGGTAGAGAAAAGCAGGAACACGATGAGGAGAGAAATGGAAGATTTTTTAAAGTCACCTGGGAAGTGTTTTTGTTTGTTCATTTTTGTTGTTGCTCCTTGCAGATGTCTTGGAGCTGCTCTGGGCCCAGTGACTCAGAGTGGCCTTAGCTGGGCTCAAGGGATGTGTGGCTTTTAAAGTTCACCTATGTTTCTTATACTCAGATAGAAATGAGCACCACTGGGCAAGCCTAATCAATCTATCAGTCAATCAATCAGAAGGAATAGGAAGGGGAGATTGAAACAAAGGTTTTGAAATTTTTTGAAAGGCATGGCCAAACGCTGGTTAACAGGTACAGAAATTTCCTGGGCTCATCTGTTGATTAAATGGGCTAGAAACATCACAGTAGACTGATAAGCCAGCTTTGGCTTGCATGCCCCAACCTGCACATATCATCAGAAAGATCTAAACCACAGGTTAGGAGATGCCTCCTCACACTCAAAACCCACGAGATGAGAGCACATGCCTGAATTCTCTGCAGTTCCCCTTCCTGAAGGTGTGAAAACACGTGCTTTGCCTTCTAGGGAGTCTCGGGTGTGCTCCAGGTTGACTGCAGTGAAAACTCAAATACAAGACACATCTCACCGATGGCAATTCTGATGCATATCCAACACATTGTGTTTTCCATTGTTTTGAGCATTTTGGAGTCAGCAGGGATCAAAAAGCCTTTGCAAATATGAAGATGAGGCTTGTCTGCCACCTCACCAGCACCTGCTTCCAATTCTCCCTACCTTTCAGCACAATATGTTCTAAAATTGGGTCCTCATTTAAGGGCAGTTTAAGTAAGGGAATGAGTGCGTGACTGGGCCATCCTGGGCTGGCATCACACCAGGTCATGGCTTGTCCCAGGTCAGAGATATTGGGTTTTTCCCAATATTGACATAACCACAGTTTTAGAAAACTCACAGGCCATAGTTCTTTAATCTCTACTCATGCAGATTTGCAGGTCCTCCTGGGAAGGACAATGAGGCTTTTACAGAAACAAAATGTCCAAAGCTCACTTTTACCGGAGATCCAACCAGCTCCTTTAACCCAGCACCTTTGTGCAATGAGAGCTCAGCCCAGGGCCCTTGCTCATTTTTCACCCCATCAGGTACTTTATGGTGAAAGCCCAGGGCAGGTTAATCAGTGGCTTTGGAGCTGACAATAGAAAAGGGGTCACTGGGCCGAGTCCAGTGGCAGGACCCTGAAGCTTTTTAATTGGGCTCTCTCATCAGTTCAACTTGGGAAATTGAGCAAGGGAATTTCCTTCTTCCCAGGCTTCCTAAAGTAAGTGGTGCTGACATGCCCCAGTGAGAATAATATGAAGAACAGTTGAATGGTTCAGACTCTTTTAAATTCTGAAATGTTTGCTACTAAAAGTCAAAGGCAGAGCTCAAATTTCAGAGGGAGGAGAGGTGCTATCTGATCATTTTCAAACTTGGCCTGCCCTGGAGCAAAGGAAGCTGGTCCTGCTTGGACCACTTCTCAAGTCCCAGGAGACGCAGGCAAGGACAACCCAGAGTCCAGCCCAACTCCTGGTCTGTTCCCCAGGGCTCCAGGTAAGCGCAAACCTGAGACTATTCATTTTAACAGAAGACTTGAGGCTCAAGGTTACCTTCAAGCAGAAAACAGACAACTGCAGTTTTTGGCTGAAACTGGTAGTGCAACATTGGGCCACACAAAAAAATGTTGTACCTGTGACTTACAGTATATTTGAAGTTTTTTTTACAACGTCTTTCAAAAATGCACTTTCCCCACTTTGTCTTCAATTGCGCTATAGAAATAAATGAAGGTGTGTGTAGAAGAAAAAGTCTGGGGAGAGGGTGACAATAGTTGATGTTTGCCACTTAGGGGTTAAAACGGAGCCATGAACACTTCTGTAAAATGCAAGATAATATAATTCAATAAGTTTTTTCTCTCCCTGGAAGACTGAAAAATAACCTTAATGAAAATTATATAATGATAAAATTCTGTCCCCATCCGATTAATTACTTGTGAATAATAACATCCCTGTTTCTTTCAATTATATTCCAATTGCACACCTTTTACTCTGGTTGATTTGGCAATGACGTAATGAACAACTATTACTGAATCTAATTGACACCATTATTTCTGTGGCCTTTAAATCTTCGTTGCAAATGTGGAAATCCACAATCCCAGGCTGGAATTGGAAGGCATAAGCCTTGAACCTTGCAGAACCTGTTCCTTTCACATCACTCTTGCTTCCTTATGCCCATTGTGGCGAACAAAAAAATCAGGAGTATTTGCCAGCATTCATGTGAGGACTTTCATAAAAACAGAAAGGCTACCATTTTAGAAAGCATTAGCAAATTTCAGATTGCATTTATCAAAGGAGATGGGAATTGAGCTATACAGGAGTCTGTTACAATGTCATTCATGATTAATTCCATGTACAATAGAGAGCTGATCAGATTTCATGCGTGCTTACTTTCTGAAAGATAACTGCTTGTGGCTTCTTCTAGCTACAGAATACCAAAATGCTTCTGGGTAATGTGTTTATCTCACTCTGACATTTTAAATCTCTGAAGTTCTCCTTATTGTCACGAAGTAGTTTCTGCTTGAAAACCAGTGCTCACTCTCAAATAAATAAGACTCCTCTCTTTAGCCTAACATAAATCATTCCATTTTAACTTGATCGAGAAAAGTCACATATATTCTCCTGCATAACTCATCAGGAAAAAGACAGGAATTCGTTTTTGAAAATAGACAGTTGCAAATTTACAGAGCTAAGAATATTTAACTCACAGAAACGGACTGCAGTTTCCAAAAAAGGATACAAATTACCCAACCCAAAACTCTTAAAATGTTTGCAAACGCATGTGTATGTCATGTGTAAATGACACTCATCCAATATGTGACCCCTTCCCTATATTTAAAAAACCAAAACAAATCAAGAGATGAAAAGTCTTTTAGAAATCCCTAGAGAGCAATTAGAATCTGCTGTGATTAATTTATCCGACCAGCCAGGCTAGCACACTTGGGCTGTCTGATGCCATGAGTGGTGCATGTATTTCCTCTGAGCTCGACGTGGCCCCCCTGCTTCCCACCCAGGTTTGGCCTTACCTCATATCTGCTCGCACTCTGCTCAGCTGTCTTCAGACCTTGACACATACGGATGACACAAACATTAGCTCTTCTCTGGGCGGGAAACCAGTTACTCTTCACAAAATCCATGACCATCACATGATTTTTTAACTCCGTACTAAATGTCGTTATGTGAAAAGTCCGATGCGCTGCTGTTCCCACAAGGCGGTCCGCCTCCCCCTTCGGATAAGTCTTGGTGGGAATTCCAGAGTGCTGCATGATACTGGGACTCTTGGGACTCCAGCTGGTGAGGCTGGCAGACACGGCTCCTTTGTTTAACTCAGGTATTGAGTGCAGCAGGAGGGACTTGGGACATGCCCCAGCTCACAGCTCACCCAGCATTTTCCAACTCCTGAGCTAGTTGCTCCAAAATCTCACTTGCAATTAAGCGAAGAATGTGGATGTGGAAACTTTGATGGTGACCTCGCCAGGCCGTTAAAAAAAAAAAACCCTGCTTGCTGTCGGTCATCTATCCCCAAGGCTTATCCCTAGGCTCTCCGGTAACTGGAAGTCTTCTCTGGTTTCAAAGAAACATTTCTCTTGCCCACGCATTCAAGTGCTGAAAGCAGAATTCACCAAGTTACAGAGAGGTTCGATAGGTTTTCCGTCTCCAGTCCCTCAAATCCAAATAAATTATTTACGGCTCTGAATAAAGGAACCAGGACTGATAATTGCAGCTTGTTAGATTTCCTACTTTTTCTTGCCAGGACTGAAAGCAACAAGCGCAAACTGCCCGCCGACACAAAGAGTCCTGGAGAAGATAAGAAACACACTCCAGGGAAAAAGCCAGCTTGCGACACAGAAGTGACGGTGGCAAATGGGCATTAGAAAACAGTGCTGTTAGGAAGCCCTTCATGCCACACAGGGGGAAATGAGGCACGACTCAGATCAGCACTCTCGTGCCGGCTCAGCTGTGGGGAGTCACCTTACCACCCCAAGCCTCAGTTTCCCAGGGGGGGGGGGGCTGGAATAATAGCCCACCTGCTGCCATTCACAGGTGTGAGGATCAGGTGCTCCAAATAGTGAGAAAAGGGCAGCATGGGTTGGAATCGTGGAGGCATCGTTTTCATAGCACAGTTGCACGTGTTCTGCCCAAATCACTCTGCACCGACTTCTCTGTACACACATATAACGGTGTAGAGATTTACGTGATGCTGAAAATTATTGGATTCTGAATTTCAAAGCATTTAGAAATGCAAAAGCACGATATAATCCTCACTTCTTCCTTTCAAGTGTTGGTGCCATTTCTATTAACCTAGTGATATCGAGGTGAGAATTACAAGTCCTGGATCAAGGGTCTGGATCAGCAGGAAGCAAATGACAAGTGGGCTGCAGTCGGAGCCCAGACACAGACCTATATCCCAGGTGACTTCCGCTCGCACATCCATAAAGATGTCCCTCGGAGAATTTGCCCACCCATGTTGAAGGCCCTGGGGGAAGCTGGGATGAAGAAGCATCTCCCAATCACTTTCCAGAACACAGTAGCAGTCCGTGACCCGGAGCCATGCCCCTTGAGGCCGTAGGTGGGCTCGGGTGTGGGTGGCAGAAGGCCACGGAAATGTTGAAGCTGAGAACTAAAACAAAGCAGGAGGTGGAAAAGACCTTAGATGTAGTTTAGGCCTGTGTTCTCATTTGAGAGTTAAGAAAACAGACCTGTAGAGATTAAACACCTGCCCAAGATCACCCGGTGAGTGATTTTGGAGCTCCCGCTCAAATTCCATGAACAGAGCACTGCCAGGTTCTGCCTGTGGTTCTCTCCAGGATGTCAGTGAGACTGCCGTGGTTCACGTGGCAACGACAGCATGGAAGGGCTGGAGACGGAGAGGCAAATGCAGATGCTAAGCCACGCCCCAGAGCCCCATCTTAGATTTGGAAGTCTGGGACGAATTTTCAGCAATAAAGCAATTAAAATTCAACAAGGACATCAGAGAAAGAGAGCATCCACCTGGCGTCTGGGGGCGGTGAAGACTACTCCCTGCGCCCACCCCACAGTCACCATTTGCTGCCAGCTGCCGCTGGTCTGTTGTCACTGCGCCTGGGGAGAGCGAAGGTCTCGGAGGCTCTGCAGATGGTCAGAGCTGCAGACGACGGGTCTCTGCCTTGACTACTGGTGGCTATAGGACTCATCAGCTAGTGTGGGCCACAGGCAGTAATATGGTCTTTTTAAAAATTTCTGTTGTTGTAACATAAATACAACATAAAATTTCCCATTTTCACCACTTGCAAGTGTACAATTCAGTGGTATTAATTCCATTCACAACCTTGTACTACCATCAACACCATCCATTACCAAAACTTCTCCATCATCCCAAACAGAAACCGTATGCCCATTATGCTGCAACTCCCTATCCCTACCCCCCACCCATAACCTCTAATCTACTTTCTGTTTCTATAAATTTCCATATACTGGTTATTTTATTTACATGAAAGCATACAATGTCTATCCTTTCATGTCTGGCTTATTTCATTCAACACGATGTCTTCAAGGTTCGTCTATGTTGTATCATGTCTCAGAATTACATTCTTTTCATGTCTGAATAGTATTCCATTTTGCGTATATACCACATTTTGGTCAGCCATGCATCTGTTGATGGAAACTTGGGTTGCATCCACCTTTTAGTTATTGTAAATAATGCTACCATAAACACCAGTGTACCAATACCTGTTCGAGTCTCTGCTTTCAACTCTTAGTGTATATACCAAGAAGTGGGATTCCCAGACCACAGGGCAATTCTATGTTTAACTTTTCAAGGAACTTTTCCATAGCAGCTGCATATTTTACATTCCCACCAACTATGCATGAGGGTACCTATTTCCCAACATCCTCTCCAACACTTATTTTCCATTTTTTAAATAATAACCATTCTAATGCATGTGCAGTGGTATCTCATTGTGGTCTTGATTCACATTTCCCTAATGGCTAATGATCTGAACATATTTTCATGTGTTTATTATCCACTTGCAAAGCTTCTTTGCAAAAATGTCTATTGAAGTCATTGGGCCATTTTTTAATTGGGTGGTTTGTCTTTTTGTTGTTGCGCTGTAGGAGTTCTTTACATATTCTGGATATTAAACCCTTATCAGATCTTTGTTTTCCAAATATTTTCCCCTATTCAGTAGGTTGTTGTCTCACTTTCTTGATAATTTCCATTGATACACAATTTTTTACATTTTGATGAAGTCTAATGTATCTATATTTTATTTCATTGTTCATGCTTTTGGCATAAAGTCTAAGAATCCATTGCCTAATACAAGGTTCTGAAGGTATTTTGCTATATTTTCTTCTAAGAGTTTTATAGTTTTAGCTCTTATATTTAAGTTATTGATTCATTTTGTGTTAATTTTGTATATGGCATGAGGTAGGGATCCACTTTCATTCTTTTGTATATGGATATCCAGTTTTCTCTTTGTTGAAGAGACTTCTTTCCTATTGAACAGATTTGGCACCCATGTCAAAAATCAGTCATAGACGTGAGGGTTCATTTCTGAACTTTCGATTCTATCTACTGGTCAATACAGCTGTCCTTATACCAGACTTGTGTGGTCTTGAGTAGATCTCTAGGATTCTTGGTCGACAGAGCTAGATGGAAACCTGGGGATTGTCAGATCCGATCCCTCATTATGCAGAGGCGGAGACAGAAGCCCAAAGGGAGGGAAGCTTGGTAGAGAGGTCAGAGGGCATGGGCCATGCACAAGATGGAGAGTTGGGAGCCTGGGTTTGTGTCAAGACCCCAAGGCAAACCAGGTTGTGACTGCGGACAGCCCCTTCACCTCAGGCTCCGTCCCTCCATCAACAAGCCCCTTTGCCATGCTGACATCCCTGGACTTAAGAGTATCTGCAGAGAACAGCTCCACCCACCCCGGGGCCAGCCCTCCCCCACAAAGATAAGGAGGAGCCTCCACACACATAGGCCTCTTCTTGTCCAGGACATTGGGGTAGAGGGTCACGTTCTTCCACTGAGCCTTAGAGCCAGCACTCCTCACTGCCACAGGACCACAGGTCTGTCCTGAGGGGCCCAGTCACTGAGCAGTCGATCTTGTAGCAGCAGCCTCCACGTCAGAAGTCCTCAGGTTGCTCTGGCTGTGTGCGGCGCTGGCCTGTGATTGGGCGATTGGCAAACCTACCATTGCCTCAGTTTCCCCATCTGTTTAATGAGATAATAATGATGGTGCCTACCCTGTTGGGGTGCTGAGGAGACTGAAGGAGTTGGTCCATGTAAAGTGCCTACATCAAGTACATGCTCCAAAAATGCCAGCCACCACCACCCCCGAAAGGGCAGCGCCTTTGAAACCAGTAAATTGACAGACACATTGTTTTAAAAACAAAGAAGGCAGGGCGGTGAGCAGCAACGGGAACTGACCTGGAAGTCATAAAGCCTGAATTCCAGGACTCCCTCTGCCATCAGCCGAGCCCAGAAATGGGACAGGTCAGCAGCCTCGATTTTCTCAAAGGCAAAATGGAGACAGCATCGACCTGAAGAGGCTGCTGTGAAAAATCGTGTGAGGTAGTTAGCATACGCGAAACTGTTTTATAAACTATTTATTTTTTAAAGTATTCAAATGTAGTTTTTTTTTAATGCCAGATACTGACAAATAGTGGGAGAAGGAAGTGCCAGGCACAAGCACAAATCGAGCTAATTCTTGCCTAAAGAACCGAAAGTCAGACACATTGACAATCCCCAAAGAATGGTGCTGGGTAATGGGATGGCCTCCAACTCACCTGTATGGCCTGAAGACATGGAACACTTCTCTGTCTGCACAGAAGCCGGTTCTTCTGGGAATTCTGCCCCCACCTCCATCCCAAACCCAACCATAGGGACGCCATGGGAGCTGGCCTGTTCTATAAGAATAGCTTGCCCCTGACCTCCCTGATACTCCTGGGGTGGGCAGCCAGCCTAAAGGGAGACAAAGTCTGTCATGGAGAACCTTCATATGGGACCTCATTTGGTTGTCTACAGAGGGGCATCTGGCCCAAACGGAGCCAATGAGAGCCAACCTTAGCACTGGGCCTCAGGTGACTGGGCCATCAGGGTCTGTCTCAGACAACGTCCTTCCTGGAACTGAGAAAAAGTGCGAGCTTACGCTGTGAGATGGACTGCTTCAGGCACCGCTGGTGGCTGTGCTTCCTCCACCAGAGAGCTGACAGCAAGAGAGAACGTCGTTGTCACAGAGCGAGGCCAAAAATGGAAGTTCCCTGATGGGGCTGGACACCCGTGTCCAGCCCAGCCTCGTTCTGCCTGTGGGCTCTATGGGACTCCAGTGTCTTTATAATACATTCCCCCTTTTGGCTCGTGCTGTTTGACTTGGGTTGCTGTCACTTGCAACCAACAGAGTTCAGGCTAACCCTTGAAAATTCATTAATTTATAAAACAATCAGATACGAAGTGCCTCTGTGTGCCAGGCAGTGTACAAGCCACGCAGAAGTAAGGGGCATTCTGCTTCCACCAGGAGCTCGTTGCTCGGCAGCGGGACAGTGCTGCTGCTGAGAGATGGTGGCAGCAGTCCAGCGAGGACGCTGGGAAAGGCATGTGGAAGGGTGGCGGTGGCGCTCTTGAAGCGCGCCTGGACGTGCGGCTGATTCTCCTGCTGGTCGGCATCGCAGGGACCACGTCAACCGTAGCACTTCACTTTTCACTCTCTGTTCCCGTGCTTTATCATAAAGTATTCACAAAGCCATGCTTACTGCAAACGGCCACCACTCTTTATGGAAAACAACTTCCCGAACACTTTGCCTTTTTCCCCTTAAACTGAATAACTCAGCCAACTCTAACAGTGAGATCCTGACCTTCTTAATGTCCTGCAGAAGATTCCATTTAATTTCCCTAAATTGGTCTCTGAGGCGACTTAACTGAAAGTATAGCGTTGTTAGCAGTCGCAGTCCGATGACACCTAATCAACATAAATGAGCCTTAAATGTGTTTAATGTTGAAATATTCGTGAAATTAATCTCTCCTCTCTTGCCCCTGATACAATATGCAGGGCAGTATGGGATACTTGCGTAAGCTTTTAAATAATGAATTCTTCAAAGAAAAAAGGAACCTGATGCCAGAAATTCATGCCCGTGAATTCCGAATCTGTTCTCCAATGGGATTAGCATTTACGATTTTGAAAGCTGTCCCAATTACTTAGAGTTTCAGTGTTGATTTTGTTCAGGGCCTGCGCAGCTCTAAAAAGCATTAGGCAACAATAAAAACAGATGACTATGAATTTCTGAATTCATCACTTGGTTTCCCTTTTGGGGAAAATGACATTTTTATTTATGGGGGCTGCACTCGTCAGGTGGCTGTTCCCTGCCTTCTCGGAGGCGCCTCCCTCGCTCAGACGTGTCTCAACAGCCGTCCCTGTAACACAGAGGCCTGGAGCTTGCAGGGCTGTGTGACACAGAGCTGCTGCAATAAATTCCCTCTCCTGTTACTTCCCGCCCTCTGGGGCTCTGGGAGAAAACAAAAGGACTGAGCATAATATGGCTGATTACTGGATCCTGTGCCTTTTAATCAGGGTCCTCATCTAAGGCAGAGGATGCAAATCTGCTAAATGAATTCCATTCCCTTGTCAAATTATTCAGCTGTGCTGGGTTGTAGCGTCTCTATGATGGAAAATGGTGACCATTTCAACAATTCTTTACAGGTGCCCCATAAATATTTGTTCAATGGATGAATGAAAAAAATATTACCAATTATCTTTTCTTATATGTATATTTTGTTCTTCTGTAAATGGAACTTTTTTTTCCTACTTCTCCATACAATGTTTGCAGACTACAAGAATTTGGTATTTTCCCAACTTTTCCAGGGGAAGTAGCAAATCAAAGGAGGAGTGGAGCAGGCAAGAACAACATTGCCACATTCATCCACAATATTTGCATCCTGCCCCCTCTTGCAAGCAATCAATAATCATTTATTAAGCACCCACAGGGGTTGGTTCTGGGCCAACTACTCAGAGCCAGTATTCAAAGCCATTGCTAATGCTGCTGAAAACCAAAGCAGCCAGATTTAGGGAGAAATCATACAGCCTCACCCCCCACCACCCCCAAACTCACTGGGAAGAGCTAGCTATTTGAAGACAGTAGATGGGATTTTAACCTTTCCTCTCCAATGTCTGGATAGATTTTGGATAAAGAAAACCAATGACTTAGTTAGAAACTATGTTTAATTCTACAGCATTAATTTTGGCAAGAGGGAGGTGACAATGAATATTATGGTAGAGGTTTTTTTTTCAATAAACAATTTATTGAACTATATCATTCATACATGAACATACGTAAACTATAAGTGTTCAGTAAACATTGTGAACTTACAAAATAAACATGCATAACATCATACAGGGCTCCCACACATCACCCCCCACCAAACACCCTGCATTGTTGTGAAACATGTGTTAACAAATCATGAAAGAGCATCGTCAAAGTATTACTACCAACTATAGTCCGTATCTTCCTCCCCTATACATTTTTTTAAGGATTTATTTATTTACTTACTTTTATCCATTTTTACACACACACACACCCATTTTTGCTGTTTCTGTGTCCATTCACTGGGCGACTCTTTGTCCATTTCTTGCCCTCTCCTCATCCTTCACCTCCTGTCTTCACAGGGATTTGATCCTCGGAACCTCCGATGTGGGAGAGAGGCATCCTACCGCCTGCGCCATCTTAGTTCCTGGTTTTTCGGTGCATCTTGTCTTGGCTCTCCCTTGTGTCACTCTCCTGTTACGTCATCATCTTACTACGTGTCTCGTGGGGCCTGGTGGTTTACCCGCTCATGGGGCCTATGGCACACCACACACAGGGCCTGGTGGCACACGCACCTTCTACATTTTTCTTTTTTTTAATTTTTACCAGGAGGTCCCGGGGATCAAACCCAGGTCCCTCCATATGGAAGACGGATGCCCAATCACCCGAGCCACTTCCGTCCCCCTGCTATATCTCTTAAGGTTGACCAAAGATACCCAAAGTTACAGTCTTTTCCCACACATAATGGTCATATAATAAATCAGGCTTAGTTTATCACCAGCATTCCAAAAACCAGACCTAGGGAGAAAAACTAGGTCTGGGGACACATGCGTGGTTTCTAATATAGCAAATGTTTAGCCTATCCTAATTATCACAAAATCCAGACAGCAAGAATATTCGCATATAGTAGAGGATTTTAAGGTCATTTTGCTATCTACGTCCTGGGGCAATTTTACCCTTTCCCAAACCCTCACCCTCAGCACAGAGCCATGGGCATCTGTGTGAAGGAGGCTCCGTGGACCTTCCACTGGACCTGTTAAAACGAGTGTGGCCTTCTACCAGTACCTGCCTCCTGCAAGACCGCATCCAAGGCTCTGCCCTGCTCAGAGTGGGGCTTGTCGTGAACACCCAGAGGGTCCGCTTATGTGTTACCAAGTGGTAACCCCAAGAGTCTCTCCCAAGTTATGGGGGGGGATGTGTGAAGAGGGGTCACACATGGCCAATTAAGTGATCCTAACACACCAAGACCAACAATTGATATGGCCAGGATCCTGAGCTGCCAAACATCATTATCCAAACCAGTTCCAGGAGAAGTACTCTTGGTCAGCCCCAGTAATAGAAGATGGGAAGGGAGATAAAGGGAAACGAGCGGGCAAAGACTCACATACACACACACATGCATGCACACATACAAACACACAAAAACACATTGTAAATGAAGACATGAAATAATCCACTTGTTTTCTGAAAGCAAAATGAGTTCCATAAGTTTACCTTCTAGGAAATTTCATATAAACATAAATAAGAACTTTCTAGTAACCCTAGCTGTCCAGTAATGAATGAGACAAGGGGTTGGCAAACCAAGACCTGTAAGCCAACACTGGCCTGCAGTTTGTTTTTGTAAATAAAGTTTTATTAGAAGTGAAAGACATCCATTTGTGTTGGTGTCATCCGTAGCGTCTTTGCTCTGTGCACAATGGTGGAACTGAGTAGGTGCAACAGAGACGGCATGGCCCACAAAGCCTAAAATACTGACTCTTGGGCCCTGTGTAGACAAAGCTTGCGGACCCCTGAATGAGACCCCTGGGGGGTGAGCTCATCCTACTAGAAGCCTTGGCTGGGCCAGAGAAGAGAGCCCAGCTTTGGTGATGGCAGGTTGGACCAGAACCAGGTGGGCCAAATCTGCCTGAACAACAGGATCCCTGGGGTGTTTCTAAAAATATGTATTCCCAGATCCCGCAGGGCCGGGGATCTCCAATGACAGGGTGGAGCTGGCGAGTTTGGGAAATACTGGTTGTTCTCCAGCAGTGCCAGTACTAAAGGTCACCGCTCTTGACTCTTTCCCAAGTGCTTTCATGCACACCACTGTGCTTCATTCGCACAGCAACCTGTGAGTGTGAGCGTGCAATTATTAGTCACCTTTCATAGATGGGGGAAGGTGTGCTGATCTGTGGGGAGCCTGGACTCAAACCGAAGTGCAGAGCCTCATCCACCAGCCTCCACCACTCTCCATGACCTCTAAGGACCATATAAAATTCCAGCAAAACAGGACGGTAAACCTCAAAGACAGAGCCAGCACGCTTAGCCTTTATCCAGCTAATGCACAAGCTTTTGGTTTGGTACCAGCATGCTACCTAGGCCGCAGAATAATCTAGCTGAGCAACTGTGCTTTGCACACGGGAAAACAAGTTCATTCATTCATTCATTCATCCAACACTAAGTGCTGAGCACTGAGCTAAGAGCTATTGCAGAGACCAAGACAACTTGGCCCCACAACGCTTGCCCTCCTGGAGGGAGGGCAGGGAGGGGGGCTACCAAGATAATTATGTGGAAATTTCATTGCAATTGTGATTTGCTTATCACGCCCTGCCTCAATTCTCTCATCCTGGAATATTCTTCTCCATGCATCTGCTTGGCTCCTGTAGTGTGTGGAATGGTGCCCACCCCCTCCCCCCCTTAAAAACAGGAGAGTCCAGTGGAAGCCTGTGAACGCGACTGTGGGGGGGTTGAAGAGCTCTCCCCAATATTGACGTCCACCAAGAACCTCAGAACATAACGTTATTTGGAAATAAGGTCTCTGCAGATGCGATTAGTTAAGAATCTCAAACTGTAATCACCCCATAGTTAGGGCCCAGGCCTCCTCATAAGAGGAAGCGATGACACAGAGGGAAGAGAGCCACACAAAGACGGTGGCGAGACTGGAGTGGTGCGGGAAGCCAAGGAGCTTGGGCACCCCCAGAAGCTGAGTGCGAGGAAGGATCCCCCGATCTCAGGCTTCTGGCCTGCAGAATGTGAGGGAATACATTTCTGTTGTTTTAAGCCCTCCAGTTAGTAGTCATTTGTCATGACAACCCCCCAAAACTAAGACCTTATTTGGAAACAGGGTCTTTGCAGAAGTAATTAAGTTACGGACTTCTAGATAAGATCATAGGGAGGGGAGGGGGGAGAAGAGGGGAGGGAAAGGGATGGGAGTGGGAGAGGGGAGGAGACACAGAGGAGCAAATGAAGTGAAGAGGAGGCAGCGGTCACAGTGACGCTTCTACAAGCCAAGGCATACAAGGATGGCTGGCAACCACTGGAAGCCAGGAAAGAGTCACAGCACAGATTCTCCCCTAGAGTTTCTAGAGGGAACCCACCCTGCCAACACCTGGATTTCAGACTTGTAGCCTTCCGACTGTGAGATAATACATTTCTGTTCCTCTAAGTCAGTTTGTGGCACTTTTTCCAGCAACTCCCTCCCTTGCTTCATTCCAATGCCATCCTCCCAGAGGCCCTCCCATGATCCCGGCACCCTGCTCATGCTAAAATTTCTTACTGACTTTATATTGTCTCTCTTCCCCACTGGAACATAAACGTCCTGGGAGCAGAAGCAGTCTCATTGGTGGAGGGGCAGCTGTTTCGCGCTGGTGTCTTCCTCCCTCCCGCCCCCTCGCCCTGTGCCCCCTTGTCTTCCTTTCCTCCCTTCCTTCCTCTCACTGCTGAATCCTCAGTGCCTAAAGCATGCCCAAAAGACAGAGCTGCCCAATTACCACATGGGCCTGAGGAGTACGGGCACTGGGGGTTTTATCCTAAAAGGGCTTATGGGGAGCAGACGCTCTTACGATATTTGGGAAGGTGTGGGCTGGCATCACCTGCACACATGCACCTGAGCCCACCCCAGGGCGCGGAGATCCTGAATGGGACATCTCCGGTGGAGTCATCTAGCCCCTCCACCCACCCCTGCTCCAGCCCAGTTCTGTGCAGGCTTCAACCAGCTTTGTGTGGGGTCTCCTTGGCCAAAAGAGGATGGGACAGATCCCAGGGACAGGAACGAAATGCACCTCATGGGCTCCTCAGAAGGACTCGCGGGATGGAGCACTGGCTGCCCCGGTGGCAGCCGGCCCCCAGCACGTCCTCACATGGGCTTTCCCACCTTCCAGTTCCACTCCCCGAGCTCCTCCCTCCCCAGATACACTGCCCAGGTCAACTACCTGCTACAAGGGTTTCTCGGGCTCTGTTCTCTGGGGACCCCAGGCTAAACCCAATTCCTTCTTGCCCACCACGTCGCCCTCCGCCTCTACTCTCCATCCAGCTCTGACCCTCACACTCCGACCAGCAGGCGCCACGTCAGTCTCCTCACTGCAACACCTCAGTGAGAATCAGGTTCTCTAATGGGTCCTCCTGAGTGCCCAGCTCAGTGCTTCGAACCCAACGAACGTCGTGAATGGCGGAAGCACAGTGTGGCTGCATCTGCACCTGTGAACAAGGAAGCAATGCTGGGCATGAGGCAAGAGCCAGACCACAGATCGTCCCTTGGCATGGAACGCTGAGGCAAGCGTCCCCGGAAGCACCTGAGTGTGACTCAGAAGTGCAGGAATTCTCCACGGGCCCAGCCGCAGGCTCAGCCCCTTCCCAGGAGTGCCCAGAGCCGTTGAAAGGCAGCTACGTGCACAGGTCCTGTGCCACAAATACACAGCCCGGTTCTGTGCAGAGAGGCTGAAAGCAATTCTGTAGGTGTTTCTCTGATTCTAGGTAGTCCTCAAAGGGGGGTGTAAGCTTGAGGAAATCCGCCCATGTGGGGTCGGGGCTTGTTTTCCCTGCCGGCCCTGAGTCAGTTGGGCCATACCTAAATAGGCTCTCGGAAGACTCTTCCCCCATGGTATTTTTAAAATACCATGTCAAAAGAGTATAAAGTGTCTTCTGTTGTATTCAAAACAGGTTAGAGCAGAGGTGGGCTGGGGGGCTGCGGAGTAAATGTAGGCCAAGCAGCATTGGCCCTTGCAGGCAGGTGTCCTGTTTCGGAACCAGCAAAAGAAACTTTTTCCTTGGCGGTGAGCTCCTGCCACCTCTCTAGAGCTTATAAGCACAGGGTACCTTGAGCCATTGCCCAAGTCCCATCCCTGGCACAAGGCAGGCAGGCATGCAGAGAATGTTTGTTGAGTGAATAATTGTTCTCCCGCTATGGGAGTCTCCCTGCAAATGGGCAGTAGGCTTCTCTGTGAATAGGTCTGGACACAATTCAGCACAGCACACACCAGTTTAACCTGCTACATTTAAGCTGACCTCGTGCCCTGCTAGGAAACCCACAAAGGGCGCCTGAGTGATGGTGGCCGGTGTAGTCTCTCTTGATCACCTGGGTGCTCTGATCACCCGCAGCCCCTCCAGGCACTTGTGCGGAAAGGCCCCTGGGAGGGGATCAGGGTGGGCAGATGGACCCTAGCACCACAGCTGAGCCACCTGGGGCGTGAGGACTGCCAGAGGAGGCTGCCAAGCCCCCGTGCCGGGTGCGACTCTCGTCTTGCCCAGTTTCCTGTGCCCAGGCGCCGCAGGCTTGGGGCGAGGCCGCCTCCCTGTGCCGGTCCACTCTCTCCCCACTCATGTGTCCCCCCCGCTTCTCAGACTGCGACTCTCCATTCTCGGCGGCGCTGCCCAGCCCCTGGTCCCCGCCAGCCCGGTCGCGGCAGCATCTCGACCGTGGCTTCAATTTCCCCTGCCTGCCCCGCTGGTCACAAAGCTCTCCCTCCTGAGGTTTCCAGCACGCTTTCTCTCGCCCGGCTTCCATTTCCCTGGTCCCCGATTCCGCACCTAAGGGCTCTCTGTGTTCCTCGTCCTGCGGGTAAAGTTCGAATCGAATGACAGCCCTATTTTTAAGCGAAGGCAACAGCCTTCTGCTGGGGACCTGGAACGAAACTAGGGATCCAGGGCGAGACGGGTCAAGCGCCCTTTTGAAAAGGACGAAATAGGAAGCCTGAGCGTGTTTCACAAAGAATCCCTCCTGCCAGCCAATGGCTACGGCTACAGCAGCTTTAAAATTATAGCTGAGTGGGGAGGATGTGGCTCAAGGGGTTGAGTGCCTGCTTCCCATGTACAAGGTCCAGGGTTCGATCTAAAAAAAAAAACCAGAAACCAAACCAAAACAAAACAAAACTGCAGCTGAAAGTGAACGGGCCAGTGTCCGGAGCCCCAGGCTCCGTGGAGCTTCTTGGTGATGGCCAGTCCCTATGCTCTCGCTCCCACCCTCCCTCGCTCCCAGCAGATGCGAACACAGTCAGCTTCCCGCAACCCACCTGAACGCCAGGGATGCCGTGGCCTCTGCCCTCCTGCACTCACTCCCTAAATACTTTCGGAGCAGCCCCCTTGAAGCCAGGCACAGGTCCAGGCCCGAGGGACACAAAGTTAAGTCAATCCCGGTCCCCTCTCCCAGGACTCTTAAACCCTGGGCACTCCAGGGCTGCAGCCTCCCAGGCAGACCTGTGCACTCACAGATATTCTGTTGTTCGTGGGAGTGATGGGAGCTTCTGCTTACACCTCCTTCTATCTCATCCCGTTTAATTTCTATATAGAATATGCTAGTACAATAGCTCATGTTCATAATTTATAAAGAAAACAAATGGTCCTGTATCAGGAGTCCCTAAAATATCCCTGCTGCTAGGATGAGTGATCAGGAGCTCTGAAGACATTTTTCCAGAGGGTAGGTGGATGCTTCCCAGTGCTGGAATCTTTTCCTCCTCCATGCACGGTGAGGATGCTTGGTGGGGCTCGGGGGCGTAATAATCCGAGTAGTGCTAGTGAGTACAAGTGGGTCTGAAGGGTCCATTAGGTCACCAGGCCTGTTTGGGGAAGGACAGTTGAGGGTCCAGGAACCCCGATTGCTGGGGTCTCAGGCCAGCACCTGCTCTCATTTCCTTACCCTTTCTCAGTGGGGCCAAGGGGTCCTTTTCTGCTACTCCTAGGACATCTAGTCACCCTACACAACTGTGGGCAGATGAGACTGGCACAGCCACAGCCCCTGGTGCCCCCACCTCTGCTACTGGGGCCACACTTGTCCTTTTGCCATAACACAATGGGGTGGGGCTGTCTCCCTGCTGGGATTAGGGCCCTGCCATTGGGCATCCCCCTGTGGTTGATCTCACAAGCCTCATTCTCAAGGAATTTGTGACACGCTTCTCCAGGGCAGGGCGAGAGGCCCCTGTGAGGCACTGCCCAGTGTCGCCTCCAAAGCGTTCCTCCCAGGAGCCCTCAGCCAGCATCCTAGGCTAGGGCCCAGCCACTGACAATCCTCCGTCTGGGGTGCGTTCCAGTCCCATCCGGCACATCATCTGCCCTCTCCTCCCACCCCCCAGCAGGCCTAGATTCTTCCACTTTGCTTGAGAAAGTGAATGTGGGTTTGGTACCCAGAGGCCCAAGGCCTGGTCTCAAAGTCCTTTGAACCAGTTGCCATTTTCCACAGAGGGACAATGTGCTGAACGATGCCCCTGCCAAAGATGCCCACTTCCTAATTCTCAGGACCTGCGAACCTATGGCCTTTCTTGGTAAAAGGATTTGCAGATGGGATTAAGTTAGGGATCTTGAGATGGAGAGATTATCCTGCATTACTGATGTGATCCCAAGGATTTTAAAAGAGGACGGCAGGGGGGTCAGAGTCTGCGAAGATCTGACATGGAAGCAAGAGGTTGGGGTGAGCTGAGAGAGGGGCCATAGCCAAGGAACGCAGGTGTCCTCTCGAATCTGAAAAAGGCATGGAAATGGCGCCTTCCCTAGAGCCTTCAGGAGGAACAAGCCCTTTCCACACGTTGATTTTAGACTTTTGAACTCTAGAGTGTACGAGAATACACTTGTGTTGCTTTAGCCCACTACATTTGTGGTCTTTTGTGCTACAGCAGTAAGAAATTCTTACAGATGATAAGTGTTCACTTGGCTTGACTGGCTCAGACCTGGCTGTCCAGAGCTGCCCAGTTGGACTCCTGATGGCTCATTCCATATGAGCTTTACGGTTAAATCCCCGTGTCATGACCATCTCCACCAGCCACCCTCTGCTGGGCACTTCACCTTCATTGTCCTCCAGCAGCCTTACAATAACCTGTGATGTCAATTTCCTCCCTTTCACAGTGGGCAAAATGGAAGAACAGAGATGGGCATCCATCTGCCCCAGGAAGCCCAGCCACACAGGGTGGAGGCAGGACTTGGACTCAAAGAGATGCATTAGCCCCTGTGCTCATTGCCCCTTGTCAGGGTGTACCCTGCTTCTGGGTCAGAAGAAACTCCTGGCACCTGTGGGAGCAAAAGGACCCAGCTCAGATGAAAAGCCTGAGCATGGGACTCTTTTGCAGCCAGTTCTTCCCAGCTGCTCACCTGATCCTGAGACCTGACCAGGCAGTGGTGACAGCTCATCGGTGGGCCTGTCGTGGCTTTTGGCACCAGGTGTGGCCGCCCTCTAGTCCTTGGTGTGTGCAGATCTGACCTTGGTCCTGGTGTTGACCATTGGTATCTGTTCTCACTTCTGGACATTTGTGGATCCCTATAATGAACTTTCTCCCATTAACCCCTTCCTAACTGTTCCCAGGATTTTCTTATAGAATGATAGGGGTACCCCACACATGGCTTTGGGGGAGCTAGCCCCACTCCAGCCCTGGAAATGGGCCTTGACAGTCCTAAGATAGGGATCACCCCACTTCCCCAAGCCACACTGACTGGTTCAAATGACTTGGACCAAAGCCAGTCAACATAGGTCACCCCCCAGGCTCAAGATGCAGTTCGGGCATGGACTCGTGACCCCACGTGGGCCAAGGAGAGGTGAGGGCAGCTGCTGAAGGCATCCAAGAAAGACACTCGTCCCTCATCTGGGCGCTCTGGGAAATACTAGCGCCTTGTGCGTGGAGTAGAACGGGACTGTGAAGTTGGAACTTTCGTAGCCATTGTCCACTCTGAGGACAGAGCTGAGGGCAGGAAGACAGAGTGGACACGGAGAGAGCACTCGGGTCGGAGCAGCCAAATCAAAGCAGTGCTGAAGCGCACGCCACTCTGCACTGACGGGCACCACAAGCCATTAAAGCCAGACACTGTTTAAACCTACTCGGGGTTCCGTTTCTCAGTATTTCCACCCCGAATCGTCCTAGTTGACATGCTGGCTATTTGATGTGGGCCCTGTCTCATTTCCCCTGCTGGCTTTGATACACCAAGGGCTCTCTCGGACTTGCCTCAGCCCGGAAGTATTTTCAGTGGGCTGCATGTAGATTGTGATGCGCCGGCTTCTGTCCTCTGCTTTCTCTCGGGAGCCATGGGCTGCCGCCTTGACACTGCAGCCTCTGTCCGCCTTCTGAGTGCACCTCCACTTCTCTCTGCACGTGGACCTATGAGGACGCGGGGAGGGCGGAGACGTGGGGCAAAGGAAGAAGAAAGGGGCAGCAGGACCTCCAGCATCTCTACTGCTCTCACGTTCCCACGCTTGCCTGCTTTCTTCACATCTCACCTGTCTCTCTATTAGAGGATACAGGGACACTTTTATGTTTTCTTGCAGCCACTGTGTTTACAGGGCGCTTTCCACACTGCAAGCTTTAATCTGATTAATAGGCTTAAGCCCCACTTTTATTTTATCTTGTCTTATCCTGCTTTTGTTCTATCAATCAAGTCATAATGTAGAAAGTGACCCAACTAATAGAAGCTAATTCCTCCCCAGCTTGGCTGTCCTGGCCTCATTTATCTTGCTGTTGTTCTTTCACCTTATTTCTTTCAAGGATTACATGAACGTTCACACTTGTTAAATTAGAAAAATAGACAACGCCGTAAGAGGGACTGATCACCTCCATAGACGGCTGCCACTGGACAGCCTTGTAAGCCCGTGAAGACGACGCAGGGCGTAAACACGAAGTGCAAGGCTTTGCCCTACACAGCAGATGCCTTCCTGGAAAACTCAGCTCTCGTCAGGAATACTGCAGCAGTTTGCGATTATTTATGAGCTAAAAAAAAAAAAAAGATATTGATTATGTTTGTAAACTGGTTTTATGTTTACTTGATTAATTCAAGATTAGGGCTTTGGTTCTGCCACATCAGCAGGGCGTGACTCAGGGTTGAGTCCCCACCCTCTTGGTAGCTATATAAATGGACACTCAGTCAGGAAGACAGACAGAAGGAGATACAGAAGAGGAGAGAACTTGGTCATTTTGGTCCTGCCATGTGACAGGAAGGAGAAGGCTCAAACAGCTGAAAGCCCCAGGGAGAGCTGAGACATTTGCCTAAGAGTTTGCAGCTAAAGAGACAGCTCTGAGCAGCTGAGAAGGCCCGGAAAGAAACGAGCCCTCCAGCCTACAACTGAGATTGGAAGAAGCTGGGCCCACGGAACCAGAAGAGGAAGAGGAAGGCGGAACCCTCACAGAAATGGGCAGCCATCTTGCTTCAACATGTGGCAACGGACTTTGATGAGAAAGTACCTTTTATGGTACCTTGTGCTGGACTCTTTAGGGCCTTGTAACTATAAGCTTTTACCCAAAATAAACACCCTTTATAAAAGCCAACAGATTTCTGGTATTTTGCATCAGCACCCCTTTGGCTGACTGAAAAAAAATACTGTAGTTTAGGTCCTGCTTGAAATACACAAAGGGAACAGGATTTTTTTTTTTTTAATAAACTTGGTGGTAATTGACTTTCAACATGTGAGAATGTTTACGGGGATATTAATTACTGGCAAAGGTACCTCCAAGTTTATGTTGTTGCTATATTTTGTTAAGCAGGTTTTAAGTAACTAACAGCGAGCCTCTGCATGGGAGATCTTCCTAAACCACACAATCACACTGAGCACCGGTGACTGATACGGGGTAGAGGTCGACTCAAACTTAGCCAATCACTTTCTCTCAGAGAAGCTTTGTCACTGGGGACAAGGACACTGAGTCCATTAGCTCTGAGAGACCAATCAGGGGGCTGAGGTGGGCTCAGGGCTGCCATTTGGGGCCACCCTAACAGAAATCTGGGCCTGCAGATGATCAGAGAAGTTGGGCTATAGAGCGAGCAGAGTAAAGCAGACTGGCAGCAAAGATGACAGGAGCCAGGGAGGTGCGGGGGCATCCTCGCCAGGCTCCCCTGTAGTCACTGTATTCAGCGTCCCAGAAGCACGCTGTATCCTAACAATAAATCCTGCACTGCTTGCTCCCACACAGGTGGGTCCCTGTGCCTTGCAGTCAGACATTCCCTGGCTAGGATGCTCCGGATGGTAGGACAGGAACATCCTATGGCCTCTCCTCTGTCAGCACTGCTCGCGCCACCTTTTCTTCTTTCTTTCTAATTCATGACTAGCCTCTGGAGAGGCTTCAGGGACCATTGCCAATTAGCTCTGTGAAGAAAACTAAAGCCTCATGGGAATGTCCAAGGCTTAATATACCCACACTTTAGTTCCAATGAATGGATTTTTCAAATTGAAAGGAACTTTATATTAAAAGAATCATATGGCCCAAATTTATAAGATAATCCTGATTTCAAAGAGTGTGCCCAATAGTCAACCAATGTACTCTTATTTTTTATTCAGAAATTTTTCTCCTTCCCTCTTCTGCCGGGCATCGGGGCATAAAAATGCACCCAGGAGCTGATCTCAAGGAGTTTCCAGACTGGTAGTGGAACATTCAATAAGGGCAGTGTGTCAGTCAGGATTCTTGGGGTTGCAAGTAGAAACCCATCCACACTAGTGTGAACACAGAGAGGAACCCATTGGCTCACGGAATCCAAAGATGGATTAAAGAATCAAACGTCCTGAAGGGCAAGGTCCAGCTGGGTGTCAGGACCCAGAGAAGCCCTGGACTAGCCCTCTGCCTACACCATTGAGGTTTAGTTTAAGCATCAGTCAAGCAGGAGGATAATGCCTACCTTAGGTCGGAATAAAGAGTGCTTTTTAAATATTTCAGCTATGTGCCCAGAATGAAGAGATCAGTAAGCAAGAGTTCTCCCTAACCCCTTTATAGACATCTCAAGATAATTATGAAATACCAAAGACCAAAATGTAGGAAAAGCCAAGAGCATACAATTTGTTACCTGACATGCTTTAGGAAGAAGGGAAAATGTAAGCCTGGAAGGAAAAAAAAAACAGATAAATGAACTTTTGAGTAATGGGGAGAATCTTCCAGGTATATTTCAGTCCAACTGAGGTAAGTTTCTCCTCATGAAACCAGAAAGGTAGATACAACCTTTCCCACTAACAATATACCCACAGAAATTACCTGAGAAAGTGTTCTCAGAAGGGAAGCCACACCTCCTAAATTCTCAGCAATTTCACAGGTAGGTAACATATTAACCAGTAACATCATAGCTAGAAAAATAGAAATGTATTTATAAAACCTATGGCGCTGAGTCAGAAAGTCTCTGCAGATTCAAGAATAAATTTGGAATAGCTCAGAAAGACTGAGAACTCTCTGGAATTAGTAAATAAATATTGATTAAAAAAATAAGTGAGCAGTCTGAAACCAACTATCATGGACAGATGCTGATTAGTAGATTCGAAGCAGAAAAAAAATCAAGGAGACAAAAGAGAACACGAAGGGCCCAGGGCTAGACTGCTGTCACCACCCCCAGCTCAGGGCTTTCGCCAATAACCTGGTGAGGGGAGAGCTGAAGGAAATCATCTGAAATGAGGATGAAGGCTTAGTGATGAAATACGTCAAAAAAGTATCATAGAAAAAAGTGAAACAACTGAAATGTCTAAGTAGAAAAAGCAAAATATAAATAGCATAATATTATATACACAGACAGCTCTGAGAAGGGAAGATGCTAAAATATGACAATGGTCTGTGAGTGGTGAAGCTACGTCAACTCGTTCTTACTGCTTTTCTTCTCTGGAATGAATATGTATTACTAGTCCTTCAAAACAGTGTAAGGAACAGTTTTAAAACAACTTCTGTTATTGCTAAGGCGAGGTGCCTGGGTGATGAAAACAATGTTTGAAGAAAAGCACCTGGGGCATGAGTCAGATGGTGAACTCTGCCTTAGCGGGCCTGCCTGCATGCCAGGCGGTGCTGAATAGCTCGTGTAGACTAGGAGCTCATTCAATCTTCACAACAACCCCGGAGGTTCTGTAGAAGGGCGAATGCAGAACAGAAAAGGGAGGGACAGGCTCGCAGTCGATCACCAGGACAGGCACACAACCAGGTGGAGGACTCAGGTCTGTCTGCCCCGGAGCTCATGCTTTAAACTCCAGGGGAGCAGGCCACATCAGTTCTGGTCAGGTAAGATGTTTCATTAAAACTCTCAGAAATCACTCTCTCAGTCCTCATAAAGGTCCTGGGGTAGAGGCAGAAACCAGTCTCCAAGAAGTCAGGCAACTAGACACCGTCACACGGCCAGTCAGGGGCAGGCGGCGGGCATCGCAGCCATAGCCCCTCGTTGCCAGGAGGCCTGGGATTGCCTCTTCCCACCGCCAGTCAGGGATTTTATTCAAGGACATTCCACAGCACATTTAACAGGTGTTCAGCAGGTATTTCCCAGGTGCTAATTACCCGGGATCCAAAGACAAAATGACAGTGGCCCTCCCTGGAGGTTTGCACACTCTGCTGGGGATGTGGATGCTCGCACACTCCTAGTACAGTGTGGTGATGACTATGCCGACCGCAGGCGTAAGAGTGAAGTCTTTGGGGGAAGACCTGAGAAGGTGCGCAAGGGGCCTGGGCAAGAAGGAGATGCTCGTGTGTCTCTTCCCGCCTGCACATAAGGACCGACTCTCCTATTGAACGGAGGCCAGTGCTCCATGAGTCTGCGACCAGGGCACAGGCAAGAAGTGCAGTTTTACACGGAACCCAGGGGCGCCTCCAGCCTTGCTTGCTCCCTGTCCTCCTTTGTAATCCGCTTAGCACCTGGACATTGGGCCTTGTCTCACCAGTGAATGCTTTCGAGGCTGTGGCTCGTTCCTAACGCTAAGCGAAAGGCACAACTCAGGTTTCTGGCCCCAGCGTCGTAGAAGGGCCAACTGCAGCCATCACTCAGCAGAACTCAGTCCTATTTATTGATGACCCACACTGGGCTGACGTGGACCTGTAGAGAGAAAAATCTGGGCTCCTTATTCAAATTCCATCAGTAACTGGGTTCTCTTTGCTCCCTATGTCTTTTGTCCACTTTTCCCTCATCAGTGGCCTTGAATACAGAGACTTACTGAGTTTTATAACAGGAATTCGCCTTTGAGCTGACCTCCACCTGCTCTGAATGCAAGAACAATACAAAATATAAAGTAGTTAAACAACTTGCTCAGTGTCACACAAGCAGCTAGGGGCGCCCTTTCCATTTACTTCAAATGGAAGCTGTGTGGGGCAACGTTAAACAGCAAAGACTCCCTCCCTGAACATGCCTTCCAGGGGAAGAAGGCGGTGCCAGGCAGCCACGGCTGGGGATACAGGTGTCAGGAAGTGCCCTCCTCCTGGCCCTGCCCTGACCTCTCAGCCCTCAGGGGGATTGGCCCCTCTCCTCTGCACATGTCTAGTGGAGTTTCCAGGCTGTGGGGAGTAAAACCAAATAAGGAAATGCAGATTTCCGGCTCAAAGGGGTAAGGGCGGATGGTAGAGTCAGCAAAGGCACTGGCGACTCCACCAACCTGATGAGTCAGCCCGAGGTTCCAGGCCTGGCGCTGTCATTTGCTCTCTGGAACTGAACAGTAGGAGCCTCAGTTTCTCTTTTAATAAAATGGGGGCATGAATTGCCCCTTAGAGAATGACCACCCTGTAACCTGTGTATAAGGCAACTCAGTGAGGGACATAACTTTGTTGTGCATCTATCTCATAGTTAGGTGCTATAAAGAATAACTATTCTCTGTTAACGTTAGTAGTAGGGAAAGGATGTGGTTCAAGCAACTGGGCGCCTGCTTCCCACATGGGAAGGCCCCGGGTTCGGTTCCCAGTGCCTCCTGGGAACAGAAAAACAAACAACAAGCAAACAGAAGAAGAGACCAACTCAGGGGAGTCAATGTGGCTCAGTGGTTGAGCACCAGCTTCCCATATGCAGGGTCCCGGGTTCAATCCCTAGCCCTAGTACCTCAAAAAAAAAAAAAAAAAAGGAGAAACACAGTTGGCATTTCAAGTCTAATCAAATCTAACACACAATCTTCAGGCCCTGGAAATGCTGGGAAATAGAGTTTCATAAGCCAATGGTGCTATGACCATCTGGTTAAGTTTTCTTATCCATCATCACAGCTAATTACCAAGTGGTGGGTGAGCCACTGAGTCCTGTTCAGGCCTCTGAATGGTCCAGCCAACCACCAGTAAGGCTCTTGGGGTGGATCCCACCTCCACATTCGGGGAGGTGGCTCAGCGTTCAGCCCTCAGCGGGCTGAGCTCATCCATCCTGTACTTCCAGCCTGAGGGAGAACAAAAGCAGAAATATCGCAGAGAGGAACGTTCCCATCGTATATCAAGTCTTCCTAATCACTTTAACGGTTGCTGTTTAATATCTGCCAGGATTTCAGGAGGAGACGTTTAAATCGTTTCACAGAGTCGAGGACATCACTAGGAAGACAGATGACCCGGGCCAGATGGGCGGTTTCTCCTGCCGTATTGTATTTAAATGTGCTTTTATCTGGTGTGCGCCCAGAAGGAGAACGGCAGATGAGTTTAGAAGGTCCGGGGCTGAGGACCCAGGGAAGTGAATTACATGTGACCAAGGGCAGGCTTTGGTCAGGGCTGGGCGCTAGGGCTCTGTGACCTCCTGGGGTGAGCAGCTCGGTGCGGACGGAGATCCACAGCTGGGACAGCCTCCTTCCAGCCGCACACCGAGGGCTGATCTGCCCAGTAAGCCCCGCACTCTCCTCTCTCGCTGGCTCCTCACATGTAGAATCAGAACTGCCTGTTCTTACATCATGTGGGAATTCAAAACTACTGTAGACTTTGGATGCACTAGCACCCATCCCAGATGGCCCTTACAAAATCAGTGCTAAAAAGCAAGGTCTTACATAAGGTCACAGAGGTGTGATTCCATTTGTGGGAAATATCCAGAATAGGTGGATCCATAGAGATGGAAAGCAGATTGCTGGTTGCCAGGGATGGGGGAAGGAGGGGGTGGGGGTAACTGCTTAATAGGTATGGGTATTTGGGGTGATGAGAATGTTTTAGAACTAGACAGAGGTTGTTGTTTCACAACAGTGTGAATATACTAAATGCCTCTGAAATGCTCATTTTAAAATGGTTGATTTTATGTGATGTGAATTTTACCTCAATAACTTTTTAAAAGAAGCCAGGTCTTATCCTAAATGAAGCCTTCCATAATTCCCCAAGAATTGTGACCTCTCTCTCCCTCAAGCCTCTAACACTCTGCAAGTCCTCTTCCAAGCACGTCTGTCTTGCTTGGCACGTGGGTCTTCCTGTGTTTCCTCAGCCACCGTATTCCACCCTTTCCCTTTGACGGCCCACTGAGACCTCGCCCCGCAGTCAAGGCAGACGTTCCCCTGGGCCTGGATGCAGCCCCACAGCCCTCAGTTACTCTCAATACTCTCTTCATAACTCAGAACGGGCATCTGAAATAGGTCTATGTCTTGCTCTTCTGCTTCTAGACCGTGATGGAGAGGAAAGCATCTTTTCCGCCTTGGTTTTTTCCCCCTTTGCTATGGGAGATGGTTTCAACACTTTCAATTTATCTGAGGTTCTCACCGACATCCAAATAAAATAAGAAGCTAAATCCTCCTTTTTTGAGTCTTACAACAAAGCAAAGAGAGCTTGGCAATGCCCTAACTTCAGTGTTCCTAACCTTCAGGAGCTGAGAGAATGTTGGCAGAGCTCCAGGCACCTGCCAAACCCTGCCCCCTTTCTTGCATGGCATGAGGAACTGCCCTCCACAGAGGGTGTGGATGTGGCACTAACCCACCACCCCAATCAACCAGGCGCTGCGGTCAGCTTCCGGGGGACTCACGCCACGGCCCCACCCTCCGCAGACACTGGCCCTGCAGAATCATGGTCCCTGATGGCTGCAGGCATGGCCCATAGAGGCTCTTGTTTCTGCTCCAGGGTAAAACCAGAGGTGCTCAAAAGCAAAGCCCACGCAGGGGCAGCTGTCTTGTCTGCCTCACTCCTGCAAAGGATGAAGGATTTAGGGGGTTTCATGCACCACATACGGGTGGGAATTCCCCACAGGGAAGTGTCTTTTGCCTTCTGGATATGAAACACCCAAAAGAGAAGATGTAACCCTAACGGGCATCAATGGGTAAACCATAAGTAACCCACTGGAAGGTAATTGCTCTCTATCCTGAGTTGACTGGTGGAGACCAGTGGCCATTGGCCTAAAGAGAGAGTAGCCTGGGAGGTAAAGGTGGGCACAAAAAGCCATACGGTTTTTTAACAAGTTTGGACATTGAAAATTTGATTCGATTAACCTGCTAGAGTCTAAGAAAAGGAATCCCTCCTCAAAAAGAAGCAACACAAACATTTGCAGGAAGGAAGAGAAAATAAGTCCCTCAGGAACCAGACGATAAGCACATAAAAACGCCCTCCGTGACCGTAAGAAAGCACTGCACCACACCTGGCCAGTTTCGATGAATTCAGTAAGACAAAAGCAAGGACGAAGATGCAGCCTCATCAGCCACACACCCCAGGCTTCCACCCTGGGTCACTGGAGTCCTCATGACCATTTGCTCATGCGTCAGTGCTGGGCACTGCCCAGAGGGGCCCCGGTTAGCGTGGCGTAGCCAGGTCAACGCCCAGAGCTGCCAGCATGGACGCCGGAACCGGGGGCAGCTGAGACCAGATGCAGAGTCAAACCAAAGGGTTGCAAAGATTGAGGCTTGAAAACCAGAACCCAGGGGACAGCTGAGGGCAGCGCCAGCAGGGCTGGGCAAGGAGGAGGCCCAGGGAAGCAGGAAAGCTCACTGGGCAGGGCCAGCTGGGGTGGTCCTCGGTATAGCCCCGTCTTTCCAGAACGCCTGCTCTCCTCCCCACAAGACCCTCCTTCTCTGATCTTAGAAACTCTGGACCACAGTGCAGGATAGGCAGGGAGGTCACACAGGGTGAGGACACAAGTGGCTGCCACACCACGGCAGAGTAAGAGCTGGCACAGGACTTCCAAAGAGGAGTAAGAGCTAATGGGTACTCCTAATACCACACCACGGGAGAGTAAGAGCTGGCACAGGACTTCCAAAGAGGAGTAAAGAGGCCCCGTAGCTAATGGGGACTCCTAATGACTGGAGGATCCCCGGGGGAGCTGAGAGGAAGCTGGCACTGCTGTGCCCTTTATCATCTAAGGAGCTCTGAGCCTGAGCCAGTGTTTCTTGGCTCAGGTGATTTTGCTGCCCAGGAGACATTTGGCAATGTCTGGAGACATTTGTGGTTGTCACAACTGGAAGGAAGTAGTGAAACCAGTGGGTTCACTATCCCCAGGGATGTGGGGGAGGGGGAGTACACAGGGCAGTCCCTGTTCCCCATCAAAGAATTATCTGGCCCAGAATGTCACTGGTGCCGAGGTAGAGAGATGCCATCTGAAACCAACAAGCAAGTCGTGAAAAGTGTCAAATGGAAAATGGTGCTGTACTCCCCTGTGGCTTGCACATTACTGGAAGTCCCTGGCCTCCGAGAATTTCTACGTAGAAGCCCGGTCGACTGGCAAAGCCTTGCAAACGTCTGATTCTCAATCACAACGTCCAGATCTGAATCCTGTGAGTCGGAGGCTTTGTCCCAAGGCGGGATGGATGCCTCCATTTGATCCACCAGACTCCTTCCTTAGAAGTGTTCCTTTGTAGGGAAGAAAACCAATTTAGCAGAAATGAACTGTCCCCTTCTCCTCCAATGAAACAGGGAACTCTGCCATTTGACTAAACAGGGGTCATTACCCTTTGAAAGATGTCATCCCTTTTGTCTGATTTAAACTAGTCATTTTTCATGTAAAATATAATGCTAAGTGGGAAATTACATTTCTACTCTTTTATGATACAGATTAGAGAGATGAAGAAAAATCTGCCATAAACAATAGAAAAAGCCATTAGTCAGATGAAGAACAGCCTGCAGGAGGCCAGTTTGCTTGAAATGCAAGCCTGAGAAAGCCACACAGGGCTCAGCGGCAGGAATGCTTATTCTTGGCTGCCCAGTAGAATCACCTGGGAAGCTTTAAAAAGCCCCAAAGCCCAAGCCATACCCCAGACCAGTTACAGCAGAGCTTCTCAGACAGGAGGTTCTTAACCAGGGGACCGTGAGCTTGAACTGAAATTCAAAAAAACATTATTCTTGTGGGGACGTGTTGGTGCAGGTGCGATATATTTATTAAATAATACACAGTATAGTGTGGACTTAGGAGTCCATGGTTTTTACCTGACTGGCAAAGAGATCTATGGAACAAAAAAGGTTAAGAACCCCTGCTCTAAGATAATGGAGGGTTCTCTAAGAGGGAAGGCTTGTTAAAGTTCAGGTAGCTGGACCCACCACCAGGGTTCCCGGTTCTGCAGGTCTGAGTAGAGTCCAAGAATTTGCATTTCTAATAAGTTCCCAGGTGGTGCTGTGGCTGCTGGTCTGGGGACCACACTTTGAGAACCACTGCTTCTGGAGGAGGGGCCCAGGTACCCCCAGGTGTGCAGCCAAGGTTGAAGCCTACTGCACTCCAGCTGCTCAGAGACTGACTCCACTAAGGCAGTCAGGGAGGAGAGGGGGCCCTTTGCCTCTGCTTTGTGTGATTAATGCAATCCTGAAAACGAGAAGCCTTTCTAATGAAGAATATGGAAGGGGAGAAATAGGAACTTTGGAGTGGATAAACCTGGCAGACACCACCTTACCCAAGTGACAGGTTAACCAAGTATTTCTGATGAGGCCTGTTGCTATCACATGCCCCTAATATGACCTTACAAGAAGGGCATAACTCCTCTGTGGCACTCTTCCCAAAATTCCATAACCTCAGTCTAATAACAAGGGAACATCAGAGAACCTCAAACCAAGGGATATTCTACAAAATTCCTGGCCAGTACAATTCAAAAGTGGCAAGGTTATGCAAGACAAGAAAAGCCTGAGGAATTGTCACTGACTAGAGCAGGTAACTAATTACAATGTGGGACCCTGGATTGGATCCTGGAACAGTGAGAAAACTGGGGAAATCCAAATCATTACATCATTTGGATGCACCTGGGAAGAGATCAGATAGTTACAGAGACACCATCACTCTCCAATTCCCCATTGATTTTCTGGTTTTGAGGAAAACAGCATGAGCACAAGAGTTTCCCAAGATAGGGTGCCTGATAGGATTTGGGCAAATGTTTTGAGGTTAATTATAAGGTACTTATTACTGATCTATGATGATTATATTGAGAAGATGATACAAATGTGGCAGAATTTTTGAAATGCAGGGATTATGCAAAGAGTTATGAGCACGACACTTGCCGGACCTCAGTTTACCTGGTGTATTAGTTTCTCAGCTGCTAAAACAAATACCATATAATGGACTGGCTTAGCAACAGAATTTATTGGATCACAGTTTTGAGGCTAAGAGAAGTCCAAAATCGAGGCATCAGCAAGGCGATGCTTTCTCCCCAAAGACTGTGGTATTCTGGGGCTGGCTGCCAGCAATCCTTGGTGCTTGGCTTTTCAGTCACATGGCAATGCACATGGCATTATCTTCTCCTTCCTCTTCCAGCTCCCATTGACTTCCAGCTTTTGTCTGCTCCCTGTGACTTCTCTTTCTGTGTCCAATTTCCTTTGCTTATAAGGACTTCAGCCATACTCATTCAGTTTGGGCACCTTAACTAAAAACATCTTCAAAAGTTCTATTTACAAATGAGTTCACACCCACAGGTCCAGGGATTGAGACCTGAACATGCTTTTGTGGGGCACATGATTCAATCCCCAATATCCACTTACAAAATTAGGAGCTGAAACAAGATATTCTTGAAGGTCCTTTCCACTCTTATATTCAACAATTTACATATACATTGGGATTTTTTAATAGTCTACTTTTTTTCAAAGCAAGGCATCAGGAAATTTAAAAGAACACCAATAGTGATCTCTAAATAACATTATTCCTTTTTAACTTTGATATTATTTTCCAAATTTTATAAAAAGTGATATATAATGCTTTTATAAATAAGGAAAAAACTAAAACAAATACAGGAGCATCAGTGTTCAAGACACATGGAAAACAAATCACATCTGAGAAGGCCACTGATGATTTAGAATTGTTAATGAAGTTCTTCTCTGAAAGCTAAAACATAAATTGATTAAAATGTGTAAATACAAATGCCTGAAGGCTCAACAAGATGCCAAAAGAAATTAGTTTATTCAGTTTTCTACAATTCAGAATCTGTTTTCCTCTTGCCTTGAAGTCTCAAATTATGCTGTCTTGAATCCATTCCACCACTGTTTTTGCCAGGCTGTAACTGTGACCAAGAGTTAAAATTCACGGCACTTCAATTTGAATACAGTGTCTTCAAGTATAAAATAAAAAGTTAATTGAGGCTCCCACCTCTGGCCATGACAGAGTAACTGGTTTCAGATTTACCTTCTCATTATGAATAACTATATATAAAATGGAACAGTTGCCACCTGGCAACTGTTTTCAGGTCCTGGGCAACAGGTAGCGTAGGATAGTAACCCCCGAGAGAAACGTAAAACTCAGAGAAGATGTATGTTTGCCTGGGAGCAATTTCCAGACCCCAGGGTGGGAGATGAAGCCCAAGCAGGGGCTAAGGACCCACTGAGCTGAGGAGTTTGGGGCTGCTAAGGCAGCTGGAAGCTGTCAGGTAGTTTGCCAGAAAGGAGGGGGCTGTGCATGGGAGCTCCCAGTGGTCCTTGGCCAAGGGTTGGAATTAGCACACCCAGGGTGAACCTGAGAAGCCTAGCAAGAAGCCTCTGTGCTAAAGCTGGGAACTGAAAAAAGATGCTGGAGGCCACATGGTACCAGGCTCTGCTATTGGAGAAGGACACCATAGACACAGAAAGGGTGAAATTAGAAGGTACCTTGTGTGCTGGAATGGATAAGGGGGTCTCATTACGAACTCATGCATATTTACACATGTGCATACACACATATACAAATATGTGTGTGCACATGTAAGTATATACACACATGACTTACATCTTAAATATGAATATATGTGTATATTTGCATGGTTGGAGAATATGTATTTGTGTGGGCATGTGTATATATTATATGTAGACACATGTTTCCTAGCTCTATCCACAGACAATCTAGTACTGAAGGCACACCAAGAGCAATGAGCACACCTGCTCCCAAACCTTGGCTTCTAAATACCATTCTCCACTGAAAGGAATCAGGAATCCCAGGCTGATTTCAAAGCTGGGGCAAGAGAAATACAAGATAAGTCTGTAACATCATACTGTACAAGAAGGTGAGGAATAATTCAAATAGGGACATATCAAGAGAACACAGGATCCAACAGGAAGGAGCATCGATGGCAAAGTCTGTGTCAATTTGAGCATCAAAATTAATTATATTAGTAATAGATTATAACCCATTGAATAAAATAAGAATTCATTTGTCCAAACTGATAGGAATAAATAAATGAGTAAATAAAGTAAGTGGAGGAGAAGAAAAAGCATATCCTTCCTTCAGAAAGCCAAGCAATAAATATAGAAGGTGTATTGGAGTTAGGAGATCATCAATGGATGCTAAAACTAGTGGCTGAAAGTTTGAGGAAGTACAGGAAATTTCCATAGTCTCAAAGTTATCTCCCTACACATTTCTTATTAATTCCAGGTGAAAAATGGTAGGTTTATGTGGAGGAAGTTGCCAGATTCCACCTTAACAAAGAGATCAAAGTTAATATCGCAAATATTGGGACAGATACCATGTGCCCTCTGACAGGATGTGCTGTGAAGGACACAGCATCACTTCCATGGTGCTCCTGCAGAAAGTGCTTAATCTGCATCTGAGCTGGAGGAAACATCGGATAAACCCAAAGAGAGGGCAGTCCACAAAGTGTCCAAGCTCAAGGCAATCATAGAAAGACCGAGAAACTGTTTTGGATAAAAGGAGACTACAGAGAATGAAACCTAAAGACAAAGAATGGTCTTGAATGGGATCCAGGCCTGGGAAAAAATAGGCATTATTAGAGTGTTGATAAAATTTGAATATGGACTGTGAAATAGATAGTGGTGTGATATCAATGATAAAATATCCTGAATTTGATCATTGTGTTGTGATGATCTAAAAGAATATCTTGTTATTAGGAAATACATACTGAAGAAAATTTAAGGATAAAGACGAATGATGTCTCCAACTTAGTTTTGTTTTGTTTTGTTTTTTCTTTTTTTTTTACAACTTAGTTTTAATGGCTCAAAAAAAAGATCATGAATGGAAAGATAGATGGATGGATGGATAGATAGATAGATAGATAGATAGATAGATAGATAGATAGATAGAT